>JAILYB010000143.1:1200000-1800000 GCA_021437785.1 Rhodomyrtus psidioides | reverse complement strand
TTGGAAAAGATGAGAAAAGCATGAGCAATTGTCTGAGGCGTGCGAGCACTGTCCTTAAAGATAATCCCGCCTCTCGGAGTATGAAACTCGATGCGTAAAGCTTCTAGCGGCTATCCTCCCAATATACAACAGACCTTCTTCTATATTCCGCACTGAATATTAGAAGGAGCAGAAACAATGTTATGCGTATAACCCAGCGAAGAAGAGAAACTAAAGAAGTGAAAAATCTCTCTTGTAATTTTTCAAGACCCACTTCTGTAGTTCTGATTTGTGAATTTATATTCAAACAAAGCGAATCATTAGGAAATAACCGTTAGGAAATGGCCGCTAACCAAACCGTTACAAGACCATTAGTAGATAGCTAGAAAAGTAACCGTTAGAAAAACCGTTATATATCCGTTGGAAATTTGACTGTTAGAAAATCGACCGTTGAAAATATTGATAGATAATCATTGTCGTTATAATTTTATCAAAATCTTTGTAAAATAATATTTCAAAAATATTGAAATATCCAACACAACCTCTGCTAGACATTTTTATTGATAGGTTTATCAATAATTTTCTAAATTGACGATCGATTTTGCACAAAAAATTCTCATTGAAGCATTTTGTGTTTTCAAAAAGAGAAACCTTAGAAAGACATTAGTCTTTCGTTTAAATCCTTTTTCACTGATGTGATCAGACATATGAAATTAGCGACGAGACTCTATCTTTCCTTGCAATCATGGTTTGCATTTGGGTGGAGCGCAATCATAGATGGTTTCAAAACAAATCAACTGACATCCATATTATTTTGGCCAAGGTGCTTAAAAATATAAGAGGTTGAGCTTCACTTTACTGAAAAATTAGACCTTCCCAGACAAATGTAGTATTGGCTACTATGTGGAGACTTCTTATCTCCATCCTTTTGAATTATTAGCTTTATTTTTAATGCTGGGAGATGCCCTTAATTTAACATACTTCATAGCTCTATAATATTTACTTCTTCAACAAAAAAAGAAGAAGATAGATTAGAACAGGCGAATAATCTTTTCGACACGCTTGCTTGAGTAAGTAGGTAAAAACTCAACGATAATGGCCTGAATATTCCCATCTGACAAGGGAGGATAAGGGTCATTTAGCTAAGGGTTAATATCACCAATAACCCAAATTGGTACACATATGATAAATTTACTTGGAATTATTTTTTTACCACAAAAAACTCTAAACTAGTATACTTGTGACATATTTACCCCAAATGAACTTTTTAACCATCAAAAACCCCAAATCAGTGCATCTGTGATATATTAACCCTAAATTAATTTTTTAATTGCCAAAAATCCCAAATCGTTATAATTGTAACAAATTTACCCTCTATTATTTTCGTTAAATTTTACTATCAAATTATTAAGTTAGATGATACGTGATATTTAAAGGGTGTACCAATTTGGAATTTTTACACTTTTTATGTAACACGTTGTTGACACCTGATTTTTGATCAGTCTTTCATAGTTTATTTTTAAAAAATTCATAAAAAATCTATAAAAAGTTAAAAAAAATTAAAAAATCATCTTTGGTAACCTTGACCAAGCTAAAGGAACCATTTTTGATAAAAAAAAATAATTTGTCATATTTTTTAATATTTTTTAATATTTTCCAAAAATAGAAAAATACATGAAAAATGAAGAAAAATAGCGTTCGATGTCGTAAAAATATAGAAAAATAGTCAATATTTTTATTTTAATTTCCTTTTCATTTTGAACTCATAAATAGTCAAAATTCAAGTTCAATTGCATGTGTTTCTTCATGACGCATAGAGTTGAATTTGGCAAAAAAATGTCATTCGAGTATTTTAATTTGTAAATTTCTACATATTTTTTAGTCTTGACGTCCAATTAGATCGACCACCATCTACAATAAATTCCCCTTGCTGAATATTTTCGTTTTTGTTTCACATGATTTCATGGTGTAAAACGCCGAGTGGATCCCCAAATATAATCGGGTCGGCATGAGCTCGATAGCTCGTCCAAGACCAAACCAGGGCACGGCGAACCCCATGTGAGTACTCTCGAACTCCTTCGATGCTTCCTAATGCTTTTCTTAGGTTAGATCGTGTGTAGAATGGCTACTACAGCTAAATCATTCTTGAGCTGTGATTGATAAATAGGACCTTACTAGGAATGCCATGTGATTTATTTGCATATCTAGATTCCTTGAGTTGGGCATTTTATTACTGATTGTGATTGCTAGGATAATCACTCTTATCTACATGAATTTCTAGATTTAGGGTTCATACCTTACTCATCCGCATGAATCTCAGGCTAGAAAATTTAGTCAACTTAGGTACCGAAAGGGCGTCAACTCTGACAGTTGGTGTAACTAAGTCCCCGAAACCATTTCTCTGGTTCTCGCAGAATTGAATAGAAACTCCCAACTATTCGATTGGGTGGTCCAATCATACCCTAAAAAAATGATTGGTGGCGACTCCATGGCATGCACACTTAGCACATGTCACTAGACCACACTGAAAGTCGATCACGCATACCTCCGTTGCGATTTGGGTAATGGGCCTTGGGAGAGGCCCGCGTCCGACCAGACAGGACGGCCCATTAGCCCTCGAGAGCCCGACAACCTCAAGAGGGTCGCGACAGACTGGCGACTCCACTGGGGACTGGTTCTTAACCATTTAGTGGACTTGAGCCGATTAAAAAGTTGATTGATTCTTCTAACCTAATTTTATGCAGATGCTCTCGAAAGTGAGGTGTATATGCTAACGAATGTGTTAGATGTTTTTGTAGACGGGAGAAATAAGGGGTGAAGTGCTTGTTAACTTTGTTTTATGCAGGCAAGAGTTTTGGATGTATGATTGTGTGGATGTTTATATTGAAGCGGTGATTGTTAAATAAAATGCATGTCTTTTGCTTTAGCACGACACAATGAATACACACAATTGCGCCTAAAACCCCAGGCGCCCTCTTTAGGAACACAATAGAAGGAATTGAAAATGGAATCTCCGTGAGGAAAAACATGGGGTAATCCACTTTTCAATTCCGCTCACTTCGAACTATGGATTGAGTCCCAATGCAACGATAGTTGTGCAATGGAATCGGCTCTTCCTAGAATTCGAGGTGAGAACCTTGGCTTTAGGTACCAAGCCCTATCTTTTGATTTTTAGGAGTTTTCCCTCACTTGTCTCATGCGTTTGTCTATGGAAGGTTAGTATACCTAACACTGCTAAAAATACAGAGAAGCTTGATTTTCTCTTAAGTTTGGTTGGTAAGACTTTTCTATCCCTCGAACTTGTTACAGCTCTTAATCATTATATTCATTGCATAATTCCAGTGATTGGATTAAATGCCATTTTGAGGATAGATAGGTGTGTTTTCCTCCCAATGTTCTTGATGGAAGATGAAGATGGTGTCATCCCATTACGAGCGCCAAGTGGACAAGAAGAGCCTGCTATGGACATCATTGAGGTATCATCTAATGAAGATGACGATTTGGAATAGGTGATCCTGAAGTCACGTCTCAAAGATCGAAACTGGGGCATCTCTAAGTATTAAGATCACATTCCTTTGTTTTAATTTTCATTTCTGGCCTTCTTGTATAGGATTTATTTTGCTGAGATCCTCTCTATCTGATCCCTTATATTGATTGTATTAGGGATCTATTTGTGTTTATATACATTCAGATTGAAATTTGTTGTATTTCTATTGACTTGTCATTGGAATGTGATAGTGGCATTTCTTCTAATCACTCGAATACTCCAAAATCAATTTTATAATTCCTTTGGATGAAATTGAAATTGGAAGTCTTATACAACCTTTTGGCCGTATAGGGCAATACAATCCCAATTTCGCCAGAAGGAACTATAAACTTGAATTGGTTCATGCATGTTTTGCATCATTGGTAATCCACAATAATTGATCAAGAGTATTCGTGTTTTTCAAATTTAATGAAAAGATAGATATCCAAATTACTCTCGTTCTTAGCAAACGGCTTTAATTTGGATACCGTATCTTCAATTGAATTTAAAACACATCGTAATTGTGTACTTTTGAACATTCCATTGATTTTCTTGGAATTGATCAAAGGCGATTATCGTGAATTACATTCCTTTCAATGATATGCTTTCCTTTGAGGAATATTGATAAAAGCTTTTGCACAAGGCCAAAACCCTTGTAAAAGCTCTTATCCCTATTAATCACAAGTAAGCATAAAATTGAAAGGATTTATGCTTTATTTTTCAAATTCTTTCTTCTGATTCTGCCTTTTCATTTGAAACAGGTTAAAAACAAGTAGAGAAGAGAAGTCTTTTTGTGGATAATCGCGGTGGGAGGTTCCTTTATCCGATCATAAGCAAGATTAAAAAATCAAGATGTACACGCTCGAATCATCAATGTCAAAGCGCAGCTTGCCTAGGTTGAGAGTGGTCAGGTGTTCGAGAAAGTCAGCCATACAGAAGTTGAGACACACACATTAGAGCTTTCATTCATTTCGCTCAATCGAGGGACCTTAAAAGCAGATCATACAAATCATCGGGGTGGAAACATAAAACCGCAATGAGCCCTAATTAGCATCACAAAGGAACCAAGTTGGCCCTCCATATTATTGATGCTTTGCTTATACTCACCACCTCGAGACTCGAGATCTGCAAGCTTAAGAAGAAGGCGTTTACATTCCCCTTTAAGCTCGGCAACCTTGGTCCCGTGATCTTCGGCGGCTATTTCCAGGTCCCGAACTAGTCCTCTCCCATGGGCTATATCCGCGGTAATGCTGTCAAGCCTTTCTTCCTGCCACTCACATTGAAACTTCAACACGACATTACGACGGTCGTGCTCATAGGTGGTCAGGGATAAGGCCAAGCGCTCCACCAAATTTCCCCTCTCGCGAAGCAACATCGAGACTCGCTTGTTGGCGAACTCAACAGCCTTTCTGTGACTATCGGCCACAAGGTTGGCCAACACCAAGCAGTTGGACCGATCCTCATAGCGAGCATGCAAAACGTGAGCCACGGTAGCTTTTCGATGAGCGACACGGTAAGTCTCTAAAAAGTTTATAAAGAGGGTTGGGAAGATTCTATATTCCCTCTCTAAATTAGTGCCCTCGATGGAGGTGGTGTCTATTTCCACGAGCAAAATGCGGATTTCATCTTCAGTTTCTGGGTGATCGGCTATATGAGCATAGCCTCGACCGAGGAGGTTATAGAGTTTTTCCCACTGGGCCAAAATTTCGGCCGAGAAAGCGCGAATAGGAGAGGAGGTCATTTTCGTTGGAGTGAGGGAGAAGAAGATGAGTGTGGTAGAGTGATTAAAATAAGAAAAGGCAATTATGTAAGAGTGTTAATCTTCTCTGCATTAACTCCTCCTTTTATAGCAACTCGAGAATGAAGAAAGGCACAGCAATAATGCTCGTGGAGCCAAGTTAATTGGGTAAAGCAGTTGTGGCTCTTTCGGTGAACCATCAGATCTGTCCCAGTCTGCGATTTCAGGCTTGATAAACCTAAAAAAGTTGTAAAAAGATATGTCGGTGTCACCATATTAAAATTGAGCGGGAGTTAAGCGCAACTATCGAAAAAAGTTGCGAAAGGATTTGGCGGTCCCATCATATTAAAAAACTGAGCAGGAGGCGAGCGTTGTTCCACCTTTTTGAAAATAAGTGGGAGACAGACATGGATATCGAGAAAAGGAAATCGATTTGGTGTCCCTCCACGTTGAAAAGAAGAAAGAAGACGACAAAGCGGGAAATATGAAATCTTGGGAGCAACGCTTGCTTGACGATCTTCATCCATGTTTAAAGAACGTTTCATGGGCATACAGAACCACTCAAAAGAAAATTTAGAGAGAGTGAGCATACATGAGAGAGTAGAGAACCCTGAGTGAGCAAAAATTGATCGAACATTTTTCGATCCAACATGTTTGAGGGTTACCATCAGTTGCTAGAGGCGACTGATCCAAAAATCTCAGAAAATGAACTACTGAGAGATCTCGAAGATTCCAGGATGGCGTCTGGTACCAGAACCACAGAACCCAACCCTTTCGGCAACGAAGTTCAGGATCTCAGCAGCGACGACAACAGCAGCAACGATGGTCAATCTCGGAAAAGGAAACTTCGCCAGTGCCACACTCAGAATGAAATCCAAGAGCTTGAAGCTTTCTTTAGTGAATGCCCTCTCCCGAACATGAAACAAAGAAATGAATTGGGCCAGAAGCTAGGGATGAAACCTTTGAGGGTCAAGTTTTGGTTTCAAAATAAGCGAGCCAAATTGAGGGCTCAACACAGACGTCAAGAACTTGCGATTCTAAAGGAGGAAAACGAAAAGCTTCGAGCGGAGAACATGAGGTATAAGAAAGCTCCCAGCACTATCGCTTGCCTTAATTGCGGTGGCCTTATCACTCTCGGCGAAATGTTCCTTGATAAGCCTTATATGAGGATTGAAAATGCTCATTCACCACCCCACTCCCTCGAACCATTTTCGATACAATCAGATTTTGTTGGAGATATGCATGAACAAATCAATTCTACGAAGTCAATACCGATGCCTTCTAAAGGATGTGATATGCGTCACCATGATTGGAGTTTCCTTAACGATGAGCTTACTATCACGACCGACCAATCCAAAGCTGATGAATTCCCTCCACAACAATTTCCGGCTCGATCAAATCCTACTGGAAATAGGCCAGAGAGCAATAGCCAAGTTGTCAACACTGTTCCGGGTCGCAAGAAGACGAGGGTCAATTGGTCCCCCGAGCTTCATCTCAAGTTCCTTAGTGCGGTTCAGCAACTAGGGATCAACTCAGCATATCCAACGCGCATACTTGAGATCATGAACATACCAGGACTCACTAAATATGGAGTCGCGAGTCACCTCAAGAGCTACAGAAGGGCGCTAAGACAGCGCCACACAGCACTGAACCTGAAAGAACTCAACTTGTGCCTAAACACTAGGCATGGCTATAACTACAATGCCCCTGAAGTAAGAA
This sequence comes from Rhodomyrtus psidioides, assembly GCA_021437785.1. NCBI lineage: Eukaryota > Viridiplantae > Streptophyta > Magnoliopsida > Myrtales > Myrtaceae > Rhodomyrtus > Rhodomyrtus psidioides. The sequence goes on along the minus strand of JAILYB010000143.1, from coordinate 1,793,038 downwards.
ATACCCTGCCGAATCTAGGCACCGACCAAGCTGGTAGCAGCACCATCGACTACTTGGGCGCTAATCAGAATATTCCCCCGAATCATCTCAGCACCCCTCAAGAGTATATGCCACAAGTGCAGCAGGTACGAACTCCTTGGTTTGAGCAGCAACTTTTCGCTAGTGCTCTTCCTATCCCCGATCAACATATTGCGCCTAATGTTCAAAGATCTGCCCGGCTTGGGCATATGATTTCGGAAGATCAAGCGGGCGGATGCTTTGAGGATTTTTGTTTCTCCCATTCCCAAATGGAATGTGCTTTTGATAGTGAACCGATCAATCATCCTCTTATAATCTCGAGCAACGACGAAGGTTCTAGCTCGAAGAATCAGATCGCTCACAACAGAAACAGGAATCCTTCAACGCCAAGCGATGATGGTCAACCCGAATATCAGTTGCTCGAAGAATCAAAAGATTTCCTTGATGAGGAGCTCCATATCTGGATCGATCAGTTTAAAACTGATGGACTTATGAAGTTATGATCCAAAATGACGATTATATGTCTGATTCATGGTGTAGCTGGCTGATCACCGAGAATCCTCAAGGGAACTAGGCACATGTGAATGGATGTATCATTAATCTTTCTGTCATAAAGTCTTCCATGCAAGATAATCTTCCTTAATGCCTAGAGTTAATCTGGGGCAGCGATCAGTACTACCTGCGAGCATCATCATGCTTGAGTACGACAATCCCTTGTTAGATTAGAGTCGAGGCGAATCAATTGAACGCCACGAAGAAAAACATTTAAAGGCTTCACATAGGAAAATGCGAGCAAAAGCCCGAGCGAGCTCAAAGACGGTTAGCTCTGTATCGTTCTAAGGGACCTTTAGTCGTTATGAACTCTAAATTGAGCTTGTTTCATTCTCGATGGGGGTCGCTAACTGCTTCAAGAATTTTATAACAAAAAACGAACCAGTTAGGGACGCCAATAGTGCTTTGTCCTGGTAGTCAGTGAACTGGAAGTGGTACGAAACGTCAGGAGTTCGATCTCAGGATTGAAAAATCATTTTATCAGTTTGTCTATCACCCGATGAAGTTCAAAGAGATTCGACGCAGATGACTATAGAACTTGGGGCAATTCGAAAATCATCGATTCATTTTCATCAAGCGGCGAAGTTGGTATTGTAAAATGTGAAGCACGCAAATGACAAATCCGAAGCAGAAGGAGATGAATCATGATTCGCTTATCCAAGGTCGGGATTTCAACCTTCGACTAAAGCCAAATCTAGGATGAGTTTTTGATCTTGCCCACTCGACAAAACCCATCTCCACTGAAAATGGGGGCAAACCATTCCTACATCTGGAAAGCATGTCGAAGCCGAAGACATCAAATTCATCGTTTGATCCGTGGGGCAAGTCCCCGAAGCAATAGTTATCATCCGCAGAGCGTAATGGAATCCATCCTTTCAATGTAAAACACATTTGGCCGCGGAGCCACCCATTTGGTAAAAAGAACGTATTGTTCCTAAATGATTTTCAATCAGATGCGGGGATAATGTTCTCTTATTTTCCTCTCAGGTGATGAACAGAGATGAGGCACCCAAGAAGCCATGCATTCAAATAACAAAACAGTGCATGAAACACGCCCAAAAAGATGAATGAATCTCCTCCGACGTAAATCCTCGAGGTGGATTCGTTGCCCAACCAGACGAAGAAATCATGGCCACAAGCTTGAGGGCCGGCTTCTACAATCCGCACATTGGCATGCAGAATGGAATTCAAATCAAGAGTAAAGTAGTATCGTCCCAATTTGTTTTGAATTTGGAAACCCAAAATAATGCTTAATATTTATCCTTGGCAGGAGCTCGCCATCAGGGCACACATGTAAGTTTCATTTTTCTCCAAAAACCAAGAAGTCGAAAGAACTTTAGAACACCCAACAATCTTGTGTTACTATGTGAAGTGCAGATTTTCACAACCCTTGTACACTCGTTGGAGCATATGACCAAGGGTAAGATGTATCGTTCCAATTTTTGTAAAGTTTTAGAATATACAATGACATATCCCTTTTATATCTCCAGGATCTCCAGCCTCGATGGGCAGGTAAGTATCCCTTTTCCCAATTCATTGGAGATTAAAAACTTTCAGAATTAATTCGATTCTCACATCTAAAAAGACATAGAATTCTTACTTCATTGACATTCATGTTTTAAAACATGAGATTGTCTGAACATGAATTACACATGTATGGTGCATCATAAAATCCCTTTGAAGGATAAATCTTGATGAAATGAAATGAATTTTTCCAATAAGAGTCGTTTGAACTGTTCAAAAGGGTATTTTCTCATAAGAGAAGCGAGCCTAATCCAAACACGTCCCATACACACTTGAGAGATGAGGAGATTGGAAATGATAGCGAAACCTTAACCTATGGATATAAGGGTCATTCGCAACGATTACATGGATCGAGATGACAGAGGCATTTATTTCTTCATTCCAAACACTACAGATGCCCATTGAGAACCCCATTGAACGGCGATTTTCATTCTCAACCCTGTCAAGAACCACCCCACATTGGGGCAAATGAAGGTTAGTCCAACAGTATCAGAAAGTAAACGGTTAGAAATTTTCTTGCTCGGACTAACATAAATCTTTGTGTGTTGTTTATATGATAATCCAAGTGTCATAGGATGACGAGAATGATTCATTTCTCTATCCTACACACTGTTATCCTTTGCACAACCAAGTTGAGCCAGCAAATTCATTTCATCAACCTATTGGTGATCATTGCATATTCCAAAGCAAAGGCAACATCACTCTAGGAATGGAAGCGTGCCAAAGTTTAAGTTGCATATCTAGCATGATTGCCGAAAATCCTAGCTCCAAAAGAAAAGAAAAACACGGGATTAAAAAAAGGGGGAAAAGAAAAATCCCTAGACATCAAGAAAAAGCAAAGTGCCTGGTAAAAAGCAAGGCTGATGTCTATTCAAAATATCCCCAGTAAAGTCTAGAGAGACGATGAAAAGACCCTGCAAAGGAGTTAGATCAAGATGACTACTCTCCAAATGTTGTCGTGCTCAAATTGCAAACACACAAACAGACGGTCTCTTAATGTAACAAGAGACGCTTTTAAACATCCTTGTGCGCTCTAAAAGAGGAGTGTACACTTCAAGAAATGGAGATGTTCTTCGAAGGACATGTGGCAAATTTGCAATGATCACCAATGTCAAACCCTTCACAATTTCTGGGCAAAAAATAAGCCTTTTTCGGTCCCCAATCCTTCCAATGTTACAACCCTGAAGTAGTCTTATCTGACTAAGACACTTGGGTTAATGTATAACTTAGCTCAAAGAAGTACGAGCAAGACTATTTCTTTCTCATTTTGCAGGGTTCTTGACTTGTAAACCCGGATCAGATAGTGAAAAATTTCGTTCAACGGCCTTGACTCAAAAGTGAGTCCCCCTTGGAAACCGATATCCAAGCCTAACACTACGGTCCCGTGAAAGACCTCCTGATCGGTCGAAATGTATGCGTTGCGAATGATCCTGAAACCCAGGCATAGGTTGGTAGGAAATTGAGCACTTTCCCTATTAAAGATCATTATCACAGAGCAGTGAGAAGCCTTCTTGGATGAGAAATACTCCAATGGATGTTTTGAGCAAACTCTTTTTGAAATTTTCAAATTGTTTGATCTAGAGTTTCCGTGCAAGGAATTTATGATCACATCTGTATATGGCAGGAATGTTTTGGATAACCTCCAGCAATCAAAATGCACATTTCATGACTAAAACTTAAGTCGTAGAATTTTGTCAGTTAGACAATTATTGTCTTCCCAAAGATTACTAATATCTTCTTGGCGAGGAAAATATTTTCAGGTCTAAGCTTTCTGCAGGACTTTTGGCCGCCCCAAAGACTGGGTGCGTCATCCTTAGGTGAAGCCTTTTAGTAGGCAAGTCTTTTCTAAGACCGATCCACAGAATGATCGAGTCTCCGACTAGCCCCGAAGAGTGGGTACGTCATCCTTTGATTCATATCAATTTGGAATCTCATAAATGGTAGAAACCGCCTGAAGGGTCAACTCAATGGTAGAAACCGCCATAAGGGTCAATCAATGGTAGAAACCGCCTGAAGGGTCAACACAATGGTAGAAACCGCCTGAAGGGTCAATGTATGGTAGAAACCGCCTGAAGGGTCAACCAATGGAAGAAACCGCCTGAAGGGTCAAAACAATGGTAGAAACCGCCTGAAGGGTCAATGTATGGTAGAAACCGCCTGAAGGGTCAACCAATGGTAGAAACCGCCTGAAGGGTCAACTCAATGGTAGAAACCGCATGAAAGGTCAATGAATGGTAGAAACCGCCTGAAGGGTCAAAGGACTGGTAGAGACCGCCTGAAGGATCAACCCAATGGTCCGATCCACCATACGGATCAAAACCTTGATGAATCCCGAACGCAGGAGGATTCGTTTTCCCTAATAAGCCTTACATTAGGCAAGCCATTTCTAGTTTAGTCCACCACACGGATCAAAACCCTTGGCAAATTCCCAAATGTGGGATGCGTATTCCTTAGGTTCCTATCAGTTAGGAATCCCATTATGGTTTGACCTACCATACAGGTCAGAGCTTAACATCCCAAGGACACTCCGATGACAAGTCCTTAGGAATCTACTTGAACCCATCAGACACAGCAAATGCTGCAAGCATTCGACAAGTAAGGGGCAGGGAAGTCTATCTACTCCTTAACTTTCTTACATCATATCAGGGAATTGAATGAGCACATCTCTTTTTAAGGAAAAGCACACATTGATGGGCATGAAAATTGGATGTCATGATTTCTTTTATTTTCCCAGTCGAGTCGATCGGAATATAGGTGTCACCTTGTCTTTGAGAGAAACCTCTGACGAAATTCCTCTCAAAGAGGGGCAGCTGTTGACACCTGATTTTTTATCAGTCTTTCATAGTTTATTTTTAAAAAATTCATAAAAAATCTATAAAAAGTTAAAAAAAATTAAAAAATCATCTTTGGTAACCTTGACCAAGCTAAAGGAACCATTTTTGATAAAAAAAAATAATTTGTCATATTTTTTAATATTTTTTAATATTTTCCAAAAATAGAAAAATACATGAAAAATGAAGAAAAATAGCGTTCGATGTCGTAAAAATATAGAAAAATAGTCAATATTTTTATTTTAATTTCCTTTTCATTTTGAACTCATAAATAGTCAAAATTCAAGTTCAATTGCATGTGTTTCTTCATGACGCATAGAGTTGAATTTGGCAAAAAAATGTCATTCGAGTATTTTAATTTGTAAATTTCTACATATTTTTTAGTCTTGACGTCCAATTAGATCGACCACCATCTACAATAAATTCCCCTTGCTGAATATTTTCGTTTTTGTTTCACATGATTTCATGGTGTAAAACGCCGAGTGGATCCCCAAATATAATCGGGTCGGCATGAGCTCGATAGCTCGTCCAAGACCAAACCAGGGCACGGCGAACCCCATGTGAGTACTCTCGAACTCCTTCGATGCTTCCTAATGCTTTTCTTAGGTTAGATCGTGTGTAAAATGGCTACTACAGCTAAATCATTCTTGAGCTGTGATTGATAAATAGGACCTTACTAGGAATGCCATGTGATTTATTTGCATATCTAGATTCCTTGAGTTGGGCATTTTATTACTGATTGTGATTGCTAGGATAATCACTCTTATCTACATGAATTTCTAGATTTAGGGTTCATACCTTACTCATCCGCATGAATCTCAGGCTAGAAAATTTAGTCAACTTAGGTACCGAAAGGGCGTCAACTCTGACAGTTGGTGTAACTAAGTCCCCGAAACCATTTCTCTGGTTCTCGCAGAATTGAATAGAAACTCCCAACTATTCGATTGGGTGGTCCAATCATACCCTAAAAAAATGATTGGTGGCGACTCCATGGCATGCACACTTAGCACATGTCACTAGACCACACTGAAAGTCGATCACGCATACCTCCGTTGCGATTTGGGTAATGGGCCTTGGGAGAGGCTCGCGTCCGACCAGACAGGACGGCCCATTAGCCCTCGAGAGCCCGACAACCTCAAGAGGGTCGCGACACACGTGTACCAGTTTTGGATTTCCAAGCCATTAAGCAATTTATCAGTAGCTAACTGAGGATAAATTTGTCACAAATGTGTAAGTTTGCATTTTTTGGTGGTTAGAAAATTAACTTGGGGTAAATTTTTCACAAATATACCAATTTAAGATGTTTTGTGGTAAATTTTAGAGATAGCAAAAAGTGTCTAGAACCCATATTTAATGGTGGTGGTCATAAATGGGTTGTTAAAACAAACTAAGAGTGTTATAAATGGATTATTTAGAAACATAATGGGCTAGCTAGGATAACTATCTTAAGTGAGTAAAAAAAAATTATAAAAAAAAACTAGAAGAACTTTTTTTTGCAATTAATATATCTTTAAACATGTATGAAAATATTTTTTTTCCAAACTAGATTTTATTATTAAAGTGTTCTAAAAATATGGGTTGGGTGGCATGGATTGCTAAATTTGTATATCATGAAAATATGTCAAAACAGGTTAAATGGGTCGGACCGTTTTCGACCTGACCCACCAATCTGATGGCTCTAGTAAATATGTCGTATGTGTATCAGTTTGAGATTTTTCATAAATCATGTGTTCCTGATAACATACCAATGTCAGGATCATGCGGAGGAATTTCCCTTGTTTTCCAACCAGCAATTGGTCAATCTTTTGGGCCACTTTTGCATACCAAATCACTCAGAAAAATTTGGATGCAGATGTGCCCAAGAAACTAGAAATGTATGTCTCCGGACAATCATTTCTGCAGCTTATCTATTTCATCCCTTCTTCCTAAATTTTCCGAATGGAAGACAATTCTTTTTCAGGGTCACTGTGACCTCCCACTCCCAAAACCTATCTTCTTTTTGTTAGATTTTTGCAACTCTCAGGAGAAGTGCCAGTAACTTGTTATCATCCCTTTCCCGCGCGAGTCAAAACCCGATACTTGATACTTTTCAAGATGTCCATAAAAACACCCAAAATGTTTGTGAAAAGACTGACGTTGCATGATGTAGCTGCCCAAAATGATGTTTCCTTGTGAAGATAGAGACTATGCATAGAGATGACATTAACAAAGCGAAGACAGGAGAAACTAAAGTCTTAACGATTGGTTGAGAATCTTATCCTCCTTGGCAAGTTCCTCAGGTTCCTGGATCCCTTTCCAAAATGGTATCGAGTCATTGGAAGATGAAGCATGGGAAAGCCAATGGAGGGATGATCAGGCGTCGAAGTCCTCGTCATGACATCTATTGTCGCAAAAATTTTCCTCGATCAGGCCCGCTTAATCTTCTCAGGGCTTGGCCCAAGAGGTTGAAGCCCAAAAGGGTTGTCGATGAAGGAAAATCCTTTTATCGAACATTAGCAATTCGTTAAAAAGAAGGGCCCCGTGTAGATTTTGGACAGAGTGTCAAATGCAGAATTCTTATTGATAAGAGCGTGTCTTTCGACGGCTTTGTACAAGATTTCGAAAAGACTTATGGAGACGAAATTCGATGAAACTTGTCGAATTGCTTTGACGAAATTGTAAACCTAGGTACGTCACCGGAATTGAATCAACGGTGCTGACCCTCACTGTAGGACACGATGCCGGAATTTAATCGATGGCACCGGACGAATGGAAATGTAGGACACAGCACCGGAATTTAATCAACGGTACTAGACGGGTGAATAGTGAACCAATGCAATGCCAGGATTTAATCGACGGCACTGAACTGGGCGAGCAAAAGTCGGAATTGAATCCAGACGACACTTAATTCTAGATATGAAACACGTCGGAATTGAATCGACGACGGGAATCTGAAACTACAGCTAGACTAAGAGCTAATTGATAAGATAAAGACTTGTTTGTTGTGTATTGTTGGGGGGGTCCTTGCTGTTGGATACCTGTTGGTATTTATAGGCGTAGCCAGGTAACCATCGATCATCTGCTGCCTTGGGCCCCAAGTGCGTTCTCTTTGATGACTAGGCTTGTTCTGGTAACTGTCGAAACTGCTACTGCCTTGGGCTCCAAGCACACTCTCTTTCGATGAAAAACAACTGTTGTCTTCTCCTTTGAGAGCACGTTTTCCTTCGATGGCCTTCATGGATGAGGTTTTTAACAATTTCCGTGCCTTTCGCTGTGCTTGATGGGATTGCCGCCTAATTCTATAACTGTCCTGATCGTGTCCTCTTTCGCGTGCCTTTTCCCTTGGCTTTTGAGGTAAATACCGCCAAAATCACCTTTTACACGTGGCAGATCTGCAGCTTGTCCTTTATCCTGCTTGTAAACCGCGGCTGATCATTCATTCTCCATGTGCGCATCACGTGACCCCTAGGGTATTTTGGGTGTTAACAACATCTAATCCAGTTTTTAGCAATCGCTCTGCCTCCACCAAGTTTCTTGAGCGAGAATAGGAGGTTGCAAGATTTAAAAGGTGTCTTAACTGAGTTGGGACGATCCTTTCATCTACATTTCGCAGCAATCCCAGCAAGTGCTACATTGAATCGAAGGGGAAAAAGCGAAATACTAGCAGCCTTCACTAGTAGGGAATCCATCCATTAATTCTTAGAAAACATTGTGAACCTTAGGCTCGATTCGTTCTGCGAAAAATGAAGCATTTCCAATATTTTTGGATATTCTGCCGAAACCTGAAAATGAACTAATAAATATTTTTCTCCATTCGGTATGGAAAATCGGAATTAATTTTCCACCATGCACTCCTTTTAATTATTTTTATGTTTATACTTTTATTTTTATCTTTTTAGAAAATTCACAGTTTTTACTTTTTAAAATTTTAATTTCTCTATTTTTTTTTTAACTTTTTCCTTCTTCTTCAGCAAGCCAGCCCTCGCCACAGGTCGTCATGCTCAAGCCTCGGCAATCTCCCTCGCATGCGGCTAGTAGCCAGCCGTCGCAGTGGCCAGTGACCAGCCAAAGAAGAAGGGAAAGAATAAAATAAAAATAAAAGAAAAAAAATTAAAATACACATTTGGAATTTGGAATTTGGAATTTTTTTAAAAAATAAAAAAGAAACAAGAAAATGAAAGTAAAAAAATTAAAAATAAAAGGAATGTAAAGGAGTGGAGGAAAGAAAGATGAGGAAAAATGTTTTTCTTTTCTCAAAAATAGGAAATCATTGTCTCCACTTTTGAATGTGTATTTTCATGGGCGGAACTTGTTTTCCTCAATATAGTTATTATCTGTGAATCGAATGCCAGAACATCTGGATAAACATTTTTCGAAGAACATTTTCTTGAAAGTTGTTTTCCGCGAAATCAATTGTTCGTTTCTTAAATAACAACTTCAAAGAAATATTTTTCGGATTTTTCAGCTGTTCAGTTCAGAAAAATAAATGAGTCAATGAGAACATTTTCCACCAATGGAAAAAACACCTTCAAAAGTGGTGTCGCGACCCGTCCGAAATCGGACGCGGCTAATGGATTACCGATCGCGGGCTTTGGATCGGCGCGGGCCCTCCCAGGCCCATACCAAATCGCGGCGGGAGTGTCTTTTGAGGGATTCGACGATAAAAGTCGATCGCTTTTCGACCTTAGTGTGGTCGTGGTGGCATGTGCAACTTGTGCATGCTTTTGGAGTCGCCACCGGTCTTTCTTGGAGGGTAGACCGGAAACCTTACTGGCCGATTGTGAGAGATCGATCAGTTCTGCGGAACCAGAGATTTTGGGTTCGGGGACTTGGTTACGTCGGTGTCATTATCAACGCCCTTTCGGTACCTAACGCGAGTGATTTTCTTAACTAAGAGTTCATGCAGGCGCGATTTCGGGTGAGATAGGTATGAGTCAGGGTTTCATGCAGATTGGAAGACTAGTCCTATCAAATCACAGTCAATATAATGAAAGCGCAAGTCAAGTGCATAAATAAATCATGTCAATGCATATCAATTGCAATCATGGGCCTCCTAGTATAGCCACGAGGGCTTAGCGAAGATGCGATTTAGGACTAGGGGTAAAATGGGAAGATTCGAGGACAATTAGCCCGAAGGGCAAAATTGTCATTTTTTGAAAGGTTTGGATATCGAATTACCCAAAATATTCCATGGCCAGTTGATTGTGGCCATTTCCCATTTTTGAGAATTTTTTGGAATTTCTTGATTTTTTCTTCAATTTTTGGAAGACGATTCGCCCGAAGGGCGAGATCGTCATTTTAAGAAGGGTCGGGGTTCAAAACACCCGGGATGAGCCTTGGCCAGTGGTTTGTGGCCATTTCCTATTTTTTGGGATTTTCCTGGATTTTTTAGAATTTTTTGGAAGACGGTTTGCCGGAAGGGTAAAACCGTCATTTTTGGAAAGACCGGGGGTCGAAAGACCCGGAAAGGGGGGTGTGGCTAGTTGAATGTAGCCATTTCCTATTTTCTGGAATTGTTTAGAATTTTTCGAATTTTTTTGAAATTTTTTATGATTTTTCATTTTTTATTGATTTTTTGATTATTATATTATTTTTTATTATTTTTTTTGCATTTTTTAAAATATTTAAAAATATTTTCCGGGCCGGGTCAAACCCGGGCCGCGCCTCTCGGGCGCCCGGCCCGACCCTAGGGGTCGACACCGGCCTAAAACGACACCGTTTTATTTTTTTAAACATTTTTCTATTTTTTACAATTTTTTTGATTTTTTATGTATTTTATTTAATCATCCGAAAATTCCCCGGATCGGACGGTCCACGTTGTGCCACGTGGCTTCATCTCGTGCGTCCGATCTTCCACTAGATCGAGCGACCCACAGAGAGCCACGTGGCTCAATAATAGCCGTCGGATCAAAAATTAATTATTTTCATTTTTTAGAAAACCTACAAATCGGACGCTCTAGAACGTGCCACGTGGCCTCCTCTGGTGCGTCCGATCTTGTACAAGATCGGACGTCCCTCAGTGAGCCACGTGGCACATCCTCGTCCGCCGGATCGATTATTCAAAAATCATTTATTTAATTTTCCAAAAAAACGAGATCGCGACACGTGTCACGATCGGGGCCGTTGATTTTATTTTATTTGAAAATACTCGGACCGGACCCACCCGGCTGACGTGGCTGCCTACGTGGCACGCCACGTCGGCCGTTGACCGCTGACCGCCGGCGAAGTCGCCGGAGAAGACGATGAACAGTAAAAATTCCGGCGACTTCGCCGGAAAATGCAAAACGGCTCCGGATCTTCGAATTTTTTTTTACCCAAATTGCATCATTCGAATTCTCAAACATTCAGCATCAAAATATAAGCATTTCAACGGCCGGGGACGCATCGGAAATCGGCAAAAAGAACCCCCACAGGTTCGGCTCCAGCGAGGGATTTTCCAAAAATTTTCAACGTTCAAAGCCTACCCCGACCGTTCAGAAAACGTCTAAAAGAGGTTTAGAGACTTACCTCAGCTCGTTTAGAGCTGGAAATCCTCGGGTTCGCGCCGGCACGAGCTCACGGCCGAGACCAAGGCCGGTGGTGGTCGGGCCTCCTCGGCGAACACGGTTTGATGCAACAAAAGGGCACAGCGAGCTTAGAGTCGGTTTTAATGTATGCTTGAGGCTAGACACGCACAAATGGAGCTCGGGAATGCACCGACCGCGGGTTAAAAGAAAAACGTGCAGGCAGACATTTCGTCGAGCACCCGATATGCATTATGGAAACAGGGGTAAAGACGGCGTACCGACCTGTCCGAGGATCGTCGGCGACGGTGGATGCTTCGGCGGTGATCAGTGAGGTATGATGAAGATCCCCGAACTCTCCTCTCGCTGCCTTTCGCTCAAAAAATCCCCGCCGGCACTCTCGGCCCTGTTTCCCCTTTAAACCCGAGCCTCCCTCTCCGCCGTGGCCGACCGGCCCGTTTTTTGATGCCCTCGCGCTTGCAGCAACGAATATTCGTCTGGCAACCTGCTTTCCACGCTCGGCCGCCCGCTTTTTCTTTGAAAAATCGCCGCCCCATCTCGCCCCTGTCCTCCCCTGCCTCACTGTCGGCCACGTTCTGCAACAATGTTGCAGACCCGGTCGGACCGGGTCGGGTCGGGTCTGACCCGACCGGCCCGGTTCGACCAATTCGCTCAAATTGAGCCCCGATTCGACCTATTTTCATGAAATTGATGGCATAATCGGACTCCTTGGCACATTTTCTATTCAATAAGGGTATTTTCACGGATCAATTGATTGAAATTTTATGAAAACCCCAAATTGTCCCTAGGATCCGAAAACGAATTTCCCCAAATCGAAGGTCCAAACGATCGAATTATTCAAAATTGAGCCCACCAATGGATTCAGCATGATGAAAACTATAGGGTAGAGGTGTTTAATTTTAATGGGTGTGCCCGTGTGAAATTTAATTTCACAAATTGTAAAACCGGGGACTAAATCGAAAGATTTTTATGCAATTAAGCCCTTTTGGTTAAAATTGATCAAATTGGAGGGAAAATTGACCCAATTGCATTTCAATACTCTATAATACAATGTCATAGCTTATAAAAACCGAGAATTGAAAATTAAAAGACTCGAAAAGGATTTTTTAGGCCCGGTTCGGGATTAGGTTTGTGAAGGAACCCCATGAACCAGGCCAAATTTCCTTAATAAAAAGTGAAAATATTAAAGAGAGAATTAAAATAAAATTTCTGAATATTTTTGTGTAATTTTCTGACCACGAATGGTATTTTTCCTGATTTTTGGGTTATTTTAATAATTAAATAAATTCCAAAAAATATTAAAAAATTCAAAAAATATTTTTTGTTCAAAATTGGTTCCTAAGGCTAGGCTAAGGCTTCCAAAGTTGATTTTGCAATTTTTGACCTTTTTTGCTATTTTTAATTAATTTTAGAAGTAAAAACTAAAATAAAAGGTGGTCAAAAATCAGGTGTCAACAAGTGGGGAAAATGATTTTCTCTTATTGAGAAGAGAAAAACATTTTCCATCATCTTTCTTTCCTCAACTCCCTCACGTTCTTTTTCTTTTTCTTTTTTTAAATTTTCTTGTTTCTTTATTATTTTTCTCAAAAATTTGAAATTTTAAGTTTTTAATTTTCTCTTTTCCCTTTTTTTTTTTTACCCTTCTTCTTTAGCCGGCCATCGACTACATAACAGTCAATGATTGTCAGTAGTCAAGCGAGGATCGAGCTCGCTGGCCTATGGCCTGCCTAGCCTCAGGAGAGCGAGGCTTCGCATCGCCTCACTAGATCTACTGAGGCCTTGCCATAGGAAAGTGAGGCAAGCCTCACCCGCAGCCGATCACGATGGTAGGCTATCGGCCGAAGAAGAAGGGAAAATGAAAAAAAAAGAATAATTAATAATTAGAATAATTTCGAAATCTTCTAAAAACTAATTAAAAAATTTAAATAAACACGAAAATAATTAAAAGGAGTGCATAGAGGAGAATCAAATCCAATATTTCATATCGAATGACTAAAAATATTTTCTAGTTCATTTTCAGGTTTCAGTCCAATACCGAAAAATATTGTCATTTTTGGGAAAATAATTTCCTCAAAAATAATTTCTAGAAAAATATCTTTTTTCGCCAAACGAACGAAACCTTAATACTAGGCTACTAGCATGTCCTTGTGAACTCTTTATTTAGAAGTACTCCATAGATGTGAGTCTCTAGATCTTGAACTCCGGTTGCTAGAAAAGCGAGAACTAATTTGGTGGCCATATTTGTAGTGGACTGTTTTGCAGGCAAGCCACGTAAAAATCAAACCCTAGATGGAAATTTCTAGGCAAAATGATATAAATAATCTCTAAACTTTGAGTCAATTTGCATTATAGTTCCTGAGATTTTAATTTGATCAATATGGTCCCTAAAGTTTTGGAACAAGTTTAATTTAGTCCCTGAACTTGAATCAATCGAAGGACTACATTAAATATCTTTCTATAGTTCAGGGACTAAGTTGAGCATGTCCCAAAAGTTTTGGAATTATATTGGTTAACTTAAAAATTCAAGGACCATATTGCACATTGGGTTCAAGTTCAAGGACCATATTGATCAAATTAAAAGTTCAGAGACTATATTGCACATTGGGTCAAAGTTCAGAGATTATTTGTCATCATCCCAAATTTTTAAGGTAAGCTAACATGTCATATTAACCTCATTCTTTTCAACTCTTTTGCGAATTGGTAATACTGAATCGTTGTTTTATCGTAAAATAATTTCACAATGTGTTGTGATGCTTGGTTTTGTACTTAATTATGACTGCACATCGTAATACAGTATGGTACAACTGGAATACCTTAGCAGTGTCCCCCCTAGATTAGCAAAGTTTTGGATTGACCAAAGGAGAAAACTAAAACCAAAATCAACGTACAAACCTTTTTTACTAATTTAAGAATGTGTAGATATTCCAAGATACATTCACTCAAAGTCTAAAAGATTGATAAAGTATTTCAAATTATGGTTATGTTAATAATATCGAAGGACACCCACACACACATATCTCTCGGTGGATTTTGTTGAGAAATCATTTCTCTGAATATTTTGACTCTAACAAAACTATCATTGTCAAGAAAGAATCTGGTTAATGCTTTCAAGAACTTTATTGCAGGTACACCACGTAAATGAAAAAGCTCATATTGTTCCAAACCTGGGGTTCAGGCTCAAAACGAAGTCGTCCCATATTTACTTCTAAATAAGTTGTATCTTTTTATTCAGATGAAGTGGGATATCACTTCTCAAGATTCAATCTTTATCTCTGGAGAAGATTTATATGAAACATCAACAAGAACTTTATCGAAGCTTATAATTACTATTCTAATATGTTCAGATTCAAGAGACTCTTCTACTGCTAAAGATTGCTCCTGAGTTTTGTTTAGATTCTACTATACATTTTGTTCGGATTCTGAAGATCCACGTTTGGCTGGTTTCCAGTATAGCTACATTATTTATAGGAGTTTGTAATCTTTGATTGACATGATTATTTTACAAACAGATTGGTAGAATATCCTCGAAGGCAAGAAAAAAATTCCATATTAAGAAAACTCCGCTTATAGAAACTGAGGATTTGGTTGCATGGGCGAATAAATCTAAAGGGTTCAGACTCTACTCCAATGGCTACCAAATCTCTCTAGATACAGTATCTTCCAATCAAGATTGATGATGTCTAATTAGCGATTGAAGAGCAATCCTTGGAGGACTTTGCAACTGCTAGTTTAATGTCGAAGGAGTATAATCCATGGTGACTGATTAGAGAGAGATCATAACTTAGAATTTCAAAGTGCTTTCAGATTCATGTACTTATTCTTGAGGGCTATATACTTTATCTTTGAGAGGTTTCTATTAGAGTGAAAAGTGTGATATCAATGGTAACCTTTCAACGATTCATATAGTAAAATCCAGCCAATTGCCCGTCAGCATAGGAGAGTATACGTAAGTTTATCTAAGCCAAACCACTATAAACTCTTTGTACAATTCTCTCAAACTCTAAACATTCTCTATTGTAGACAATGGCACATTCTTGTTCTGAATTTGTTACTGAAATTTATTCAGATCCTGTTTAATTTGTTTATTTTTCCATTAAGTTTTAAAATTATTCAAAATCACATATTCACCCCTTCTAGGTGATATTGCTAGAAACAATAGATTTGAAACTCGATTGCTATGTACTATGTACTACATCTTCTTTTAGGCTTTTGTTATTTGCATGATAACTCACATTAGCCATTCCGCAAAGAGTTCTGAATTTACATCAAAGCATATTCTTGGACGGGTAATAACGCTAGTCTACATGACATACAGTCCAAAATACTTTTTTTTTATATACATTTATCCTCGACTAAAATGAACAAAGCAAGGGTCAGAAAGCATACCTGAGAACATTTTTAAAAAAAAAAAGTTACATTGGCATGGTAAATTTAACCGTCCAAAGTGGAGGAGACACAAAGCGTCCTCGGTTCGTCGATTGCTATTGCAAGGCAATAATGACGTTTTCCATCGAGAGAATGCCTTTCATGATGAACTCTATTTAGTCCACCCAAGTTCTTAGTCACATACCCCTGTGGGAAAGTGGGGAGCCTGTGATTGATTCTGAATTCCCCACTTTGAAACATTTTATTTGTTTGTTTGTGATTTTTTAGGGCCACTAAATAACTTACAGTACCCTTTTGGGTCCACCTTGTCTGCCATATATAGCTTCCCCTTTATTTTCAAATTGATTTTGTCGATTTAATTTGTGCCTCCACACCGAAGTTATGGGCCTTAGTACCATTTTGTCCGCTCAAAATTTGTCCATCTATTTGTGGGTGGGTGGAAAGCAGTACTAAAGTGCAGCTTAGTTCTCATGGCTTGTTGAAATCCACTCCAAAATCACGAAGCAAACCTAGCATATCGGTCAGATACTATGCTTATAGGTATGCCATGCGGCCTCGCAATCTCATCCACATGCAACTTAGTAAGTAGCTCAGGAATCCAAGTAATTCGAATTGGTTGGAAGTGCGTTAAGTTTTTCAAGTGATTTGTGCCCCTGCCTTTTCTATCGGGGAATTACTAGCATAACGGTTTTTAGGTAATTGAGCGAATAACCTCATGTCGTGGGATAAAAATTCTTAAAATAAACGGTTAATCTCAAAACTCACGGTAAATGAAGGATAATCACATAATAATTTCTCATCCTAGTAATACAAGTTGCTTATGTGTTCTCGCTTTAACTTCAGCCCATTGCAGTCGAATTTTCCCAAAATTTCTAAATTTCAGTTAACCGCGAAAACAGTGGAAAAAGGAAGGGCGGTAAGATATTATTCGATTATCAAATCCCTAGAAAAATCAATATAATCTGTATGACAGCTCCGATTGAGGAGATACGGAGTCTCAGCTTCTCATCGTCGATTCTTGTTCGATATACGTACTCTTCTCGGGTTAGATCACGAGTCTTCTAGCAGTGGCATCGAATGGGTGGTCCTTTGATCGGATGGAGAGTAGAGAGCTAGCTCTAATCCGAACCCCAAATGCTAATTTAGAAATGTTACCCGGTCGAAAGAAAACAAAACCGTAAGAAGAAAAGCACGAAGCATGATGGAGTATTCTTTTGACTATATATTATCGTGCGAGTGGCAAGCAACGTTGTTTATTCTAAACAAAGATTCCCAAAAATGAGGGAAGCGATATCATGAAAACCCAACTTCCACGATGAAAAAATTGTCCATAAACAAACATCAAATTCGTCCCATTGATATCTGAGTGGTCAAGGTCGGTGATGACGACTGACTAGACATTTGTCCAAAGAAATCACACCCGTAGTTGCTCCGGTCTCTTCATGCCTTGGTTAATTCCCACAAAATACAAAACCTAATGGTTCGGATATGGCGGACAAAATTAGGGTTTCCCACAACAAAGCGACATTTTCCTTGGTTTAATCAGTTGTCCAATCCCATGGATTTTTTTTTTGGGGGGGGGGGGGGGGGGGGGGGTCAGACAATCCCATGATTCAGAATGTGGATTGTGATGGGAAACGCTGATGTGCTCCTCACCTCACTTGTAACGTTTGCCACTTGGGTAATTGGTCATTGGGACGTACATGCCGCAATTTGCTTAGTTTCAACGTGATGGAGATGGCGAAGAAATTCAAGGGGATCCATGTTGGAAAAAGACCCAGGCCACTCATTAATTCGATTTCATTTCCTTTCTATAAGTTCGGAAGGGTTCTTTAAAACTCAAAAATTCTAGAAGAATACAAAATAGCTCATGGTTTTTGGGACAATTGTCCAACCACTAAATGATGCCCTTAGGACTCATTCCCTATTCACTTCTCGAACTCTCCTCGGACGCTCTCGAGCGTTTGCCCCAACTGAGATTAATCAAATTCTGATGATTATGATGATGGGTTTGAATTATTTGGCTAAGGTTTAACCTTGCTGACTCAATGATGAGACCCTAATGCTCTTTTTTTAATCAAGTCATTTGGTGGAGGAGTTGGTGAGTGGCTCGCAGTTAAGTAGCATTATAAGGGAGTGGATTGATTTTTTTCCTAGATTCAATGGGATGAATTTCATTGCGTGAAACTGATGCCAGAGCATTCCCTGAAGAAGTCGAAGAGTCGTCGAATTCATTGAACACTCCTCATCAATAGTGAGGTCATTTACATTCGTCGAAGGCCATAATGATTTCTTATATTTTTTAGAGTAGTTGAATAGTTTTTAGATTTCCAAAGTCTTCATTAATTATGATTTGTCTTCCCTAAAGAGTCAAAATCCAATTCCTATGAATTTATTATGTTTCTTTATTTTCTATTAGTCTTTTGCATTTCCTAAGAGTTTTGTATTTTATCGAAGAGTCTCATTCACTCAAGCTTGGAGGGTTGTTCCATGTTCACCTATATAAGGATGCTACGATGAATGAGAACGGCGGACTTGTTTGATTGATAAATCGATTTGAGCCTTTGGCTTGATAACAAGAAGGAGTTCTTGTTTCTATTCTTATCTCTTAGGTGGATTCATATGGGTGGCGAGTAACATATCCCTTTCTACTCTTATCCCTTGGGTGGATTCCTACGGGTGGCGAGTATTCTATCTCTTAGTTCCTCACTTGTGCTACCTCCTACTTTTCTATGCTTTCTCTCGGCGTCAAGTTGGTATCAGAGCCTTGGTTCAATGGCTGATCGTCATCAACGTGGACCAAACGTTGAGTCTCCTACAGCTCGACAAAGAGACCTACGAGACATAGAGGTGGATGATTTAAGGAGACAAGTGCAGCAACTGCAGGAACGTTTGCAACGCTTCAAACATCTGGGACGTGATGATCTGCGTCACGATTCAGATGGTATTCCCTCTGACGAAGAAGATGTCAACCTCTACGCTAGTGCTCGAAGTGATGCTTCAAGTGAGGAGAGACTTCCTCAACGTCAGCATCGAAGTCCTCATGGATTTCGACGAGATTCAGATGTGAAGGTTGATATTCCTGAATTCGAAGGAAAGCTTCAACCCGAAGAATTCATGGATTGGCTTACACACGGTCGATAGATTTTTCAACTACAAAGACATATCGAATGATCAAAAGGTAAAGCTCGTTGCCATTAAGCTTAAAAAGCACACATCTATTTGGTGGGAGCATTTGAAGAAGCAAAGATCTCGTGATGGAAAAAGTCATATCGTTCCGTGGGAGAAGATGCAAAAAGAATTGAAGAAGAAGTTCTTACCGATAAACTATCGACAAAATACTTTCCTCTAATTCCACAATTTGAAGCAAAAAGAGCTGTCCATGGAGGAATATATTGCAGAATTTGATCATCTTATGATGCTCTGTGACGTTTCTGAGTTCGAGGAGCAAACCGCTGCTTGATACCTTGGCAGACTTCGACAAGAAATTGGTAATGTTGTCCAACTTCAACCTTATTGGACTTATAATGATGTTTGTCAATGTTGCGCGGAACCAAGCGATTGATCAAATAATAGACAGAACTAGCAAAGTAAATCATACACAAGATGTATGTAGACATGCACGGTTCGACGGAACCGGACCATAAAGGACCGGTTCCGGTTCCGAGCTGGTTCCGGTTCGGTACCGGACGGTTCCGGGCCGGTTCCGGTTCCGGAACCATTTTTATAATAAAATAAATTAATAAATTATTAATTAAAATTTATAATCAAATTGTACATTGTAAAAAAAATTAAAAAAAATGAGGAATGGGCTTGAACTTAATGAATTATCATTAAGCGCCTACATATCTTCTTGGGGATAGAAGAATCAAAGCCCATGTAGTTCTCTTACCTTTGGTAACCCCAACTTACCTCATCCTCAATCGTCGCTACCTGTTGTTGTGGTGGCGGTGGTATCTCCACAATCATCATCACTGAAGAAGTCGTGTTCTCGATCCAACTCTTGTTGTCGAAGCTTAGCCCTTGTCCAATCATCGACGCAAGCTTGAAACTCCACACTTTCTGGATTTAATCTTGAACGACGAGAGTCTAAAATTAATCCTCCAGCACTAAATGCTTGTTCAACTGCCACTGTCGAAGAAGGTGTCGCTAATATTTGTCTTGCAATGAGGGAGAGAACTGGATATTGAATTGAATGGTTCTTCCACCACTCAAGAATCTTGAAATCTGCTGCGCTGTGTTCGGAATCACTAAACTCAAAACAAATTGTTAAATAGTTTTCTAATTCAGAAATACTACATGTTGTCCCTTTTTGTTTTTTTTGCCTACTCATGAAGATTTTATACCCTATACTAAGTGAAATACTTGTATTGCTTGAGGAGACACTAGGCTGGACAGATTCACATCCACTATCACTTAAACCATATTTATTACAAAATTCATTATATAATTCTACTATAACTTTTTAACATCTACTTGTATACTATGAATATCTATTACTTCATTCAAATGTAAACATTCATAATAATAATCATTCAAATAATATAATAAACCATCTAATTTAGTACGTGGATCGAAAACAATACCAACTAAATAGACAAGAGGAATGTTCAAGTAATAATGCAACCATTTTTCTCGCATTACTAAAATACTCGAAGCTAATTCAGTATCATGTTCACATTCATTAAAAATACCAGTAATGTTAATACACTCTATTAAAAATAAATGCGTAGTAGGATAATAAACACCAGATAAAATATTAGTAACATCATTAAAAACCTTCAAAAAATCTAATTTTTTTTTGCAAACTTCCCAATGTTGCGGGAGCAAAGCAATATCGGGAACATTATTCGAAATAAAGGAACATAATAAATATTTGTAATCAAAAGTTTGTAAAAGCATCTCGTAGGTAGAATTCCAACGAGTCGGAATATCTTTTGGAAACCTTCTTGCCCTTCTCCCATTTTTTTTACAATATTTTCCCCACTCTTTCATAAGTTGAGGACGGCTCCACAAATATCTAATTGCATTATTTATTGGCTGAAGAGATGTTGCAAGAACTCGTAAACCATCTTGAACACATAAATTTAAAACATGGCAAGCACATCTAATGTGAAAAAATTGTCCGCCAAAAGAGGGTTTACAAAGTTTTTCTAACTTAGGAATGGAAGCAGTATTTACGGCGGCATTATCAAAACCAACTGAAAAAGTTTTATCAATCAAATTAAATTCTTCTAAAACTTGCCTAATTAGTCTATAAATATTATGGGCCGTATGCCTTTCAGGAAAAACTCAAAATGCAAGAAGTCTTTTTTGAATAACCCAATCATCACCTACCCAATGGCACGTGATACCCATATAAGAATTAATATTCCAAGAATCAGTCCAAATATCACTACCTATATGTACACGTCCATTGAATTCTTTAAAAAATCTTAACAATTTCTTTTTTTGTTTTGTATAAACATGTTCAAGTTCGCGTTTAAGAGTATTTCTTGAAACAGATGGTGCTTGCGGAGCTAACGCAGTGTTTACCAAATATCTAAAATTAGGATTTTCACCAGTATTAAACGGAGCATGCTCAAGGGCAACATATTCAGCTAATGTTTCTTTGTAAAGTGCAGTAGTGAAACGAAATAAAGGATTAGCGTTAGGATTGACGAACCCAGGAATTTGTTGTTGGCTAGTGTCGATCCCCGCTTGCGTTGGATGTTTTTTCGTCACATGCCGACGAATTGTTCCATAACCATCTCCTTTACCAAGCTTGTATGTCTGCGGACAATATTTACAGCTTATATCAAACTTGCATTCATTTTCATTCCACACTTTGTTAAAGTGTAGCCATAAATCGGATTCTCGGCTCTTTCGTCCCGGCTCCTTCGCTATCGACGATTCTTCGACACCACGAGGACGAAGACTTTCTTACGTTGGGGCGTGCTCGACGTTGGGATTGGAAGCATCGTCGTCTTCCCAACATGCATATTCACGAGGATCATATTCATCAACGGGATAATCGGATTCTCCCATCTCGATCGGCATCGGGTTCTTTCCCTTTCTAGTATTTCTGCTTCCACTTGCCATTTTTTGAGAAAATTGATCAAAAAATTGAGACCAAATTTAGAGAGAATAGCAGATTGAGAGAATTTGAGAGATTGTGAGACTTGAGATTTGAGAGTATTAGAGAGAAATTGTGAGGAAAATACATAAGGATTGAGATATATTTATAGATTTTTATTTATTTATTTATTTTTTAATTTTTGGCCTTCGGGCCGTTGCAAATTGCAACGGCCCGAAGGCCGTTGGGGAAGAGCCAACGGCTCTTTCCCCAAACGGCTGTCAGTGACGGCCGTTTGGGGGGAAAGAGCCGTTCGCGGCTCTTTCCCGCAGAGGGGGGCCCCGCCCCCTGAAAATTTCAGGGGGCGGGGTCCAATTTTTTTTTTTAAACGGGTCGGAACCGCCGGTTCCGAAAAAAGAGGAACCGGAACCGGCCCGTGAAGGTCCGGTTCCGGTTCTGGTTCGGAACCGCGGACCCGGTCAACGGGCCGGTTCCGGGCCGGTCAACGGGTCGGTTCCGGGTCCGGGTCCAATTTGGCCATGTCTAGATGTATGTGGTTCGGTCGTAAAGACCTACGTCTACGGGGAGAGCAGCAACAAATTCTACTATAGAACGAGCGTTATACGGAGATTACAGATCAAACTCGAGTTACACAAATACACTCTTGGTGTTTCCCAGCCCCAATTACATCCAAGAACGCACACAGTGTTTAGCCCCCAAATCCTAGCGAAATAATCTCTCAATCTCGCAAAGAAATTAAACAAATCTAACGACAAGATTTTCTATCGACTGTAAACACCTGTGTTCTACTCTGACCTCATACAAGAAGGGGACGCCAGGATGCAATTGGAAACCCACACTCTTCAATAACAGCGCGTCAAGCACTCAAATAAATTTGGCGCTTCAAGACCCCTTTTTCACGTCAACAATGGCCTGGCTCCCTGCTCCAAAAAGTGAATATTTATATATATAATGGAAAACTTGACCAATCAGTAATGGAAATCAAGTCTAGCATTAACTTTCTTGTTCTGTTGCCTTGACTCTCACGCGGAAATATGATTTCTGAATCTTCCAAATCTGGAGTTCTGTCGGACTTATCAAATCCGCAACGTGATATTCAAGTATTGACTTTAGACTCCAATACCGAACAGGAAATTAATATCTCCACGAACAATCACGTATATTTAATTTCATACTTTCCTTTAAATTATCTTGAGTCAGGTTTTGTTCTTAAGCTTTCAAACTCGAGGCATATATAACAATCTCCACCTTGGCTCGACGTTTGACTCAAGTTACAACCGCTTCGCTATAATCCGAACTTCATCGCTACTACTCTCCCACAGCCCCAATGGGCTCAACCGCCACAGATGTCATCCAAGTCCAAGCCGTGCTTGAACTTCGCCATAACCGAGGACCTCATCAGAGCACCAACTGCATATGCACCTTTAACTACTCCACAAGGACTATATGATACAAGCTCCTTAATCACAGATAAAGCAAAACCACTGTTGCCTCCATATTTGTCAGGAAACTGAAAACGTACCTTGTCAATATTAGCAGTTACAGCAACCGTTGGTTCTACAGGCTCCACCTCGCTATAAGCACCATCTATGTCGATAACCACGCTAGTATCTGCTACCTCAGGAGTTTCTAGTTGCAACTCCACCTCAAGCTGAACACCGTCCAGATCCGTAAGAATACTGCCACAATCACTCCTAACCAGAAGTACTGGAGACTCGTCAAAAGTAACTTCTCTGCTGCAAACAGGTGAATTTATATTCGGGCACCACAACTGATAGCCACACGCACCTCGTTTATAGCCATGGAATATGCACATTGCCCTCACATCGAGCTTATCATCACTTACTCGATAATAACACGGGCAAATAAACATTCTAAAAATAGAATCATCAACAACGTTACCTGACCACACTTCTTCGGGAGTCTAATATCCAATCGCAGTCGATGGGGATCTATTCACCAGGTAGCACGCTATACTAAGTGCATCCGCTGGAATTCTCCCAGCCATACCAGCAATCGAGATCTTTTTTTGGGCTGTCTCTAGTAATGTTCTGCTCATCAACCATGTAAATTGTTGTGTTTTACTAGCGCTAGTGCGGTGTTTCACTATGCTTTTTTTCATGCAGAATTCATTTATCAGCTTCGAGCAAGACTCCATGCTACTGTCAGTTCGCACATACTTGATCAACTTACCAATCTCCGTTCCGATCAAAGCTCTCGACCACGTATTCCTGACAACAACATCAATCTTGTGCATCGGCACAACCACCCAGGCCTTCCTCGAGTAGCCATTAGACTCTCGAATAGATGTCGACGTCTCAGGAGCGAAACTTATCAATGTCTCACCTTGAAGTTCATACAGGCCACCATGCTTGATTCCTTTCATTATCACCAAGGCACCTCGAACAATCTTCAGAACTCCACCTCGTGAAGAATACCTGCATCTAGCTGAATCTAGAGCACCCAAGGAAATTAATTTCTTTTTCAATTCTGGAACGTGTCTTACTCCGGTCAATGTCCTCACAATACCATCATGCATTCTGATTTTAACATCACCAATACCCACAACATCGCATTCAGCGTTGTTTCCCAATTGCACTTTACTACTATCCATGCATTGATAAGAAGTAAACCAGTTCCTGTTTGGTGTAGCATGAAAGGAACAACCAGAATCCATAATCCATCCGTCAAACAACGAATTCTCAGTGACGGACAAGACACTATCGACACCATCATAATTTTCAGCTACAGCTGCAATATCATCTACAGATTCAACTTCAATTCCCTTAGCCCTTTCGTTTTTCAACTTAAAATAATTTCTTCTAAGATGTCCTCTCTTGCCACAGTTCCAACAGACATCACCGCCAATCCTAGACTAACAACGCCTATTCATGTTCATACTACTTCTGCTAACACGAGTACTAGCTCTTCCTCTATCACTTACTAAAGCTGCAGATATAGATTCACCAGATTCTCTTATACAGATATCCTCACTTAGAATTAAATCTCAAATCCCATCAAACGTCAAACTAGTTGACCTAGAAGAATTACTAACAGCAGTAACAATAATATTCCAACTATCAGGCAATGAGGATAATAGAATCAAAGCACGCACCTCATCTTCAAAGTCAATCTCAATTGAACTCAATTGACTAACGATCAAATTGAATTCATTGATATGATTTGCAATTGATGTACCTTCGCTCATCTTCAAGTTAAACAAACATTGTATCAAATAGACCTTGTTGATCGCAGAGAGCTTCTCGTACAAGTTCGACAAGGCTTTCATCAAACCCGCAGTAGTCTTCTCCTTGACGATATTAAGCGCGACGTTACGAGCCAACGTCAGCCGAATAACACCCATCGCTCGTCTATCCAACAATTCACAATCGGCTTGCTTCATCGTTTCTGGTTTCTTCTCAGACAGGGGCTCGTGCAGCTTCATCTGATATAAATAATCTTTTATCGGCATCTTCCAAAAACCAAAGTCCTTCCCCTCAAATCTGTCGATTTTCCCTTTAGCTTCTTCTATCGCCATCAAATCCCTTCAACTCAAGCAAGGCTAGCTCTGATACCAATTGTTGCGCGGAACCAAGCGATCGATCAAATAATAGACAGAACTAGCAAAGTAAATCGAACACCAGATGTACGTGGTTCGGCCGTAAAAGCCTACGTCCACGGGGAGAGCAGCAACGAATTCCACAAGAGAACGATCGAGATATGGAGATTACAGATCACACTCGAGTTACACAAACACACTCTTGGTGTTTCCCAGCCCCAATTACATCCAAGAACGCACACATTGTTTAGCCCCCAAATCCTAGCGAAATAATCTCTCAATCTCGCAAAGAAATTAAACAAATCTAACAACATGATTTTCTATCTACTATAAACACCTGTGTTCTACTCTGACCTCATACAAGAAGGGGGCGCCATGATGCAATTGGAAACCTACACTCTTCAATAACGGCGCGTCAAGCACTCAAATAAATTTGGCGCTTCAAGACCCCTTTTTCACGTCAACAATGGCCCGACTCCCTACTCCAACAAGTGAATATTTATATATATAATGGCAAACTTGACCAATCAATAATGGAAACCAAGTCTAGCATTAACTTTATTGTTCTATTGCCTTGACTCTCACGCGGAAATATGATTTCCGAATCTTCCAAATCTGGAGTTCTGTCGGACTTATCAAATCCGCAACGTGATATTCAAATATTGGCTTTAGACTCCAATACCGAACAGGAAATTAATATCTCCACGAAGGATCACGTATATTTAATTTCAGACTTTCCTTTAAATTCTCTTGAGTCGGGTTTTGTTCTTGAGCTTTCAAACTCGAGGCATATATAACAGTCAACTTGCTCTTAAGGTTGAACGGCAGCTTAAAGAGATTCGCATTAATTCGCAATATCGGAACAAGGAAAGTTTTTCCAAATGGAAGAGTTCTTCTCTTCCTAAAGCAAACGTTGTTGCTTCAAAATCCGTGTCGAAGAATGGTGGAGCATCGAGTTCCAATCGCCCCAATTCTGTCAAATATTTCAAATGCCAAGGGTTTGGACATATTGCCTCTGATTGTCCAAATCGCAAGATTGTCTCTTTAGTGGAAGAAGAACTTGAAGAAGATAATCATGAAGATACCCATAGTTTCGACGAAGAATCAAAGGAGGAAGATGAAGTTACCTTTGGCGATCAAGGAGAGTCATTAATTGTCACGCCCCGACTCTCGAGCCCACGACATCCGTTGCCAAATTGCCACGAAATCACAAAAGATAACGTCCTAGGCGCGTTATCGACATATTAACTATATACGCATGCGGAAACGGTTTACTCCCAGACTGCATATAATAAAACAAGGATAGAATTGCAGGAGCCAATCACCACAATGATTCACCAAAAGATAGTTATAAACATTCATACTTAACAGCAGATGAGTCTTAACCCTACAAAGCTACTAACATACGCACACAACCCCATACTTTGGGGCGGCTAGACAAGACCCCAAAGGGTTACTCGATTGGGTAAGATTAACTTCTCATCTACTTACACAGGTTACTCCCACATCCATTCCTTGGTATCCACGAAACTCCATCAGAAAGGACATGAAAATGTTATCTCACGATAGGGTAAGAATAAATTTCAGTGAATCAAGCCTAAGCTCGATTAGGAAATTGATTAGCCCAAGGCATCCTAACAAAAGATTCACAGGGTCAAATAGGCACGTATAACAGCCAATCACAATCACAATATGACAATCATCCACATGCACGCTTACCAGCCTTCAGCCACACATAATGTAATGCTCAAATAGACTCCGTAGTCATATCAGTCAATCACACAGACAACGCATCGCATCCACAAGTATGCACAGGACACCACACAAGTCCATTTATTAACGATGATCGCGCCATCGGCGTAATGAGAGAATTGACGCGATTGGCGTGATTTGACTCTTACAAATAACGCGATCATGCACATTAGTGCGGTCTAGCGTTCTTCCGGCATGACCAGGCTACGTTCCTTTTCCTCTCGGCAATGGCTACTATAAGCAGTGTATCTAGTACACCCGTTGCACCGAACGGCAAGTAGGCATCCCAATACGGGGCGTCGATCCATCACAAGCTGCGACCGGCATCCGATAACCCATTAAAATCGTACGACTGGCGCGAGGCATGAATTATCATGCTTCTAGCGAGTCGTGTGCTTCCATACGATTGGTACGGTACGAATTTGCTAGGAAAAACCCATCATTGTTCCCTCATATGACCATACAATACACATCCAGCAATCAATCTATTTCATTATCTTCGATTAAGGCCGGATGCTCATATAGACATGCTCAAAGACTCAACTCATGGCCATTTCCATGCTAAAATATGTATTTTGATTTCGTACTCGGTCATATGCATATACAGACTATCCACTAGTCACTACAATCATTAACGAGGTAATTAACCTCCAAACGAACATTCAATCAATCAATGAACATACAAGCTCTCAATCAGCCATTCTAATAAGGAAAACGACCCAATTCATATCATCAATTCAATTACAAGAAAACAAGTCTTATTAGGCCACATAAGGGTCAGTTTCATGCAATGGTCCTTTATTAGTTAATTAGATTTAGAAATCATCGATCTCTCGCTCGGCTCCAATCCATCGTGCGCCCGCGATCAAACAACGGCAATCCATTTCCCATCAATCAATCAATTCAATCTAGCAACCAATTAGTCCAAGACAACCTAAACTAATCCAATTAGTATAATCGATCGCGGACATTTATCCTAAACCCGATTTCTATCTAAATCGACCACGATCGCATTATTTAAATACCTTAATCGACTACTCCTAGGCGCAATTAGCACCCTAACCAAGGATTAGGGTCAACTCACAATCTAGCTAGCTCGGGCGGTTTCAACGGCAACGGCACGGGAGGCAACAACGAACGGCGACGACGACGACAATGGCAACGGTAATTCCCGGCGACAATCACGGCCAAGCTTCGAATCTCAAGATTCCTCGGCCTAACAAGCGACGACTCGACCTGATAGCAACTGAGGTGTGTGACGGAGGTTCGGCAAGGGTTGTCGAACGATGGCAGATCTCCAGCGAGCGGCGGCCGGCTGAAAATAGAGAAAGTCAACCACGGCATACAAGGAAAACGAGCTGTTTTGAGAGGAATCTCAACCTCAAGGGCTAAGACAAGGCCGACAAGGGCTGGGGGCTCACTAGGTGACGAAGGGTGACCGTCGGGAATCGCAAAGGGCGGCAGAGGACAGCCGGAGACGGCGGCTGGACAAAACTGGCCCAAAATAAGGCAGGTTCGGGCGAAAATATGGGAGCTCCACCCGAGGCTGTTCAGGGCTTCTACCGGCGGCAATCTACTTCCGATGACTTCGAGGAACAACGTGTCGAAGATGACGGCTAGGGGTGGTCAGAAAGCGACGAAAAAGGCTGAGTCGCAGTAGAGAGTCCCCGAAACTGTGAATAGGGAGGCGAACCAAAAACAGGGCTCGTTGGCTCTGAGGTGCTATCCCACGGCGGTCCGACGATTCCTGGTGGCTGGCAAGGCCATCGAAGGGTCAGTGGGAGGCTAATGGAGATCTGGTGATGGCCGAGAGTGGCCCTGGATGGCTGTCAGAACCTTATGACCCACGGTCACCGAAACAGGGCAAGAGGTCTGAGGTGGCTGGTTCGCGGCCTTCCGGTGGCGTACGGTGGTCGAAATAGGGTTAAAGGGCGGCGAAGAGACGGTAGAATGGCGAGGGGGTGGTCAGAGGTGGTACGGGGCGGCTGGAGCAGCGGCAACAACCGCGGAGCTCGGGCGACGGTTGCTTCGTGACCCTCCAGCAACCTACGGGTCGACAACGACATGTCGAAGCGGGGGAGGATGGTCAGTGAAGGCGACTGGAGGTGGTAGGGGCGTGCAGCAGCAACGGAGGAAGAGGTGGTGGCTCGACGTGGGCGAGTGTTCCACGAAAATCAGAAAGAGGAAGAGCAGAGATAGAGAAGAGAGAGATCGTGTGAGAGAGAGTGAACGGGAGAGAGGGGAGAGAAGAGAGAGAGAGAGAGAGAGAGAGAGAGAGGAAAAGAAGGGATTTGATTGGTGGTTGGGGGACAAGACAAGTAGGGCCCACCTTGTGTCATCTCACAATTCAAAAGTCTTGTCCTGTAGTGAATTATTGGAGGGCTTTTTGTTCTTTCGATAAATCGGGATTGAAATAAAATTTTGGTACACTGGACGAAAGGTACTTTTGATATTTTCACAGGCTAGGCTCGGTTAGGATTAGGCCCAGCGCGAGGGTTTGAATCCTAAATCGCAGTGACTAAGATTTTCGAAACCTAATCTATTCTGACCGATACTTCAGAAATCGTCTAATTCTCGTCTCTTCAGTCCTTACGATCCTAAATATTTTACACGCTGAAATTCAATTTAATCCATTTTATTGAATTTAGGTACTTTACAAAAGTCGAATTTTCAGGGCGTCACATTAATCATTCGTCGAATCTTGAATGTTATTCCTGACGGAGACAGTTCGTGGCTTCGAAACAATATTTTCACACTCGATGCACTACCCATGGAAAGGTGTGTGATGTTATCATCGATGGAGAAAGCTTTGAGAATGTCATGGCAACGACGATGGTGGAAAAATTGCGCCTCAAGATGAAGAAAATGAGGTACAAGTCGATAAACGATGTCTCGTCCATTTTTCCATTGGAAAAAAAATATGTCGATGAAGTATGATGTGATGTCATTCCCATGAATGCTTGACATTTGTTTCTTGGAAGGCCTTGGCAATTCGATAGAAAATGAAGCATGATGGGGACAAAAATACTTATGCTTTCAAGAAAGATGGAGTCAAGATCATCTTGGGTCCTTCCAAAATGGAGAGTATTCCTAAACCATCTGTTAGGGAGGGAAATAACTTGCTCTCTAAATCTGAAGTTGATAAGGCTTTGGTGAATTCGATGGAAGCATATGTTCTTGTGGTGTTAGAGGAGAATGAAGAACATTATGATGTTCCTACTCATGTAGAACCTCTTCTCTGAGAATTTTCAAATGTTGTTCTGGAAGAAATTTCACTTGGTCTTCCACCTATTAAAGATATCCAACATTATATTGATTTTGTTTCGGGAGCCGTTATTACTAACAAAGCAACTTATCGAATGAGTCCTAAGGAGCATGAAGAACTGCAATGGCAAGTCGATGAGCTCTTGGATAAAGGTGTGGTGAGGGAAAGCATGAGTCCCCGTGCTGTCCCTATCCTTCTTGTACAAAAGAATGATGGTTCATTGCGTATGTGCATCGATAGTAGAGTGGTAAACAAAATTGCTATCAAGTATCGCTTTCCTATTCCCCGGCTCGATGATCTTCTCGATCAACTCCATGGCGCTACTATTTTCTCCAAAATTGATCTTGGGAGTGGATATCATCAAATTTGAATGAGAAATGGAGACGAATGGAAAATTGCTTTCAAAACTCGAGATAGCCTCTATGAATGAATGGTTATGCCTTTCGGCCTCTCTAATGCTCCTAGTACATTTATGCGCCTCATGAATCATTTTTTTTAAACAGTTTATTGGCGACTTTGTTGTTGTTTATTTCGATGACATTCTTGTTTATAGTTCGACACAACAACAACACTTGGAGCATCTTCGACAAGTTTTCAAGGTTCTATGGGAGTAAAAATTGTATGCCAACGTAAAGAAGTGCCACTTCTTTACCGATAACCATATTTTCTTAGGCTATGTTGCCTCTGAAGAAGGCATCAAGATGGATCCAAGCAAGGTGGAGGCAATCATAAGTTGGCCGGTGCCAACATTGATATATGATATTCGGAGTTTCCATGGCTTGGCCTCTTTTTATCGCCGATTTATCAAGCATTTCAGCACCATCATTGCTCCTATCATTGAATGCTTGAAGGGAGGGAATTTTAAATGGACCAAAGAGGCACAACAAAACTTCGAACTCCTTGAAAGGAAGCCAAGAAGGAAAACCACTTGCGTTCTTCAGTGAAAAGCTGTGTTAAATATGTCTTGAATTTTATGTACTCGATCAAGTTCATCACTCGACCCGACATATATTTTGTGCGGCCCAAAAGTGGAGAGAAAATTGAGATTTGGTTCGTGACGCGGAGAGTAACTTGGAGCAAGTGAATAAATCTCCATAGGGGTGTGACAGATCTTTATGGGGGTTCGGGGGCAACGCCCCCGAGAAATTTTTTTTTTGGGCTTTATTTTTGCTGCGGCTAGGGTTTTATTTGTAACAGCGGAAGTTTTTCGTCATTAGTGAGTTTCGTGAGCAGGGTGTTTTTTTTTTGTCACTGAGAATGACTTTTGTAATTTGTACCCTCTTTGATTATAGTGGAATCTTGATTTGCCTCGCCCGTGGACGTAGATCACCTTGATCGAACCACGTAAATCTTTGTGTTTTGTGTTTGTTTTCCGCATTTGTTACAACAAGCTGAATAATTCCCGTAAGAATTACTCTACTTATGATAAGAAATTTTATGCTATTGTTCATGCTTTGGATCATTGGCAACATTATTTGTTGTTCAAGAAGTTTGTTCTTTATTCAAACCATGAAGCCTCGAAGTATGTGAATACCCAACATAAGCTCAACAATCGACATGCCAAGTGGATTGAGTTCCTTCAAGCTTTCACTTTTCTCATCAAACATAAAGCTTGAGCCCTTAACCGCGTGGCGGATACATTGAGTCGACGACATTCCTTGCTTCATATTATGCAAGTGAAGGTCTTAGGCTTTGATTTGATCAAGGAGCTTTATGAAGAAGATCCGGATTTCGGTAAGATTTGTAAAGATTGTTCCAAAGGTCCAATTCAACAATTTTTGTTGCAAGACGGATTTCTTTTTAATAATAATTCTCTATGCATACCACGAGGTCTTTGAGAGAGGCTATTATCAAAGAAGCTCATGGAGGAGACTTAGCGGGTCATTTCGGAAGAGACACGACGTACTCTCTTGTCAAGGAAAAGTTGTATTGGCCTCGAATGGAGAAAGACGTTATGCGGCATGTGGATCGTTGTCGAGCTTGTCATATTGCCAAAAGTCATGCTCAACGGTTTGGTTATCGGTATGAACAGTTCCTTGGACGGATGTGACTCTCGATTTGGTGGTTGGTTTACCTAGAGCGCAAAGAGATAAAGACTCAATCATTGTGGTCGTTGATCGATTCTCCAAAATGGCGCATTTTGTACCATGTAACAAGACGTTGGATGCGACTGATGTAACTAGCAATATCTCCTAGAGGGGGGTGAATAGGAGATTCTGAACACAATTATAAATTTCTTGCGGAATGGATAGAGTTCAGTGTACGATTAGGAACAAAAGCAATATAACAGTGTGCAGAAAATCTAAACACAAGAGTAAGAGTTTAGAGAAGAGGATATTGCACACGATGTTTATAGTGGTTCGGCTTGGATCAAGCATACGTCCACTCTCCCACGATGACAACCGATTGGCTGGATTTCACTATGAAGAATCAAGAAGATTACAATCACTCAAGTGTTTTGTTTCCTTCTCACACAGATTTTCACAGTGAAGGATTTTGAGTACACAGAATACTCTCTCAGATGAAACTCAAATTATTCTTGCACTTTGGATAGTTGTTCGCCCTCTTACTCTCTAGTCGAACATTATTCTTCTTTTATACTCCCCTGCTTCCGAACTAGCCGTTGGATTCCAGCCAAGGGATCGCTCTTCAATCCTTGATTGGACGTCATCAATCTTGATTGAACGAGACTGTATCTTCAGAAGATATGTAGACCGTTGGGTAAGACATTGAACCCTTCTGATTCAGTCGCCCATACAACTGAATCTCCAGCTTCCATAAGTGTGATAAGTTTGAGTTGATTCCCGAGGATATATTCCGTAGAAGATGATATCCCATTATAGAAAGTCCCTTAATTGACAGGGTGAGATATCAGGATAATTGAATATCACTTGCCTTGATCGGAAACTTGCCATACGTGGGTCTTCGTGTTTTGTGAAATGCAGGAACTGATCTTTCTTCAGATTCGTCTAAGAGGAAATTGATCAGTTGACATGGAATGGTAATACGGAGATTTGATGTGATCCATCCGTCACTGTTTGGATCGTCAGGAGCACTTCCATCTGACCCTTAGTCAGAAGCACTTCCATCTGACCCTACGACAGAAGCACTTCCATCTGACCCATCGTCAGAAACACTTTCATCTTACCCTTCGTTAGAAACACTTCCATCTGACCCTTCGTCAGCGCGACAGAATTGGAGTCACTCAATCTGCTGCTTACACATTCTTCCTGCATCACATTTCATTTAACAATATCTTTTGAAGGTTTTGTCATAATCAAAATATAGGAGAATTTCCACAACAATCTCCCCCTTTTTGATGGTGACAAAACTTCTCCTAGTTGCAAATTTAAAGGAAAAATTTAACCAGTGATAATATAATAAAAGTAAGTAGCCATCACATTTGCTCCTGCAGGTAATCATCATTAGAGATTCTGTAATGAAAGTGTGCTCATAGGAGAACATGATCAGAGTAAGATTATCCTGCAATAATCCTGCACGAAACTAAACTTCTTAGTAAATTGTCCTGCAAAAACGGTAGGATAGGTCTTCTCCTCCTTTCCTCTAAATTGAAATATGATATGATTAGAGAAATATGATTAGAGATAATCTATTGAGACTGCATAAAAATAATTTCAACTTCTCCCCCTTTTTGTCAACATCAGAAAGAAGAAAAAAATAGCTTGAAAAAATATGGGAGTTTTTAAGAGGAGGAATGATCTTCAGGCTCAGTACCAGCTTCCTCTCGAGAAGGTCCTGCAAAGCTTCTTCCCATCATTTGAGCATGATCTCTGACAGCTTGAGAAGAGTGCATGTTTGAGGCTGTTTTGTCCGTTCTAACCAGTTTATATGTAGGCAGGTTGGCTATCTCATCACTAAACATTCTCCCATAGAGATCAATGGACTTTTCCAGCTTAGTCACCTGACTAGTCAAACCCTGCAGCTTCCTATCTGTCTTCTGTTCAAAAGCCTGCAGTTGTTGATCAAATTTTGTTTCCATGGCAGCCATTGTCTGAAGAAGAGTGTTTTGGAGATTTTCCAACAGCACCTGAAGTTCCACTTGTGGTTGTGAAGGTGCAGGTTCGTGAGTCTCCCCCTCAATTTGTGCCTTGGTGAAAGCTTGAGAGGCTTGGATTTCAGTGAGAAATACATCTGATGTAACATGCACGGGCTCTTTCTCCCCCTGAATTATAGCTCTTTTCCCTTTTTCCTTTGAGCTTGCCACATAGACTATTTCTTCATCAATATCCATGGGAATGGACTGTGCACTGGACAATTGATCTTCTCGGGCAATTGCTGAAGCTAGACTTGCAGCATCTTTGGGAATTGTAGCCCTGGTGGAAGAGACAGAGTAAGCTTCAATGTCATCTTGTTCTTCCCCCTGTTCTGTTGATGCCAGTGTTACTAGAACTTGAGCTAGCAATTCCCCATGATCACAGTTGACGATTTGGGTATCATACTCTGTGTCATTTGCAGATCGTGCAACTTGCTCCTCATTCCACATTGTGAGGAATTCTTCCTCAGTCAGATCACAGGGATACACAACTTTTTCTTGTTGTTGTATTCCTGTGTCATCTCCTTCTTCCTCAACTCCTTCAGCACTCTGATTTTCGGACTGACCAGCTGCATCTGATTCACCTGGAGATTGAGTGGCTTCGGAATCATATTCCCCTGTTTCTTCCTCACTTGCGTCTGCGTCCTTATTAGCAGGAATGTTTGTTTGTTGCCCTTTAACAGCCATGACTTTTCTCTTCTTTGTTGATTTCTGCCTTGACTCTTCCTCAAAGTCCACAATGACTGGTTCATTGTTCTTTGTTCTCCATCCAGCAGGAGTCATCTTGTAGCCCATCTTTGTTACCATAGTCTCTCCAGCAGTCATTAGAGGAATTTCTTGCTCGACAAAGGCACCTAGGCCATCAATCTTGAAATGATTGATTATTTTGAAGATCAATGCCGCATAAGGAAGTTGCCCCTTTGGCTTGAGAGCTGATCTTTTGTCAGGCGGAGTGCTTCTCGCTGTTCGTTGATTTGGGTTTCTGTGAGTTCCGCGCCGCTTGCAGTTGAGGCGGAGAACTTCCTCTTCGTCTGAGGCGTTTTCTTCGAGTCAGCGGCTGATTTTGGAGCCATTGATGCGTAGAAAGTTTGAAACTTTGAGAGAAAGAGTGTTGCTTTGAGGAGGAAATCGAGAGCGAGAGATTTTCAACACGGTTTTAGGGTTTTGATTTGAGAGAATTTTGAAAGTGAGAGAACAGAGGTGACGGTTCAGCGTTTTTATAACAGAGGCGGTTATTTTTGGAAACACAAAAGAGAATTTTGATTTAAAAATAAATTCAAAAAGAAATATTCACGGTCAATTAGATATTAAGAGATATTTATTCATATGAGGAACTTACCTAAACGATAGCTTTTAGAGATAACTGACCTTTTTAAAAGAAAGTGTGAATTTTTCCTTACGCGCCTTTTGAATTTTTGACATCTCTTCTGATGCTCCTTCTGACACTTCTACTGATGCTCTTTCTGACTCTCCTTCTGACTCTCCTTCTTACGTTCCTTCTGACGCTCCTTCTTACTCTCCTTCTGATGCTCCTTCTGACTCTCCTTCTGACTCTCCTTCTTACATTCCTTCTGACGCTCCTTCTTACTCTCCTTCTGATGCTCCTCCTATCGTACCATGTTCTTAGGTATACTCAAGAAGGAAGGTTAATAATGGATAATTCATTTCTGATAAAATTAAAACTCTGTTTATCAAGTGGTTTAGTAAAAATATCTGCAAGTTGATTTTTCGTATCAATGTATTGAATGTTAACATCACGGTTTTGAACATGATCACGTATGAAGTGATGCTTGATCTCAATATGCTTTGTTCTTGAGTGAAGTATAGGATTCTTTGTGAGATTTATGGCACATGTGTTGTCACATAGGATTTCCACAGTTGATTCTTCAACACCATAGTCTTTGAGCTGCTGTTTTAGCCAAAGTATTTGAGTGCAGCAACTTCCAAGAGATACGTATTCTGCTTCAGCTGTACTGAGTGCTACTGTATTTTGCTTCTTTGAATACCATGAGACAAGCATGTTTCCCATGAGCTGACAGGTTCCAGATGTACTTTTTCTATCAATTTTGCAACCTGCAAGATCTGCATCTGAATATCCCTTTAGTATAAAATCAGAAGATTTAGAATACCACAAACCATAGTTGGAATAAGTCCCTATGTATTTGATTATTCTCTTGACTGCTGATAGGTGTGATTCTCTTGGACTTGACTGAAATTTTGCACATAAGCAGACACTGTATAGTATGTCGGGTCTTGAAGCTGTAAGATAGAGTAATGATCCAATCATACTCCGATATAGTTTGGGATCGACTTCCTTTCCATCTTCATTTTTATCTAATTTGGAAGAGTGAGACATAGGAGTTTCTGTCTTCTTGCCATTTTCCATACCAAACTTCTTCACTATTTCCAATGCATACTTTTCTTGAAATATGAAGGTTCCTTTATGGGATTGATGAATTTGAAGACCAAGAAAGAACCGTAATTCTCCCATCATACTCATCTCAAATTCATCCTGCATTGATTTAGAGAATTTCTTGCAGAGAAGTTCATTAGAGGAGCCGAATATAATATCATCAACATAAATTTGAACTAAAAGGATATCTTTACCTTTTCTTTGAATAAAAAGAGTGGTATCTACATTACCTTTAGTGAAGCTGTGTTGAGATAAAAAATTACTTAACCTTTCATACCAGGCACGGGGTGCTTGTTTCAATCCATAGAGTGCCTTTTTAAGACATGTACCATATCATTTTCTTTAGGTTCTTCGAAGCCAGGAGGTTGTTCAACATATACCTCTTCTTTGATGTAGCCGTTTAGGAAGGCACTTTTCACGTCCATCTGAAAAAGTTTGAAGTCATTGTAACAAGCATAAGCAAGAAGTAGCCTAATGGCTTCTAACCTGGCAACTGGTGCGTAGGTTTAATCATAGTCTATTCCTTCTTCTTGAGAATATCCTTTTGCTACAAGTCTTGCTTTGTTTCTCACAACTTTTCCTTTGTCATCAAGTTTGTTTCTGAATACCCATTTTGTTCCAATTACTGGACGATTTTTGGGATGATTGACTAGTTCCCAAACATTGTTGACTTTGAACTGATGTAGCTCTTCCTGCATTGCATTTATCCAGTTTTCATCTGCTAATGCATCTTCAATCATTTTTGGCTCCAATTCAGATACCAAGGCGATGTTGCTCATTGCTTGCTTGAACTTGGATCTTGTTTTT
The DNA here is from genome assembly GCA_021437785.1 of Rhodomyrtus psidioides. Lineage (NCBI taxonomy): Eukaryota > Viridiplantae > Streptophyta > Magnoliopsida > Myrtales > Myrtaceae > Rhodomyrtus > Rhodomyrtus psidioides. The sequence continues at coordinate 1,755,298 of JAILYB010000143.1, read as the reverse complement.
ACACCATCATTTATGCTGCCAATGATAAGTTCCTTTGGATGGCTTGACTTATGCTTCCAGTTTTTTGTCAAGGCCATCATTTGAGGATATTGTGGATTCATTCTGATCATCTTCTAGTCTTTCTTCAGCTGAGGAAGTTTCCTTCTGAACATTCTCCGAACTCGTATTCACATCTGATTCTGCTGGTGAGTTCGTGACTTGATGAAATGTATGCATTTGAATGGATTCAGGTTCATCATCCTGGTTGCTTTCATCGAACTTGATGTTTACTGATTCCTCAACAATACGAGTGTTCTTGTTGTAAACTCTGTAAGCTTTGCTTGTTGTTGAATATCCCAAGAAAATTCCTTCATCTGATCTTTCATCAAACTTTCCAACTCGATCATTAGCATTCTTTAGAATAAAGCATTTGCAACCGAATACATGAAAGTATGCAATATCATGCTTTCTTTCTTTGAAAAATTCATAGGGAGTTTTCTCAAAAAAAGGTCTGAGGGAAATTCGATTTAAGAAATAACAAGCTGTTGAAACGGCCTCAGCCCAAAAGTTAGAGGCAATTTTACTTTCTATAAGAAGAGTTCTGGCCATTTCTTGCAGCGATCTGTTTTTCCTTTCTACAACTCCATTTTGTTGTGGAGTATAAGGTATAGAGAAGTTATGCTGAATTCCGAATTTAGTGCAAAAATCTGAGAAACTTTGATTCTCAAACTCTCCCCCATGATCCGTTCTCAAACTGGAAATAGTGTAACATTTTTCATTTTGAATTCTTTTAGCAAATTTTGAGAAGGATATGAAAGCTTCGTTTTTGTGAGCAAGAAATGAAACCCATGTAAATCTAGAGAAGTCATCAACTATGACAAGGCAATATTTCTTACCTCCAATGCTTAGAGTTCTATTAGTCCGAAGATGTCCATATGAAGTAGCTGCAGACAACGCTTAGTGGAAACTTGATTTAAAGACTTAAAAGAACTTCTTACCTGCTTACCTAGTGTGCATGCATGGCATAGTCCACTTTTCTCAAATTTTGTTTGAGGTAATCCTCGAACAAGTCCCTTCTTGGAAAGCTTTGAAATATGTTTCACACTAATATGACCTAACTTTCTGTGCCAAAGATCAGATTCATCCTTAACAGAAATAAGACATTTAGCATGTTCACAGTCAGCATTAATATCTAAAAGATAAATATTCCCATGCCTTCGTCCCGTGAAGGATTGCTTCTTATCCTTGCTCATACCTGTGCATTTTAGATCTTGGAACCGAATATCATATCCAGAGTCACAGAGTTGACTTACAGAAATCAAGTTGTAGTTCAATCCTTTGACTAGAGAGACATCTTTAACAATCAAATTTCCAATCTTTACATTCCCTTTCCCGATCACTTTTCCCTTGTTCTTTCCTCCAAATGACACGCTTCTTCCATCACAATCTGAGAAGGATATAAATACATCTGGATTTCCAGTCATATGACTTGAACAACCACTATCCAGAAACCACTTGTTCTTCCTTCTCTTTGGTACCTGCAATAAATAATCAACTTACTGTTTCTTTGGTACCCATGTTTTCTTGGGTCCTTCTGTGTTAGTATATTTTGACCTTTTAATAGGTCTCCAAATTTTCTTGCAGTAATCCTTAGTATGGCTAGGATCACCACAATTCACACAAGGTTGTCGAGTGTAGGATCTATTAAAATGCTTATGAAAATGATGCTTGTAATCGGAAAACGTTGGTTTTCGAAATTCAATTTTAAAGATATTTCTTTGGCTACATTCCTTTTTAAAACCTAACCCAGATCGATCATTGAAGGGTATTTGTTTTGAAATAATGCTATTCAGAGTTACTGAGCTTTGTGAAAACTCTTTTGATATAGTAGAAATTTTTTCTTTCAAGGAAGCATTTTCTTTTGAAACTGGATCATGATTTTCTTTCATCTGGTGAAACTCTTGTTGTAGAAAACTAATTTTTTCTTCTTGGGACAAATTCTGTTGTTTTAAAGAAGTATTTTCCTTTTTCAAACAAGAAACCTTCTCAAGAGCTTCTTTGTAGTTTCTACATAATTCATCAATATATTCAACGACTTCATCAGGGAGTTCAGATGAACATACCTCAGTTTCTGAATCTGAACTTGAGTCTAATTCGGCCATGAGACAGATATTTGCATAATCATTCTCGCTTTCATCAGAATCACTCAAAGTTTTTGCCTTTAGAGCCTTCTTGTACTTCTCATACTTGAGTTTGTCCTTCTTCAAAATTGGGCAGTTCAGTTTGATATGTCATGCTTTCTTACAGTAGAAGCAAATCACGTCTTTGCTATCTTGTGAGTCGTTACTTGATATTTTTACCTCAATCTTTTTCCAAGGTTTCTTTCCTTTGATTGTTCTGCCTTTCCGAGCCATCTTCCTAAATTTCTTGACCATGAAGGCTAATTCTTCATCATCCTCATCTTCATCATCTGTGTCAGAAAAACATTGATTAATTTGACTTTTTAATGCAATAGATTTTTTACCTTTCTGTTCTCCCTTTTTGTTTGCTCGTTCTGTTTCATAGGATTGTAAAGTGCCGACTAGCTCATCCACCGAGAGTGGTCTAATTGTTTGGCATTCTTGAATTGATGGCTTGATGTAATTCCAATCATCTGTGAGTCCACGTAGTATCTTCCTGACTTGCATTGGTTCAGCAATAGGTGCACCTTGTCTTGCAAGTCCACTTGCCAAAGTCTGAAACCTGTCTATCATATCTGCAATAGATTCATCAGGCTTCATTTCAAATGCTTCATAGTCACTCAGTAAAATACTGAGCTTTGTTTCTTTCACACGATTTGTTCCTTGAAAGGTAACATGAAGTCTATCCCATATTGCCTTAGATGATTCTTCCTCTGAGACACGATTATAAAGAGGAGTAGATAAGGCACAAAAGAGAGCATTGACAGCTTTAGAATCAAGGCCTTTTCTTTTAGCCTTTTCAGCATCAGTCATTGTTGTGACAATGTTTACTCCGTCAGCAGAGGTTGGATTTGTGGTATTTGCAGGAACTATTCCATTTGTAACGACATCCCACATCAGATCATCATAGGCTTTGAAGAACCACTTCATCTTGTTACTCCACATATTGTAATCCTTTCCATCAAAGTATGGAGGCTTGTTGGCAAAGTGCGAATCGCTTGTTCCTGAAGAGTGATTGCTAGAGATAGTAGATCGTTAACTCTGAAGTCAAAAAACACTTCGTAAAATGAGCAACCTGCTCTGATACTAATTGATGTAACTAGCAATATCTCCTAGATGGGGGTGAATAGGAGATTCTGGACATAATTATAAATTTCTTGCGGAATGGATAGAGTTCAGTGTACGATTAGGAACAAAAGCAGTATAACAGTGTGCAGAAAATCTAAACACAAGAGTAAGAGTTTAGAGAAGAGGATATTGCACATGATGTTTATAGTGGTTCGGCTTGGATCAAGCCTACGTCCACTCTCCCACGATGACAGCCGATTGGCTGGATTTCACTATGAAGAATCAAGAAGATTACAATCACTCAAGTGTTTTGTTTCCTTCTCACACAGATTTTCACAGTGAAGGATTTTGAGTACACAGAATACTTTCTCAGATGAAACTCAAATTATTCTTGCACTTTGGATAGTTGTTCGCCCTCTTACTCTCTAGTCGAACGTTATTCTTCTTTTATACTCCCCTGCTTCCGAACTAGCCGTTGGATTCCAGCCAAGGGATCGCTCTTCAATCCTTGATTGGACGTCATCAATCTTGATTGAACGAGACTGTATCTTCAGAAGATATGTAGACCGTTGGGTAAGACATTGAACCCTTCTGATTCAGTCGCCCATACAACTGAATCTCCAGCTTCCATAAGTGTGATAAGTTTGAGTTGATTCCCGAGGATATATTCCTTAGAAGATGATATCCCATTATAGAAAGTCCATTAATTGACAGGGTGGGATATCAGGATAATTGAATATCACTTGCCTTGATCGGAAACTTGCCATACGTGGGTCTTCGTGTTTTGTGAAATGCAGGAACTGATCTTTCTTCAGATTCGTCTAAGAGGAAATTGATCAGTTGACATGGAATGGTAATACGGAGATTTGATGTGATCCATCCGTCACTGTTTGGATCGTCAGGAGCACTTCCATCTGACCCTTAGTCAGAAGCACTTCCATCTGACCCTTCGTCAGAAGCACTTCCATCTGACCCATCGTCAGAAACACTTTCATCTGACCCTTCGTCAGAAACACTTCCATCTGACCCTTCGTCAACGCGACAGAATTGGAGTCACTCAATCTGCTGCTTACACATTCTTCCTGCATCACATTTCATTTAACAATATCTTTTGAAGGTTTTGTCATAATCAAAATATAGGAGAATTTCCACAACAGCGACTATTGTGCGAATCTTTATTTCCGAGAGATTGTGAAGTAACATGGTATTCCAAAAATGATTACCTCCGATTGGGATTCCAAATTCGTGAGTTATTTTTGGCGTACACTTTGGAAAAAGCTTGGCACGGCTCTTCAATTTAGTTCTTCTCATCATCCTCGAACCGACGGGAAAACTGAAGTGGTTAATCGAAGTTTGGGAAATCTTTTAAGGAGCTTAATTGGAAGTAATTTCCGGCAACGGGATATCACTTTGGCTCAAGTAGAATTTGCTTACAACCGTTCTTTAAGCCACACAACCGAAAAGAGTCCTTTTGAAATTGTGTATGGAAAAATCCTGTTAGTCCATTGGACTTGGCTCCACTTCCCATCACTCATCATTTTAGCAGAGATGCTAAGGAACATGCGAATTATTTGAAAAGGCTTCATAACCAGGTTCGGGATAGGATTGTAAAGCACAATGCCAAGTACCAAGAAAGAGAGAACAAGCATCGACGGTCTGCAGCTTTCAAAGAAGGAGATTTGGTTTGGCTTCATCTTCGAAAGGAACAATCTCCTCGAGGTCGTCATGAAAAATTAAAGCCTATGGCCGATGGACCATTCAAAGTGCTACAGAAGATCGGTGACAACGCACATAAGAATGAACTCCCTTGTGAGTATCTTGTTTCTGCAACATCCAATGTTGCCGGTCTTTCTCCTTACCATGAAGAAGAAGACGAAGGAAACTCGTAGATGAGTTTTCACGTAGCAGAAGCGTATGATGCCGGAGCATTCCCTGAAGAAGTCGAAGAGTCGTCGAATTCATTGAACACTCCTCATCGATAGCGAGGTTATTTACGTTCGTCGAAGGACATTAATAATTTCTTATATTTTCGAGAGTAGTTGAATAGTTTCTATATTTCCAAAGTCTTCATTAATTGTGATTTGTCTTCCCTAAAGAGTCAAAATCTAGTTCCTAGGAATTTATTATGTTTCTCTATTTTCTATGAGTCTTTTGCATTTCCTAAGAGTTTTGTGTTTCATCGAAGAGTCTCATTTACTCAAGCTTGGAGGGTTGTTCCATGCTCGCTTATATAAGGATGCTACGATGAATGAGAACGACAGACTTGTTTGATTAATAAATCGATTGGAGCCTTTGGCTTAATAACAAGAAGGAATTCTTATTTCTACTCTTATCCCTTAGATGGATTCCTGCGGGTGGTGAGTAATCTATCCCTTTCTACTTTTATCCCTTGGGTGGATTCCTACGGGTGGCAAGTATTCTATCCCTTAGTTCCTCACTTATGCTACCTCCTACTTCTCTACGCTTTCTCCTTGCGTCAAAAGCAAGACTAACTTGTACGAAAAATATTGTTAATGGGGAAGAGGTTGTGACCTTGTTCATTCTTTGAAATCATGTTCTATTCCTTCCATAACAAGTGATAAAAGTTTCAAGTTTCTGGGGAACTAGGCCCTTATATGGCATAGTACTAATCCTATTTTTACTTTTCGACAAAATTGACAAAAAAAAAGTCTTAAATTTATTGTGTGACAGCGAATTCTGTCCTAAATATTTTAATTTGACATATAATCCTCAATATTTTGACCATTATCCAATGTAGTCTTCTTGGAAAATTTTCACCAGAAATTGCAGACGTGGACGCCGGAAAATTTTTTGCATTTTTTCAGTTGTTTTTTATTTTTTTTTCTATTTTTTACTTTCCTTTTTTTACATTTTCATATTTCCCTCTATTGGCCTTGGCAATGGCGAGCTGAGAGAAATAGGGAAAAATAATAAAAAAAAAGGGAAAAAAATGAATGTACAAAATTTCAAAAATTATCAATGTCAACACTGCCCACACCACGTGGGACGGACAACTTGACCGAACTATCACATCATTGATTTTCCTCCAAAACTAGCCATACGAACTAAATTGGCAAATTATTAAAATGTTTATGATTAAATTAGTCAAATGAAGACTACAAGACTGAATTAACTACCGTGATATAGGTTTAGGACTTTATGGACAATTTTACCTCTTCCACCTCTACATATCTTACTATGCTTAGAAAATGGTGTTCATTTCAATGCGCACTCGAGACATTCTAAAATCTAAAAGTATTGAAATATAGAATCATGCATAATAATGCAAATTGTAAAATGCTCTAAATCAAGACTACCTACATGGGAAAAAAGCTTGAGCCTAACCGATTTGTTGGATTTTCAAGGTGTTTCCAGAGCTACCAGGCAGCAAAGCCACTACACCAGTGACCCTATATTATTTATATAAATAGAAAAAAAAAAGTTATCATATGTAATTCGCGCATCTTCGTGAGGCCATATCGTCCTTCCTAAGTTCACGAACTGGAGACAGGTGGACTCAAACCATTAACATCACGCCACATGGTAAACCACCACCTCTCCGTTCCATATTATGCAAAGAGAACAAAAAAAAAAATAACACAAAGAAAACTTGTCATATGTATTTAACAATAACATTGCATAAAAAAGAAATCCGAGTCCATGTTTTTTTCAAAATATCATGCCGGTTAGGAAGCTTGAATCTCAATCCATATATACTGTATTCTGCAAGATTCTTGTAGCTTGAAGCTGGGTTTGCTGAGCAACCCAAAATGTGGACGAAAAAATAAAAAAGAACAACCCCAAATGTAGCCACATCATAATTACACGAGCAAATACACATTCCCCATTCGTAAAGAAGAAAGAAAAAGGAGATGCGGACGGAGCTAGGGTTTCCCCTGCGGGCACCAATAGGCGGAACATCAACGTCGTTAGTAGAAGCAAGAACAAAACGTTAACCCATCGTGAACTCAAACAAATTACGAAGCAACATTTGTCCAATTATTGAAGTCAAAGCGCCTTCCAACCGTCTCAAATGAGAGCCACGAAATTCGTGGCACGAATGGCCTACTTCACCCAATCAATATCCTAATCGACACGTCATTGTCGTGGAAAGATTTTTCAGCTTAGGAACTTGCGTAAGTTTTCTCGACCTTCACGAAGCGGACAAAGACTACAAAGTCGACTCCCACGTCCTATTACATGGAGAATATCTGCAACACAATATGCCCGTTGAACGTAATGTTTCGAGAGCGTTTGCCGGAGTTGAAATGCAGTCCATCTGGTCATTTTGTCTCTTAATTGTTTGAGATCCTTGGACTTATTCGTACAGGGCATTTTGTCTGAACTCGTTAAGACCCAGATGCTAATCCCGGGTAGCTTTTTGCAGTAGAATGGAACAGGAAGGTGGTTCGTCCCCTTCCTGATGATCAAATGGGATGGAAAGAATCAAGCTGAAGCTGCTTTCCCTTGCCTAGACTCAGTTCTGTTGGATCGATTCGGTCATGTTTCGCCCTGATCAATCGCGCAGAAGAGTTAATATTGCAGCATTATTGCTGCGTGGTAATTAGTCACGTCTGCTGTACTATACATCTACTAAACTCTTCACATAAACATCTTTCTTTTCTCATTTTTTAAGGGTCGCACTATTTCCACTCCAGTTTTGGCTTTGACACTCCCAAAAATAATATTTATACCATTTTGTCTTGTATGTTTTGTTTGAATCTCCCTTCCTTTTTGTTTATTTATTTCTTTTCTTTTCCTCCGGTTCCACGTTCCTCCTTCCTTTTCTTTTTCTGTAGAATCTTGGACAATATCAGCTAGAAACTTTAACTCCTCAACTTCTCACACAATGCCTTGATGGCTGGAAAACTTCTATCCCAACCACCGCCAATTATAGGGAAACCATTTCTGCAAGTTGCTCGAAAAGCTCAATGAAGTTAGGCACCAGCTGCCCGAATCGCCAGTTGATCGTGCAGGCAACGCATGATGAAGACGTCCCTCCATGTGTGATGAGGACAAGGATGAAGACGGGATACCGAAAAGGAAGAGAATGAAGCGAACAGTAATGTGAGGAAATCAACGAGGCAAAGAGGATAGCGAAGGTGATGTTGGAAAATATGAGGTATTTTGATGGGTGAGTGAATGAGAAATTGTTTCTCAAAGAACACCCATTAAGTTGGAAGTGGGAAGTGACAAAGCACTAGTCCCACATTGGAAAGGAGGAAGGCCTTGAAGTGTTTTATATGTGGTTACACTCCCTTTGAGTGGTAACTATTATAACACAAGTATTATGCCTCGCGCGCACGCGCAGAAGGGGTGCAAATCTCGGACCTCAACGGAGGCCCGACAAGTTGAAACTTGGGCACGAGCGCACGAACTTCGTACGCGAAAGCAAGACTGGAAAGTGGGCCGCGCGACAAGCCCATTTTTGCCTTCTGTTTTTAATTTTTCCCAACTCAAGCCGTTGCAATGTAACCATTCTTAAGTTAATTACCGGCATGTTAATGGTATTAACTAAGTAACGGCTATTATAATTCTGTGGTTATAAAATTAAATACATAACAGCTCTAAACGGTAGAGCTATCTAGCCGTTTTTCTTTATTTTCGCAATACCCCGCTTAGCCTATAAATAGGTGGCTTCCCGTTCTGTTTCTAGATGATAGAAAACCACGAAAATCTCTTCTCCCTCTTTTCAAGAGTTTGCATCTGCATTGTTTTCGATAGTGTTCAAGTTGAGTTCAAGTTCGCCGAAAGCTTTGAAGTGATGTGCTTGCCTCTATCGCTGCTTAACCGTTGTATCTTGGGAGACAGATGTTCACAAAACCTCAAAGCATGTACTGGAGGGGACGAATCTATTTTAACGAAACTGTGTCGAACACAGGCCTCGGTATTTTTATCGATTTCATTTCTTCCAATACTTTTGTGTTTTTTGACTTGTGCTTCAGACCCCTTCAGATCTTCTGACGGGTTCAGACTTTGTGATTCTGACTTGCTCAGACTTTGTGCTTCTAAAGGCTCAGACCTTGTGCTTTTGACGGGCTCAGATCTTGTGATTCTGACGGACTCAGACTTTGCTCTTCTGAAGGTCAGACCTTGTGCTTTTGACGGGCTCATACTTTGTGCTTCTGAAGGCTTGGACTTTGTGCTTATGAAGGCTCATAGCTTGTGCTTTTGCCAACTCAGTGTTTGTATGTTTGTGGCAGTTTGCCCACATTTACAATTGTCATTTGAAATTTTAGTATCCTCCATTTGTATAAAACAGAATTGTTATTTAACACTGTTTGCCCAATATGTGATACTCAATCGAATAGACAAAATAGAAAAGAGAACAAAAATGAATATGATGAGGATGATGGATGATGGAGGCCGTGTGACATGCTTGGACTCCAGATCCGAGACTTTGCAACACATGCTTAATGCGGCCGTAGTCGGATTGTCAATTGGGATGAGATTTTTATGGGATTAGATGATAACTCCATCAAACTGAGGTGGCAAATGCTTGAATTAGACTGCTATATAGCCATTTCAGAGGATTATGTGGTTGATGCTAGGTGTTAAATGTTGCTGCAGAAACACTAGAAGAACAGGAGCTTTGCTGGCCGTGAAATCAGTAGTTTGAAACTTCCAACTGAGGGGATCAGATCAAAGGATGAAACTTTGATGTGTGGGATCTATAAGGACATGGTGAAGAAATTGCCCTGTGGGCATGATTATCATGGAGATCGCATCGTGCCGTGGTTGGGTGTGAGGAATACGTGTTCGGTTTATCGGTTTGAGTTGCCGACTAATCTCGAGTATGAATAGGAGAAAAAAAAAATGAATGTGAACGTAGGTGGGAGCTGGAGTTTCCTTGTCCAAGATTCTGCAAAAATATGGAAGAAAGAATAGGAGAAGGAGTAACTTTTTTTTGGGAAAAGTAAGATTTGTATCGACTTTAACCAAAGTGCGAATATATAAGGGCGAAACCCGACACCAACAACGAGTGCTTGCACTCACGGTGACAATAGCCAATGTCTCAAAGAGTGAAAGGGTGACGTGGATTCAAAAGAAGGGTGTAGCCCTTGGACAGCATAAAGAAATCGCCAAACAGGCGGTCAAAAGGCTAAAAAATAGAACAGCCCCTAGGACGAACCTCCGATCACAAAAAAATAGTCGGACTGATCCCCCAGCTAGCTTGTATCCTCCGGTTCCTTGAGGTATCTTCAACATATTTGAATGTGAGGGCTTTATCTCTAACCACATTCCCAAGATGTTTCTTGATAGCTGGCAGAAGGAGTAACTTGGGTCCCACAAGAAAAAAAAATTAATAGATAAACAAAAATAGATGAAACTTTGACCGAAGGTTGGGAGACAAAGGGCAAAATGATGAAAACACTATTTTGGGGAGTGTCAAAGCCAAAACTGAAGTGAGAATAACGCGGCTGTTTTTTAAAATAGCACACATGCTGTTGGCAGAAAGGGTTTGGCCCAGAAACCTGGAAAAAAAAAAGAAAAAGAAGGCGGAAGAAAACAGAATAGGCTCTGGACGAGAGCCAAGGGCACCAGATGAATCTATAATAAGACATAGAGAATGTAAGAAAGCATCCTAGGAAAATGTCTCAAGGGGCATTCAAAAGATTCTGTAACAGATTTATTATTCAAGAACATAACATAAATAAAAGCAGTATGGAATGATTTAAAACCTTTTTTTAGGGCTTCTAGGGTTTTTCTATTATTTTTTATGCCATGCCTTTTTTTCAATTTAAATGTAGCTCTTTTACTTTTGAGAAAATGACACAAATAGTGTCTGAACTTTGACCAATGTGTAATGTGGTTCATGAATTTTTCACCTATTCAATGTAGCCTACAAACTTTAATCCAATATGCAATATTGTTCCTAAACTTTTAATATGTTTAATGTGGTTCCTAAACTTTCGGTACTTGTTCAATTTAGTCACGTTCATTATTGTTCATGAACTTAAAAGAATGGAATGATGGCATTGGACATTTTTATATAGGTTAGGGACTAGATTGAATATTTACCAAAGTTTAAGGACTACATTGAACAATTAAAAGTGTAGGAACAATTTTGCACATTGAGTTAAAGTTTGGGGATTACATTGAACAAATTAAAGATTCAAGAACGACATTACACATTGGGTCGAAGTTCAATGACCATTAATATGTAATTATCTTTTCGCTTTCTCTTCATCTCTTAATTGCGATCGACTCTTTGATAAATGCAGTTTTCGACTTGATGAATATTTGCCACCCAAAAAGTAAATAGACACCACAATAAAAGTTTGAATGACTATATAAATGCTAAAATTAATGTTGTAGGTTTTTGAAAATTTGGACAGTTGAGGGCAACAAAGTCACAAGCGTAATGTCAATGTCATGATGCGTGGCCTTAAGGGGTCATAACTTGAGTTTCACAAATTAATCAGTCATATTAACGAGTATGTTTTAAGTACTTCTATTAAATAATTCGATCTTCAAAGTATTGATTGTACATATTATGCATTGAAAATTGTAATATTTTCTGTTTTGTTGCTTAGCAAGTCATTCAGAGTATCAAGGCATTTCAAAGCCGAATCGAAGGCATGTGATTCAGATTCGATTGCTTAAAAACGAAGTGTGTTTATACATTGTAGCGTTCTTTTCTTGGTATCTTTTTTGCTTGATTCCGCCCCTTGGAGTAGGGGTCGTCTAAACATTTGAGATTAAGCAGTCAATTGTCTCAGAGAAAGATGAACCAAGTAAGTGATAGCTAAGGTTTTAGATGATTTTGTTCTACAGTATGATAACCATCACTTAATAGTAAGTCTCGAGTTGAGTTCCTTGGCGCCTTTTTTAATGGAAATTTAATGTTTTCTTTTTTTATTTTGTTGCTTATCAAGTCATTCAAAGTATCAAAATATTTCAAAGCCGAATCAAACACATATCCATCATATTGTATTTAGATTCGATGCTTCATAAACGAAGCGCGTTTAGACTTTGTAGCATTCTTTTCATGGTGTCTTTAACTTGATTCAGCCTCTGAATAGAGGGAGAATTGTCCAACAAGACCTAAAACCTATTGTAATTTTGCCAATTCAATCTCAAGCCTTTTAATTTTGTCAATTAAGTTCCAAATATTTTCACATTTGCCAATTGATTGGCCGAAAAATTACTTACATTGACGCCGGCTATCCTACGTGACATGGTCAGCACTGATGTGGACAATTTAGCAGTATGCTAATACTTTTCAATTTTTTATTCTTTATTTCTTTTTTTCCTTCTTTATTTTTTCCTTTTTTAATTTTTTCCCTCCATTGGGGCTTGTCGATGGCCGGCGGAGGGGAAAAGGGAGAAAGAAAAACGAAAGGAAAAAAAATAAAAAAATAAAAAAAACAAAACACAAAAAATAAATAAATAAAATAAATGAAAAAAAAATATTGAAATATTATTAAACATTACTCACATCAGTGTCAGTTGTGCCACGTAGGATGAGTCCCTTACACATTAGTGATTTTTTGCCACAATTAGCAAATTCTGAAAAGATTTAGAATTTAATTGGCAAATTAAATATTTAGGACTGAATTTGCAAAAGTGCAACAGATTCAAGACTTTTTGGACAATTTTCCCGAAAGTAAGGGTGGCCCAAACATTTGAGACTAGGCCATTGTCTTGGGGACAAATTATTAATAAGTAAAAGCCAGGGTTTTAGATGAGTTTTGGGTAATATGATATGAAAACCATCACTTAATAAATAATTGAAGGTGAGTCAAATTTCTTGACCTCTTTTGTCATTTATCGCATTTAAGAGTCTCTTTTTCTTTTTCTTTTTTGAATTTGTGTCTTGATATGACGAAGGTTATTGAATGTCCGCATAGAACATACATGCACGATTTGACACCTTTAACCTTTCTTTAAATGTCTTATTTTCTCTTAATATACCAATAACTTTTTCAGGTAATTTTTTGTTCCGCCGATGATGTTTCTATTAAATTCGCGTCCTTTATCGTACTATCTAAATTGTCCAACTTTTTTGTTGGATTTTACTATCTGTACTAGAAGTTTAGCAGGGCATTGCGCGAATTGTCATGCGAAAATATAATTAAAAATGGAGCATAGACCTTTTTTGGCGTAAGTACAGTATTATTTTAAAGTGTCATTATTTGTAAGAGCTACTCATAAAACTATATTATCAAATTACCAAGGAATTAATTAGTATAATAGAGATTCAAAACATACTGTTGAATATTATGTCTCGTAAATATCATACTAGTTGAGATATGCATACAGAAATTAAGTAAAAGCTTTTGTCTAATAACTAATACATTATTAATTTAAAATCATATCATACAATAAAAATATTTCTTAAATACAAATGAGTTACATTTTAAATAGTAAAATAATTAAGAGAGATGAGAAGGATGAGGGGCAATAAATAAGTTCGTATATGCTTTTCTGTAGAATGATGTTAAATAACATTAAAACTGATTTAATAAGTCCTAAATACAATTGTTGATTAGTTTATATTGGATTCTTTAGATCGGTTTTATTCATGACATGGGACGTAAAAGGTTGTGGATCAGGACATCATGCGGATGAGAAATGAACTTATAAAAAGCATTGCATTCTCAATTAGAGGGTTCGGGAATTCTACAGCTTTTCTATTCTTTTTATGTCATTTTACTTAGTTATCAATATCAGAGTTTTTGTCTCTCCCACCATAATAATACTGACTATTAAAGTACTCATAAAAGTAATGTTATCTTTACTATATATACACCTGCAAATTGTAATAAATCTCGGGGTGAAAAGACATCAGAAATGTCAAAATTATGTACATCGCTCACTTCAATTTCAAAAAAAAAAAAATTCGACTCATTCAAGTGCCAACTATTTTTATTGAAGTTGTGTTGTTGTCCCACATCGCTTGTGAATGGGTCTTGTATACTCTTTATATTCATGTGGTCTTCCTCCACCTAATAGCTTAAGCTTTTGGGTTGGACTTTCTAACATGGTATCAGATCCAGTGTTATTTCATTCCGCATATGTGGGCCCACCCCCATTAGTTAATTTCCACGTAAAGATTGATTGCACGTGAGAGGGGGTGTTGAAGTTGTGTTGTTGTCCCACATCGCTTGTGAATGGATATATTCATGTGGTTTTCCTCCACCTAATAGCTTAAGCTTTTGAGTTGAATTTTCTAACAATTTTGAAAAAAAAATGATCACTTAAGTGTCAACTTAGATTTCTCGGCCGAAAATCCTAAATTGCATTTTTATTAATAAATTAAGCCTACTCGTGTGCCAAGGAATCCAGTCAGCAATAAAAAATATAAAAAAAAGCTTAAAAACTTTTAAAACTATTCTTTTATAAGGCGAGGGCTTGTACAGCTCTCACAGCTGTGCCATATGAACTGATTTCTTTTTAAAAAAAAATTGCTACATAATATTAAAAAAATAAATGCCACGTAATCAGTTTGAGCAGAATTTCTTTGACGAAAAACTTTGGCACTAAAGTGAACGTCATACATAAGCTTTTGTACTTCTGGCGTTCTTTTGCCAAATCTCGGTCATAATGCTATGTCTGTTAATTTACATGTTTAACTTACTCCAAGTGCTTAAGTTCATCTCACAATCGCTATGATTTAATAATACGTCATTGTCAAGTTGTCTTTACGCTGTTTTTCGTAAATTTATGGAATAATCCGTGCAAAAGAAAGAACCATAAAGATTCCAATCAAGATTTTTCTTCTTAGCATGGTTGACCACTATAAACATTGGGCCAGTTGGGAGTTTGGCAATTATATTGAGGCTGCACCAACAGTCGGACCGAACAAAATTAGACAAAAATCTAAGATTGGAAATTTCAGTATGGGCTTTCCCCAGTCCAGCGTAGCGTGATAGATTGATGGTGGCCCTTTATGTGAATTGCGGAGATTATCCGATCCCGCTTTGAGGTCCTCCAGAAGATACGTGGGAAAAATTAGCCATAAACTTTTTGTATTTATACTAGTTTAGTTCATTCGGCTAACTTTGGCCGGCCGATGCTAAGCTAACATGACGTTACCGGGAAAATGCGGCGCTTTTTAATAATTTTTTTGTTCAATTTTTTTTGTTCTTTCCTTTTTTCTTTTCTCCTCATTCCTCCAAGCCAATCGTTGATCCAATGGTAAGTGTAAATCATTTCTTATACCAGTATCGGACCTAATAAAAATAATTATTTATTTGCGTGGATATGGTGCAATATGTTGAACTTTTCAATTTGGGATAACAACATAAATGATTCATGATGTGCAATGTGGTACATAAACTTTTCAGGAACTGATATATGTTTTGCATAATCTCTTAGAGCTAAACTGGAAGCAATCCTTTTATGAATCTGTTACTCTAGGAAAATTCCATTTGTGGTGATTGAGCTAGAGTAAAATTGGGCAATCGAACGTTGTACCTTAACTTCAAACACCAAAAGCACTAAACTTTCAGTTTATTTTTATATTTGAACTTGACATCCTTTGACAACCGATTTTTTTTTTTCTAGTCTGTTGACGTACATGTGACCGATATTCCACACACCACAACCTCCATGCGGGTTGCCCGAACTCCGATTGAAGGGCATCAATTGCGAAGGTTAGGAAAATCCAGTGCATATTGGTCAATCAAAATCAAAGATCGCTATCCCGATTGCAAATTTCACTAGAGTTATTGACCACCACTGAAACTTACCTTCATAATCTTTCCGCGAACGACTCACCTTTGACCACACCAAGAATAGGGTTTCGGTCTGAATGCAAGAACCTGGCTTAAGATACAATGTTACTATGTTTCTGCAATCTGGAAAACAAAAATTAGCAGTCCCAAACATATATCTTGATAATTCACCCTTCCGTTCAGCCTTCCTCATGAAAGTAAGGATTGCCCATGTTTCTCATAAGGCTCCGATATCAGTGTTGGGCAATTTTGGACTTTTTTTCATCCCAAAAATTAACTCAAAAAATGAAAAAAAAAATCCCTTATAAATCGATCACCGTTGGACAATCCCAAGACTCATGGACTTCCCAACCGTTCATTCACTCCCATGCGTCGTGATTGGAGCTACAAAACTTCCGTCTTGGTGAAACATAAATCGACAACACGTGGGTGGTCTCGATTTTTGGGTCGCGTACCGAGAGTAATGGACGCAATTTGTGTCCCTACGACTAGCTCTCGGTTTCATAGGTTCAAAGGACCCGCATGTGGAGTCCCCACGAAGAAACCCTAGCTCTGCTGATAACTTGACAACGCATAGGTGGTCTCGTCTTCGGGTGGCGGTGGGGCTGTATCAACCTCTCCGTAGATTATAAGCGCGTTGAGGAATTTATGTCGCGTCCATACGGATCAGAAGCGAAGTTATTAGACGAGGCGCTATACGGCAGGTGGGAGAGATTTGGGGCATTGTTTCTGATCCTTCATTTTTGTTCTCGAGAACAAAAAAAATCAAAAACATGTTTACTAATGCAAATAATTATGATTATAATTCTACTTTCGAGAATACTTTTGAATCACTTTTCAGAAACAAAAAAAAAATCTCAAAAAAAGAAACACTTTTGAGAGTCTTCTTTCATTCTTGTCGAGCGCTCACGAGACTTGAGCGGATCAACTCCACCCGGTCCGCATAATTTTTTTTTAATAAAAATTTCAGAAATTAATAAAAAAAATCATAAAATAATTAAAAATTCATAAAAGGAAAATTCATAAAAAAAATCTAAAAAATTGAAAAAAAATATCAAAAATTAGGAGATTGGTCATCTCAACTAGCCAATCTCACAAAAAAAAAACTAGCCAATCTTATTTTTAACGATTTTGTCTTTTGATTTCTCCCAAATGACGATTTTGCTCATGAGCAAATTGTTCTAAAAATTCCCGAAAATTTAAAGAAAAATCTCAAAAAGTAGGAAATAGGTCTATTCAATTGGCCAATCCTGTTTTTGGTAATTTTACCTTTCGGTTTTTCCTAATCCATGCCTGATTTGTTGTTGGATTTTATTCATTTTGAGCAACAAAAAATAATCAAAATTATCTCTTCCATCCTTGGCATATGCATAGAATCAAGATAAGCATGAAAAAATAACAATTTTAGCGTATTATCCTTCCAAGAAACAAATCTAAAGTAACCCTATTTTAGCCAAAAATATGTCAAGGTGCAAGAGGATCGCACTTATTGGGTCTGAGGAAAGTGATCAAATGTGATTATGTAATTGTTTGATTTAAATTACAAATTGGGAAGAGAAATTATTTTCTAGAACAGAAATTTTTTGTAGCTACCAAACGCATTCTGATTTTCAAAAAATCATCTAGGAAACAATTTTTTTTTAAAAAAAAGTGATTTTAATCAGGATCACTTTTTGGAAATAGAAACAATGTCAAACAGGCCCTTGGCCTCTCATAATGTGAGTGGTGTTCATTCGGTGTTGTTTGCTGCTATGAGACCTTTGGTCCAATGGCAATAACATTTTCTAGTACGCTATGGAAAATGCGACTTCATGACCAATATCCGAACTGAGGAAGAATAATTGCGAGCGCAATTGAAAGTTTTGAAACTAACATGACACCGAACACAATTGCGAGGCCATGCGAGCCCGGCTTGAGCGTGCAGCTTGCGGTCGCCATGGCATGTGAGGACGGCCTCGCGTCTCGGCGATAGGCGCTAGCTCTGTACGAGAGCTCGGCCATGGCCACCATGTCCGATCGACTTCAATCTAGCCTTTGAGCTAACGTGACAAATTGCTATTGGATGGGGGTTGGGCTAACACGTGTGCTTCACAAATCGTGTTGATAAAACACAAGGAGGAGGAGGAGGAGGCAGGCTTTTCCATTGCTAACCCAACTAATTTCTTCATTAAATCTTTCCTGAGAAAACAGACTAAGGTCATTTGATGTTGTTTGTTTGTCCACCCCAAATGCTGCTAGCTAGGAAGTGACAACAAAAGACAGGGTATCCGATGAAGGAGCGCTTCAAGCGGGCCGCTCGTTTACATTTCATGGTGATTTTTTTTGGTTTCCTCGCTTTGGATGCCTACTATTGAGAAGCTTCTAACTAGGGTTCAAAACACGGAACAACTCAACTCTTTTTTTCAACGTAGCTGAGCGGCAACTCACATCATCCCCAATGGGGCCGGTTGCGGTGGGTAAGCTCCCTCACGGGGATGCAGGAGGGCCCCCACTATTGTATCCCTAATAGATACGTCAAACGGGCGGGCCATGTCATAAATGGCTTCATCTCAATTGACTAATATAATTTGTTTATGGTCCATTTATTATAATACAAATTTCTCGATCTATATCCGACCTGACTCATATTGCTAAAATACTCTCTTATTTAATCCAAACAAGGAAAATTTGCTTCTTATAAATTTTCAAAGTGGATATTTAATGGCAGCAATCTTATCGCCCTTGGTGCTAATAACCGCTTATTTTCTATGCTATAGCGGATGCCCCGAGGAGTAATCCTCGAATTCTGTTTGTTTTCCAAGAAGATATACCTATGGCTGGAAAGATAGCGAGCTCTATTCTCAGCTCAGCCACAATTCTTTCAGAATCATTGGGTTCTTTTCCTCTGTTCAAGAATCTCCTCCCTTCTTTGCCAAGTCTATCTAAGCAAAGCAAAGAAAAGGGCAAAGATCCATAATCTAAAAAATAATTATGCTTCAAAGTTCGGCGACGGCTAACATCCCCGCTTCATATTAATATCTCCTTTATGGAATTACCAACCATACTTAGAGTGATTCATCGACCTTTACGAACCAAATTATCAATTGATTTTGGGTTACCAAATTTTATGTGAGTTACTCATTGACGTTAAATTATTCTTTCTTTCTTTCTTTTTTATCTTACTAGCATTTAGAAAGATATACCGAAACTTTTTGCAATATTTTTGTTTGAACCATAGTTATCAAGGCGTCGCCTAGGCGTCATGTCGCCTTGCCGAGTCTCCTCAAGGCGGGCGCCTTGGTTGTCTAGGTGCCGCCTTGTGGACGCCTTGGGCGCCTTGGACGCCTAGGTGACGCCTTGGGCGCCTTGGACATTTCTAACAAGTGATCACGCTGGTCGAGGCTGCAGGTGGCCGAGCGGTGCGACAACATGCCGCAACGTTGCTGGGAAGAGGAGTTTCGGGGCTGAGAGCTTCGGATCTGGAGTTGCTGGGTCTGTGGAACACGGTTGGGTGGTCCTGGGTTTGGGTCTGTAGAGCGTCGGGGCTTGTGGCGGGTCGCAGAATCCCCTGGTGACGCGGCGTCGAGGCTCAACGGCAAAGGACAGTAGGTGAGTGTGGCGGCTGATGGCTGGCGGGAGACCATCGCGAGTTCTGCGGCTGCTAAACAACGGCAACGGAGCTGGACAGCGACAACTCACGGGGTCGATGGAGCTTGACAGCGGAGGATGAGGCGCGACCAGTGATGGATCTCGGGTCGCGGCTGAACGAGGAGCGAAGGAAAGGGAGAGATGTGGTGGCCGAAGGTCTGGTGTTCGTTGGACGAGGCTAGTTCGCTCGCGTAGAACAAAAGTAAAAGTTGCAGAATATACAAGGAAGAAGAAGAAGATTTTGATGGGGAGGGGGAAGTCTTTGCCTGGTCTACGGCAGAGAGAGAACTTGGGGAGAAAGTTGGGGTGATGCAAGCAATGACCTCACATGAGGGGCGGCTGATTTGATGGGAAGAAGTGTGGGTCCACAAATAATTTTTTTTTTTAATCAAAGGGTCCACAAATAATTTAAACTTCATTATTCTTGTCTTAAGCTAATAAAATCTAGGATATTTTGGTAGAATGGCAATCAACCTAGTAGTTCGGGAGGGGGGAACAATGAAGATGAAGCAATGCTTGATGGCACTATTTGAGTTAACCTTTCTTTATATTTGAAACTTATTTAGTAGAGCATGTTAGACTATTTTGAAATTATTGAACTTATAGTTACCTAATCTCGATTACCTACTCAATTTTATGATTATTATATGTCTTAAATATATTTGATAGTTGTTTATTTGAATCATGAATGTAAGTTTTGATGTACAAATGTAAGATATACAATTATACACATATATATTTAAAAATTTAGCTACATTTATCGCCTTGCGGACGACTAAGCGGGCGCCTAATCGCTTAGGCATTTTAGAGGCTCTAGCTCGCCTTGTCGCCTTAACAACTATGGTTTGAACATTCTGATTTTTCTCTTTCCCTTTTCATCTTTGGACAGTCTCAGCATCATCAAGATTAGCCATAGGAGAAAAGGATCAGAAAAGGATAAAAAAGAAAATATTCCAAAAAAACTATAAATTTACACAAATTTTCCATGTCAGCGTCGGAATGTTGACTGAATTTCCATGATAGCAATTTTCGATCCAAATTAACTAGCATGACTACATTGGTAAATTATTGAAAGGTTTAGGACTAAATTGATCAAATTGAAAAGTTTAGGATTGACAATCATACAACATGTTTAGCACTTTTTGGGAATTTTTTTATTATTAATTTATTTACTAGTTTTATGTTACCAACACTCGTTTGAGTTATTTACCAAGTCCATTTTTCTTTTATTGACCAAATATTTTTTTAAAAAATTTTACCAACTTATTCAACTTTCTTGATTATGCCTTAATTTTATTAATTTTTATACCATATTATCGCTTTAATTTTAAGTTATTTATCAACTTTTCTCCAATCAAGTTATCGGCTAATTCTGGATTACTAACTCTCATTTAAGTTAGTTATCCACGTTTATTTGTTCTTTTTAATTACCAAAATTTTCTATTGGGTTACTTAATCGGTGATCACCAAATAAAAGTTGATAATTTTACATAGTAGATGGTACTTTAAGGTGTCGGTAAAGAAAGTATAACAAAAATCCGTAAAATATAAGAATTTTTTTTTATCAAAGATAAAAGAAGTTGGTTATATAAAAGAAGGGGCTCAATCCCAAAAAAACTCCAGACAGCCTTTGTCCCAAAAAATCCACAACCTCTTTGTGTCCCCTAAAAAACCTCCAACTTTTGATTTTGTCCCAAATCTACCACAGATAATTAAACACCCTTAATAAATCTTAGGTAGTATTTCCACCTCATTATAATAAAACCCTCATTGCTGACGTGGAAAAAATTTCACCGAAGACGTTTTTCTCTCTAGATTAGCAATTAGGGTTTCATCAGTTGTGCTCTCTCTCAGTCTCTCGATATCCCTCCCTCCCTTCTCGCAGAATTCCCGACGGCCCCAACGCCGGCCGTCCAGCTTTTGCCGAGACCCCAGGTGATTCTCAATCGTCGACGACCATGGTGTGGTCTCCTTCTCAATCGTGATCTCCCTTCGTCTCTCTCCCTTCTATCTCGCAAGATCGCTGACGGCCACAACGCTCGCCATCCAACTTTTGCCGAGACCCTGGACGACTCTCGACTGTCGTTGATGATGGTGTGGCCTCATCCCAAGACAACAGCAACCGTTGCCTGAGGCTTCCTTACCTATTGTTAGTCCTCGATGCTGATTGAGCCTCCCACGGAGGACCATCGTGCCCACCCTGCCTCTGTGACGACAAGCCACAGCCTCCAATGTTGGACGGCCGACGTTGGGGCCGTCGGGAATTCTGCGAGAAGGGAGGGAGGGATATGGAGACACAAAGAGAGAGCACGACTGATGAAGCCCTAATTGCTAATCTAGAGAGAGAAACGTCTTTGGTGAAAATTTTTCCACGTCAGCAATAAGGATTTAATTATAATGAGGTGGAAATGCCACATAACATATATTAAGGGGGTTTTACTAACTATGGTAGATTTGGGACAATATGAAAAGTTAAAGGTTTTTTAGGGGACAAAAAAAAGTTATGGATATTTTTGGGACAAAGGCTAAAGTTTGAGGTTTTTTTTTTTTTTTGGATTGGGATAACTTACTTAAATAGTAGTCGATAACGGAAAGTCATACAAAATTCGGAAGTAAAAAAAAAAAATGTTGGCAAGCAACTCAAATGACAGTTGGTGATCCAAATTTAGTAGAAAATCATGTAGCCTATAGCTTTTCTTTTACTAACAATTTTTTATGCTTATCAACTCGTTCAGAATTTACCAAAAGAGGACTAGGTCTTTTTCAGAAACAAAATAATAAGATCATCTCTTACATAGAAATCATCGCCAAAAGAGGGGGGGGGGGGGGTGCAACTCATGGCTTAAACCGGTAAAACATAGCTTTGTTAAAAGCGCTAATTATAAACATTGAAAAATATTCCCTTACCAAAAAAAAACATTGAAAAATATTCATACTTCCTTCATTTACCAAACTTGGACAATTAGGGGTTATTAATTCCTCCGGATCAATTTATTCTAACCATGTCTTTGTTCTACTCTTAAATCTTGGGATAATTATGTTGGAAAATATGAGATATTCTGATGGATGAGTAAATGAAAAATTATTTCTCAAAGAACACCCTTGAGTTGGAAGTGGGAAGTGAAAGTATGATAATTCCACATTGGAAAAGAGGAAAGCCTTGAAGTGCTTTATATGTGGTTACACTCCTTTTGAGTGGTAACTATCATAACACAAGTACTATGCCACAAGCGCACGCGCAGGGGATGCAAATCCCAGATCTCGACGGAGGCTCGACTAGTTGAAACTTGGGCGCGAATACATGACCGAAAAATGGGCCCGACAACAAGCCTATTTTTCCCTTCTGTTTTAATTTTTTCCAACTCAAGTCGTTACAATGTAACAGTTCTTGAGTTAATTATCGGCATATTAATGGGATTAACTAAGTAATGGTTATTATAATTCTAAGCTTACAGAATTAAATACATAACGGCTCTAAATAGCAGATTTATTCAGCTGTTATTCTTTATTTCCGAAATGCCCCTACTTACCCTATAAATAGGTGACTTCCCTTTCTTGTTTGAAGAAGACAAAAAATAAGACAACGAAAATCTCTTCTTCCTCTCTTTCAATTCTCTACATTTGCACTGTTTCTGATAGTGTTCACATTTTGTTCAAGTTCGCCGAAAGCTTTGGAGTGATGTCCTTACCTCTATCGCTGCTTACCATTGTATCTTAGGAGACAAACGTTTGTAAAATCTCAAAACACGTACGAGAGGGGACAAATCTATTTTAAGGAAACTGTGTCGAACACATGTCTCGGTATTTGTTTCAATTTCATTTCTTTCAATGATGTTGTGGTTCTGTTCAGAGTTTATGTTTCTATCAAATTCAGATTTTGTGCTTCTGATGGGCTCAAACTTTGTGCTTCTGACGGGTTCAGACTTTGTGCTTTTGAAGAGCTCAGACTTCGTGCTTCTAAAGGCTTAGATTTTATGCTTCTACCGACTCATAGTTTGTATGTTTGAGGCAATTTGACCACATTTACTACTACCATTCGAATTTTGAGTATCCTCTAATTTTATAAAACAGAATTGTTATTTTATCATTGTCTGTCCAACAAATTAACCAAAAAGTTCTAAACCTATTATACGACGGTCAACTCAGTCCTACATTTTTCAATTGTACTAAATTATTCCTAAAACTTATGATGACTTGTCGATTTTGTACTAAACCTTTCAATTATATCAATGTAGTCCTTAATTTGTTTTCATGGGAAGGAAAATTTTGATTTAACTTGGAAGAGTGGTGCATAATGTCAAGTTAAAGATACAGATCAAACAAAAAAGGTAAATATGAAAGATAAATCAACTTGGTACAGCCTATAGAGACATTCTCATTCCACAAGAGACGGGTTTAGCTGATCACCAAATCTTGCATCAACATTAATGATGAATACACACCGAGATTTTCCTGTGAAGTAGTTACGACTTTGCCATCTAGATTCGGCGTCCTCAGCACTATCATCATTTGGAGAGACAACAACACCAACATGTTAAAAGAGCATAGAAAACATCTTGTAAATCTCTAATTTATTTCTAAATCGAAATAGAAGAGCATCCAAATCTA
Organism: Rhodomyrtus psidioides; assembly: GCA_021437785.1. Lineage (NCBI taxonomy): Eukaryota > Viridiplantae > Streptophyta > Magnoliopsida > Myrtales > Myrtaceae > Rhodomyrtus > Rhodomyrtus psidioides. The sequence goes on along the minus strand of JAILYB010000143.1, from coordinate 1,731,153 downwards.
AATCTAGTTCTAGATCAGGAGAGAAGGCTTCCAAAAAGATATCAATTGATCATAAAATCACTTTTAGTTAAGTCGACTATTGAAGGCAACAGCAGAAAAGCATCGTAGACTTACAGATCACTCAACTAAATAGAGCAAGACTAGAGTTAGAGCAAGCAAGCAAATTCAGAACAGCAAATTCTTCCGAAGCGCTCGCCCTTCGAACTTTTGAGTTCATGGGACAAAACTCTCCACGTGGAGGAAGTCGACGGCGTCGTCCGGGTAATCAACTTAAAAATCATAAAGATGAAGAGATAGAGGATAGGAAAACAGAGAGGGGGGAGGGAGAGGGTGAGGGTGAGGATGGGGGGTGAAAGATCCCTCTCTCTCCCTTAAAAAAAAGTAGTTACAGAATGAGAGGTCGTGCCAATCTAGTTATAAACATTTTGAATTTTTTTTTTCAGTTCGTTCTAAACCTCTTATATGGGTAATTAGCCGAAAGAATTACATTTTTAAATTGTCAAAATGTTTAAGACTAAATTAGCACAATTGAAAAGCTTAAGACTAAATTAGCACAATTGAAAAGCTTAAGACTAAATTGACAAATCGTCAAAAGGTTATATTACCACAATTGAAATATCAAAACTGTGACACCCTGTTGACACCTGATTTTTCACCATCTATTATCACGATTTTTTATTTTTTATTTTTTATTTTTATTTTTCGTTTTTATTTTGACCTCATAAAAGAGAAAATTCAAATAAAATTTTGTGTGTTTTTTACGCATAAAGTTGAATTTGGCACAAAAAAATGTCACTTGAGAAATTTGGTCATTTCAGTCTCTAGGTTGTCGAGTTCAAAATTAAAAGCGGCCGCTGATACGATGTGGCGACCGAGTGGAGGGTGCATTACGGAAGACGGTATCTCATCTCGTCTACCACTCCACCAAAGAAGCATAAAGCCGAGGAGTGGCGCCATTCGTCCGACCAGAGGAGTGGCGAGATTGGCTTTAAAAAAGGAAAAGTGAAGCACTTCCTCGGTGGAAGGAAGGAACAATGGGAGATGCGGGTTGAGAGCCGGACAGGGGGTTTTAAAAAAAATAAAAGGAAGTGGAGCGCATGAAAAAAGAGAGATGCTCTCCACAGCGAATCCAAGAGGCAGAAGATGGTGGATGATTCTGGAATAAAATAGTGAGAGGGAGGAGGAATGGAAGAGGACATTACACAACAGGATATCACGGTTTTCACTCCGTCCCCCTATTTTTCTGCGGGAGTCATCGGAAAGCTTCGGAAAAAAGAGGAATATACACACACATTCCGCAACCGGACATCACGGACCAAACACCTCGGCTCCATCCCGTCACTCGCCACCTCCGGTCTCGTCTCTCTTTCCCTTTGCTCAGATCCTTATCCTCTCCCTCCCCATTTACGTTCGATTGCCACCGTTGTCAAAACCCCGAATCACCTTCTCTTTCCCAACGCCTCCCCTTCTGGACTCGCCAAAGGTGGCTCATCTAAGCTTGGAGCTTTGAGCAGGCTGCGCTTTTCAAGGGAGTTAATATCATTCTAGAGTCCTTTGCAGCTGTGGACCAACCAGGAAGCCATCAACTGGTTGAATCTTGTGAACTGGAAGGAACGGGAAGGTATAACCTGCGTAAAATTTTGGCTTGGGACAGTGCTTTTTTTTACCAGTGCAGACCGGGGAAACGAAAGCATGGAGTCAGGCTGATGGCTTTCACGTCGGGCTATCTCTCTAGCTGCTCGTTCCATCTGGTTGCGATTATTCCATTTTCTTCTGCGCCGGCTTCTCAACACAGTCTAACGCCCTCAGCTACCCGACGATCGTGTGGTTCCCCGGCGCCGTTATCCAGTCTCGGCTACCTCTCCTGCGAGACCGAGAACCCGATCGACGACTGCTGGAGGTGCGACCCCGACTGGGAGTAACCGCCAGCGCCTCACCGACTGCGCGATCGGGTTCGACAAGAACGCCATCGGGGGCCGTGACGGCAAGATCTACGTGGTCACCGACTCGGGCGACGACGACCCCGTCACCCCCTAGCCCGGGACGCTCCGCCATGCGGTCATCCAGGACGAGCCGCTCTGGATCATCTTCCAGCGCGACATGACCATCCAGTTGAAAGAGGAGCTGAACTCCTTCAAGACCCTCGACGGCCGCGGCGCCAGCGTCCACATTGCCGGCGGCCCGTGCATCGTCCAGTTCGTGACCAACATTATCATCCATGAGTTCAACATCCATGACTGCAAGCAGGGAGGGAACGCCAACGTGCGGGACTCGCCGGGGCACTACGGGTGGCGTATCGGACGGCAACGGCTTGTCCATCTTCGGCGGGAGCCACATCTGGGTCGACCACTGCTCGCTGTCCAACTGCCACGACGGGTTCGTCGACGCCATCCACGGCTCCGCTGCCATCACCATCTCCGGCGTTGACATGCCCCGCGCCGGCTACCAGCTCATCAGGCTCCTCGGCCTCCGTCCCTCTGTCAAACGCTGCATGATGTACCAACTCGTCTCAGCCGCCCAGACCATCCTTCGCGCCCATCAGGATCAGCGACTGGAACAGCAGCTTCTAGACCGCTCGCCCCGGCGGTCTAGCCATCCTGGACCAAGTCGAGGCCGAGCTCGGGCTCAAGGAGGAGATGAAGGCCATCCGTCACGAGCGAGTATGGCAGCATGTCGAGTGCCTGTACGATCTTCATCATGGACGAGATGCGGAAAGTCGGCGGAGATGAAACTCTTCGAAGCCGCGGCCTGCGTGATCTTTGCATGAGGGAGATGATGAATAGTGATGGGGTGGCAGCTTATTTCTTTTCTCTTTTGGGTGGGCTGGCGTAAGGAGAGTGAAGAATGTTTGGGCTGGCTCTTTCTATTTTGTTAGTGGGCTGGTCCATAGAGGAAGAATAAGTGATGGGTGTTAAGGAGTTGGGGCCATAAGAATCGCAAATCCAGCCCTATACAAAAAAAAAAAAGAGAAGAAGTTTGGCTTGTTTCTTTTGTGCCAAGGCGCATTGGGACGGTCGCGTGTCACGGATTGATGATTGAAGATCGGTGGCCAATCAGGTATATTTTACGTATTTGACCCGTATATTAGAGTTATTTTTCTAAAGTATTGCCATTATAAACTTGATTTGCATGCATTTATTTCAATCTGGTAGTTAGCTCATTTATTCGGTCAAGTGTGGTATGTTGTCAAAGGAAAATATTTTCGGAAAATTAAAAAAAAAATTAAAAAATAATAATAAAAAATTCAAAAATCAATAAAAAATAGAAAATCATAAAAAATTCAAAAAAATTCGGAAAATTCAGAAAAGTTATAAAAAAATTCTCAAAAATGGGAAATGGCCAAAATCAATTGGCCATGGTGTATTTTGGGTAATTTGGTATCCAAACCTTCCAAAAAAATGACGATTTTGCCCTTCGGGCTAATCATCTCCTAATCTTCCCATTTTACCTCTGGTCCCAAATCACTCCTCACCTAAGCCCATATGGCTGTACTAGGAAACCATTGATTTGAATTGATGTACATTAGTGTGATTTATTTGTGTATTTGGGTTGCGCTTTCATTTAAATTGAGTGTGATTGATAGGAACAGTCTTCCAATTTGCATGAAACCCTGAATTAAGCCTACCTCACCTAAAATTGCGCCTGCATAAACTCTTAGCCAGGAAAATCACTCGCGTTAGGTACCGAAAGGGCGTTGGTAATGACACCGACGTAACCAAGTCCCCGAACCCAAAATCTCTGGTTCTGCAGAACTGATCGATCTCTCCCAATCGATCAGTAAGGTTTCCGGTCTACCCTCCAAGAAAGACCGGTGGCGACTCCAAATGCATGCACAAGTTGCACATGCCACCACGACCACACTGAAGGTCGAAAGCGATCGACTCTTATCGTCGAATCCTTCTAAAAAAATACTCCCGCCGCGATTTGGTATGGGCCTGGGAGGGCCCGCGCCGATCCTAGACCCGCGATCGGTAATCCATTAGCCGCGTCCGCTTCCGGACGGGTCGCGACAGCTGGCGACTCCACTGGGGACTTTGTTCTAGAACCTAAGGTTCTAGACCTCAAGTGGACTTAGGCCGTAATTAAAACACTGAGTGATTTTTCTAACCTTGCAGACGCTCTTAAAGGTGAGGTAAGTCCGCTCATGATAGGTGTTATATGTTTTTGCAGATTGGAGAAATAAGGGGTGTAGTCCGTGATTAACATTGTCTTATGCAGGTTGGGCGTAGGAATGTATGTTGTGTGGATGATTTGAAGTGCTGATTGGGCGTAGGGTGTAGCCCCTCCCTCCCTCCCTCCTCATTTTCTTCTTCTTCTTCGTGGGCTCTTCTTGTTCGACGCTCCCGTTCTCTTTCTCTACTGGCCAGATTGCCTCCAATAGCGGCGGGCCACTGCCACGCCGTTCCGTGATCACCAGTCGCAGGTCGTCGCCATTCAGCCCAGCTCCGCCACCCATGAGCTCGTCGACACTCGAACCTGAGCATTCGTATCCTCTCTATTCTAAATCCGATGCCAGCCAGCCACCTCTGGCCTCTAGCCAGTTACTTCGTCACCCAGCCACCGCACCGCTCCACATATACCCTCTGTCGCTGCCTAACAGCCTCGCCCGCCTACGATCCAACCCCAGCGTACCGCGAGCCATCGATCTGACCTCCTTTAGCCGAGGTGCTACATGCCACGTACACTCGAGATCCGAGCAAACCCGACAGCCACCCCCACCTCATTCAAATGTCTACCGCGACCTTCGCCGCCATCCAGCCATGCCAGGTTGGTCCCGCCACCGTCGCCACTCGAGCCCACAAACTCCTAAGACCCTTCTCTATCATGAACATAGTTATCAAGGCGTCGCCTAGGCGACAAGGCGACCTTGGATGCCCAAGGCGTCCTGTCGCCTTGCCGAGTCTCCTCAATGCGGGTGCCTTGGTTGCCTAGGCGTCGCCTTGTGGACGCCTTGGGCGCCTTGGACGCCTAGGCCACGCCTTGGGCGCCTTGGACATTTCTGACAAGTGATCATGTTGGTCGAGGCTGCTGGTGGCTGAGCGGCGCGACAACATGCCACAACGCTGCTGGGAAGAGGAGTGTCGGGGCTCAGAGCTTTGAATCTGGAGTTGCTGGGTCTGTGGAACACGGCTAGGTGGTCTTGGGTTTCGGTCTTTAGAGCGTCGGGGCATGTAGCGGGTCGCGGAATCCCCTGGTGACGCGGCGTCGAGGCTCAACGACAATGGACAGTAGGTGAGTATGGCGGCTGATGGCTGGCGGGCGACCATCGCGAGTTCGGAGGCTGCTAAACAACGGCAACGGAGCTGGACAACGACAACTCGCGGGGTCAATGGAGCTTGACAGCGGAGGATGAGGCGCGACCAGTGATGGATCTCGGGTCGCGGCTGAACGAGGAGCGAAGGAAAGGGAGAGATATAGTGGCCGAAGGTCTGATGTTCGTTGGACGAGGCTAGTTCGTTCGCGTAGAACAAAAGTAAAAGTTGCAGAATATACAAGGAAGAAGAAGAAGATGATGGGGAGGGGGAAATCTTCGCCTGGTCTAGGCAGAGAGAGAACTCGGGGAGCAAGTTGGGGTGATGCAAGTAATGACCTCACATGAGGGGCGGCTGATTTTATGGGAAGAAGTGTGGGTCCACAAATATATATTTTTTTTATCAAAGGGTCCACAAATAATTTAAACTTCACTATTCTTGTCTTAAGCTAATAAAATCTAGGATATTTTGGTAGAATGGCAATCAACCTAGTAGTTCGGGAGGGGGGAACAATAAAGATGAAACGATGCTTGATGGCACTATTTGAGTTAACCTTTCTTTATATTTGAAATTTATTTAGTAGAGCATGTTAGGCTATTTTGAAATTATTGAACTTATAGTTAACTAATCTCGATTACCTACTCAATTTTATGATTATTATATGTCTTAAATATATTTGATAGTTGTTTATTTGAATCATGAATGTAAGTTTTGATGTACAATTGTAAAATATACAATTATACACATATATATTTAAAAATTTAGCTACATTGTCGCCTTGCGAACGACTACGCGGGTGCCTAATCGCCTAGGACTTTTAGAGGCTCTAGCTCGCCTTGTCGCCTTAACAACTATGATCCCGAATGGCCACCCCAAGACCCGAGACACCCCACATCCCTAGCCATTGTCTCCAAGAACCCAAATGCCGATGACCCCATCGTGAATCGTCACTCCAAGCCGAACCATCCGACAGCTCGTGGTGCCGCCGACGTGCCAAGAGGACCGTGAAGACCCAAGAGCATCCCGAAGCTGCGTCGGGCCTGGCCGAATGCCCTATTCCACTCGGTAGTGTCTGGTTTCCCCTTCGGACTGTGGCCTATTTAGATCGGGTCGTGTCCTAGCTAGGTCCAGGTCGTGGTCTAAACTTGACCAGGTCGTGACCTGCTCATGATTAGGTCGTGACCCATCCATGACCGGTCGTTGTCGCGACCCTCTCGAGGTTGTCGTGTGGGCTCTCGAGGGCTAATGGGCCGTCCAGTCTGGTCGGACGCGGGCCTCTCCCAAGGCCCGTTACCCAAATCGCAACGGAGGTATGCGTAGTCGACCTTCAGTGTGGTCTGGTGACATGTGCTAAGTGTGCATGCCATGGAGTCGCCACCAATCATTTTTTGGAGGGTATGATTGGACCACCCTATTGAATAGTCGGGAGTTTCTATTCAATTCTGCGATAACCAGAGAAATGGGTTCGGGGACTTAGTTACGTCAACTGTCAGAGTTGACGCCCTTTCGGTACCTAAGTTGATTGAATTTTCTGACCTAAGATTTCATGCAGATGAGTGGAGTACGAATCCTAAATCTAGGAATTCATGCAAATAGGAATGACTATCCTAGCAATCACAACCAATAATAAAATGCGCAAATCAATGAATCCAAATATGTAAAATAATCACATCAAATCAACATGACACTCCTAATAAGGCTCTATTAGCCTAAATAAGTATCAATGAAGCTTAGGAATGATTTAGACATGATTTTACCCATCAGGGGTAAAGTCGTAATTTTGAGACAAAAGGGACGATTTGCCTAAAAAGGGAAAAATCGTCATTTCGGAATGAATCCGGAGTAAAACAATGTCAAAAATAGGTTTGGTCACTCAATTGACCCATTTCCTATTTTTTTTGCAATTTTCATGATTTTCTGGAATTTTAGAAACCGATTTATCATTCGAAGGGGTAAAATCGTCATTTTCTAAAAATGGGAATGAAATGTGGAAATCTTAGACATAAGGTTTAGCCACCTATCTGGCCCATCACCAAATTCTAAGCAATTTCCACAATTCATCGGAATATCAAAGACGATTTACCCTTTGAGGGGTAAAATCGTCATTTTGGATTAAATGGGAGAAAATCCAAAATATGGAAACAAATCAATTTTTTTGTCATTTTCAGCCTTCAAAAATTTTTAGAATTTTTTTAGGAATTTTCTGCAATTTTTCTCAATTTTTTTTTGAATTTTTCCTTAATAATTCATTTTTTTGGAAATTTTTTTTTATTCTGAAAATCACCTAATCACGACACGTGGCTCATCTGCAGACGTCCGATCTAGCATTTTTTGTTTTTGTTTTTATAGGACGCAACACAATGCAAAAAATAAAGAAGATATTAAGTCATTATACAACATAAACATAAGCAAAGGAGATGGGATCCGGTGAATTTTACGACGTCGGAGTCCGTCGGTGCTCGTGCAACAATGTGTGGGGGGTATAAACCACCAGCAGGAGGCTCGGCCTTCCGATTCTGGGGTAGCACAATATAATTTACAGAAAATAAATAAATAAAACACATTGGACGCCAATAGGAGGCTTAGCCTTCCGATTCTGGGTCTTTTATGCGAAATATAGAAATGCTATGACATAAAGTAAATACACAGCAAATATTTAGACACCAATAGGAGGCTCGGCCTTCCGATTCTGGGTCTTTTATGCGAAATATAGAAATGCTATGACATAAAGTAAATACACAGCAAATATCTAGACACCAACAGGAGGCTCGGCCTTCCGATTCTGGGTCTTTTATGCGAAATATAGAAATGTTATGACATAAAGTAAATACATAGCAAATATCTAGACACCAACAGGAGGCTCGGCCTTCCGATTCTGGGTCTAATAGGTAAAATGTAAGGAGTGAGAGGTGGTCTTACCAAGATTGAACCCAAAACAAGCTCGAAAATCCAATTTGGCCCTCGCGGACTCAAGTCTGATCAGTCTGACCTTTGCTCCTTCAAATAGCTCTACGGGACAAATGGCTGGGCCAAATTGGACTCACGATATGTCATTAGAACGGCAAGAGAATAAGCTTTCTAACAGTATATGGCTTGTTCCCATACGATTCCTAACGAAAGAGTTATGGCCGAAAAACCGGACGGTTTTCAATCGCCCAATGACCAGAATCTGTCCCAGAAATCTCCTTCAATTCAACCATTAAAACCCATCCAAAACTCAACTAGACTACAATCTCATCTTGCTAGATTCCTAAGTTAGGTGCTAGAGACATCTTATCGAATATTGGAAGCAAGGCAAGCCCTTGAATCACTCACAATGTTCACGGCACCACCTTGACAGAACTGGTTCAGATTTTTCGAACAAAACAATAAAGGATCAGCCCTTAAATCCAAATATAATCCATGTTCAAACCATAAAACACAATAATATATGTCTTAACAAGGAGTGAGAGGTGGTCTTACCAAGATTGAACCCAAAACAAACCCGGAAATCCAATTTGGCACTCGCGGACTCAAGTCTGATCAGTCTGACCTTTGCTCCTTCAAACAGCTCTACGGGACAAATGGCTGGGCCAAATTGGACTCACGATATGTCATTAGAACGGCAAGAGAATAAGCTTTCCAATGGTATATGGCTCGTTCCCATACGTTTCCTAACGAAGGAGTTATGGTCGAAAAACCGGACGGTTTTGGGTCTGGGCGGCGGGCTGAGCGAGAGAAAAAAACGAAAAATGAAAGAGAGAGAGTTGAGGGAGAAGAAGGGTCGGGAGATGATGAGGGGGAGGAGATAAATAGGCAGCGGGAAGGAGAGAGGGAGTGGGGGAGAGAGAGAGAGAGAAAAAAAATATAATAATAATAATAATATAATAATAATATAATAATAAAAGTAAAAATAAAATAAAATAACAAAAAGAGAAGACAAAATCATTAGTCCCCTTTTCCTTTTAAATGATGATGTTTCCCTCCTTTTCCTTTTAATCATTACTAATATTTTTGTCAAATTCAATTTTATGGTGATCAGAGAACACCTAAAATCAAACCTGAATTTTACTATTTATGAGGTTAGAAAATAGATAAAATAAAAATAAAAATACCGACTATTTTTATATATCTTTGTGACCTCAAATATTATTTTTCTTGATTTTCTTGATTTTCTTTTTCTTTTTTTCTTTTTTTTTGTATTTTTCGAAAATATATATAAAAAATGAAAATTATGAAAATTATTTTTTTGGTCAAAATGGTTCATTTAGCTTGGCTAAGGTCACCAAAATTGATTTTTCAATTTTTTTCAACTTTTTATGGATTTTCTATGAATTTTCAAAATAAAAAAAAAAGTTGATCAAAATTTAGGTGTCAACAGCTGCCCCTCTTTGAGAGGAATCTCGTTAGAGGTTTCTCTCAAAGATAAGGTGACACCTGAGTCCTGATCGACTCGACTCGGGAAACTAAAGGAAAAGGAGTCATGACATCCAATTTTCATGCTTGTCCATTTATGCTCTTTCTTGAAGGGGGAAACATTTTGACATGAGAGAGTGGGATAATAGAGAGACATACCTGCCACTTACCTATTCGATGTTTGTGCGATTTTCGCGGTGTTTGATGGATTCAAGAGAATTTCTAGGAACTCGTTACTAGAGTATCCTAGAGAGGTTAAGCTCTGACCCGTATGGTAGGTCAAACCATAATGGGATTCCTAACTGATAGGAATCTAAGGAAGACGCGTCCCATTTGAGATTTGCCAATGATTTTGATCCGTATGGTGGATTGGACCATTGAGTTGACCATTTAAGTGATTTTCACTATTGGATTGACCCTTCAGGCGGTTTCTACCTTGAGTTGACCCTTCAGGCGATATCTACCTTGAGTTGACCCTTCAGGCGGTTTCTACCATGAGTTGACCCTTCAGGCGGTTTCTACCTTGAGTTGACCCTTCAGGCGGTTTCTACCTTGAGTTGACCCTTCAGGCGGTGTCTACCTTGAGTTGACCCTTCAGGCGGTGTCTACCTTGAGTTGACCCTTCAGGCGGTGTCTACCATGTGTTGACCCTTCAGGCGGTATCTACCTCGATTTTGCTTTGAAAAGGGGTCTCATGACGAGGGTTATCCACGTCCGATGAGACTGCCTAAATTTTGAGAAGGGGTCTCATGACGAGGGTTCTCCACGTCCGATGAGACTGCCTAACTTTTGAAAAGGGGTCTCATGACGAGGGTTCTCCACGTCCGTTGAGACTGCCTAAATTTTGAAAAGGGAGTCTCATGACGAGGGTTCTCCACGTCCGATGAGACTGCTTGATTTTTGAAAAGGGGTCCTGGGACGAGGGTTCTCCACGTCATGCTAGGACTTTTTCTTTTAAAAGGGTTTTTCTTCTCCCTTTTTTCAGAGATCCCGAAGTTTGTCGAGAATTCAGTTTTGAAGCAGTGAAAGATTTTATTTTGACAAAACTTCACTTGAGTCTGTTGAGGCGACATTCTGAGAGCTGGGTTCTCTAGGTATCCTGCAGAAGTTTGAGCCTGAAAGATTTTTCTTCACCAAGAAAACGTTAGTAATCTTTGGGAAGACCACAGATATCCATTTGACAAAAACCGTATGACTTAAGTCTTAATCATGAAATGTGCATTTTGATGCCGGAGGCTATCCAAAGGATTCTTGCAACACGCAAATATGATCACAAATTCCTTGCATGGAAAATCTGGATCAACAGTTTGAAAATTCCAAAAAGAGTTTGTTCAAAACATCAATCGGAATATTTCTCGACAATGAGGTCTTCTCACCTGTTTTGAGATAATGGTTTTTATAGGGGATGCACTCAATTCCCTACTAACATGTGCCTAGGTTTTAGGCTCATTCGCAACGCATACATTTTGATCGGTCGGGAGGTCTTCCACGGGACCGTAATGTTGGGCTTGGATATTGGCCTTCAAGGGGGACTCACTTTTGAGTCAAGGTCATTGAATGAAAGTTTTCACCATCTGCTCCGGGTTTACAAGTCGAGAACCCTGCAAAATGAGAAAGAAATAGTCTTGCTCGTACCTCTTCGAGCTAAGCTATATGTTAACCCAAGTGTCTTAGTCAGAGAAGACTGTTTCAGGGTTATGATGTTGGTAGGATTGGGGACCGAAAGAAGCTTGTTTTTGGCCCAGATTTTATGAGGGGATTGACATTGGTGATCATTGCAAATTTGTCACCTGTCTTTTCCATTCTGCATCTTCTGTTTTTGAGGTGTGTGCAACCGCTTTTGAGGTGTGCACAAGTCCTTTAGAGAGCGTCTCTTGTTGCATTAAGAAGGTTGACAACTCTGTCTGCGTCTTTCCTCCGCGCTTGACATCATTTGGAGAGCAGTCTTTTTTATCTGACTCCTTTAGGAATTTTCTCTTTTCCCATCCAAGTTTCACTAGGGATCAAGCAAACAGCTTGCACGAGCATCGGCCTTGCTTTTACTAGGCACTTTGCTTTTTCTTGATGCCGGAGATTTTTTTCTCATTTTCATTTTTGAAATCCCACTTTTTCTCATCTTCATGGGATCATATTAGACATATAGTCTAAACATGCTTTAAATATCAGTCCGGGAATTCTCTTCGTAATCCCTGAGTCTTGAACTCTTCCATTTTTGAAGTGGTGCGGCATCCGTCTTGGAATGATCACCAATGGGTTCATGAAATGAATTTGCAGGCTCAAGTTGGCTGTGCAAAGGATTCGGTGTGTGGGATAGAGAAATGAATGCTTCTCGTCATCCTATGGCACTTGGATTACCATATAAACAACACACAAAGATTAATGTTAGTCCGAGCAAGAAAATTTCTAACCATTTTCTCCTGATGCTGCTGGACTCATCTCCATTTTGCCCCGATGTGGGGTGGTTCTTGACAGGGTTAAGAATGAAAACCGCCGTTCAAAGGGGTTATCAACGGTCACCTGTAGTGTTTGAGGGATATGAAACGAATGCCTCCGTCGTCCCAACCCATGTAATCGCTGCGAATGGTCCCTACTTCCGTAGGTCCAGATTTGGCTGTCTTATCCGCTCCATTTCTCTCTTAAGTGTGTATAGGACGTGTTTGGACTAGTCTTTGCCTCTCGTCTTTTGAGAAAACGTCCTTTTGAAAGTTTTGAACAACTTTTGATTGGAAAAATCTCTTTCTTTTTCTCCAAAATTTTTATCCATCAATGGGATTTTATGATGCACCATGCACGTTCTTATTCATGTTCAGACAACCTCATGTTTCAAAACATGAATGCCAATGAAATTTGAATTCTATGTCTTTGCTAGACATTAGATTCTGAAAGCTTTTTTTTCTCTATTTTTTATTCAACATCTTCAATGGGTTGAGGAAAAGGATATTTACCTGTCCTCCGCGGCTGGAGATCCCTGAAAATGCGGAAGAAACATGTTATTGTACGTTCACGAATTTTTCCAAAAATTAGAACGATACAATTTACCCTTGGTCATGTATTCCAACGGGTAATACATGGGATGTGAAAACCCGCTTTGCCTTGATGGCGAGCCCCTGTCAAAAACAAACAATAAGTGTCAGTTTGCGTTCCAAAGTTCAAGACAAATTGGAACGATACCGCCGAGCGATACCGCCTTGTTCTTGCTTGGTGTTTTCATTTGAACACAAACGCGCGGCTTGCAGAAATTGGCCATCTATATTGTGGCCACGATTCCTCCGTTTGGCTGGCGATAAATACTTCTCAAGGATTTGCCATAGAGGAGATCCATTTGTGTTTTTGGACGCGTTCCAGCGCCACTCTTCAGAGTTCCTTTTATTCAAGGGAAAAAGAAAATTTTATCAAAATGCATGTCAAAGCATGTGACGTAGGAGCGATACTTTTTACCATCCACTAGGTCTTATAATCAAAGACCATCTCCTGGAATCCTGACTTGCGAGGCCAATGATTCTATTCGCCTCCCTGTTAGCGCGCTCTCTTCTTTTGAGGCTTTCGGCGCCAACAACTTCCTGTTAAATGAGTAAAAACTCATGTTAGGCATGTGGTCTTCGAAGACCAAATTGGAACGATACAAGGTTACCGTTCACCCAAATTCGTATCTTGGGGTTTACTTCTGATGCGGACGACTATGTCATTGCGTCCCTGGATTTTGCCAGAGAAGAAACGTCCGGCGTACAAATGATTCACTTGCCCCAGTTAGGCATGGTTTTTCATGCCTGCCCCAACTAAATTCATTCCTGCATTTTGCTGCAATCATCATCCACTTTGGGAATGTCTTCTCTCGTCTGTATTTATGGGTGTTGTTCGTGAGATTAACAGCCGTTCTGCCCCAGTTGGGCGACGTTTGTCCTGGCAACATGCCTTAGCACTTTCTGTGTTTGTTGGCAATTTTCAATTCAATTTTGACAACGTCCATGCACCTGCACATGAAGAAACATGTGTAGGTTTTTACTTCATTTGAAATTTCAGGAAAGAGATACTCCCTTCGGGGTTTCCAACATTTGAAGGGACGGTGTTCTTCAAGTATTTTGCCTTGGTAAGGCTTGTCTTGATGTTTGTTATCTCTGGATTTAATAACCTTGGTCCGATGCGTCTTTATGGGGGATCATGAGAGTTTGCCCCTGGTTTGGCCTCTTCAAAGAAAATGGGAGAACTCACTCCCATGGGTTTCGCCGATTCTGATCTTCTATCTCAATTGTCAAAATCTTCAATTATTTTTATCCATATCTAGATGGCTTGACGGTATTGGGATTTTTCGTGTGGCGGTTTTGTGATTCTCTCGATCATCGTCGCCATTTGAAGTATTTGATGTTTCTCTTTTCCGGGTAGCGGAGCGATTTGTCCCCAGCCACTGGATGCTTTGTCTGGGGCTGGCTGATTTAGTCGTAGGCAATTTGATCCTACCGCATTGACGCGTTCAGGCTATTTGGCATCAGTAAGCTTGGGTTTACTCGTGATTGAGTACTTCAACAACCTGCGCGATGAAAGGAGTGAAAGAGTCAATCACCGCGTAAGGAGCTTTAATTGAAACGATTACGGATTTACTATCCCCGCTCTGGTCACTTCTGGCGTCCAAGACGGTGGAAATTCTTCAGTGGTCCCATTCATTCTCGTCATCACCATCGTTCCATGATCATCTTGCATGTGATCGGATGAGGACATTTTTGACAAATGTATGCCATGTAAAACATGTCCCTCGTGTCCATCCACAAATGGATTTTCCTTCTGTACCTGTTTTTCACCTGAGAGGAAAAGATAGGAAATATTATGCCGGTATCTGATTGAAAATCAATTAGGAACGACACATCTTTACACTTGACCCGGCTGCCCCGGTCAAAAGGCATTTGCCCTCATCAGTTGACTCTCCAGGGTGGTCCAGCGCTTTTCCATGCCATCCTGGTTCGTTTAAACTCGCGACTGATTCTTCACACAAGTCTTTGGATTTTTTATTCATAAGCGGTGCTGAATGACCTTTTGGTTTCGAGGTGTACCAATCATTCACATACATGCGCATGAGACCAGTGAGGTTTGACTTCTAAGAATCAAAATAGGGTTTGGAACCTAAGGCCAAGGCTCCCACTTCGAGTTCTAGAAAGGGTAGATTCCATTGCACAACTATCGTTGCATTGGGACCCAATCCATAGTTCGAAATGAGCAGAATTAAAAATGGATTACCCCGTGTTTTTCCTCACGGAGATTCCATTTTCAATTCCTTCTATTATTTTCCTAAAGAGGGCGCCCGAGGTTTTAGGCGCGGCTGTGTGTGTTCATTGTGTCGTGCTAAAGCAATAAACATGCATTTCATTTAGCAAACACCGCTTCAATATAAACATCCACAAAATCATACATCCTAAACTCCTACCTGCATAAGACAGAGTCAACGAACACTTCACCCCTTATTTCTCCAATCTGCAAAAACATTTAACACCTCAAGGGTTAAAGTACGTACCTCAACTTGAAGAGCATCTGCATAAAACATGTCAGAAAAACCAATCAACTTTTTAATCGGCTCAAGTTCTCTAAGTCCCCAGTGGAGTCGCCAGTCTGTCGCGACCCTCTCGAGGTTGTCGTGTGGGCTCTCGAGGGCTAATGGGCCGTCCAGTCTGGTCGGACGCGGGCCTCTCCCAAGGCCCGTTACCCAAATCGCAACGGAGGTATGCGTAGTCGACCTTCAGTGTGGTCTGGTGACATGTGCTAAGTGTGCATGCCATGGAGTCGCCACCAATCATTTTTTGGAGGGTATGATTGGACCACCCTATTGAATAGTCGGGAGTTTCTATTCAATTCTGCGATAACCAGAGAAATGGGTTCGGGGACTTAGTTACGTCAACTGTCAGAGTTGACGCCCTTTCGGTACCTAAGTTGATTGAATTTTCTGACCTAAGATTTCATGCAGATGAGTGGAGTACGAATCCTAAATCTAGGAATTCATGCAAATAGGAATGACTATCCTAGCAATCACAACCAATAATAAAATGCGCAAATCAATGAATCCAAATATGTAAAATAATCACATCAAATCAACATGACACTCCTAATAAGGCTCTATTAGCCTAAATAAGTATCAATGAAGCTTAGGAATGATTTAGACATGATTTTACCCATCAGGGGTAAAGTCGTAATTTTGAGACAAAAGGGACGATTTGCCTAAAAAGGGAAAAATCGTCATTTCGGAATGAATCCGGAGTAAAACAATGTCAAAAATAGGTTTGGTCACTCAATTGACCCATTTCCTATTTTTTTTGCAATTTTCATGATTTTCTGGAATTTTAGAAACCGATTTATCATTCGAAGGGGTAAAATCGTCATTTTCTAAAAATGGGAATGAAATGTGGAAATCTTAGACATAAGGTTTAGCCACCTATCTGGCCCATCACCAAATTCTAAGCAATTTCCACAATTCATCGGAATATCAAAGACGATTTACCCTTTGAGAGGTAAAATCGTCATTTTGGATTAAATGGGAGAAAATCCAAAATATGGAAACAAATCAATTTTTTTGTCATTTTCAGCCTTCAAAAATTTTTAGAATTTTTTTAGGAATTTTCTGCAATTTTTCTCAATTTTTTTTTGAATTTTTCCTTAATAATTCATTTTTTTGGAAATTTTTTTTTATTCTGAAAATCACCTAATCACGACACGTGGCTCATCTGCAGACGTCCGATCTAGCATTTTTTGTTTTTGTTTTTATAGGACGCAACACAATGCAAAAAATAAAGAAGATATTAAGTCATTATACAACATAAACATAAGCAAAGGAGATGGGATCCGGTGAATTTTACGACGTCGGAGTCCGTCGGTGCTCGTGCAACAATGTGTGGGGGGTATAAACCACCAGCAGGAGGCTCGGCCTTCCGATTCTGGGGTAGCACAATATAATTTACAGAAAATAAATAAATAAAACACATTGGACGCCAATAGGAGGCTTAGCCTTCCGATTCTGGGTCTTTTATGCGAAATATAGAAATGCTATGACATAAAGTAAATACACAGCAAATATTTAGACACCAATAGGAGGCTCGGCCTTCCGATTCTGGGTCTTTTATGCGAAATATAGAAATGCTATGACATAAAGTAAATACACAGCAAATATCTAGACACCAACAGGAGGCTCGGCCTTCCGATTCTGGGTCTTTTATGCGAAATATAGAAATGTTATGACATAAAGTAAATACATAGCAAATATCTAGACACCAACAGGAGGCTCGGCCTTCCGATTCTGGGTCTAATAGGTAAAATGTAAGGAGTGAGAGGTGGTCTTACCAAGATTGAACCCAAAACAAGCTCGAAAATCCAATTTGGCCCTCGCGGACTCAAGTCTGATCAGTCTGACCTTTGCTCCTTCAAATAGCTCTACGGGACAAATGGCTGGGCCAAATTGGACTCACGATATGTCATTAGAACGGCAAGAGAATAAGCTTTCTAACAGTATATGGCTTGTTCCCATACGATTCCTAACGAAAGAGTTATGGCCGAAAAACCGGACGGTTTTCAATCGCCCAATGACCAGAATCTGTCCCAGAAATCTCCTTCAATTCAACCATTAAAACCCATCCAAAACTCAACTAGACTACAATCTCATCTTGCTAGATTCCTAAGTTAGGTGCTAGAGACATCTTATCGAATATTGGAAGCAAGGCAAGCCCTTGAATCACTCACAATGTTCACGGCACCACCTTGACAGAACTGGTTCAGATTTTTCGAACAAAACAATAAAGGATCAGCCCTTAAATCCAAATATAATCCATGTTCAAACCATAAAACACAATAATATATGTCTTAACAAGGAGTGAGAGGTGGTCTTACCAAGATTGAACCCAAAACAAACCCGAAAATCCAATTTGGCACTCGCGGACTCAAGTCTGATCAGTCTGACCTTTGCTCCTTCAAACAGCTCTACGGGACAAATGGCTGGGCCAAATTGGACTCACGATATGTCATTAGAACGGCAAGAGAATAAGCTTTCCAATGGTATATGGCTCGTTCCCATACGTTTCCTAACGAAGGAGTTATGGTCGAAAAACCGGACGGTTTTGGGTCTGGGCGGCGGGCTGAGCGAGAGAAAAAAACGAAAAATGAAAGAGAGAGAGTTGAGGGAGAAGAAGGGTCGGGAGATGATGAGGGGGAGGAGATAAATAGGCAGCGGGAAGGAGAGAGGGAGTGGGGGAGAGAGAGAGAGAGAGAAAAAAAATATAATAATAATAATAATATAATAATAATATAATAATAAAAGTAAAAATAAAATAAAATAACAAAAAGAGAAGACAAAATCATTAGTCCCCTTTTCCTTTTAAATGATGATGTTTCCCTCCTTTTCCTTTTAATCATTACTAATATTTTTGTCAAATTCAATTTTATGGTGATCAGAGAACACCTAAAATCAAACTTGAATTTTACTATTTATGAGGTTAGAAAATAGATAAAATAAAAATAAAAATACCGACTATTTTTATATATCTTTGTGACCTCAAATATTATTTTTCTTGATTTTCTTGATTTTCTTTTTCTTTTTTTCTTTTTTTTTGTATTTTTCGAAAATATATATAAAAAATGAAAATTATGAAAATTATTTTTTTGGTCAAAATGGTTCATTTAGCTTGGCTAAGGTCACCAAAATTGATTTTTCAATTTTTTTTCAACTTTTTATGGATTTTCTATGAATTTTCAAAATAAAAAAAAAAGTTGATCAAAATTTAGGTGTCAACAGTCGTACCTAGGCCCATACCCGCGCCATGCCCGCCGAGGACCCGAGTTCCGAAGCCATGAGCCGAGTTCATCGTCGCCCTTGTCGAGTATGCCCGAGCTAGTTAATTTGTGAGTTGACCCTAACCCTTGGTTAGGGCGTTAATTACGCCTAGGATTAATTGATTAGTCGATAGAGTTTTCACGTAGACTTGATTATAGCTGGATTAGTTAGAAATCCGATTTAGGTTAATTAGCCATAATCGACTAAGAGAATTAAATAATTAGACTGTTTGTGGCTAATTATTGCTAGTAGGAATTGGTTGATTGATTGATTGATCGCGAGCGAGCGAGCGATAAATTAGAGACGAGCGAGCAATCGATGATTTTTAAATCAAATTGATTTGACTAATAAAGGACTATTGGACGAATCGAGACTTATATTGCTTAATCGGATTTCAGTACTCGTAATTGATTCGATGGCCTTTATTAGGTCGATCATCTCATTGAAATATCTGATTGAGTGTTTTGGAATGTCAATTGGATGTTGATCGCTGTTTGGGCCTTAATCGCCCTTTACTGGTCCTTTGTGTGATTGTGATGACTATTTTGTAGTTTGCATATGCATATGACCAAGTGCGAAATCAAAAGACACATTTAGCATGAAAATAGCTGTAGATCAAGTCTTTGAACATGTCTGTGTGAGCATCCGTCCTAAATCAAAGAGAATAAAACTAATTGATTGCCAAGTGTGCTGTATAGTCATATGAGTGAACGATGATGGGTTTTTCCTGACAAGTTCGTACTATACCAATCGTATAGAACCACACAACTTGCCAAAAATACTACAATTCTTATCCAGTGTCAGCTAGCTCTATTACACAGACACGCCAATTTGGAATTTTTTCCCGTGTCGAACACGGACAGACTCTCCAAGAACACGCGGTCAACGCGTATCCGAGTCTGGAGAGGGGGTCAACGCCACGGACACGAGAGGGGCGTTAAATTAGAGAGAATTTCTCTCTCGACAGAGGAGAGAAGAGAGAAGTCTAGAAGCCCCAATTTGTTTTGCCCTAATTTCTCAATTGTCTCTCTCGACTCTCATCATTCGTCCAACTCTGCGATTCACCTCTCTCTCTCTCTCTCTCTCTCTCTCTCTCTCTCTCTCTCTCTCTCTCTCTCTCTCTCTCTCTCTCTCTCTCTCTCTCTCTCTCTCGTAACTGTCGACTGGCCTCTCCCTCTCGGGCTCTCTCTCTCCCGACGCACAGCCATCACCGGCTCACATCGTTGTTCGCCCCCCACCGACTCAAGTCGCGACTCACAGTCGCCTCTACTCCCCCTTCCTCTCGCCTCAGCTCCCCCTCCTCTTGTCGATTTTTGCTCGCGCGTCGGCTCACTGCTTCGATCGACGACCTCTGCCCGCGTATCTACTCTCGTCGCATCCCATCTCCTCCCACCGGCTAGCAGATGGCGGCCTCTGATGTCGCCTCATCTCGACCAAGGTATTGTCCTCATAACCCCCGCTTTGCTTCTTTGATCGCCATTTATAGACACAATATCAAATTGGGTTTGCTACTGTCGTTCCTGTTCTTGCATTTTACGCTTGAAAATGTCTATGAAACTTGAAATTTCAACTTGTTTTTGGGTCAAAATGGGGAAAGTGATGGCTGATCATGGAACTGGAATGGAGCTCTCACTAGCTCAAGTTTTTCTGGTTTTGTGGGTAGACCCTAGACACTGAAACCTTCCTAAAGAAGGGGGAGAAGGAAATGATTGAAGAAGTTGTTCCCAAAGGATGATTTGGTGGACAATACCTTGGTCGTGGACTGGAGACTACAACTGTTAGTTTGTTTCTTTGCTTCATAGTTAAACATGAACAAAGGATGATTTGGTGGCTGAGTTCCTTGGTTATCAATATGTCAATCCTAGAGATGACCACAAGAAGTGTGTTGTTTGTTGTTGTGCGTTGAGCACGTTAAACCTTTCTAAGGAGGAGATTAATAATAATTTCGGCATCATGATGTTATTATTGTTGAAATCATAAAAATATTAATTTATCATGTATATATAAAAATATACATATAATATATAACAGTGCCTCAACGTGTAGGAATTCTCTATTTTTTTAGAACTGCCGTGTCAACGTGTCGTGTCGTGTCGTGTCGTGTCGTGTCGTGTCGCGAGTCGTGTCCCATGTCCGTGTAACATATAGTACAGATTATGGATTGTCAAATGTCGGTCGTAGCTTGTGAAAGACCGACACTCCGTATAGGAATGCCTACAGGCCGTGCCGTGCAGTGCAATGGATGCACTGGATACACCACTTGTAGTAGCCGCTATCGAGAGGGAAAAGGAATGTAGCCATGTTCGTCCGGATGAGTATGACATCGTACTAATTGTGAGAGTCGATCATGCCAATTGCGTGGATCCTTTCATCAATTTACGCTAATGGCATGGTTCATCGTTAATAAATGGACTTGTGTGGTGTCATGTGCATACTTGTGGATACGATGCTTTGTTTGTGTGATTGACTGATACGACAGCTAAGTCGAGTCGAGCATTGCATTATGTGTGGCTGAAGGGTGGTAAGTATACATGTGGATGATATTTGTTTTGTGACGACTTGGTTGATTGATGTGGGTATGAGGTTGGGTGATTCTATGATCTTTGTGCTTAGGATGTTCTAGGCGAATCAGTGCCCTAACCGAGTTCAGGTTTTATTCACTGAGATTTATTCTCACCTCGTCGTGGGATAACATTTTCAAGTCCTAAGTGATGAAGCCTCGTGAACGCTAAAGATTGGCTGTGGGAGTAATCTTTTGAAGTAGATGATAAGTTAACCTTACTCGACCGAGCAACCTTTTGAGGTCTTAGTGAGCCGCGTCGAAGTATGGGGTTGTGCATGTATGCTAGTAACTCAGTAGGGTTAAGACTCATCTGCTTATGTTTAATGTTTGTAATTGTCTTTTGTGAATGACTGTTGCGACTTCCTACTTCTCTATCCTATGTTGATAATGTTGTCAGGAAGTTAGCACGTTTTCACATGCGCAAGTAAGTATTAGGTCGATAGTATGTCTAGGACGCTATCTCTATAACCTCATTGTGATATTTGGCAAGGAATGTCGCAGGCTCAAGAGTCGGGCCGTGACATCCTCGTCCAAGGTGGTATCAGAGCAAGGTCAAACTGATTCATCTGGTTATTGGCCTGAACCGATAAGGAGCGTTGGATTTTTGGGACAGTTAGTAAGATTGAAAACCTCATTCATGTGATTGGTACTCAAGTTTTAAGGTTGTGCACTTGAATTCTCATTATTACTGCTTTAGGGTGAGGAGGGCCCCGTATGACACCTGCTAGGAGCATAGTTTGTTGAATTAGGTGGATTGAGTTTGGAACTGTCAGGGTAGTCTTTAAGATATCGACGTCGCTAATGGACGAGATATCGTCTACTGTAAGATGTCTTGGGTGTAAGTTGATTACATATAGTCATGTTGAGAAAAATGGACTTGAGTGTGCCAGCAATGTGTGGTTTTGATGTGACAGTTGTCGCGATCCGTTTTTTTTTTTAAACGGGCTAATGGATTATCGATCTAGTCCCCACTCTAAAATGTGGATCGCGAGCCTTCTCGGCGCGAGCCCACCCAAGCCCATACCAAATCACGGCGAGAATAGAATTTTCTTTTAGAGTCACTCGACGATAAGAGTCGATCGATTTTCGACATTGATGTGGTCGTGGTGGCATGTGATGTGTGCATGCATTTGAAGTCACCATCGGTCCTTCTTAGAAAGTGGACCGAAAACCTCACTGGTCGATTGAGAGAGATCAATCAGTTTTGCGGAACAAGAGATTTTGGGTTGGGGGACTTAGTTACATTGGTGTTATTACCAATGCCCTTTCGGTACCTAACGTGAGTAATTTTCCTAACTAAGATTTCATGCATGAGCGATTTCGGGTGAGGTAAGTCTGATTTTGGGTTTCATGCAGATTGGAAGACTAATCCTATCAATCACAACTAATATAAGGAAAACGCGATCAAGTGCACAAATGAACCACATTAATGCAAGTCAATTCAAATCAAGGGACACCTAATATAGCCTTAAGGATTTAGAGAAGGTGTAATTAAAGGTTAGGGTAAAATGGGAAGATTTAGGCGAGTAGGGCGGAATCGTCATTTTTTTGGAGGTTTTGGAAGTCGAATTACCCAAAATAGTCTGTGGCCAGTTGATTATGGCCATTTTTCATTTTAGAGATTTTTTTTTTGAAATTTTCTGAATTTTTATGGTTTTAAGGAGACAATTTGCCAAAAGGGTGAAATCGTCATTTTTTGGAAGGATCGGAGATCAAAACACCCGCAATAGGTCTAGGCCAACTGATCATGGCCATTTCCTTTTTTTTTTTGAAATTTTTTGGTAAACGATTCGCCAGAAGGCAAAATCATCATTTTTTTGGAAAAGTCGGGGGTTGAAAGACCCAAAATAGGTCATGGCCAGTTGATCGTGCCCATTTCCTATTTTTTGAAAAATTATTTAGAATTTTTCTGAATTTTTTCGATTTTTTCGAATTTTTAATGATTTGCTATTTTTATTGAATTTTTGAATTTAATAATTTTTAAATTATTATCTGATTTTTTAATTATTAAAGAAAATATTTTCCGAACCGGGTTGAGCCCGACCATAAGGGTCGGAAACCGGTCTAAAAACAACACCGTTTTGGGTTTTTCAAAGATTTTTCGATTTTTTTATGAATTTTCTGATTATCTAAAATTACCCAATCGGACGCTTCAAGATGTGCCATGTGGCTTTCCTTGGTGCGTCTGATCTTGATTTAATTAATGCTGAAAATAAAACCCGATCAAGCGGCTCATAGACTGCCACTCGGCAGACTCTCAACCATCCGATCGAATTTGTTTTATAATTACCAGAAATGATTTCTTTTATTCTAAAAAAAATCTTTTACTAATTTTGAAAATCCAAGATCACGACACGTGGCGACGCCACGACTGTCGCATCTAGATCTTATTTTCTTATGGAGCCAGCCCCCACCGGCCGACGTGGCAGCCTACGAGGCACACCATGTGGCGCTACATCGGCGCTGATAGGTCGACCATCGTTGATCGGTCAACTCCCTCGCCAGGGAAGATGACCGGCGCCGGCGATCAAAAAATCGAATCCGACGTCTAAACGATGCGGAATCGACGCTATTTTGACACCAATCTATTCCTCATCAAACCCACATCAACATATATGCGTTTTATGGCCACAAACCACCTGAAATCCGGTGAACCAGTTGTCCACAGTCCCGACTCTGGCGAGCATTTTCACAAAAAAAAAATTTACTCTAAACTCGATTCCAAGCCATCAAACAACATTCAGAGGGGTTGAGAAGACTTATCTCAGCTCGTTTAGAGCCGAACATCCATTGGTTTGCGCTGGCACGAGTTCGCGGCTCGAGATCGCGACTCGAGTTGGATCCGGCGAGGGCCAAACCACCGTTCCTGACGAGACTCAATGCAAAAATAAAGATTACGAAGGGTTTAGAGTCGGTTCTAACATCGATTAAACGTAGAGGACGCACACAGAGAGGCCAGGGAAAGCATGCCTGAGAGCTAAGTACCAAAATGGCGAGACAAACATTTCGTCGAGTAGATAATATGCATTCATGGGATTGACATTTAGACTCGACCAGTGGACTCAACAAGCAATACCAAGGCTGAAACACACTCATAGACAACTGTGGAGAGATAATGCAACGTGTCGATCAAACCGAGCCAAAATCTCAATGCGCCCAAAAATAGAGTATGGGAGGGAAGGCTGAGAACCGACCTGTTTTGGCCTCATCGACGGTGAGGAAGGCTTCAGCGACAATGGATCAAGTGTCTAGAAGGTCATGGATGTTTGTTCAGATGTCTGTTCACCTCCGGACTCGCTCTCTCCTCTCCCTCTTTCTCGGGCCCGAGTTGCCCAGTTTTACGAGCACTAGAGCTCCGGCCGTCGGCTCCCTCACTCTCTCGTTCTCTCCAATTGCTCGATGTTCTCGCCCTCTCCATGTGTGTTTGTGCGTGTGTAGTCTCCGAATGGCCAGCCTTCCATTCTTGGATAACCTCCCCCTCTCTTCCTCTCAGCCAAGCTCTTTCCCTAGTAACGAAATGTCCTTTTTTACAATCCCCAGGGGCCAGCTCAGTCTCGTACCATCCCTCATGTAGTAGGCGACAAAATGGAGCTAAAGACACCGTACGATCGTGAGCAAAAATGGGTGAAACGCATGCATTTTCCCTTCTACTTTATCACGTTACAGGCCCGGATCAGGCGGGTCGGGTTTGGTTCCACCCTTCCGATCTGTTTTCGATTAAGCGGCAGAATTGAGGCCATAACCAATCATTTTTTAATAAATTAATGTCAAAATTGAGCTTTTCAGTATGTTTTTTTCATAAATTAGGGGCGTTTCCATGTATTTTAGGTCTGAAATTTTATAAAAATCCCAATATCGACCCAGGATCCGAAAATGAGATTTGAGCAATTGGAAGCTCAAATGACCTAATTAGCCTAAACCAAACCCACCATTGGATTCGGTGTGATGAAAACTATAGGAAGGAGGAGTTTGATTTTCATGGGTGTGCCCATATGAAATTTAATTTCACAATTAGTTAAACCCGGGGACTAAATTGCGAAGAAATTGTGCAATTGAGCCTTTTGGTTAAAGTTGGATCAATTGAAGGGAAAATGGACCCAATTGCACTTCAAGGCTCTAGATACCAATGCCATAGCTTATTAAAAGTGGAACTTAAAAATCAAAAGACTCAAAAAGGAATTTTTATGCTCGATTCGGATTTATTTTTGTGAAGGAACATAATAACCCAAGTCAAAATTTCGAGATTTACAATAACCAACTTGAAGAGGGAATTAAAATAAAATTATTGACTATTTTTGTGTATTTTTCTGACAACGAATGGTATTTTTCTGATTTTTTGGGTATTTTATAATTAAATAAATTCGAATAAATACTAAAAATTACAAAAAATATATATATATTTTTTGTTCAAAATTGACTCCTAAGGCTAGGCCAAGGCCTCTGGAGTTGATTTTGAAATTTTATGATTTTTGGCTATTTTTAACTAATTTTTTAAAAAAATTTGAAATCGAAGATGGTTAAAAATCAGATGTCAACAACAGTTTGTATGGTTTGTTCTAGAACTACGATGGGTGTTGGCATAAGACGATGTGATTTAACCCGTTGGAGGGGAATTGCTTGAGTCTCATGATAATCGAAGAGGAACCTCGACTTTGCTAGTTTTGTCGCTTAAGGTGACACGCATGTTGAAGATTGGTTGTTAAGGCTATCTGACATATGTGGTTGATGTGCCAATTGAGGGATCCAGAATGGAGGACATCGCAGTGCATGTGAAGTTTCAGATGTCTTTCCTTAAAAATTGCAAAGGTTGCCGCCAGAAGAGGAAATAGAGTTTGTAATTGATTAGCTTTTGGAATGAAGCATGTCTTCTATACGTCGTGTAAGGTGATGTTATCAGAGTTTGAGGAGTTTCGGTATTCTCCAAGATTGATTTGCGAACGGAATATCATTAATTGAGGATTAGAAAGGAGCATACACCAAGAATGGCGTTTAAGATGCGTTGTGCGTATTATGAGCTTACTATGATAGCGTCTGGTCTGACAAATGCCTTTGTTGCTTTTATGAAATTGATGAATGGGGTAACCAGGGAGTATCTGGATCGACTGTTGATAGCACTCATAAGCGATGTCTTGCTATACTCGAGGAATTTGGAGGATAGTGAGTAGCATTTGAAGATTAAAATAAAGACCATTGGAGGGCATAAGTGATCGTCAAAGTTTAGTAGATACAAGTTTTGGCTAACCCATGTAGCTCGCCTAGGACATGTTGCTCTTGGTGATAGAATTTCAGCGGATCCGGCTCGAATCGAAATGGTCATGGATTGGCCAAGGCCGTCGTTAATGACAGGTGTTTTGAGTTTCTTAGGTTTGGCGAGCTAGTATAGATGTTTTGTGGAAAGGTTTTTTTGCAGTAGTTATGCTCTTGACAAGACTGCCCAATAAGGAGGATGAGTTGAAACGGAAAGGATTTATTGGTAGACTTGACTTGTGAATATGGATACGTAATGAGACGACTGGTATTGGTGAATCATATAGGCTTGAATTAGATTGTATGTTGATGGCCTTGATTATCAACTGTGGTTGTCAGCCCTGAGAGAAAAAATGGTCAAGACACGTGAGGAAGCTAACGAGGACTGAGAAGTTTCATGCGTTGAATTGAACTGGTAATGTGCTTGAGGCTTAATGATTTACTTATGAGCGATAAGTCGATATGAACATGTCATATCGATAGTCTGGAACGTGAAGCTTGGCGATTGATTTTGATGGGTCATAGGTTTGAAATTGAGTTGACTTTTGATGGTTTTCGATATTGATTATTGGGAAAAGACCCTTATTAATTGATGATGTGAAGTTCAGAAAGCGGATAAGAAACGTTCGAACGAAATGCCAGTTGGATTATATGATTAAAATTTTGATGTGTTAACGATCAAACTTCAGGATATAGTACAGTGGTCGACAGGCAAATTAGACGGTAAATTTCAAAAGGTGAGGAGTGAGGCTTAAATCCTTGGAATTTGGTTAGCCTGTTTGGAATGATTATGTGATTAATGATTGTATATAGGTTTGAATTTGTGTGGCATTTTGGCAGTTTAAATTATTGATTAGTATGGGTGGCCTTGATCGAGGAGAAAAAGGATCGCAACATAGTGGATAGCGAACGTTGGATTAACGATCGGTGTGATCGAATGCTTGAGAGAATTGCCTAGACCGCGATCAGACATGAAGTTATAGATCGATCTTAGAAAATCAACTTCTAAGATGTAATGGTCACTTGAAGAGTTGAAAAGTCCGAACTAATAATGATTGATGTGAAAG
The DNA here is from genome assembly GCA_021437785.1 of Rhodomyrtus psidioides. Taxonomy (NCBI): domain Eukaryota; kingdom Viridiplantae; phylum Streptophyta; class Magnoliopsida; order Myrtales; family Myrtaceae; genus Rhodomyrtus; species Rhodomyrtus psidioides. The sequence continues at coordinate 1,703,832 of JAILYB010000143.1, read as the reverse complement.
CAAGTGGTGTGTGAGAAGCAGCGAGAACGATCATGCACTGCACATGTTTATAATTAGTGTGAAAAGTAAGTCCAAAAGTGCATAGTATTGTATTTCGTTTAAAGGATAAAAGATTGTGGGTGGATCGAGATGTCACGAATAAGTGATGCTTCCTTGCTTCGTAGTATTAGTGAAAGTTTGATTGTACCTCCGAATATGGGTTGGAGAAGACTCATGCGTATGACAAGTGCAGCCTTGAAATGACCTGAGACCCGTATGATTCAATCAACCCGCAACCCGTTAAGGTCGTGGTGGAGTGTACACTATCTAAGGACTGTAGTTATTGAAACATTAGACAATACGTGGGGCGAAGACTGCGAAGACGAACAAAGAAAGTTTGTAATGGCAATATAAGAGTGGATGACATATTGGGGCTACCAGTTAGACATATGGATTATTGAGATTTGTGATAATCCAAAATGAGATTAAGATTGCGAGATGTAGCAATTAAGAGACTAGTTATCGGAGTGTGCATCGGAAGTATAGTAGGGCCACACAGTTTTTTGGAATAATAATCATAAGGGTGTTGCTTTTGGATAAAGTAGAAGACTTACCGGAACCTATCGCAGTAGCTATAGTATTAGTCTGGGTAGCATGAAGATGCACCAAGATTCGAGATAAGGTTACTAAGGGATTAATAAGAAGGCTGGTATGGCCGAGCAAAGGAAAAAGATTTTAGTGTATCTTTAAGTCAAGGCGCAGCATTGCAGCCTAGTGGAACGCTGCTGTCGTTGGGGATTCTAGAGTAAGGTGGGAGCGTATCACGATGGACTTGTGATAAAACTTCCAAGAAATCAAGGGAGAAATTATTCAAGTTGGAGTGCACTAAGCAGTGTGAATAAATTCAGTTTGGTATGAGTGTGATGCCCAAGACTTAGGACCGACCTAAGCTTAGGACACAGACTACTCACAAATAATGACCAAGGGTTGAAGAGGCCACCAAAAGATTAAAGGTCATCTTCAATACGGATCATGGCCTGATTTGCTAGTCAGTTGTGCTGTTGATTGAGGTTCGATTGTGTGGTGATCTTAAATCAAGCATTGATCGACAATCAGGATGGACGTGGACCCAATGAGGGACGATTTGTACTAGAACCCCGTACCAACTGCGCACAAGTCAAAGGACTGATCACCTTGAGCCATGTGACATGTTGTTGGAGGAATACGGGTCGAGACGAACCAATCTTGCATCAATTTGAGTTGGTCATGAAAGGTGATCTCGATAGTGTTCAATTGTACCATCGGTCTAGGAACGAGTGATTTTAACTCTAAACCGGGATACTTCAAATGGTCCTTGACTCGCCAGTCACTTATGAGTTAACCCTGCTCTGCAGGACGGACGGTCCAACCCTTAGTTTGATTTGGCGCCGAAGGTTGGTGACTTCTAAGATGTTCCAATAGTTGACAAGTGGCGATTTCAAAGCTTAGAGCGATGATGAAGAGACAGATCATTAGTCGACCCCGTCCGTTTAAATAGAATGCCTAAATTGTCATTAGTGTTAGTTGTGATTGACATCTATAGAACGATAAGAGAAGTAGTGTCAAATCCTGCTTGTTGGAAGTTAAGAAATGGTAAACTGTTACGTAGGGATAGCTAATTCCTGTGGTTACTATGACAACCAATAGCTGATTTGGACGGTAAGTTTAGATGGTGGCGATTATGGTTGAATCTTTGGAATTGGATGATTTAAACTGTTTAAACGAATTGTGGATATGAAATTGTGTCAATTTGGTAATCGAGGATTGTAGGTTAGAATCTTACTTGGACCTCGTTGATCACATTATGATTCTGGTGTACTGAGATGAGATGCTGGTTACTATGAGTTAATTTTTTCCGTCGAGCAGTAAGGTTGTTTTGAAGCAATAGTGTCTCTAACCTTTTGGGGAGCTGGAGTGGTTGAATTTCGAGGCCTTAAAAGTAGAGCGTGCAGAACGCCAGTGGGTTAGGATGAAGTAGGCGAAAGGAAATTCACTGGACCTGAATTGTTGGAGTAATCAATCGAAGCTGCTAAGGTTATTATAGACGGACAGAGGATAATTAAGATTCACTAGAAGAGTTACGCCGATAGGAGGCACAGACCCTTGGAATTTCAGGTGGGGGATCATGTCCTTTTAAAAGTGTCACCGATGAAAGGGACATCTCGTTGTGGCAAGAAAGAAAAGTTAATCCTAAGGTACGTAGAGCGACTGGTCGGGATTGTGGACAGAAAAAAGCAAGTGCTCTGGAACAAGACGTTTCTGTTGGTCAGGATAAGTTGGCAACACAACGGTACCGAAGGAGCAACTTGGGAGAATGAGGAATAGCTAACCTTATTTGTCGAAGGGTGGTATTGGTACTAGAAATTTCGAGGACGAAATTTTCCAAAGGTGGGGAGAGTTGTGATGTCCTGAAAATTCACCTTTTAAAAAATGCCGGAATTCAATAAAAGGAATTGGATTGAATCTTAGTTCGTATATGATTGTTGACACCTAAATTTTAATCAGCCTTTTTTCGATATTTTTAGAGAATTCATAGAAAATCAATAAAAAGTTATTAAATTGAAAAATCAACTTTGGTAGCCTTGGTCAACCCTAAATTTTAATCAGCCTTTTTTGTATTTTTTAATATTTTTGAAAAATCAAAAAATGATTAAAAAATCAAGAAAAATAACATTTGAGGTCACAAAAATATAGAAAATAGTCAATATTTTTATTTTAATTCCCTCTTTATTTTGATCTCAAAAAAATTCAAAATTCGAGTTCAATTACATGTGTTCCTTTGTTACACATAGAGTTGAATTTGGTTAAAAAATTATTATTCAAGTCTTTTAATTTGTAATTTTTTGCATTTTTGGAACCTAGACATTCAACTTGATTACTCTGCATTGAAATTTGATTCAATTGTCCACAGAATTCACGCAATTGCATGGGTAGCACAAAATTACCTAAGATTCTTTCAATTTAGTCCATGGGTTTCGGATAAGAAAAAATTAATCAAAATCCATGGACTCCCATGTACAAATGAATATTGACCCATAGATTTTTGACCCCTCTGAAGTCAATTGGTCACTATGGATTTTAATTTGGGGAATTTCATAGTCAGGTCATTCTTAGGAATTTGGGATTTTCGCACTAATTGGAACAAATTCTTCACAAAAGTTACACTCCTAGATGAAGTTCATATCACAGAATCATATTTTCGCGCCAATTTTAGCATACATGCTCATTTGGACACCTGATTTGAAGCAAAATTCTAAACCGGGTCAACAAGGTCTGGTTGACCCAACCCAGTCAACCCGTTGACTAACCCAATCCAAGAAGAAAACAAAGAATTTGGGGATAAGTATACTACAAGTGCCATAACTTTCGTACGGCGTTCACTTAAGTGCCATAACTTTCAAAACATTCACTTGAGTGTCATAACTATGCAAAAGTGTTCACTTGAGTGCCACTTACTGATTTGACGCAATAAATCATTGTTTTAATATTAAGTGATCCTACATGGCTCGCCGGGAAGCTGAAATGGCACCGGAAATCTTTTTTTTTTTTTTTGCAAATTTTAATTTTCTATTTTATTTAATTATTGAAGAAAAAAAGAGAGAAACGAGGGTTTCTCGGGTGGTGGCCGGCGGCGACCATCGCCGACCACCACCGGCCGACCCAGGGCTAGGTTTGGCTCGCCATGGGCCGGCGAGGCCGCAACGGCCATAGGCGACGGCCGTTGCGGCCTCGACATTGGTCGGAGAGGGCACAAACCCTCGCTCAAATCGCGCGAGGGGCTTCAAGCCCTCGTATGCTCGAGCTGAGGCCGCAAGGGCCGTCGCGGCCTCGCCGGCCTGGGGTTGACTTGCCCTGGCACGGCGAGGCTGCAACGGCCCTAACCGAAGGCCGTCGCGGCCTAACCCAGCGCAATCGAAGGCTCGATCGCGCCTGGGTTAGGGCGATTGAGGGCATAATCGCCGTTGTCGAGGCCGCGACGGCCGTCGACCAGGGCGGTCGCAGCCTCACTGACCCAGGGCGAGCCAATCCTGGCCCTTAGGCCTGGCGGTGGTGGCCGGCGATCGACCCTCGCCGGCCACCACCAAGAAATTTAGGGTTTCTCTTTTAAAAAAAAAATTCATTAATTTTTCTGATTTGAATAAAAAAATAAAAATGACGTGGAAACTACTAAAAAATGACGTGGAATTTCCACATGGCACTCAGAAATTTATTGAATAAACTTTTGGCCGGAATAGCACTCAAGTGAACACTTTTGGCCGGAATTGGCACTCAAGTGAACACTTTTGCAAAGTTATGGCACTCAAGTGAACGTTTTGAAAGTTATGGCACTTAAGTGAACGCCGTACGAAAGTTATGGCACTTGTAATGTACTTATCCCAAGAATTTGAGTGGAGATTTTCTTTGATGACGGTGAAAAGTGGGAGAGGGGGAATTTGAGAGTTCTCGGACGAGAGAGAGAGAGAGAGAGAGAGAGAGAGAGAGAGAGAGAGAGAGAGAGAGAGAGAGAGAGAGAGAGAGAGAGAGAGAGAGAGAGAGAGATTGAGCAGGAGCTTGTCACCGTTGCCGTCGTCGCGCATCGTCGCCACTATCGTCGACGAAAATCAGGTCGGTCCCCCATTTCCTCTATATGCATGCTCTGTTTTCGCTCTCGGTGAACAGGATATCTCGACTCAACTCGGTTTTCATTGAATCAGACTGAAGCCGATAGTCCTTGATCATTCTGATGATGCGTATAGTGTGATTCAACGATTATTTTTGCTTGACGTCTCTTGCAGACCTTCGACGAAATCATTTTAGCAAGTTTCGATGTGCGTACCTTACATGCTCGACGAATTGTCTTTGTAATCGTTTGGATATTTACAATTCGGTTTGGAGTAGTGACGATCCTATTTGTGCGATTTGTGCCTCAATTAGAATCTAGAATCTCTACTAAGCCTGGTTTTGCCCTTTTATGGATGAATTGGGTCAAAAAAACGCATAACCGGACCAAATTGTGGACCTCGCCGGAGTTCGGAGCTGGAGTTCATCGATGGACGTCCATAGGATCTCGTAGACCTTAGGTAAGTCTTCTGGAACATCATACGGGCTTGTTATGCTTTAAAATTATAGGTTCAACGACTGCTCATGTCGAGCTCAGTACTCGCCGGAGAGAGGTTTCGGCCAGAATAGGTAACTTGGTCAAATCTGAATCTGCTATGTCGAGGCTCATATATGTGGTAGAACTCAACGAGTAGGTTCGAATGACGTTAATTTCCGGTGAAATGGACGTCGGAAGGCCAAGTTATGGCTCTCCGATGAGGCATCGGCGAGGGAACTCCGATGAGGCATCGGCGAGGGAACGCCGGCCCCGATCATCTTCTCCGACAGTGTTGACTTTGGTTAACTCTGACGGGGCACTAACGTGGCATGACACGTGTCAGCCACATCAATGGGGTAATCCGATTTTCTGGAACGATCAGACAGTCCACAGTTAGCCCTGTGGAGGCACGTAGACCGGCCGATTTGTTATAGTTTTTTTATAAGTTTAATCAGAAATGGATTTTCAATAATAAAAATAATAATAATACAGCGCCATTTTGGGCTGTGGAAATCGAACCCAGTTCCGTGTCTAGGCCGGGTGCCCGGTTCTCACGGACCGGGTCGACCCGGTCCGGATTTTTGAATAAAAAATTCAAAAGAAAAATAAATAATAAAAAATTGTAAGAAAATTGAAGAAAAATGCAAACAAAAATTGAAAAAATTGCAGAAAATTCCTAAAAAATTCTAGAAAATTCCCAAGATTGAAAACGACCAAGAACAATTGATTTGTTATCATTTTTGGGACTTTCCCCCATTTAATCCAAAATGACAATTTTACCCTTCAAAGGGTAAATCGTCTTTGATATTCCAATGACTTGTGGAAATCACTTAGTATTTGGTGATGGGTCAAGTGAGTGGCCAAACATTATGTGTAAGATTTCCACATTCCACTACCATTTTTGAAAAATGACGATTTTACCCTTCAAATAGTAAATTGCTTTCTAAAATTCCAGAAAAAATTCGAAAATTTTCAAAAAATATGGGATGGGTCAATTGAATGGCCAAACCTATTTTCGACATCATTTTACTCCGGATTTTTTTCGAGGTGATGATTTTTCCCTTTTCGGGCAAATCGTCCCAAATCATCTCAAAATTACAACTTTGCTCATGATGGGCAAAATCATGTCTAAGTCATTCCAAAGCCCGATTGATGCTTCTCTAGGCCAATAGGGCCTTACTATGGATGCCATTTATTTGTATATCTGGATTCCTTGATTTGGACACTTTATTATTGATTGGGATTGTTAGGGTAATTACTCCTATCTACATGAACTCCTAGATTTAGGATTCGTACCAGACTCATCTGCATGAAATCTTAGGTAAGATAATTCAGTCAACTTAGGTACCGAAAGGGCGTCAACTCTGACAGTTGACATAACTAAGTCCCTGACTGCCAAGTTACCAAGAGATAGATGAAAGTGATCGAAGACTCTAGTAGTTGAGATAGATGGGTGAAATCACAAAGAAGATTCACTTGGAGTAAAATCCTCCCTTCCCGTCAAAAGATCAATCAAGGGAAAAAATTATCTTGTGCCGTCAGGAGAGTTTATTGGGGCAAATTTATTAAGTCCAAAGATGACAAATATCAAGACAAGCCCTACTGGGGCAAAATGCCTACATGGAATCGTTCCTACAAGCATTGGAAGAATGAAATCTCAAAGGGAGTATCGATGTCTAAATTCAAATGACGTCAAATAAGGACCCATACTTGTTTCTTCATGTGCAGGTACAGGGACATCTTCAAATTGGATCGAAAATAGTCGAAGAACATGAAAAATGCTAAGGCATTTGGCTAAAATAGACGTTGCCCAACTGGGGAAAATGGATCGTTGATGTTGCCAACACCTTCGAGCATGGATGGAGGGATTCGATAGATGTTGTTCATATCTGTATGCAACATTAGAATGGACACAATCAAAAGAGAAAACGTCGACAATCGATAAAGGAAGGGTAGTCAGGTATCGTATCCAATTTATCTCTTTTCCTCACATTTGCTAATGTAAATTCATTTCTTTCTGCGCCAGAACATGCCAATAAAACGACATCATGGGTCCTATGAGAGGACGACATCATGAAGAAGATGGCCAGTGATAGAATGCCTAGAAAAGAGCAATGCTCTCAAAGGTTAAAGAGTTAACACCTCAAAGGTGAAGGTGAAACTAACAATCCTGAATAAAAATATCTTGAATTGAACAGGAGATTGCAGAAAAATGCAAAAATGAGCTGAGTCATTTAGCTGGGGCAAGCGACACCCAGTTATGGCAAGACACGCCTAGATGAAGCAAGTGAATCGTTTGTGCGGCCGGACAAAAATAATGTTTCGTCTTCAGCAAAGTTAATGGGCGCAACAAAAGAGTAGTTCGTACTAGAATCAAAACCTCAAGATACGAACTTGGAGAAAAACGGTGATCTCGTATCATTCTAATCGGATCTTCGTGTATCCTATGCTTAACATGAGTTTACCCTCACTTCGGCAGGAAATTATTGACACTCAGAAGGACTCCAAAGAAAGGAACTCGCCAACATGGATTAGAGGCGAAAAGAAATATCGGCTTCGGAAGTCAAGCACCCAAGAAATGATCTTTGATTATAAGATCGAATGGAGGGAACCCTGAAGGGTGGCATGGAACATGCCCAAAAGGATGAATGGATCTCCTCCAATGCAAATCCCTGAGATGGATTCGTTGCCCAACCAGACGGAGAGATCATAGCCACAAGCTAGATAGCCGGCTTTTGCAATCCGTGCATCATCCCAATTTGTCTTGAATTCGGGAACGCGAACTGACACTTAATATTTGTCCTTGACAGGGACTCGCCATCATGATAGATAGATTTTCATAACCCTTGTACACTCGTTGGAGCACATGACCAAGTGTAAGATGTATCATTTCAATTTTTACAAAATTTGAGAACATGCACTAACATATTTTTTTATGTCTCCAGGGATCTCGAACCACGATGGATAGGTAAGTATCCATTTTCCCAATTTATTGGAGATTGAAAACTTTCAGAATTAATTCAATTATCATGTCTAAAAAGACGTAGAATTCTCACTTCACTGACATTTATGTTTTAAACCAGGACGTTATCTGAACATGAATAAAACATGCATGGTGCATCACAAAATCCTATTGGAGGATAAATTTTAAAAAAAATGAAATTAATTTTTCCAACAAAAGTTGTTTAAATCATTTAAAATGATATTTTCTCAGAAGAGAAGCAAGCCTAATCCAAACACATCCCATACACACTTGAGAGATGATTAGAGTCGAAAGGATATCGAAACTTTAACCTATGGACGTAAGGGTCATTTGCAACGATTACATGGGTTGGGACGACGGAGGCATTCGTTTCTTTATCCCAAACACTACGGGTGACCATTGATAACTCCTTTGAACGGTGGTTTTCATTCTCAACCATTCAAGAACTACCCCACATCATGGCCAAATGGAGGTGAGTCTAGCAGTATCAGGAAGAAAATGATTAGAAATTTTCTTACACTAAGTAAAATCAATCTTTGTGTGTTGTTTATATGGTAATCCAAGTACCATAGGATGACGAGAAGCATTCATTTCTCCATCCTACACACCATATCCTTTGCATAGCCAAGTTGATCATGCATATTCATTTCATAAACCCATGTTGGTGATCATTACATATTCCAAAACGGAGGCAACGTCACTTCAGAAACTGAAGATTTCAAGAGATGGGGCGTATGAAAAATTTCCATACCATTGTTCAAGTGTGCTAAGGTTCAAGTGGTATAATTAGCACAATTGTCGAAAATCCTAGTTCCAAAAAGGAAAGGAAAAGCAGGATAAAAAAAAAAGAGAAAAATCCCTGGGTATCAAGAAAAAGCGAAGAGCCTGAAAAAAGCAAGGCCAATGCCTATTCAAAATATCCCCAGTAAAGTATGGAGAAATGAGGAAAAGAACCTCCAAATGAGTCAGATCAAGAAGACTACTCCCCAAGTGGTGTCATGCTCAGATAGCAAAGACGCAAATAAAGTTGACAGAAAGTCTCTAAATGCAACAGTAGATGCTTCTTAAAGACCCTTATGCGCTCTAAAGATGAGTAGACGCGTCAAGAACATAAGATGTTCTTCGAAAAACAGGTGGCAAATATGCAATGATCACTAACGTTAAACCCTTCACGATTTCTGAGCCAAAAACAAGCTTTTTTTTTCTCCAATCCTACCAATGTTACAACCCATAATTGTCTTCTCTGACTAAGACACTTGAGTTAACATATAGCTTAGCTCGAAGAAGTACGAGCAAGATTATTTATTTCTCATTTTACAGGGTTCTTGAGTTGTATACCCGGAGCAGATGATGAAAACTTTTATTTAATGGTCTTCACTCAAAAGTGAGTCCTCCTTGGAAACTGATATCCAAGCCTAACGTTACGGTCCCGTGAGAGACCTCCCGATCGGTCAAAATGTATGCGTTGCGAATGATCCTGAAACCTAGGCATAGACTAGTAGGAAATTGAGCGCTTTCCATATAAAAGATCATTATCACAAGCGGCGAGGAGCCCTCTTGGATGAGAAATACTCCAATTGATGTTTTGAGCAAACTATTTTTGGAATTTTCAAATTGTTTGATCCAGATTTTCCATGTAAGGAATTTGTGATCGCATCTGTATGTTGTAAGAATGTTTTGGATAACCTCCAGCATCAAAATGTACTTTTCATTACTAAAGCTTAAGTCATAGAATTTTGTCAGTTGGACAATTGTTGTCTTCCCAAAGATTACTAACATTTTCTTGATGAAGAAAAATCTTTCAGTTTTAAACTTCTATAGGATCCTTGGCGACCCCAGATCCGAGAAGAATGTCTCACTCTAAGAAGAAGACCTTATAGATATATTTTTCTACTGGATTTTTGGTAACCCCCAAATCCCAGAAAAGCGTTCATGCTCCATAAAGTGGGGTACATATATTTCATATCTCTACATGATTCCAAGTAACCCCAGATCCCAGAAAGACATTTTGCTCCATAAAGTGGAGTACATGCATTTGATATTTATGCAGGATTCATGGTAACCCCAAGACCCAGACAGATACCTTTGAATGAAAAAAATTTACAGGTTTGAACTTTCTGCAGGATAATTGGAATCCCCAGATCCCAGAATGTCACCTCCCTCGTTCAACTTTCTACAAGATTTCAGGTAATCCCTAAATCTCATAATAATTTTTAGGTAAGCCTAAAGTTAGGCAAACCTCCCTAAAGACCCTTGATAAGTCCCAGAAGACCGAGTGCGCCATCCTTAGGTGAAGCATTTTAGTAGACAAGCCATTTCCTACACCGATCCACAGAACGATCGAGTCTTTGACAAATCCCAAAGACCGGGTACATCACCCTTAGATTCCTATCAATTTAGAGTCTCATTATGATTTGTCCGACCATACGGACCAAACCAATGGTAGAAACCGCCTGAAGGGTCAATGAATGGTAGAAATCGCCTGAAGGATATACCCAATGGTCCGATCCACCATATGGATCAAAACCATGACGAATCCCGGACGCGAGAGGAGTCGTTTTCCTTGGTAAGCCTTACAATAGGCGAGCCATTTCTGGTCTAATCCACCATACGGATCAAAACCCTTGGCAAATCCCCAAATGTGGGATGCGTCTTCCTTAAAATTCTTATCAGTTAGGAATTCCATTCTGGTTTGGCCTACCATACGGGCCAAAACTTAACCTCCCAAGGACATTCTAGTAACGAGTCCCTAGATATTCTCTTGAATCCATCAGACATCACAAATGCCGCACAAGCATCAAGCAGGTAAGTGATTGGTACACCTCTCTGCTATCACCCTCTCCCACGTCAAAAGGAATTGAATGAGCATGTCTCTGTTTTAAGAAAGAGCATACATCTATAGGCATGAAAGTTGAATGTCATCATTTGTTTTCTTTCATTTTTCCAATCGAGTCGATCAAGATTCATGTGTGTTAGCACCTAAATTTTAATTTTAGGAGATTCATTTATTTATTTCACAAAATGAGAGTTATTTATAATTCTTGCAAAAATAAATTCTCATACATCACATATTTATTTGTTCTCTCATGCATTGGCATTCAGGCGAAGGCGAGTCGATCGAGCTTAATTTAACGAGCGACGGGACCAAGATCAATTTGCACATTTTCAATCATGAAGGGGGCAATTGCCGAAAATCATGTGGGCTCAATTCAAATCCAATTCGGTTCATTTTAATGCTTTTAAATGAAAGGCTTTTAATTAATTATCTATTTAATTAATTAAAGCCCGATTAGGCCCTAAAATCCGCGCAGATAAGCCCATCAATTGTTAATTTTCGGCCAAAACCCTTTTGCTTCTATAGTGGCCGAATTATTCAAGGATAAGGCCCTTGATTTTCAGAAATTTCAATCCTACGGCTATTATCCTATCTAAAGTTTCTTAACTCGACGGTCGGGATTGAATCTTACACCCTACCCTAATTTTCTCTATATATACCCTGTTATGCCTAGGGTTGAAGGGGGGGCACAAAAAATTCATAGACGGCATTATTGAGAGGAAAAAAATTCTGTTCGACGGCCAGAGGAGAGAAGAGCCAAGGACCATACGAATTCACGGCAAGTTCAGCTATTCTGAACGTTCGACATAGTCCTCAACTGGTGGAGCCCCGATCGTGCGCATGTGATCAAGCTCCATCGTCCATCATCAAAAGATCGAGCTTCTCCCTCCGCATGCGACGTGGCCTCACTGTCCAGCGTTGTTCCTAGTCATCCAGTGGCCTCGTGAATCAGTCCGGCATCCCTAACGGATCACTGTTGCTTGAAGGACTTGAATAGTCTGCCTAAGTGCTCACCGTCCAGACAAAATATCATGCTGATTGCATACTGATCAGCTTTGGTGCAAGGTCAAACAGTCCCTGTTTTGTTATTATTTGAACCTCTAATCGTCTCTTTTTTTGTGTGTGCTAGTCCGTCCGTGAGCTTGGGAAGCGAATTGGATTCAATAGAGCGTGATCGTAAACGGTAATCCCAGATCGAGTTTGCTGGAATTCGTTTGGAGTAGGTACGTTTTTTTGTTGTTGTTGCAAATCATGCTTTATTCGGAAAACATGTGCGTTCTCTTGCGTTGATACGCATGCTAGATTTGTGATCAAAAGTAAAAAGCTTGAATTTTTCAATGTCAGTTCCATGTTCGAATCAGAAGTGGTACTCGTTTGCCATGAAAATTTACATATCTTTCGAGTCAAACTCAACATGTTCACAAAGTTGGCTAAGTTTCGTGATGCTCATGGCAATATCAAATTGAATTGAATGAGAAAGAGTGGATTTCTTTTTATAAACTAATAATCAGATTTTCGGCGTCCGCATGCATCTCTTTGGCCGAATCCATCATGTGTCGTGTTTAAGCTTATGCCTTAATGCTCACTCTAGAACTGGATGCATAAGTTCTTTCCCGTTGATGGTGTGGTGATTATCTTATGTGGATCGGTTGTTGTCTAAATCGTCACGAATTTTGTTTGTTATCTTTGGCGTGCGAATTGTCTGATTGATTTCACCATATCTTATCTCTTGCGGTATTATTTGATTAGGTTTTGATTAGAGATGAGATTGGTTGAATTGGAATGTATCCGAAAATTTAAGAAAGTTTTCTAAAATTCACCTCAAATCTTAAAGATAACTTTCCTAAATTATGAAGATTGAAGATTCTCATCCAAAATAAGATATCTTTCAAAATTCTGAAGATTCTCATAAAAAAAATATCTTTTCGAATTTCGAAGATTGTCAGAAATTAACAGAAAATACTAAAAGATGATCTTTCCTAATTTAGAAGATATAAATCCCTTGAGGATAGGAGCATATCTCCTTGATAAATTCGACTACCTTAGGTAGTCTTCAAAATTTTTAAAAAATATATGCACATTTTTAAACAAACATGCCTATAATATATGCTCCCCTCGTGCTTTGTCCCTTCGAAAAAAATTAAATCATTCGCCTACCCAGAATCTACTGGGGTGGATGTGATTTAAGTATAAGATATCGTGTTCTTTCCCTCCGGCAAGAGGGACGTTGTCGTCTTATATCCATACTCGCAGGCTGACTCGAATTTTCGAGGATGTCGCGTTAAAAATTCTGCTCTAATCCGAATCTTCGGAAATGAGTGAATTATCGGAAATTCGGAAATTAAGGTATATTATGGGCATTTTTGTTTAATTTTGTTCATTAATTCAAAAATCCAAAAAAAAATAATAAACAGAAAAACCCAAAAAAAAATTTCATAAACCAATCAGAAAAAGGCATTGTCATGAAATGGGTACCGAAAGGGCATTAATTAATTTTTAATTAATGTAACCAAGTCCCCGAACTCATTATCTCTGGTTCGCAGAAATAAAATAGTTCTCCCGCTATTTTATTTAGGTTTCTAATCTACCTACCAATAAAAGATTAGTGGCGACTCCTAAATTACAAAATCATTTCAAGAAAATTTAAGTTGCGAATTGGTAGGGCTTAGGAGAGTCCGAATTAGGTTGGTTAATTTAATTGACCTAATAATCCATTAACCTAATAAATTTTTTTTTTAGGTCGCGATAGCTTGGCGACTCCGCTGGGGACTAATTTAATTTCTTTAAAATTAAAAAAAGGTGAGGTGAAATTTTCATGAATCTTTTTGGAAATTAACATTAATTTTCTGAAATTTTTAAGCCACCTATAATTTTTGGGGAAATTAAAATTTTCGAGGACTTAGGCCGTTGATTTTCATGATTTGTCCCTTGGTTGATTGATTGTGATTGATTGGTTGGTTGGAATTGTTTTCAATTTTTGGAGTGATTTTCATGGATTGATTGATTGTGAATTCGCTCTTGATTTCTGGATTCATGGATTGCAATTTGCCCCTAACTTCTCTTAGGTGTTAAATGTTTTTGCAGGTTATATAAATGTCATTTTTCTAACCTTTGTTTTGCAGGGTCGTTAGTTTATTTTATTATTTTTTGCAAGATATAATGATTGAGTGGATTATACATGTTGTTCATGACTCATGACATTGCATTGGACCTAAATTGCTAGATGAACCTAGGATGGTGTCTGGGTAAGAATCTGCCTGGCCTCAGGATGGAGGAATGGACAATCTTACCCTCGATCCCGACTATGTTAAGATTTCCCCGTTCAGGCCTGAATCCGCGGGCACGAGGGGATTTCTTAACATCCCATTTAGCTTAAGAGGGCTAGAAATGACTTATATCGTTAAGTCAGATTTGCCCTTGAGAGCTTTAAAAACTTGGCTAATAAAGCATGCATCAATGTCATTCTGCTTGTCTTTGAACCCATGATCGTCATTTTTGGCACATGTATTTTTCCTGTATACTTTCTGAGTCGGTCCATGGCAAATTAGGTCTTTCCTCATGGTCATGTCATTGTAATTATATTTTTCATCCCTAGGTCTCTTGTTTAGGAATTTGTTTTTCGGATTTTGTGGTTGTAATATCTTTATTGCTTTTTCAGTCAATAAATCAGTTTTGTTTTTATCCTGACCTCATTTATTTGTTCGAATTTTTCGACCATTTTTGAGTCAGTTCTAACTTTCGTGCATCAAATGGAAAATGTTTACGGGCTTTTAAACTTTCGCGTCAAAATTTTTTGGGCCAATCCAATACATTTTCCATTTTTTTACGGAATTAATGGTCAAGATGGAGCAGGCTGGAATTTCACACATTTTCTGACTCCAGAATCATTTCGGGATTCATCACCAGTAAATGGGCTCATTCATCAAATCATGAAACATGAAAGTTGTAGGATGGGTTTTGAACTAATGGGCTGTAAATTTTTGAACCTTTATTCATATTTTTAAGGGTCCATTCACTCTCCAACCAAAAACCGGACGAAGCAGTTTTTTGAACGAAATTCTTCTAAAGATGAATTGAATTGAATTGATCCGTCCATTTCTAGTCCGGGGCCCAAACATGAAAGTTGTTCAACACCCTCTTGGTCATAAGCCCCTAAATTTTCACATTATTTTGGCCAGCTTATGATTTTTGACGAATTTTTTTTCAATGGTGGATGAAACTGTAATTTTCTGAAAAGAAATTTTGATGCCACATGTACACTCTCATCTTTGTCGGCGAGTCGTACTTTGATGAAAAGAGTCTGGGAACCTGTCATGAACTGAACTTCTATCAATTTCATGTTTATTGCATTCCTATTTCAAAAGGTGACCATGATTCGTCGAAGATCATCCATCCGTACAAGGTCCAAGACAAAGCTAGCCGGTCAATTGAACATTGAGACGTTTGGGAAGCATGAGATAAAGGGTGAAATGGCCTTCGTTTGAATCGAGCCCCTCTAGACAAATCTTTGCACCCATTACATCTGAAGCAGTGGTGCCTCAATTCGAGTCCAATCCCCCTATTCCTTCGATGATGCCAAAGGGAGAATATTGACCAGGACAACTACACCAAGCACACTACGTCCATCACGTCCATGATGACCTCTTCCCAGCTTCACATGTTAAGCAGGAACTCCGGATAGCCCTGTGTCATCACCTCAAGCTTGGCACCGGATGGACAAAAGTTTTTTCCACTCCATTTGATTATCTTCTGGTCACGAATTACTTGAGAGCTTGCAATGGAGACGAGCACCAGCCTGAATGATTGAGCCTTTAATTTCATGCACATCCCTTCTATGGGATATTTCCTGATGTCTACATATCTAAGTGCATTTTCAATTTTAGAGTCAAGTTTATCCCTTTTGGGAACATTTGCATTTCTTTTTCAATAAGATGTAATTCATTGATTTCACGTCAATAAAATTACAGATGTTTTTCATTAAATTTTGGAACCTTGATGAGGCATCCCAAACTGACCCAATGACGATAACCAACGATCGAACAAAATTGTCATCTATGGTAAGTATTGAGGGTTGGGCTTCTTCAAGAATTCTCGTCCCGCGGTCTTCAAATGGAAAATTTTTGAAATACACACTAATTTTTGAAAATTGCAAAGCATGTAGGATTAAACCCTATTTGTTTCTCTGACTCTCCCACTTTATGTTTCAGGGGAAATTATGAGGGGGGTGATCCATTGGATTCCGGAATATATGACTTGGACGAATTCACTCCTGATTATGAAGAAATACGTCAAGACTTTGAACGGCATGAAATGATTAAGCCTCTGACTGGCAACGAGACGATATCAATCAATTTAGGCGATGAAGAAAATCCAAGAGAGGTGAAAATCGGAGCGAACTTGTCCACTAAAATGGTGGGACGTCTTGCCAAGCTCTTGAAGGATTACCAGGATATCTTTGCCTGGTCCTATGCAGATATGCCCAGTCTTGATCGATCAATCGTTGAACATTGCTTACCGACCGATCCCTTAGTCAAGCCAGTAGTACAGGGTGCGCAAAGGGCTAGGCCAGAGCTAGCGAAGAAAATCAAAGAAGAAGTCATGAAGCTCCTTGATGTCGGGTTCATTGAGGCTACCCAATATTCCGATTGGGTTTCTAATATTGTCCCAGTACTGAAGAAAGACGGTCGAGTTCGAGTCTGTGTCGACTACCGTGATCTAAACAAGGCTAGTCCTAAGGATGATTTCCCACTCCCACACATTGATGTACTTGTAGACAGCACGGCTGGGTTCGAAATGTTTTCATTCATGGACGGTTTCTCAGGCTATAATCAAATCCTGATGAACGTGGACGATAAACTGAAGACTACATTCACCACTCCGTGGGGGATGTTTCACTATAAGGTGATGCCCTTTGGCCTTAGGAATGCCGGCGCCACTTACCAACGAGCCATGGTCACTCTGTTCCACGATATGATGCATAATGAAATCGAAGTCTATGTCGATGACATGATCGCAAAGACAAGGCACGGGAAAGATCATATCGAAACCCTGACAAAGCTGTTTAGCAGACTCAGGAAATTCAGGTTACGCCTTAATCCAACTAAATGTGTTTTCGGTGCCAGCTCAGGCAAGTTACTCGGTTTCATTGTCAGTAACAAGGGTATTGAGATAGACCCGTCCAAGGTGAGAGCCATATGCGAACTCAAGCCGCCGACAACAGTCAAGGAAGTTCGAAGCCTCATGGGCAGATTGAATTATATTGCCCGATTCATTTCTCAGCTGTCGGAAACCGCTAAGCCTTTCTTCAAGTTGTTAAAGAAGAATGCGTTGATGAAGCTTTTGAGAAAATAAAACAGCACCTCATGAATCCACCAGTGCTTGTTCCGCCAGTGCCGGGGCAACCTTTGATCCTCTATCTCGCAATCCATAGTGAGTCTCTAGGTGCTATGCTAGCGCAGATAAGAAAAGATGATGGGAAAGAGCGAGCCATTTATTATCTGAGCAAGAAGTTCACAGCTTTTGAAATGAACTACTCTGAAGCTGAGAGGACATGTGCGGCACTAGTTTGGGTGCTACATCGGTTGCGACAATACACTTTACATTACCAAATCCTTTTGGTGACAGAGTGCGATCCCATCAAATACCTAGTAAATCAACCTGCCTTGATCGGTAGGCTTGCCAAATGGCAGATTCTCATTTCTGAATTCGATGTGCAATATCTGTCCCAAAAGTCAGTAAAGGGACGAGCCATAGCTGATGTCTTGGCAGAAAACCCGGAACAAGATGAAGACATTTATCAACCTGAAGATCGGGTCATGGTGGTGGGTGATTACATCTGGACCATGTATTTTGACGGATCTGTGAATTTATCTGGATCAAGTACAGGGGCAGTCTTGATATCCCCAACCGGTCAGCACTATCCAGTAGCAGCGAAATTAGTGTTCCCTTGTACTAATAATGTTGCAGAATATGAAGCATGCATTTTAGGCCTACAGGCCGCAATTGAAATGGGTGTAGCCCGGCTCAAGGTGTTTGGAGACTCGACCCTAATTATCCTTCAAACGGTTGGAAAATGGAAAACACGGGATGCTAAGTTGTTTCCCTACCATGAGTATCTAGATAAGTTAGTGGAGGGATTTAATGATATTTCGTTTGAGTATTTATCTAGAACTCACAATCAATTCGCCGATGCGTTGGCTACCCTATCTTCGATGTTGCAAGTTACTAATGGGCTTGAAGTCGAGCCATTGAAGATTGAAGTCTTGAGAAAATCGGCTTATTGCATGGCCACAGCCGATGAACCCGATGGCAAGCCTTGGTATCGCGACATCAAGACTTACATTCAAGAGCAGAAATTTCCTGAGAAGAGCACTGCATCGGACCAGAGGTACATAAGAAAGATGGCCTCAAAGTTCTTTCTCAGCGGTGAAAATCTTTACAAAAGATCCTTTGATTCAGTTCTTCTGAGGTGCATTGACTCCACCGAGGCTGTCCGTCTTATGATGGAGGTACACGAAGGAATCTGTGGTCCACATATGAATGGCCACATGCTAGCCAAGAAGATCATGAGGTTAGGGTATTATTGGCTTACATTGGAAAGCGATTGCATTCAGCACGTTCGAAGCTGTCACAAGTGTCAGATTCATGGCGACAAGATTAATGTTCCTCCAAACGAGCTACACCAATTATCTGAACCATGGCATTTCTCTATGTAGGGTATTGATGTAATTGGTCCAATTAACCCGAAAGCGTCAAATGGACATCGTTTCATCCTAGTCGCCATTGATTATTTTTCTAAATGGATCGAAGCGGCATCTTATCTGGCAGTCACGGCACGAAACGTCGTGAAATTCATCAATCGAGACATCATCGCTCGATACGGTTCACCTGAAGTCATAATCACTGACAACGGCTCGAACTTGAACAACAAACTGATCGATGATTTGTTCAAGAAATTCAAGATCAAGCATCTGAACTCTTCCCCGTATCGTCCTCAGATGAATGGAGCAGTGGAAGCGGCCAATAAAAACATCAAGAAGATTTTAGCCTAAACTGCTGAGAATTATCGAGATTGGCATGAGAGGTTGCCATTTGCGCTTATGGCTTATCGAACTTCGATCCGGACATCTACGGGGGCAACCCCATTTTCTCTTGTATATGGGATGGACGCAGTATTACCAGTTGAAGTGGAAATCCCTTCCTTACGTATATTATCTCAAGTCAAGCTGACCGAAGCCGATTGGATCCAGCAGAGGATGGACCAGTTGAACCTGATCGATGAAAAGCGACTTAGGGCTTTATGCCATGGCCAGTGCTACCAGCAGAGGGTTGCCAGATCATTTAACAGGAAAGTCCGTCCTCGACATTTTCAGGTAGGAGATCTTGTTTTGAGAAAATTATTGCCTATTGTACCCCTTCCAGAAGGAAAATTTGCTCCAAACTATGGCGGTCCATATGTTGTGAAGAAAGTGCTCCCAGATGGTGCTTTAATCCTGGCAGAGATGGATGGTCGTGTTTTTACTAGTCCTGTTAACTCTGATGCTGTAAAGAAATACTACATTTGAGTTGCCCTAACACTTTTTCTGATCAAATTATATCTATTTGATGATCATTCATGCTCATTTGATGATCAGTCGTGCTCTATTTGTCTGCTGTTTTGCTTGCATTATTAATTTTCATTGTGAGATAATTTCAATCAAGAAGTCTCTCTAGTCTTTTTTAGACTGATCTTTTTGAATAAGGAATCTCAGGACGATGAAAGGCAAGCCATTTCCATACACGTCCTGTATCACCATCCCCAGTGAGCAGTGTGGGAATTTCCATGCTTACAAAGTAAAGGGTTATCTCGCGAAAAGTATGATGACCAAGATGACATGAGGCATTCGTTTCCTCTATCCAAACACTACAGGTTGCCCATTGCTTAACCCCTTTGAACGGTGGTTTCATTTCGTAACCCTGTCAGGAACAACCCCACATTGGGGCAAATCTCAGAGAGTTCAAAGAATGAGTAGAATTCTCTTGCTTTCACTTGCATCAATCTTCAAGTGTATTTGTTGCATGCGAATTCTGTGTTAGCTCAAGTGCTTTAGATATGACGAAGAGCATTTCATTTCTATACCCCTATACACTCATCCTTTGCTTAACCCAATTTGAGCGGCGGATTCATTTCTCACAACTCAACGAGTGATCATTCTGAATGAAAATTATTCCAAACCATTTGACAGATGAGTAGAGTGCCTTGGGGCAAACTAAAACTTGAAAAAATTTGCTAGCACAATATGCAAACAATTCAGATGAGACTCTCCATTCCTTTTCAAAAGAGCTCGCTGTACGAAAAAATAGCTCGCCATGCAAAAATAAAAATCAAAGTTGGCCATGCACAAAAAGTTTACCATGCAAAAAGGGCAAAAGGCCCACTCTCATAAAAAGAAGAGGAAAAGGAAAAGAAAAGAGCTCTCTCAAAGAATCTCTAGGAGGAAGGGAGGTCTCACCTGAATTTATTCAAAATATATCCTTTGAAGAAAGATCATTCTTGAAGTACCAAAGTGACATAGGCGGATGTTCACTGATTTTCTCATCATCATACTACCCCTTGTTGAAAATAGGCCTTTCATTCTAAGCCTACCCTGAACCTACATTACAACCCTTATCAAAAAGTCTCTTCAGATTATGGCACTTGGGTTAATATAGGATTTCAAATGCTTATAAATGTCGCTCGAAGAAGTGCGAGCAAGATCTTTTTTATCCCATTTCGCAGGGTTCCTGACTTGTAACCCGATGCAGCTGATGAAGATTTGTTTCATAGCCTAATGACTCACATGAGTCCCCCTTGAAATAACCTTTGACCGAGCCTGAATTACAGTCCTAGAAAAAGACCTCAGGGATTGATTTGGTCATACTGATTGCGAGAATACCCGGATCCTTGTCAGGCATGATGATGATAG
The DNA here is from genome assembly GCA_021437785.1 of Rhodomyrtus psidioides. Taxonomy (NCBI): domain Eukaryota; kingdom Viridiplantae; phylum Streptophyta; class Magnoliopsida; order Myrtales; family Myrtaceae; genus Rhodomyrtus; species Rhodomyrtus psidioides. Next base: position 1,682,974 of record JAILYB010000143.1, on the reverse strand, counting down.
TTCTGAGTGATTCTCTTACCCGCATCAATGGTCGGGTCTCAAAAGCCTTTTTCATGAGAAAGAGTGAAAAGTCCTTTCTGACTGAATTTCCTCATTCAACTTGATCAGAATTGTTGAAAGGGTCAGACAGACTTCCTTATTGACAGAATTCCCCCAGTGAAGCTTTATAATGCAAGCAAAAGCTCACAAATTTTTCTGGCATATAACATTGCATTTGCATGTCATCATTTTTAAGAGAACGGACAGGTACGATAAAGTCGTCCTAGCCACCACTCACTCAGGAAACCCAGGTAAGTTTCAAAACCCTTTTCAGATTGGCATCTTTTAAGATTTAAGTTGTCATCTCTGGCCCTTCATGTTGTACAGACATTTTTTTTCAGGCATGACACTATTTTGTATTCATACTGATTCGATTCAGATGATACATCATCTCTTGTCTTGATACGATGAGACCTGCTTGAGAAGGTCGCAAGAGATTATTTTTACCGCCTTATGGTGACCCATTGAGGAGGTCCCAAAAGACATCTCTTGTCTTGATACGATGAGACCTACTTAAGGAGGTCGCAAGAGATCATTTTTACCGACTCATGCTGACCCATTGAGGTGGTCGCAAGAGACATTTCACCGACTCATGCTGACCCATTGAGGTGGTCGCAAGATACATTTCACCGACTCATGCTGACCCGTTGAGGAGGTCGCAAGAGACATTTTTACCGCCTCATGGTGACCCGTTGAGGAGGTCACCAAGAGACAAATGGCCAGCTCGAATCATAACTCGAGCACATTTTCAAGACTCTACACAGATCTTGCGCCGTTTCGCGTCAGAAGGAAACTTTTGGCAATAGATGGGCCAGTACCTTAGCATCCTGGCATCCACCGGAAGTCTGGAGGTTAAGGGAATCATTAGCTTGTGAGGTACTTGGTAAAATAAGTATTTTCATAAGCAATACATGTGCGGATTTCTTTGATGTGGGATAGGAGGAGTTTTAGCACATGTTATTTGTGGCATTGCATTTCATGCATCATTTCCTTTTACATCAGAAAATGGGATTTAAACTCCCGCCAAAAATTTCATCATCGTCATTTGCATTTTCAAAATCTAGGTTTATTCTTTGAGAGAAACATCTGCGAGCTTCCACTCAAAGAGGGGCAAGCTGTTAGCACCGAAATTTTAATTTTAGGAGATTCATTTATTTATTTCACAAAATGAGAGTTATTTATAATTCTTGCAAAAATAAATTCTCATACATCACATATTTATTTGTTCTCTCATGCATTGGCATTCAGGCGAAGGCAAGTCGATCGAGCTTAATTTAACGGGCGACGGGACCAAGATCAATTTGCACATTTTCGATCATGAAGGGGGGAATTGCCGAAAATCATGTGGGCTCAATTCAAATCCAATTCGGTTCATTTTAATGCTTTTAAATGAAAGGCTTTTAATTAATTATCTATTTAATTAATTAAAGCCCGATTATGCCCTAAAATCCGCGCAGATAAGCCCATCAATTGTTAATTTTCGGCCAAAACCCTTTTGCTCCTATAATGGCCGAATTATTCAAGGATAAGGCCCTTGATTTTCAGAAATTTCAATCCTACGGCTATTATCCTATCTAAAGTTTCTTAACTCGACGGTCGGGATTGAATCTTACACCCTACCCTAATTTTCTCTATATATACCCTGTTATGCCTAGGGTTGAAGGGGGGGGCACAAAAAATTCATAGACGGCATTATTGAGAGGAAAAAAATTCTGTTCGACGGCCAGAGGAGAGAAGAGCCGAGGACCAAAAGAATTCACGGCAAGTTCAGCTATTCTGAACGTTCGACATAGTCCTCAACCGGTGGAGCCCCGATCGTGCGCATGTGATCAAGCTCCATCGTCCATCGTCAAAAGATCGAGCTTCTCCCTCCGCATGCGACGTGGCCTCACTGTCCAGCGTTGTTCCTAGTCATCCAGTGGCCTCGTGAATCAGTCCGGCATCCCTAACGAATCACTGTTGCTTGAAGGACTTGAATAGTCTGCCTAAGTGCTCACCGTCCAGACAAAATATCATGCTGATTGCATACTGATCAGCTTTGGTGCAAGGTCAAACAGCCCCTGTTTTGTTATTATTTGAACCTCTAATCGTCTCTTTTTTTTTTTGTGCTGGTCCGTCCGTGAGCTTGGGAAGCGAATTGGATTCAATAGAGCGTGATCGTAAACGGTAATCCCAGATCGAGTTTGCTGGAATTCGTTTGGAGTAGGTACGTTTTTTTGTTGTTGTTGCAAATCATGCTTTATTCGGAAAACATGTGCGTTCTCTTGCGTTGATAAGCATGCTAGATTTGTGATCAAAAGTAAAAAGCTTGAATTTTTCAATGTCAGTTCCATGTTCGAATCGGAAGTGGTACTCGTTTGCCATGAAAATTTACATATCTTTCGAGTCAAACTCAACATGTTCACAAAGTTGGCTAAGTTTCGTGATGCTCATGGCAATATCAAATTGAATTGAATGAGAAAGAGTAGATTTCTTTTTATAAACTAATAATCAGATTTTCGGCGTCCGCATGCATCTCTTTGGCCGAATCCATCATGTGTCGTGTTTAAGCTTATGCCTTAATGCTCACTCTAGAACTGGATGCATAAGTTCTTTCCCGTTGATGGTGCGGTGATTATCTTATGTGGATCGGTTGTTGTCTAAATCGTCACGAATTTTGTTTGTTATCTTTGGCGTGCGAATTGTCTGATTGATTTCACCATATCTTATCTCTTGCGGTATTATTTGATTAGGTTTTGATTAGAGATGAGATTGGTTGAATTGGAATGTATCCGAAAATTTAAGAAAGTTTTCTAAATTTCACCTCAAATCTTAAAGATAACTTTCCTAAATTATGAAGATTGAAGATTCTCATCCAAAATAAGATATCTTTCAAAATTCTGAAGATTCTCATAAAAAAAAATATCTTTTCGAATTTCGAAGATTGTCAGAAATTATCAGAAAATCCTAAAAGATGATCTTTCCTAATTTAGAAGATATAAATCCCTTGAGGATAGGAGCATATCTCCTTGATAAATTCGACTACCTTAGGTAGTCTTCAAAAATTCTAAAAAATATATGCACATTTTTAAACAAACATGCCTATAATATATGCTCCCCTCGTGCCTTGTCCCTTCGAAAAAAATTAAATCATTCGCCTACCCAGAATCTACTGGGGTGGGTGTGATTTAAGTATAAGATATCGTGTTCTTTCCCTCCGGCAAGAGGGACGTTGTCGTCTTATATCCATACTCGCAGGCTGACTCGAATTTTCGAGGATGTCGCGTTAAAAATTCTGCTCTAATCCGAATCTTCGGAAATGAGTGAATTATCGGAAATTCGGAAATTAAGGTATATTATGGGCATTTTTGTTTAATTTTGTTCATTAATTCAAAAATCCAAAAAAAAATAATAAACAGAAAAACCCAAAAAAAAATTTCATAAACCAATCAGAAAAAGGCATTGTCATGAAATGGGTACCGAAAGGGCATTAATTAATTTTTAATTAATGTAACCAAGTCCCCGAACTCATTATCTCTGGTTCGCAGAAATAAAATAGTTCTCCCGCTATTTTATTTAGGTTTCTAATCTACCTACCAATAAAAGATTAGTGGCGACTCCTAAATTACAAAATCATTTCAAGAAAATTTAAGTTGCGAATTGGTAGGGCTTGGGAGAGTCCGAATTAGGTTGGTTAATTTAATTGACCTAATAATCCATTAACCTAATAAATTTTTTTTTAGGTCGCGACAATGTGTCACCTTGTTTTTGAGAGAAACCTCTAATGAGATTCCTCTCAAAGAGGGGTAGCCGTTGACACCTAAATTTTCATTAGCATTTTTCGATAGTTTTGGAAAATTCATAAAAAAAAATCAATAAAAAGTTATTAAATTGAAAAATCAATTTTGGTAGCCTTGGCCAACCCTAAGAAGCCATTTTGACCATTTTTTATATTTTAGCATTTTTTTAATAATTTTAGAAAATAAAAAAATGCTTGAAAAATCAATAAAAATAGCATTTGAGGTCACAAAAATATATAAAAATAGTCAATATTTTTAGTTCAATTACATGTGTTCCTTTGTTACGCATTGAGTTGAATTTGGTTATAAAATTATCATTTGAGTCTTTTAATTTGTAATTTTTGGAACCTAGACATTCAACTTGATTGCTCTGCATTGAAATTTGATTCAATTGTCCACAGATTTTATGCAATTGCAAGGGTAGCACAAATTGCCAAATATTCTTTCAATTTAGTCCCTCGGTTTCGGATAAGATGAAATTAATCAAAATCCATGGGCTCTCATATACAAATGAATATTGACCCATAGGTTTTTTACCCCTCTGAAGTCATTGGTGGGGTTAATTTGACCCGATTTGGTCACTATGGGCCTCAATTTGGGGAATTTCATATTCAGGTCATTCTTAGGAATTTGGGGTTTTCGCACTAATTGGAACAAATGCTTCACAAAAGTCACACTCCTAGATGAAGTTCATATCACAGAATCAGATTTTCGCGCCAATTTTAGCATACATGCTCATTTGGACACCTAATTTGAAGCAAAATTCTAAATCGGGTCAACTGGGTCGGGTTGACCCAACCCAGTCAACCCGTTGACTAACCCAATCCAAGAAGAAGACAAAGAATGAGGCCATCTACAGAGCTTATTCTTCGCTCGTCCACAGGCGTCTAAAAGTGAAAGGGAGATGGAGAGCACTAGCAAAAGGAGTGGAAGACAGTGAGATGTGAAGGGGGCAACGAAAAAGTGAGGGGGCGACAAGTTCCACTAAGGGGTCGGAGAGGAGATTTTCTTTGATCCCGGTGAAAAGTGGGAGAGGGGGAATCCGAGAGTTCTCAGACAAGAGAGAGAGAGAGAGAGAGAGAGTGAGTGAGAGAGAGAGGGGGGGAGAGATTGAGCACGAGCTTGTCACCGTCGTCGTCGTCGCGCATCGTCGCCATTGTCGCCGATGAAAATCAAGTCGGTCCACCATTTCCTCTAATGCATGCTCTATTTTCGCTCTCGGTGAACAGGGTATCTCGGCTCAACTCGGTTTTCATTGAATCAGACTGAAGCCGATAGTCCTTGATCATTCTGATGATGAGTATAGTGTGATTTAACGATTATTTTTGCTTGACGTCTCTTGCAGACCTTCGCCGAAATCATTTTAGCGAGTTTCTATGTGCGTACCTTACATGCTCGACGAATTGTCTTTGTAATCGTTTGGATATTTACAATTCGGTTTGGAGTAACGACGATCCTATTTGTGCTATTTGTGCCTTGATTCGAATCTAGAATCTCTACTAAGCCTGGTTTTACCATTTTATGCATGAATTGGGTCAAAAAACGCATAACCGGACCAAATTGTGGACCTCGCCAGAGTTCGGAGCTGGAGTTTGTCGGTGGACGACCCTAGGACCTCGCAGATTTTAGGTAAGTCTTCTGAACCATCATACAGGCTTGTTATGCTTTAAAATTGTAGGTTCAACGACTGCTCATGTCGAACTCAGTTCTCGCCGGAGAGAGGTTTCGGCTGGAATAGGTAACTTGGTCAAATCTGAATCTGCTATGTCGAGGCTCATGTACGTGGTAGACCACAACGAGTAGGTTCGAATGACGTTAATTTCAGGTGAAATGGACGTCAGAAGGCCAAGTTATGGCCCTTCGATGAGGCGCCGGTGAAGGAACGCCGACGCCGATCATCTTCTCTGACAGCGTTGACTTTGGTCAACACTGACAGGGCACTGACATGGCATAACACGTGTCAGCCACGTCAGCGGGGTAATCCGATATTCTGGAACGATCGGACGGTCCACAGTTAGCCATGTGGAGGCGCATAGACCGTCCGATCTGTAATAGTTTTTTTTTAAGTTTAATCAGAAATGGATTTTCAATAATAATAATAAAAAAAATACGGCACCGTTTTGGGCCGTGGAAACCGGATCCGATTTCGGGTCTAGGCCGAGTGCCCGGTTCCCATGGACCGAGTTGACCCAATCCGGATTTTTGAATAAACAATTCAAAAAAATAAATAATAAAAAAATTGTAAAAAAAAATCCAAAAAAAGGAAAATTGAAGAAAAATGCAAAATAAATTGAAACAAATTATAGAAAATTCCTAAAAAATTCCAGAAAATTCCCAAGTTTGAAAATGACCAAGAACAATTGATTTGTTGTCATTTTTTAGGCTTTTTCCTATTTAATCCAAAATGACAATTTTACCCCTCAAATGGTAAATCGTCTTTGATATTCCAATGACTTGTGAAAATCGCTTAGTATTTGGAGATGGGTCAAGTGAGTGGCCAAACCATATGTCTAAGATTTTCACATTTCATTTCCATTTTTGGAAAATGACGATTTTACCCTTTAAATGGTAAATCGCTTTCAAAAATTCCAGAAAAAATTCGAAAATTTTCAAAAAAAATAAGGGATGGGTCAATTGAATGGCCAAATCTAGTTTCGACACCATTTTACTACAGATTTATTCTGAGTTGACGATTTTTCCCTTTTCGGGGAAAATCATCCTAAATCATCTCAAAATTACGACTTTGCCCCTAATTGACAAAATTATGTCTAAATCATTCCTAAGCCTGATTGATGCTTCTCTAGGCCAATAGGGCCTTACTAGCGATGCCATGTTGATTTGATGTGATTTATTTGCATATTTAGATTCCTTGATTTGCGCACTTTATTTCTAATTGGGATTGCTATGGTAATTATTCATATCTGCATGAACTCCTTGATTTAGGATTCATACCACACTCATCTGCATGAAATCTTAGGTAAGATAATTCAGTCAACTTAGGTATCGAAAGGGCGTCAACTTTGACAGTTTACGTAACTAAGTCCCCGAACCTATTTCTCTGGTATTCGCAGAATTGAATAGAAAATCCCAACTATATGATAGGGTAGTCCAATCATACCCTCCAAAAAAAAATGATTGGTGGCGACTCCATGGCATGCACACTTAGCACATGTCACTATACCACACTGAAGGTCGACCACGCACACTTCCGTTGCGATTTGGGTAATGGGTCTTGGAAAAGACCCGCGTCCGATCTGACAGGACGGCCCATTAGCCCTCAAGAACCTACAACCTCGAGAGGGTCGCGACATTGGTTTGGATCGTAAGGATTTGAGAGACAACCATTGGATATTCCGAGATGTCGGTCAGAATAGATCAGGCTTCGTCACATAGTAGTACCAAGGTCCTTCGCATTCGAGCCTGAACCGAACCCTAGTTGGCAAATTTCCTAAAATGCATTTAGTTTTAGTACGGATAGCTTAATTTAATCCTTATAGTCAAATTACCAAACTACCCCAAGATATTTGTACTACAAGACAAATAAGGAATAGTTAAGTTTAAAATATTTGGTAGGCCCCTCCCCTTTCTTTTCAGCCCATCTTTTCTCCCAAACCTACATGACACTATCTCTCTTCTCTCTGTGGACAACGACTCTAGCCCCTCCCTTCCTCTTCCTTTACTTCTTCTTCTTCTTCGTGGGTTCTTCTTGTTCGGCGCACCCGTTCTCTTTCTCTGCTTTCCCAATCGACACCAGCAGCCGCGAGCCACTATCACGTCGTTCCGTCACCGCCAGTCGCTGGTCGTCACCGCTCAGCCCAGCTCCGCCACCCATGAGCTCGTCGAGACCCGAACCTGAGCATTTGTATCCTCCGTCTGCTAAATCCGACACCGGCAGCCAACTACTTCGTTGCCCAGCCACCGCGCCGCTCCACATGTACAATCTGTTGCCGCCTAACAACCTCGCTCGACCACAGCGCACCACGAGCCGTCGATCTAACCTAGTCTAGCCGAGGTGTTGCATGCCCTGCGCACCCGAGATCCGAGCGAACCCGAGCGCCAACCCACCTCGCTCGAGCGTCAGTCGTGACCTTCGCCACCATCCATCCATACCAGATTGGTCCCGCCGCCGTCGCCACTCGAGCCCACAGACTCTCGCAACCCTTCTCTATCCCAAATGGCCACCCCAAGACCCGAGACACCCCCGTCCCCAGCCGTTGTCTTCGAGAACCCCAACTGCTGATGACCCCACCGTGAATCGCCACTTCAAGCCAAAACATCTAAGACCTCGTGGAGTTGCCGGCATGCCAAGAGGACCGTGAAGACCCAAGAGCATCCCGAAGCCGCGTCAGGCCCGGCTGTGTGCCCTATTCCACTCAGTTGTGGCCCGTTTCCCCTTTGGGCCATGGCCCATTTTGATCGGGCTGTATCTCAGCTAGCCCCAGGTCATGGCCCAAACGTGACCAGGTCGTGACCCGTTCGTGATCAACGCATGGTCGAGCCATGACCCGACAGTGACCCAGTCGTGGCCGGGCCGTGACCCAGCCGTGACAGGCCATACCTAGGCCCGTGCCTGCGCCATGCTCGCCCAGGACCCGAAGTTTCGAAGCCATGAGCCGAGTTCATCGCCGCCCGTGCCGAATCTGCCCGACTTAGTTAATTTGTGAGTTGACCCTAACCCTTGGTTAGGGTACTAATTGCGCCTAGGATTAATTGGTTAGTCGATAGGATTTTCACGTAGGCTTGATTATGGCTGGATTAGTTAGAAATCCGATTTAGGTTAATTAGCCATAATCGACTAAGCGAGTTAAATAATTAGACTATTTGTGGCTAATTGTTGCTAGATGGAATTGGTTGATTAATTGATTGATCGCGAGCAAGTGATAAATTATAGACGAGCAAGCGATCGATGATTTTAAATCAAATTGGTTTGACTAATAAAGGACTGTTGCACGAATTAAGACTTACGTTGCTTAATCGGATTTGAGTGCTCATAATTTATTTGATGGCCTTTATTGGGTCGATCATCTCGTTAGAATATCTGATTGAGTGTTTTGGAATGCCAATTGGATATTGATAATTGTTTAGGGTTTAATCGCCCTACGTGTGATTGTGATGACTATTGGGTAGTCTGCATATGCATATGACCGAGAGCGGAATCAAAAGACACATTTAGCATGAAAATAGTCGTGGGCCGAATCTTTGAGCACATCGGTGTGAGCATCCAGCCTAAATCAAAGAAAATAAAACTGATTGATTGTCGGGTGTGTTGTATGGTCATATGAGAGACCGATGATGGGTTTTTCCTGGCAAGGTCATACTGTACCAACTGTATAGAACCACACGACTTGCCAGAAATACGACAATTCTTATGCAATGCCAGCTAGTACGGATTAGGGATTGTCGGATGCCGATCATAGCTTGTGAAGGACCGACGCTCTGTATAGGAATGCCTACTCGCCATGCCGTGCAACGGGTGCACTAGATACACCACTTGTAGTAGCCGTTGTCGAGAGGAAAAAGGAGCGTAGCCTAGTTCGTCCGAATGAGTATGATATCATACTAATTGTGAGAGTCGATCACACCAATCGCGAGGATACTTTCATCAATTTATGCCAATGGCGTGGTTCATCATTAATAAATTCACTCGTGTGGTGTCTTGTGTATACTTGTGGATGCGATGGTTTGTTTGAGTGATTGACTGATATGACTACTGAGTCAAATCGAACATTACATTAGGGGTGAGCATGGTTTTAGGGTAGAACCGAGAACCGAAGAACCGAACCGACGGTTCCGGTCCGGTTCCCGGTTCTGATGTGATAGGTTCCGATTTTCGGTTCCGCATATTGAAGAACCGGCGGTTCCGGTTCCGGTTCCCGATTCCACACGGAACCGAACGGAACCGGAACCAATTTTTTAGAAACCCTAATTTCCTTTCTATTCTCATTTCTCACCTCAAGGCTCACGCACTTCTTCAGTTCTTCTTCCTCCTCAAGGTCAATGCCGACGATATCCTGCTCTCTCGCGACGGCCGGTACCTCCCAATGCAACACGACCGATGGCCATCCCGCAACCGTCCATCGGGCTGTGCTCCCTCTCCAGCCCCTCAACGACGGCCCTTCCCTCGCGTCCATCGCCTCGTCGGGTGGCCATCCCTCAACGACGCGCGATGGACATCCCTTGCTAACACTCGACGAACATCCCTCCCTGACCCCCGACGGTCATCCCTCGACGACGTCGGACGGCCATCCCTCAACGGCAATCGAGGTTCGTTGATTCTATGGGTCGATTTTGTTTTTTAGACAATCAATTTGACGGCTTTTTTCCCCTATTCAAAAAGGAACAAATCCCTCAACGACGCACGACAAACATCCTTCACTGACGCTCGACGGCCATCCCTCCCTTACCCCCGACGGTCATCCCTCGACGACACTCGAACATCATCGGATCCCTCCTTTTCCTCTCCTTGTTCGGTGACTATGGGATTCTTTGACACTGGAGGTAGAAGACCATGCTATCTTGCTCCTGAGGTTGGTTTTTCCTCTGATTTTGGTCTTTTCCAGCTCTACCATATATTTTCCCTTTTATATCATTGAGATTTATGAGACAAAGACCTTGAGGATGTGCATTGAGCGAACAACCATATACTTAAGGAAGCAGTGTGTTGTTCAACAGTCATAGTTTTAAGAGCAAGTTTCCTTGAATCAATACAATCTGGGGTACAGAACAATACAACCTATCTAGAGGTTAGTATTATCTTTCACACTGAAAGGGTAGCTGCATGAATAGTTTTCTGCACCACTAGCCTCTCCCATTCCTGATCATGGTAATGCCTTTATATGCTCACAATTCCAACTTTTAGACAGCATGTGACTCTTTGAAAATCATCTGATGTACAATTTGGCCATGTTCGTAAAACTTATTAGGTGCCCATGCTTTTTGTTAGTCTTTACTGCACTTCCTTAATCCTTGTTTAGAAGTCATGAGATGTATGTCTGAGAATTTCCTGTTCAAATCTTGTGAGCCTGCTCCAAGGGGGGAGATGTGATGCGACCCATGATTTTGTATTTTGGTGGCTCGTGCTTATTTCTTTATCCTAGTTTCTAACTTTCTATTTTTCTTTCTAACTTTATTACACTATTTTGGTGGCTCGTGCTGTTTGCATATGGTGTTTCAATTTTGGAAATTTTGTTTGCTTCATCCCATCATGAGTTGTGATAAGCTATGTTGGTTTAAGACTTTTAGTGGGATGCATTGTGTGATTATATTTTGACTCGGTTTGCTGAACTCATGTCTTTCTTTGTTAGAGAGGAAAGTCTTGCACCGTGTAGTTGTGAATGTAGTTTCAGATTTGGCTGATAGTTATGCACTACCTGTAATAATATCAAACAGGGTCGGCGAATGTCAGAATGAGGAATGTTATGCTTCCAGTGCAGCCATCAATGTATGTTATGCCTTTGGGATGTATATTGCAGTATTATTAGTGCTTCATGGTAACTCATGTTGTTCCTTTTTGCAATTATTAGGCTGGCGACTTGGAAGGCTTCAACTTCGAGCAGAGGAATGGCAAAGACAGAGTGTGTCAAAGCAGTTTGGTGACGACGGTTGGTGCAATTATATATATATATATTATATATATATATATATATATATATATATATAGAGAGAGAGAGAGAGATAGAGAGATAGAGAGAGAGAGACTCACAGCTGGGGTTGGAATTTGCAGAGCTTGGGGTTTTGTATAATTTTCATCTCTAAGAAATCTCAATACAAATTGAACCTTGTGATCTTTCAAAAATTGTCATGTGAAATCGCACCTCTTTTCGTAAAGTGTCCCCAGTCACCACCACCTTTTCCAGAATGTTTGGAGCAACTCTCGGTGGAGCATTTTGCAATTTTGCTTGCCAAGCATTTTACGTTGTTCTATAAATATGTTAGCACTTAGCACTTGCCTTATTGGGGGAAAGGATATCAGAAGACAATCTAGTTGTCTTTGCAATGAATTTTACTCTGTAGCTAGAAGAGGTTACGGTTTGAGCTTGGACATTCATAATAAATATATATATATATATATATATATATATATATATATATATATATATATATATATATATATATATATATTCTCACAGCTCGGCAGGTTCTAGGGTACCTTGGAACCGGATCCGGAACCTGTGGTAGGGTAGGTTCTAGGGTCTAGGGTATACAGGGTAGGTTCCAGGTTCCAAAAAATTAGGAACCTGTACTAGCGGGTAGGTTCCAGGTGGAACCTACCCGGAACCTGGAATCGCTCACCCCTACATTACATTATGTGTGGCTAAAGGCTGATAAGTATGCTTGTGGATGATCATTGTTTTGTGACTACTTGGTTGATTAATGTGGATATGAGGTTTGGTGACTCTATGATCCTTGTGCTTAGGATGTTCTAGGCGAATCAGTGCCTTAATTAAGTTTAGGCTTGATTCATTAAGATTTATTATCACCTCGTAATAGGATAATATTTTCAGGTCCTAAGTGATGAAGTCTCGTCGACGCTAAGGATTGGTTGTGGGAGTAATCTTTTGAAGTATTAGAGAAGTTAACCTTACTCGACCGAGTAATCTTTTGAGGTCTTAATGAGCCGCCCCGATGTATGGGGTTGTGCACGTATGCTAGTAGCTTAGTAGGGTTAAGACTCATGTGCTTATGATTAATATTTGTAATTATTTTTTGTGAATGACTGTTGTGACTTCCTACTTCTCTATCCCATGTTGACTATGTTGTCGAAGAGTTAACATGTTTTCGCATGCGTAAGTAAATATTAGGTCAATAGTGTGCCTGGGATACTATCTCTATGACCTCGTGGCGATATTTAGAAAAGGATGTTGCGGGCTCGAGAGTTGGGGCGTGACAAAGACTGAATTGGCCGTCATACAATATGTTTAGGACTTTTCGGATAATTTGCCCCTTGAACCTTTAATTCTAGATTGGTCACCTCTTATGCCTCTAAATTTCAACTTTCATTAAAGAGCTCGTTTTGGTTCCCCAGCTACTAACGTGGCGCTCTAGCTCATTGGCTCCTTTCTTTTCCACTCACGTTAAGTGCACGAATGACTTACTAAAATGAATTAATTCATGTTGAACCTTTCACCTTCCTTTGACTAACCCCTATCGTGGATTGGGTGCTCCATCGAAAAAATAATAATAATAATTTGGTGAGTGCATACGACTTTTTTTTTTTTTGGTCCAACAGTGCATACGACTTGGAGCTTTATAGCATGATGCATCTGAAGGTTCCTTCGTTCATAGATGGAAACCAACTCTCTTCCTAAACCCTAAGGAGGCTTTCCTATGAGCCATATGTCCAAAGAGGAAAGATAATATTTTATATATTTCATTGCCCTAGTCAATGAACAATCATCATGAGAGGGGAGAATCACCACTACCGCGTCCTTTTCTTTCACGAACTAATCGTAATTTTTATTTTGTCTACTGTCGGTGAAAAGGGGAAAAAAAAAATCATCACACGTAATATGAAGTTGTCGATTTTGTGCTAGCCAGACGCCTATCAATCGAGATACTAACTTTGCGTGCAATTTAAATCTACAAGATGGGCGACAATTCGACGTTATGTCAATATTCTTTTACCAAAAGTGGGAATTGATTTCTCTTTTCCATTAAAGGTATATGCAAAATGTAAATCGATCGATGCAATAATGTCTCTTTATTCAAAATAACGATTCCTCTTAGTATGACTTTTCAATTTTTTTTCCTTTTTTAAGATAATGCAACCAAATTCTTCCACAACTATAGCTATCATTTGTTGTGGAAGTACGTATATTTTGAATAGAATCGAGTAGGTCGTCCTTTTCAATAGTTAACAATTGAGAAGTACACGTATACATTTCGTCCTTATTGGATAATAATGTTGATTTTTGGTGGCATAGCATATGATGACCGCGGGGCTAAAACCACTTCACGCAACTACATGCCCTTTGTTTTCGGTTAAACATTTGTCAAAACTAGAATATGCCGACAATGACAAAAAATATCTTGAATTATTATCGTGGCACCAAAAATCCTAAACTTTTCCATTGTGACATTAAAATCCCTAACTTTTTTTGGTGTGATGAAAAAACCCAAACGTATACATGTGTGATTTATATACCCTCTTTTTAAATTCTATTCAAGGTATATTTGTCACACTGATATAAGTTTTGGATTTTATTGTGGGTATTTGTGTCATAATGAGAAAGGTTGGTGTTTTCAAAGACACAGACAAAACGTTCAGCATATTTTTGTCACAATGAGCATAATTTTGAATTTTTTATGACATTAACCTATAATACAATACAAAATGCACATATGTCGGTGTACTATCGCTTCAGTCCTCGCAACGAATAGTTCTACCAAAAGCACAATCTGCTTACTACGTAATAAAAATGTTTTCGGACTATATATTTCTAGTTAATGTGATGGTGGGGTTTACTAGTGATATTTATCTCGAAGTCTTGTTCATATAAATTAATGTTGTGATCAGATCAATCAGAATCTGTTTCTTGAGTTGGCCTAACGTCAATGGTGTAGGCCATTGGCCCATTATCATTAATGATTACTTTGCCTAATCCGGGTCATCATCTTCTTCTTCTTTTTTGTCCCTCGATGTAGAACATTCCTGCTGGCAAGCTGCATGAAATGCATTCAATAATAGGGTTTATAATAACTTTTATATCCAAGATAATGTTCATGCGACGTGTCGAAACTTAGTCCTTTCGTGCACCCAGTTTTCTAACCGAACTCTCGATCTCTCTCTTACTTATTATGAGATGATTTGCCCTCTGCAAGAACAGGTTGGCAATGGCATGTCGCAGTCAACCTGTTCCTCTGTTTTTGTTGTCAGGAATAAAAAAGAATAAGAAATATATCTAGTAACACAAATAATTTTGATTTTGATTCTACTCCAGATACACTTTTGGATCACTTTTGAGAATAAAGAAAAAAAGTTGTTTCTCGATAAAAGGAACATTTTTTAGAGTCTTCTTTCATTCTTGTCGGGTGCTCACGAGGCTTGAGCCAGGTCAACCCGACCCAGTCCGCATAATTTTTTTAATAAAAATTTCAGAAATTAATAAAAATGAGAAAATAATTAAAAATCCAAAAAAGGAAAATTCATTAAAAAAATCTAAAAAAATTGGAAAAATAGAAAATTTCCAAGAAATATCAAAAATTAGGAGAATGGTCATTTCAACTAGCCAATCCTATTTTTGATGATTTTGTCTTTTGATTTCTCCCAAATAACGATTTTGCCCCGCATGAGCAAATTGTTCTAAAAACCCCGAAAAATTTAAGAAAAATCTCAAAAAAAATAGGAAATAGGTCTATTCAATTGGCCAATCTTGTTTTTGGTAATTTTACCTTTCGATTTTTCCTAAGCCTTGCCTGATTTGTTGTTGGATTTTATTCATTCTGAGTAATAAAAAATAATCAAAGTTATCTCTTTTATCCTTGGCATATGCATAGAATCAAGATAAGCATGGAAAAATAGAATCAAGATAAGCATGGAAAAATAACAATTTTAGCATATTATCCTTCCAAGAAACAAATATGAAGCATCCTTATTTTAGCTAAAAAGATGTCAAGGTGCAAGGGGATCGCATTTGTTGGGTCTGAGGAAAAGTGATCAAATGTGATTATATAATTGTTTGATTTAAATTACAAATTGGGAAGATAAATTATTTTCCAGAGCATAATTTTTTTGCAGTTACCAAACGTGTTCTGACTCTTTAAAACTCATCTAGGGAACAGAATCATAAAATGTGATTTTAATCAGAATCACTTTTTGGGAACAGAAACGTTACTAAACAGGCTCTAAAAGTAGCTAGTGTTTCATTAATTTGTTTCCCTTCTCTTTCTCTTTGCTTGTTCACTTGCTAACTGGATGCCTCGCCAAGGGCGAGGCCAACGAGGTTGGCGATCGGTTGAAAGAAGAAAGAAGGGAAGAAAAAAATACATATGAAGTTCGAAAAATTATTAAAAAATTATCCACGTCAGCAATTTTCATTCAAAATTGGCTGGATGAATTATATTTGCACAAATGCAAAAGATTTATGACTCAATTGGCAAAAAGAAAGTTTATGACTAAATTGGCATAATTGTAATATGTTTATGACTTTTTTGGTTGTTTCATGTTTTAAACATGGAAGAAGCTGTTTCACTTTCATGGTGTTCTTCATTCTCTCACATGTTTGAGAAAACATTTCTTGGAGGACGTTAATTAGAATCAGGATGATAATATATCAACGACCCATCAAATTAGGTCAATTTACAAAGTTAATGCTTCCTTGTATAATATAGGACGAGTTGGAAATTTTGAGGTTCTTCATTCGTGAGGTCATTTCATGTTGCTTGGAAAAGAAACCTGTAGTTCTCGAAAGCTTGGTTTTCACACTGTCTACAGAATGCATGTCAAGTATTTGTCGAGTGGTTCCTTTTTTAAGCAACTTTTTATCTTTACAAATTATGAATTCTTCGACCAAAAAAAAATTATGAATTCTATTTAAACGGAAAAAGTACACTAGAAGTGTTAATATTTGTGTACGACGCTCACTTTAGTCCAATATTTTTTTTTATCACTTAAGTGCCAATTTTTTTTAAAGTGGTTATTTCAATGCTAACTTCGGTGAGCTTCGCGAGAAATCTGACATGGCATCTACGTGGCTCACCGGAGCTTCCAAGTCAGCAATAAAAAAAAATCAAAACTTAAAAACATTAAAAAAATTTAAAAAAATCAAAAATAAAGAGGCATTTGCAGCGACGAGGTCTATGAGCCCTCGCTGCCGCCGCCCCACCATCGCCGACAATGGCCAGCGAGGGGTGGGGGATGGCCGCTCGGCGACCCCCGCCGAGGCCAGATTTGCGCGAGGTCGGCCTCACCATGGTTTTGCGAGGACGGCCACGGCGGGGCCTCGCCGACCCTGGCGAGGCCTCGGCGAGGGTCATCGGGGCTCGGCGAACCCCCTCGGCCATCCCCCACCCCTCGGAGGCCGTTGCCAGCGATGGTGGGGGGCGGCAGCGACGGCGGCGAAGGATCAGATCCCTCACCGCTGCAACTTAGGGTTTCTTTTTATTATTTTTTTTTCTTATTTTCAAGGTTATTTTATTTTTAATTTTAATTTTTTTAAAATATACTAATTTTTAAGTTGAACAGTCCACATGTACATCGACATTGCATCCACGTGGGTTGATTTAAAAAAAAAACCGACATGTAATACTGAAATTTTTTTTAAAAAAATACTTCATGTAATGTTTAACCGGAATTAACACTTAAACAATCATTTTTCATCGGAATTGGCACTTTGGTGATCTCTTTTCTCCGATTTGGCACTTAAGTGATCCAAAAAAAATATTGGCATCAAAGTAAGCGACGTACATAAATATTGACACTCTTGCCATACTTTTTCCCTATTTAAACTATTTCAGGTTTTAAAATATTACGAAAAATAATGGTATAAAAACCTACAAACCGATACACATTGCAAAAATTATCTAATAGACTTAAACTTATTATAATTGCATCAATTCAGTCCTAAATATTTTTTTCAATTGTGTTATAAATCTTTTGTATTTGTACCAATTCAGTCCATCTAGCTAACTTTGGCCGGCCACCGCTGATGTGCACATGAAGTTGATAATTTTAACTAAAATTTTTAATTTTTTTAATCATTTTTTAAATTTTCTTTTTTTTTCTTTTTTCTTCCTCCCCGCGACCGGCCAAAGGTGAGGGCCAGCATGGCAAGACCTCATCCAAGTATGGCAAGGTCAAGCTCGCGCAACAATGGCAAGGCTCGACCTGTAGGAAGAAGGAGAAGAAAAAAGGATTTTTTTTAAAATAAAATACTAAAATATTATTAAAAATTAGCACATCAGCATTGGTAGCATCACGTAAGTGGCTAGCTAAACTTGGCCAAATAGACTGAATTGGCACAAATAAAAAAGATTTATGATTGAATTGACACAATTACAATATGTTTAGGACTTTTTTAGTGATTGTCCCGATACTCGTAAATTCTAAGTGATTTAGGTGGCTTATTGTAAAATAAATGTCAAAATGAACGAGTCGCGACATTTGGAAAAGTAAATATTGAAGGTCACTCCAAACAAACCCTTAGAAATGAACTAGATAAGTAATGGACGTGGCTTTATATTCTATAATATGTTGTGACTACTGATCAATGTTACCACACTCCGTATCAAATGAAAGCTCTACAAAATGTTATGGATATTTGTTTGGGATAAGACTTCGCAATGTCTCGTGATTACTAACTAGTTCAATACAAAGGAGGAATTAAGTTCATATAATAAGAGTGAATTTATTGACCGCCGCAGATATATATCACTTAATTAAACTAGATGAATTTTGAGAGACAGGAATGAGCATTAGATATTTTTCGGATTTCTTATGCAATTTCGTATAGCAATATATGAAAGATTTACGAAAAACTTGAAGCTTTGAAAGATTTACAAAAAACTTGTGCAAATTCATATAGCAATATTTAGGGAGAATTACCCAAAAAAAAATCCTAAACATATTGCAATTGTGTCAATTCAATAGTAATTTTTTTTTGTCAATTGAGTCCTAAAAATTTTGCAATTATACCAATTTCGTCCATTTGGCCGGCCGGTGCTAACATAACACCACCGGCGCTAACATGATAAACTTTTAATAATTTTTTATATTTTTCGACCCTCGCTGGCGAGGGCGCCGACCCCTAGGCAAAGGTCGCAATCCCTCATCCAGAAGCTGATGGCGGTAGCCTCTTGCTGGCCCCAACGGCACCACGTCAGCACCGGCCGGTCAAATGGATTGAATTTGTCACAATTACAAAAGATTTAGGACTAAATTGAAAAAAAAAATCATTATTGGATTAGTACAATTGCAATAAATTTATGATTTTTTTGATAATTTTTCTCAATATTTTGAAAAACTTCTCATGTTGTTAAATAAAAATCAAACTATCAGCACCGTCATACTCATGAGTTGACAGACTAAAATAATCGACATAAATTGTTTGGATTCGCACAAAATATTGGCAAGAAAAGGGAAGAGTGACCAATGGATATATCACACCCAATCTAATATAACTGAGTCTACGGCAAAATGAACAAATTAATTGGATAATGAGAGATAATTAATCAACTAAAGTTATCAAGTGGGTCATAGTTGAGAATACGTGGCATTATGTGTGGATGCCGACAGTCGTTATCAGCCCCCATCATCAGTTTTCTTTCATTTTTATTACCTCCTAAAATAAGACAAAACGAAGATTGTACTATGGTTGACCCGACCCGCTTCCATGTTCGCCCGATCCGTTTATCCGACTCAGCCAACTTCTTCGTTTAATCACCCAAAATGAACCAATTTAAATACGCCCTTCCTGTGGGATTGGTTACTTTGGAAAACATATTTGTGAGATCCATAGTTATAACGCTTTTCGAAATGTAAATTAGTGGAAAAACTTTTGAAATTCAAGGACCTCGTAAAAGATAAAACGTGGATATTCTTTCTTAATGGGTAGTCTAACACGACTTAGTTTTCTCATCCATAAAATGTGCATAACCATATTGTCAAGATACAAAGTATAGTCTAAGCAATGCTCTTACAAAATACGTGCTTGTCGAGTTTAAGACAATTCCCTAGCAGTTTAAGTTTTTACGAAAGATGTGCTAAATAAAATCACAAACGACGGCTATGTATGATATTAAAAAGCTTAACTTTCTTTTTCATTAGAGCTCCATTATTTCGCAGAAATCTAAAAATAATTACTTGTATCACTTACAAAAATGATATTTTTCATCGTTTATGAATGTACTTATACGTAAATCACTGAAGATAATGAAAACATTTTACTGATTAATTATTTCGAGCAATACAAATGATTTTTTTTAAAGACGTTCTCATTTTTCGCCAAACAAAAACAGCATGAATTTCACTTCCAAGTCGTTTTCAATCCCCATGAGATATTAACAAAATGATGCTCCGTAATGGGATACATGGACATAAAAGAGAATAATTATAAATTTTATTCGTTCAAATATTTCGTGACTTCGCCCCTCGGATAACGATATCACCGAGGGGCAAAAAAGGCAAAAAGCTCGCAATAATTACGCTTTCATTGCATAATATGGTGCCATCTAATCAAACCCCATAACAACTCAACTTTCCAGGTCACTCAGGAAAGCAATGTCGAGCTCACAATCGTCAAATAAGAATCTTGTTACTGTGACAAAAAAGTGAGGTGCCTAAGTACGTGATAACTTTACCAGATTCTCCATTCCAGTTGGATTATATTTTACAATAAGGAATTTCGCATACTTGGGGTCTACCAGTCTAGAAAAAATAAAGAGGCAAATCAATAACAGTACCCCTAATTAAGCACATAGTTAAGTTACTAATGCTTTTAGAATGTGGAGAGCCCTAGAAGGTGATTTGCCGGGGTTTCCAAAAAGTTCTAAACATGTTGTACGGCAGTCAATTCAGTCATAAACTTTTTCAATAGTGCCAATTTAATCCTAGATATTTTGACGACTTCCCAATTTAGTCTTAAACCTTTGGATTCGTCAATTCAATCCCAAATATTTTGAAAATTTAACAATTCAGTCACAAATTTAATATTTAGATAATTTGCTAGAAAGACTACATTGACAAATCATCGAAAGGTTTCAGACTAAATCGACACTATTGAAAAATTGTATGACTAAATTAGCACTATTGAAACATTTAGAACTGAATTGATTGCCATACAACCAGACACTCTTCGTGCCAGCCATCAAGAAGCACCTAGAGAAAATTGTTAAAGACAAAGCAATTACGTTCAAGCATGTTGAAGACACCCCTCACAACAGGAGGATGCAAGCTACCTGGGGTATTGATCCGATAGTTTTTAGTTCTCGAGAGAGTCGCCCCACTAGCTTTTTTCTATTTTCTATTTGGTCGGGCTGTTTTGGCCTTTTTTTACTCTTTTTCTTAGGAACCCTTGTCCCTTTTTTTTTTACCCATGACACTCTTGCACTCGTAATGACATTCTTTAGTGTCATTACAAGTGCGGGACTCCTTTTTTTTTGTAGTGTCGGGTTCCCTTTGCTCTTGTATAGTTGCGCTTCGGTTATAGTTAATATATTTTTTACCTTTACCAAAAAAAACTGATTGCCATACAATAGGCTTAGGACTTTTTAGATGACTTTCCTAGGCTTTAGTAATTGGGGGTCGTCTAATATATGAAAGAGCCAAACTTGCCAACTCATGTTTGGCTATGTCTCGTGAGGCATGGATTGTAAGGTCATGTTTTCCTCGAACCTATTTACAAGGTTGAAAAAGCGCGAATGAAGAATACGCATCATTCTCGCCCAATAATTCATCACTCGTGCGATGTCCGTTTCCTATATGGACTAATTCATGTTCGTCGTATTTCCTCGTTTTACTGACCATTTGGACCATTGTTTGCTCGTCTACGAATGAATGTGAAAAGGGACCATCCTATTCGGTGTCGATGGATCAAATCTCTCTTTCAATGGCTTTAAGTTTTGTTATGGGGACCGATCGAGCGGCATGTGAACCGCTAGGGGCATAAAATTCACACAGCAGCGTGCTGATATGGGCCAATGTACAATATCAATAAATGCGGAAGAAACTTGCGTGTACATTTCAAGGGCTTGAATGCATTTTATCCACTTATAAGAGAGAAGGGAGAGAATCCAATGATGGAGAGTTTTGGCTTCAGTATCGATTAGTTTTCGCCGGCCACAGACGAGGTTACAATGCCCTTACTCGACTTGCCCAACCTCAATAAGACCTGGGCAAGCCGGCCTTGTCTATGGCAAGGACCGGGATGCCCTCACCTAATGGTCAGCGGCCCTCGATGGCCCTGAGAGAGAGAGAGAGAGAGAGAGAGAGAGAGAGAGAGAGAGAGAGAGAGAGAGAGAGAGAGAGAGAGAGAGAGAGAGAGAAAAGAATAGAAAAGAAAACGCAAAAATATAAAAATACTATATTATTTAAAAAAATCCACATCGATGCTGATCTTGCCGCATAGGATTGTTCGATATCTACATCAACGATTCCCGGTTAAAATTGGTTTGATGAACTCAATTGCTACCAAAGCAAAAATATTTATGACTAAATTGATTAAATTAAAAAAAATTAGAACTGAATTGATATCAACTCAATATGTTTATGACTTTTTTTTTCCTTTCGTTTTTTTTTTATTTAAAACGTGATTGGCTTCATTTATTTGATGAATCGACCTAGTATGATACTTCTGATTATACACCCTATCCGCGTAAAAAGTATATTATGTAAGTTTGTATCACTAGACGACAGTAGTATAATCAGGTAACTATGCAATCATCAAAGAGGATCACTTTTTTTTTGGGGGGGTAAAATAAAGCGCACTGATATGCTGCTTCTCTTAAAATATGATGTTAATTGGCGAGTTGCCATGAAAAGATTCTTTGTGATGTCCTATTAGGGAAAATGTTGGATTAATCAAGAAAAGAATGTGCCTAAATTAGGACCCATTAATCATCCCCCCAAGCTGCCATAATCACTGGTTAATTAATTTAAACATGTGTGGCGTCAGATCTTCTTTCCTGATCAACTAAACTAATCCAATTCTCAATTCAATAAAAACTAAACCAATCCAATTAACGACACATTAGAATCATTCGGGATTAATAAACAAATTCAGTTTTGACCGCTCATTTGCCCAAGTGGGACGATGGATCCCACAAGATAATGAATGATCGATCACGGCCTCAAAAGGCACGCCTTAGCCTCAAAATCCTATGAAGTTAAGACACCTCAAGCATCAAAACTCGAAAACTGTCAAGTCGATATGCCTGAGAAATCGAAATCTGATTAAACTCACCTCAGAAGATATGATTAAAGAAGGCAACTCGTGATTAACGATGTGTTATGTGGTGACAACGTGATTGTAAAGTTTTCCAATCAATCTTGTCCTGATTAAAGACAACGTTTTAGTTAGCCATAACCAATGATTTGGAATAAGTTAGTATTTTTTTATTCGTGGGATTAATGATCATGCCATTGAATAATACATTGAAGCTTAAAAAGAATATTATCCATCACATGGTTTTAATTTTTTTTTTTGGGTCTAGGAGAAGAGAAACAAAAACATTTTATTGTAACGTAGTGGTATCGTCTATATCTTGAATGGCAAAGCTTGTTTTGTGAAACCCACGGGCTAACCATACCACAGACTACGCCGTCCTATTCACCATGAAAATTTCGAAAAAATAAAAATAAAAATAAATCTATTACACTTTTACCAATTCAGTTCTAAACATTTTGATTTTGCAATTGAGTCTCAAATATTTTTCATATTTTGCCAGTTAAGTCCATTCGACCAATCTTGATCGAAAATCGTTGGCATTGATGTCGCCTGTCATACATGGCACGATCGTGGATAACTTTTAATAATATTTTGATATTTATTCGATTTATTTTTTATAACATTTTAAAAAATTACTAAAATATTATTAAAAATTATCTACGGTAACGCCGATTGTGCCAAGTAGGATGATCGGCGTCCGATATTGTGCGTGGAAGGATAACAACGGAGCCACAAGCATTATTGCACGATCGGATGGAGGCTTAGTTGTTCAAGCGTGGACAAGACGAGGAAGATGGAACTCATCATTGGAAGTGCAAGTGACAGTTTTTCTTCTTGCTGCCAATACTGCTCAATCTCTCGGTCTTCACATAGTAGTCTTTGAAAGTGATTGCAAGGCGCTTATTGATGCAACAAAACATAAGGGCCCTTGCCCTTGGTGCATTTATCCATTTATCTCGGACTCTCGTCTCCTCTTAAACAACAATTCAGGATGGAGTGTAAAGTGGATCAGTAGAACCTGCAATGTAGTTGCTCATGAGCTCGCGAATTGGGTATTTTATCATATAGGATCTATCTCTTCTTTTCTTTTTAATGATCTTCCTCCTACAGTGAAAAATAGAGTGTTCGTAGAATCTTCTTTTATCAACTGTCTTAATGTAGGCTCCTCTCCATCCTTGTAATATTTGCTCTGTTTTGATGGAATGAAAGTGTTTTTTCTAGCAAAAAAAAAAAAGGATGATCAGCGTCCGCGTTAACAATTTCTGGCTAAAATTGGCCAAATGGACTCAATTTGCAAAACATGAAAAGATTTAGGATTGAATTGACAAAATTAAAAGATTTAGGATGAATTGGAAAAAGTGCAAAAAATTTAGAGCCGTTTGGACAATATTCCCTGCAAATTTCTCCCAGCACAATCCGATCCTCCGAATCCAATTCTTCTAAGAGGACTTGATTTTTTTGTTAACCCCCATAACTGGTGGTGTGGAAGGAAAAGGTTGACTCGATGATCCATTATATACCTCCATTTTTTGTGAGTAAATTCACGCACCCAAGAGAAATCACAGACGAAAAAGACCAACTTGATTAATTTTGCAAATCTATTTCAGCATTTCGTATAAGGTTTTGGGTGGTTTGGCTTTGACATTTTGGGTGGCTGTGCAAATTTAGGCTGGAGGATAGGCAATTTTGCAAAGAATACGATTTCTTTCCATAGAATGGGATATAAGGAAGATCGATGTGCACTCGCCAAGTAGTATCCAAATCTAAAACATAGATACGTATTTGGAGTTCTTAGAAGTAGGAGGGCATAAGGACACCATTGTTGGAAAATATGAGATATTTTGATGGGTGAGTAAATGAGAAATTATTTCTCAAAGAACACTCATTGAGTTGGAAGTGGGAAGTGACAAAGCACTAGTCCTACATAGGAAAAGAAGAATGTCTTGAAGTGCTTTATATGTGGTTACACTCCTTTTGAGTGGTAACTATTGTAACAAGCACTATGCCTCGCACGCATGTGCATGGGGTGCAAATCCCGGAACCCGACGGAGACGCGAGCGCACGACCTGCGTACGCGAATACGGGACCGGAAAGTGGGCCTCGCGACAAGCCCATTTTTGCCTTCTGTTTTAATTTTTTCCAACTCAAGCCATTAACCGTTCTTAAGTTATTTACCGGTGCTGTTATAATTTTGTGGTTACAAAATTAAATACATAACGGCTCTAAACGGCATAATTATTTAGTCGTTATTCTTTATTTTCGCAATGCCCCGCTTACCCTATATATAGATGGCTTTCCCTTCTGTTTCATAAAGACTAATGACAAAAAGAACTGCGAAAATCTCCCTCTTTTGAATTGTCAGCATTTGTATTGTTTTCGATAGTGTTCTCGTGTTGTTCAAGTTCGCCGAAAGCGTTGGAGTGCTGTGCTAGCATCTATCGCTGCTCAACCGTTGTATCCTTGGAGACAGACGTCCACGAAACCTCAAAGCACGTATTGGAGGGGACGAATCTGTTTTAAGGAAACTGTGTTGAACACAAACCTCGGTATTCCTTCTAAATTCAATTTATTTATATTGTTATATTTCCGTTCGGATTTTGTTGCTCAGAAGGAAGGTCAGAAGGAAAGTCAGAAGGAGGCTCAGAATGAGGCTCAGAAGGAAGGTCAGAATGAGCCTCAGAAGGAGCCTCAGAAGGAGCTCCATCTGACGGGTCTAGAAGGACTGCATCTGACTGGTCCAGAAGGAACTGCTTCTGACCGGGTTCAGAAGAAACTGCATCTGACGGATGCATCTGAGTTGCATCTGATGGGTTTTGAACAGTCCTTCTGAAGGCTCATATTCTATGCTTCTACCAACTTAATGTTTTCATATTTGAGGCAGCTTGCTTACATTTATTATTGCCATTCGAATTGTAAGTATCCTCCATATCTTTAAAACAGTTTTATTTATTTATTTAACACTGTTTTCCAACAATCTTAAAATAGATTCGATACTTACAATTCAAATGGCTACTAGAAAAGACATTGTTGATGTGCCTGGTGATGACATCACCAAAAGCTCTGCTTCTGCTGTCCATCAACCTAGATCATCTTCTGCTTCTGTTGCGCCTTCTTTCCACCATGGTGAGAAACCTGAAAAGTTCAACGGATCGAACTTTAAAAGGTGGCAGCAGAAGATGTTGTTTTATCTAACAACACCGAATCTTGCGAGATTCTTGACTGAGGAACCTCCTAAGGTATCCGATGGAGAAACTGATAAGCAAGCCTTCAATGCTGTTGAGGCTTGGAAACATTCTGACTTCCTATGTAGGAATTATGTCATGAATGGATTACATGACTCATTGTACAATGTTTATTGTGTAATAAAAATGGCAAAGGAGTTGTGGGAATCCTTAGATCGGAAATATAAAACAGAGGATGCCGGAGTAAAGAAATTTGTTGTCGGTCGATTCCTTGATTATAAGATGGTGGATTCTAAGGCTGTAATCAGTCAAGTGCAAGAAAATCAGGTGATCTTGCATGAGATTCAGGCTGAAGGAATGAACTTGAGTGAAACCTTCCAAGTGGTTGCGATTATTGAGAAGCTACCTCCTAGGTGGAAGGATTTCAAGAACTACCTCAAGCACAAGCGAAAGGAAATGAACCTAGAGGAGCTGATTGTTAGACTTCGAATTGAAGAAGACAACAGAAGCTCTGAACGCAAAGGATTCAGTCCTGCTACAACTAAAGCAAATGTTGTGGAGAATAAGCATGGCCACAAGAACAAGAAAGTCGCCAAGCCGAAGTTGGGACCAAAATGAGGAGTTTCCAAGAACAAGTTTCTAGGGAAATGCTTCAACTGTGGTAAGACGGGTCACAGATCTGTGGATTGCAAACTTCCAAAGATGAAGAATAATGAGACAAATATGGTAAATGACATGTCAGACATAAACCTCTCTGCAATGATTTCTGAAGTGAACTTAATTGGGTCAAATCCAAAGGAATGGTGGATTGACACTGGTGCTACTAGGCACGTGTGTTCCAATAAGGAATTGTTCACAACTTTCGAACCAATTGATGGGGAGAAAGTGTTCATGGGAAATTCTGCCTCTTCTGCGGTTGAAGGCCAAGGGAAGGTGCTTCTGAAGATGACTTCTGGGAAAGAACTGACTCTGAATAATGTCTTGTATGTGCCTAAAATTCGAAAGAATCTGGTCTCTGGATCACTGTTGAACAAGCATGGTTTTCGCATGGTGTTCGAGTCAGTTAAAATTATTTTGTCTAAATCTGGAATGTATGTGGGGAAAAGATATATAACTGATGGGCTTTTTAAGCTCAATGTTATGACAATTATCAATAAAGATAATAAGCCTTCCGTTTATTTGCTTGAGTCCTCCAATTTATGGCATGGTAGACTCGGACATGTTAATTATGACACATTGCATAGATTAATTAACTTGGAACATATACCCTCATTCCAAATTGATTCAAAACACAAATGTGAGATTTGTGTTGAGACGAAATTAACGAAATCATCGTTTCAATCAATTGACAGAAGTACCGTACCTCTTGAATTGATTCATAGTGATGTGTGTGATTTGAAATTCATACAAACAAGAGGTGGTAATAAATATTTTATTACCTTTATTGATGATAGCACTAAATATTACTATGTGTATTTGCTTAAAAGCAAAGATGAAGCTTTAGAGAAATTTATTCTCTATAAGAATGAAGTTGAAAATCAACTTGATAAGAAAATCAAGAGATTGAGAAGTGATAAAGGCGGTGAATATAAAGTACCAATTGGTGAATTCTGTGCACAACACGAAATTATACATGAGGTAACTGCGTCCTATTCACCTCAATCAAATGATGTTGTTGAACGTAAAAATCGCACATTGAAAGAAATGATGAATGCGATGTTAATAAGTTCAGGCTTACCTCAAAATATGTGGGGAGAAGCTATTTTGTCAAGCAATTACCTTTTAAATAAGGTACCTCGAAAGAAAGAGGATAAAACCCCTTATGAGCTATGGAAAGGTAGGAGACCATCCTACAATTGCTTACGAGTATGGGAGTGCCTTGCTAAAGTAATTGTTCCAACACCAAAGAAAACTAAGATAGGTCCTAAAACGGTGGACTGTATCTTTATAGGCTATGCACATAACAGTAGTGCATATCGATTTTTCGTGCATGAATCTAAGATTCCAGATATACACAAGAATACGATCATGGAGTCTAGGAATGCTTCATTCTTTGAAGATGTATTTCCTTATAAATTCAATGATGATTCAAGTTCGTCTAAACGAACGAATGAAACTATGAATGATGAAAGTCATGATTCAGATCATGAACTAAGACGTAGCAAAAGAGTAAGAGTGGAAAAATCATTTGGAAATGATTTTCTAACTTATTTGTTAGAAAAAGAACCACTAACTTATACATAAGCTGTGAGTTCTTCTGAGGGACCTCTATGGAAAGAGGCAATAAAAAATGAAGTTGATTCTATTTTGCATAATCATACTTGGGAGCTAGTGGATCTTCCTCCTGGTTGTAAACCTTTAGGGTCCAAATGGATCTTTAAAAGGAAGATGAAAGCAGATGGCTCCATTGATAAGTATAAAGCCAGACTTGTAATCAAAGGATACAGGCAACGAGAAGGCTTAGATTACTTTGATACTTATTCTCCTGTAACGAGAATAAACTCCATTAGGATTATACTTGCAATTGCAGCATTGCGAAATCTAAAAGTACATCAAATGGATGTAAAAACAGCTTTCCTAAATGGTGATTTGGATGAAGAAATCTATATGGAACAACCTGAAGGTTTTGTAGTTCCAGGACAAGAAAGGAAAGTCTGTAAATTGGTAAAATCATTGTATAGTCTAAAACAAGCGCCAAAGCAGTGGCATGAAAAGTTTGATAATGCGATGATTACCAATTGTTTTAAAATCAATGAATGTGATAAATGTGTCTACATTAAAGAGACAGAGAATGGATATGTCATTCTATGTCTGTATGTAGATGACATACTCATTGTTGGTAGTAATGACAGAATGATCAAATCTACCAAGAATATGTTGAATTCAAGATTTGACATGAAAGATATGGGACTTGCTGATGTGATTTTAAGGATTAAGATCACAAGAACGTCAGAAGGTTTAGTTTTAAACCAGTCACACTATGTGGACAAGATTCTTGAAAAATTCAGCAAGAATGATTCTGGTATTGCTAGAACACCATTAGACAATAGTCTTCATCTATCCAAGAATAGAGGAGAGAGTATTTCTCAAGTAGAATACTCCAGAATTATTGAAAGTCTAATGTACTTAATGAGTTGTACTAGACCAAATATTGCCTATACGGTTAGTAGATTGAGTAGATATACGAGCAATCTGAGTGCTGACCATTGGAAAGCAATAGTGAGAGTACTCAGGTACCTACGGTATACTCGGAATCATGGCCTGCATTATACCAGGTATCCATCTGTATTAGAAGGATACAGTGATGCAAACTGGATATCTGATATAAAAGACTCAAAATCTACTAGTGGATATGAATTCACACCGGTAGGTGCGGCTGTATCTTGGAAATCTTGTAAACAAACTGTTATAGCCAGATCCACAATGGAATCCGAGTTTATAGCTTTGGATAAATGTGGTGAAGAGGCTGAATGGCTACGCCATTTCCTAGAGGATATTCCAAAATGGCAAAAATCTGTGCCACCAATCTGTATACATTGCGATAGTCAATCTGTGATTGGAAGAGCATAAAGTAACATGTATAATGGTAAGTCTAGACATATACGTCGTAGACACAATACCATTAGACAACTACTCTCAACTGGAATTATCTCTATTGACTATGTAAAGTCAAATGATAATATTGCGGATCCGCTAACCAAAGGGTTAAACAGAGAGTTAGTTGAAAAGTCAACAATAGGAATGGGATTGAAGCCCATTACAGAAAAGTTGATATAAAGGAAAACCCAACCTAGCTGACGGGAGATCCCAAGATTTAGGTTCAAAGGGACAACCTAATTATATGAACTAAATGATATCACTGTGGGGGTCTATCCCTCAAACCATTCCTATAAAAGAAATAGTGATTTGATATCCCTCACATATGTGGAGAAAAACCAATTATTGTGGGGGTTTATCAGGAAAAGGATAACAATTATACTTTAATGATTCTTAAGTGGAGTAAACCAATTACTCAAAATTAAGTAATAACCTATGTGAGAGAGAAGTTGGGCCGCTTCAAAGGAGAATTATTGAGGGCTGAATTCTTTAGAAACTCTCGCAAAACCAGGACGATATTCATGGCCAAAACGAACATACTCATGAGAACTGAACAAACGTTGATGATTCCTGTGTGAAGTGTATAGGTCATTTACTAAGAAAGCAGGACAGTTCAAGGACATCATGTCTACCGGACAGCTGGTAAATTAAATATACTTTCACAAGGGAAGGTTCAAAGGGTGATACCTACCTATCCTATGTAGGTTTCATTTGTTGAACACTATCACAGAGTCAAAACCAAAACAATTTTCATTCATGTGAAGGATTGTTGGAAAATATGAGGTATTTTGATGGGTGAGTAAATGAGAAATTATTTCTCAAAGAACACTCATTGAGTTGGAAGTGGGAAGTGACAAAGCACTAGTCCCACATAGGAAAAGAGGAATGCCTTGAAGTGCTTTATATGTGGTTACACTCCTTTTGAGTGGCAACTATTGTAACAAGCACTATGCCTCGCGCGCACGCGCATGGGGGGTGCAAATCCCAGAACCCGACGGAAGCCCGACAAGTTGAAACTTGGGCGCGATCGCGCGACCTGCGTACGCGAATGCAGGACCAGAAAGTGGGCCTCGCGACAAGCCCTTTTTTGCCTTCTGTTTTAATTTTTTCCAACTCAAGCCGTTAACCGTTCTTAAGTTATTTACCGGTGTTGTTAATGGTATTAACTAAGTAACGCCTGTTATAATTCTGTGGTTACAAAATTAAATACATAACGGCTCTAAACGGCATAATTATTTAGCCGTTATTCTTTATTTCCGCAATGTCCCGCTTAGCCTATATATAGATGGCTTTCCCTTCTGTTTCATAGAGACTAATGACAAAAAGAACTGCGAAAATGTCCCTCTTTTGAATTGTCAGCATTTGCATTATTTTCGATGTGTTCTCTTGTTGTTCAAGCTTGCCGAAAGCGTTGGAGTACTGTGCTAGCATCTATCGCTGCTCAACTGTTGTATCCTGGGAGACAAATATCCACGAAACCTCAAAGCACGTACTAGAAGGGACGAATCTATTTTAAGGAAACTGTGTTGAACACAGGCCTCGGTATTCATTCTAAATTCAATTTATTTATATTGTTATATTTCCGTTCGGATTTTGTTGCTCAGAAGGAAGGTCAGAAGGAGACTCAGAAGGAATGTCAGAAGGAGGCTCAGAAGGAAGGTCAGAAGGAAGCTCAGAAGGAAGCTCAGAAGGAGCCTCAGAAGGAGACTCAGAAGGAGCCTCAGAAGGAACTCCATCTGACGGGTCCAGATGGACTGCATCTGACAGGTCCAGAAGAACTGCTTCTGACGGGTCTAGAAGGAACTGCTTCTGACCGGGTTCAGAAGGAACTACATCTGACGGGTGCATCTGAGTTGCATCTGATGGGTTTTGAACAGTCCTTCTGAAGGCTCATATTTTATGCTTCTGCCAACTTAATGTTTTCATATTTGAGGCAGCTTGCTTACATTTATTATTGCCATTCGAATTGTAAGTATCCTCCATATCTTTAAAACAGTTTTGTTTATTTATTTAACATTGTTTTCCAACAACCCCAAGTGCTAATATTTGTGTACGGCGCTTACTTTGGTGTCAATATTTTTTTTATCACTTAAGTGCTAAATCGGAGAAAAAACGATCACTTTAGTGCCAATGGCGAGAAATTCCGGCGACCTCATAGGAGTTGGCACTTTAATAATTATTTTTTTAAAAAAAATAACACTTAAGTGATTCAAAAAAACGATCACTTTAGTGCTAAATCAGAGAAAAACGATTACTTTAGTGACTTCACCGGAGTTGGCACTGAAATAATCATTTTTCAAAACAAATGGCACTTAAGTGATTCGAAAAAAAAATATTGACACTAAAGTGAGCGCTGTACACAAATATTGACACTCCTAGTGTCATTTTGCCGAAGTAGAAGTATGCAAGTGGTGGATTATCCAAAAATTCATAAATCTATTGTACGTTCAATTTGGCCAATTTAGTTCTAAACCTTTTTACGATTTGCTAATATAGTCATTTCGGTCAATTTTGACCAAAAATCAATGACATTGATATCGGTTGTCCTATGTGGTAAGGTTGGCTCTAACGTAGATAATTTTTAAAAGAATTTAAAATGTTCATGTGTTATTTTTTTAATGTCTTTTTTTTTCTTTCCAGTGTGACCAACAAGGGTTTGTTAATGCTAGTCCGCCACTGCAAGGGTCGCGACCCTTGTCTAGCCTTGCCTAAACTTGGCGATGTCACCGTTGTCGACGATGCCATGGAAAGGCCAAGCCAACTAAGCTTGCCGACCACAACCCAAAAAAAAGGTAAATAAAGAGCATGAAAGAAAATAATAAAAAAAAATACGAATAGATAATTCAAAATTTTTTAAAAAATATTAATAGATTATTCATAATTTTTTTAAAAAAAGAAATTATTCACTCCATGTCAATAATGCCATGTAGGATGGCAGCGATGGCTGATATCCATCTCAACGTTTTCAAATTAGAATCGGCCAGATTCACTTTATCGACAAATTATCAAAAGGTTTAAGACTAAATCGATAGAATTAAAAGATTTAGGACTAATTTGACATCCGAACGATAGGTCAATGATTTATTTGTTTGTTGTATTTGATTTCAATTTTTTTTTTGGGTATATGGTATTTTTCCCAATATGGAATGCGTGTCTTTGCACGATTGCCTCATTTTGAAGTGGCCGAATCCAACTATTCATGAATAAGAGAGTCCAAACTAGGATTTTATCCTCCGTTTCCGCCGGAACATAGCCACGAAAGGTTGAAAGCGAAAGTCTTTCCAACTTATAAGATCTTCTCAAATAAAGAAGGAACTCTTGAAAAGGCGGACCTCACAATAATATATTATCAATAGGCTGTTAATCTCACAATGAATTAAAAATAATCACATAATGATTTCCAAAAACATCTTGCTAGCATTAGCAATTTTTGGGTAGCTATAAGAGTAACAAGATATTATATGCCATAAATTATTGAAGGAGTGAGACCCCACAATAATTTTAATTTATTAATTATTGACTTTTTTCGTGGCTTGAAATAGACTGTTAATCTCAAATAGATTAAGGATTGTTACATAATCATTTCTAAAATAAAAATTATGGTACCAAAAGACTAAAGATTGATGTAGAACGAAAACATATCGTAAGTGTTGCGCGTCAAAATCACTCGGTCGGGCCTGATTGAACTTTCAGGGCTCGGCCCAAAATGTTAAAGCCCAAAAGGGTCACTAACATGGGAATCTTTTATTGAACGTTAGCAGTTCGTTAAGTAAGATAAATTTTCGAGTTAGTTTTGGACAGAAAATGTCAAATGCAAGATGTGTACTAATATTCGTATTACTTTCGCCAACTTTGTACAGACTCTCCACTAGCCTTCTCGATGACTTTCGATCAAACTTGTCGAGGACTTTGACGTACTTGTAACTGGGACACAACATCGGAACTGAATCGACGATGTTGTACCACATTGTAGGACACGATGTCGGAATTTAATCGACGATACTGGACGGATGGAAATGTAGGACACAACGCCGGAATTAAATCGAACACTGGACAAGGTGGATGAACAGTACAACATCGGATTGAATCGACGGAACTGAACTGGGTGAACAGATGCCGGAATCTAATCGACGACACCTAACTCTGGATATGAAACTTGCCGGAATTGAATCGACAATGGGAATCTGAAAACTACAGCTAAACTAAGAGTTAATTGAAAAGATAAGATTTGTTTGTTATGTTATGTGTTTGTTTTACGTTGGATGACCTTAGGTATTTATAGGGGTGTTTTGGTAAGTGTCGAACGATTACTGCCATGGACTCTACTCAATCACGTTCCCTACGATGACTCTTGTGGATAATGTCTTTGGCGGTTTCTTGGTTCTTGCGCCTTTTCTCTCAGCTTCTAGGGAAAATACCGCCAAATTACTCTTGCACATGGCATTTCCTTGGCTGATCTTCACCTGACTTCTATACGCCTATCAGTAGCTAGTCATATCCTTTTCTCGTGCATGTCACATGGCCTATAGGGTAACTCTTGGTGTCAATAGTAAGTAATATCCAATAGATAATATCCAATAATTAAATCATCGTCCGTGTTCCCGAAATAATGGTCAAGGCCTATATCCGTAGGCAACTTAAATAGAGAGTTGTAATTGGAAAGTAAATTTTGATGAGAGAAATAAATCAACATAAATGTCCCTAATTTGTTTATAATATGAAAGTGCTAATATAAAGAATTAGCAAGGTGAGTGAGAGACTCGTGTCCTACGTCAATATCACATCTATAGTAGCCTTTTAAACGACTTCTAGGAAAAGTGACGGTACAAACACACTTGAATGTGCATTAAGTAAATAATCAATACCGGGTTTGTTGTGGACCCAAAAAAAAAGGGGGCTTTTAAAATAAATTGAAAAAGAAATTAGGATTGAAGCTTTTAAAATTTATATGTTTTGGGTATTCCATATTAAAAAAAACATAAGATTTTGAAAGTCGAAGAAAAGAAATAGAAAGTAAGTGAACATTTGAAAGTTAATAAAAAAGCTCTTGGGTCATTCAAACATCGAAAAATTTCAAATAGAGTTCTGTTCTCATTTTTTTTTTCAAATAGAGGCATGAAGTGAATCTTATTTCAAATAAGAGTCTGAAGTGGCCATATCAATCTTTAAAAAAAAAAAACTTTACCTCGCTGGCTAGTCAATCGCATTTTTCATCATTTACTTTGTTTTATTTTCTTTTTTCTTTTTTCCTTTGTCAAAAAATACAAAAAAAAAAAAAATTGCCCCATGTGGGTGGCCAACCCTTCACTTGTGGCGGCCACCCCATCGTTGGTGGGGTATCAGTGATTGTCACACCTTGCCAACCAGAGGCGAGGGCCATGGGCCTCTCCTAGTTCTGGCAAGAGATAGCAACCCCTCGCCGAGGCACCTGCGCCCTGCAAACACCACATCTAATGGGGCGACTGCCATAGGCGGAGGGCTTGGTTTTTGTTTTTATATTTTTTTAAAAAATAAAGAAAAAATGGACAAAAATGCCCTTTTACCGGTCGGTGAGGTCGGGCCCTTTTTTTAGGCTAACGTTGTCACTTCAAGCTATTATTTGAAATTGTCGTAGTCACTTCAGGCCCTTATTTGAAACAATTGTCATTTTGGGTCCTTAAATGAGAAAATGTGAGCACTTCCAGCCGTTATTCGAGATTTTTCCTTAGAACATCACAAAATAAATCTAACCAGAGACCATTGGCGTTTATATCTCTATATTATATCACTGTCAATAACACATCGAAAGACAAGCAGGTATCATGTAGATGTTTGTCACGATTTATAATCAGGACTACGCGTCTCTCATCGCACACGGCCACTCCATGAAATAAGAGTGGATAATGGGTGCCTGCCGGAAGCAATGCCATCTTCGGATAAGATATTTTTGCTCTTTTATCATGGACATGTCTAGAGAAAAGAAGATCAAATTTGAGAAACCAAAAGCGGAAAATGGCAGAAAAGGATGGGAAGATCAGAGATGGGGTCAAGGAGGAGAGATTTCTCGTACAAATGGACGTCAACCCTCAACAGGACCAAAAATACCGACATTAATGTGGTCCAAAAACAAAACAAAACAAAAACAGAAACAGGGAGAGATAACACAGGTGGGCTTCCAAATCTTCCGGTGTAGATTATTCATATCTTCAATTTTTTTTTTTTTTTTGCGTGGTCTATAACTCAAGTTAGAATGCTCACTATGCTCTCATGGTGTTTTTTTTTTTAATTGGGAAACATATTTGTCATGCATTTAAACTATATTTTTGTTTTCAGATAGGAGCAGCAGCATGACACCCTTGAATTGACTCATTTGAGGTATCGTCCGCTTTGACTCGTTCATTACCAAGTCTCACGATTTTACCTTTTGGTGTACACCCAGTGCTCTCGTTGAAGCACGCTTAACATTAGAGTTTCAATACCAAACGTTATTGTTACCTCAAAAAGCGCCTTTACTGAGTGAATTCTAATTTCATATATATCCCAGAATGCTCTCTCCTAATTTGGTGTGCACATCGATTTATTTCTGCTCCTTTCGCCATCCTAAAATGCTAAAAGCCTATCAGGAGTCGGTTCTTTGTCCAAATCCTCTGCCCTCGGATCACTCTAGGCCATGACCGGCTTGGGTCGTTACAAAAAGCTTCCATGGCCATTGCTAGATTGCACTGCCCGAGAGTTTGAGGGTTCCCCTTGCTCTTGAGGTGTCCACACAATCAAAGATTAGGAGTCCCACTCAATTAAACAGAGACTTTTAGATAATGTTTTGGGCATGTCATTCATTGCATCAGCCCCCACATGAATCTGATTTTCTTTCTCATCAAAGGTGTGGATATGCTGTCACATCGCGAAGGTTTTGTCTGGTGCTGCTGTTGCAGAAACAGCCAACTGAAAAAAAAAAATCAATTTATGTTAATTGCCGTGTGCTCATAAAATATTTAAACGAACAATAAGACGAGAGAAGACCTTGAGTGATACTCAAACATCCAAATTATAAATTCCATTAGAAAAATGAAGGTTTAGAATTATTATATAAAGTAGAGGCAAGAAGTCTAGAAGAGGCCCCGTTGTCCCTTTTTCCAACCATACGTTTTATACTGCGTGACCAGATACTAGGTGGGTTTGGCTCGGATTTGCCAAAACTTTATGAAGCTCCAAATTCTCCTTGGCAAATGTAATAGCGTTTGGCAAATATTTCGGAGAGCTATGGGGAAATGCAACTGCACTTCCAAACGTCTCTAAAAGCTTTTAGCTCAAGGCATGTCTAGAGGTTCTTTGAGCTTTGATCATTTTTGGAATGCAGATAGACTTTCATTTGAGATTTAATCATATAAATCCAAATATTCACTCTTCCATCAAAAGATTATCGGGTCCTTACACTAATCACGTAGCGCCATGACTTCCAAATTATTTAGGTTTGATTTTTTTTTTTTTTTTTGAAAAATTAGTAGAGGGAGACAAAGAAGAACGCCTTTTTTTTTTTTTTGTAGGGCTGTTGCGTGGAAAGTTAAACAAGTTAAAAGAGCACGGGTTGTCGTAAGGCAAGGGAATCAGAAGAGGAGAGAAAAGGGAGAGAGAGGGTGTAGGGTTGTTGTTGTGTGGGGTTTGTTAATATCTTCGTTCAAAAGCTTCTTTTGTTGGACGAATGAAGAAGATGATTGAACAAGTGTGTCCCCCAGACGAAAAAGCCCTACGATCTCTTCTCCTTGTCTCTAATAATTATCTTCTTCTTATAGGTTAAGACACGACATTTTCGTTTTTCTCTCTTTGTTTGTGTTTTAACTCCATACATTAGCACCGAAAATGAGGAATGGCGATATACCCACTCACATAATTCAGCCTTTAGAAGTAACTTTTTCGTCTCTGTCCCACTAAAAGGGTCACCATCAATACCTGAACTTTTTGGCTAGGGATTTCCTACCATAAAGATAGGAAATTATAGCCAAAATAGCTCTTGGATCATAGCCAAAATAGGAGGGAAGATCCAAGAGCCCCAAAAATAATGATCCCCTACCATTATGGTAGGGGATCCGAATTCGAACTTTTTGGACAAAACAAGTCTCTTTATCGTCACTGGAAGTTATAGCATGGCTATCATCAGATTTGGATCCCCTGCCTTAGTGGAGGGAGATCCCCACCCTCCATTTAATAATAAAAAAACTCCCCCCTATAAAAAGGGAGGATAGAGGGTGGGGATCCCCCTGCCTTAGGTTGGGGATCCAAATCCGCTAACATTAGGGTCAAGAATAATTGACCGACTGAATCGAAATCCCAAATATTGGACTGAACCGGTCGATTGGGTTTGGTTCTCAAGGACTTCGATTCTCGAGATTACAATCAATCCAGTTCTGTTTCGCCGAAAATATACGTGATAAAATATCTTTCACTAAAAAGGGTGGAGCCCTTGGATTTATTATTTGAATGGGTTCTTGTTACGATTTTGGACATCAAGCGAAATAAGTTGCAGAAAGATAAACATGATGATAAATGTAAAGTATGATTTAAGAGTAAAGACGATTAAGAAAAATTGCAAGGCAAAAGATATGGTATTTGATCAATGATTGATCGGCCCCTTTATAAAGAGTCGTCTCCGACTATATAGAGCCTAGCACAAAGTCTAACCGTTGGTTGTATTTACTTTCATGCACTCTATCCCTAAATTCTTGAATTGGCTTTGATAATTGCTCTTCTTATCCTTCAGACGGTTTGAAGCGCTGACTTATCCGCTCTATGTGAATATTGGTATGACATACCAATTATATGGTTTCACTGACGCTTCATTTAATCGAGTATCGGCTTGCCACGTTTTCAGCTACCAACACGTGTTTCCTCGTGGGCTCTTATTGACATAACATCCCCACGGGCCTTATGATCTGAGGCCCAGGCCGACTTTCGGTGTCAACAGATTTCAGGGGAAACCAGATCGCTCGAACCGGACCGAATAATTTTTTTTTTTTTTTACATAAAAATACTTAAATGTACACCTAAACCCAAAACTAAGATGCTTAGGACCGAGTGGTGGTCTGGTGGATATGTTGTTAACATGAAAATTTAAATGACAAATCACAAAAAAAAAGTGACCCGCCTAATGATTGGACCCCCCAGGAGCCGATCGTTCCATTCCAATTCCCGATCCTTGAAATTGAAAATCGATTCTCCCAGTCAAATTCTTGGTTGCACAATGAGAGTGGACGCGACCAGATCGAGAACTGATCAACCCTAGCTATCATACTTTTGGGATTCAATCTTTGGCATGTCACATATATTTATTGTTCCCTTTCATAATATCGAAATTTTTATACAGGTCTAAAATTAATTTTGGCAAAAATCGTTCGAATGGGTGCTTTTTCTATGGAAGTAGTAGGTTTTGTAAAGCACTTCACAATCACTTAAGCTGTGTTTGGCAGTCGGGATAAAATTTAGGATATGATAAAATTTATCATATCTTATCCTATCCTTGGTGCCTGCCTAGGACACGATATAGTGGGATATAAGAGGGATATAACATGGATAAAATTATCCCATATGAGATGTGGGATAAAGGTGAATATGTTTCTAATATCCTAATGCACAAGTTTTTGTTTTTTGAAAAATAATTTTCTCAAACTAATAAAATTAAAATAGTATTAAAATATAAATAATATTTGATTTCTGATATAAAAAATTCAAAATAACAAAAAAATAAAAATAATTTCATTATTATTATTCCCATTTTTATTTATGTATTCAAATTTATTTCTCTCTCTCTCTCTCTCTCTCTCTCTCTATATATATATATATATAATTTATATTACTTACATATTTCAGGTATTTTAGTAATTTAGGAATATTAGTATATTTTACTATTTAGTAAAATGTTATTAGAGAATGATGGAAGGAAAATTAAGTAATTAAAAAAAGAAAAGGAAAAATTAAAAATAGCAATAAAAATGAAGTATGCAAGAGTGTCTCAAGGGATTCTTAGCATTTTTGTTTGTGCAAATTTTAGGTTCTTTCACACTAATTCGTCATTCATACCAAACAATAAACAAAATAGGATGTGAAAATGTCCGGTTTTATTATTGCCAGTTACCAAACAATGGATATAATATAACAAAATCCTTGAATTTTATATTCCATCTTATTCATTTCTATCTTGTTTAAAAATCTTGACGACCAAACGTAGCCTAAAAATATAGCAAATATTGAAACATCGGAAAAGATAGTGCTTGAGAAGGATTGGCGAATTGGTCTTTAGGTGACGGTGAAGATTCAAGTGGGGAACTTTTTTTTTTTTGGGAGATATTTTTGCATTTTTCTTGTCGGATGGACTATGCTATAATTCTTATTTAAGTATATTGAACATGTCAAAATGATATAAAAGAAAGTCAAATTAACATATTTTTCTCCAAAAGTCATAGGAACACAGAGAATCTGTACACAGCAAAAATTAGTGGATCGAGCGTGCGAGAGGGACACCACACCTTTGACCGGCCCTTTCAAACCAAATACCAAAAAGGACTCGTTACTTAATAATAATAATAATAATAATAAACAGAATTCATTGAAAAAATATAGGGAAAAAAATTATTTTCTTTTCACACAAATTCACAAACTCTCTCACCAGCGCTAAATCCCCACTCTCGCTCAGTAATAATCCCACAGCAACGATCCGCCGCTCCCGGGGGGCACCACCACCGTCTGATCGCCATGATCGTACGGCCGGCCATCCTCGAGGCGCTCCAACCACGTCGACTGGTAGTCGTCGTAGTAGCGGTAGCCCCACTCGGCGCCGACCGAGTCAACGAAGGCGAACTCGCCGCCCCCAAGGTCATCGCAGCTGGCGCCGAGGCTCGGCAGCTCGACAATCTCGCTCAGCTCCACCGTCGCCGCGGATATGTCCATGGCGGAGACCATGGACGACAGCGACCTCGAGGACAATGACGAGTGTTGAGCGTCGAGCTCTGCCGTCGGCCGCAAGGTCTCGGTCGTTCCTGTCAATTCATGGTTACGCCTCAGATTTCGGAAACATATGGACGAGTTCTAAAGTTTGATATGTTTAGAGCTTTGACTCGACAGAGAGAGTTTCGGTCCAAGCTTTGATGAGCATTTGGGGAAGGTGATCGTACCTTGGTGGTCGGGCATATGGGCGGCGAGGGAGGCCGCGGCCTGGACGTCGCGTGGGGAGAGGGAGGCGGGGCGGGGGAGGGAGTGGGCGAGGTGGGGGAAGTTGAGGAAGGCGGAGGAGCCCTTGATGTGGAGGGCGGCGACGTCGTGGGCGCGAGCGGCCATCTCCGGGGTGGGGAAGGTGCCGAGCCAGATGCGAGACTTCTTGCGGGGTTCCCGGATCTCCGACACCCACTTGCCCCAGTTCCTCATCCGGACCCCGCGGTACACGGGGTGCTTGCTCCGCTTGGAGGAGGATGTCGACGACGGGCCCCGGGCCGCGGCCGGCGAGTGGGGTGAGGATGAGGAGGAAGACGAGCAAGAGGAGGAGCAGCATGTTTCCGGGTCTGACGAGTTCGATCTTTCCGCCATTTTCATCAAACCGAGAGAGAGAGAGAGAGAGGGGGAGGACTATATATGTTATGTCTTCTTTCAATCTCCTTCCATCACCTCCATGAGAGCGGCTCGAGGCTTTTATAACAGGTGGGAGGGGATCCACGCCCGGGAGGAGAGGGTAATTGAGACAAGAACACTGTTCAAGAAAAGAGAGTGGCGAGCGACCACGCAATCTACACGTCTCCAACGAAGCGTTTCACTTTTGTCTTTGGGTTCTTCTGCATTTCAACCCTACTACTGTTTCTTTATCCCCCCCAATCTTTTCCTTTCTATTTTGTTCACTTTGCTCACTGTTCATATCATTAGTAGTGAGAAATTTAAATGCTGAATAGTTTACTAAACTTCGCTATTTATTTGCATGCGATTCGACGCCGGGGGGGGCCAATCATTACCGCCCCGGCTCTTCTTGATTAGTAAAAGGGAGGGAAGGGACGACTTTAATGATCGAGCCGTGCGATCCAAAAAAAAAAACCCCCTATGATGCCAACTCTTTGACGTTATTCGATTGCATAACAAGAAGTCACGTTTTCTGGACCGGAGCTCGGGAGCTTATAGTTGGCAAGGTTAAAGACTTCGCTATAGGGTTTTCAAAAGGATACGACCACGATCAGGGTCGAAATATTTAGGTCTTAATAGTATTTCGTGCGGATTATGGATGCAGAGGAGTTGGTAAGCTACGTATATGAAAGGAGTGTCGTTTCACTGGCGGAGGACGGTAAAATACCAAAACGCAAAT
This sequence comes from Rhodomyrtus psidioides, assembly GCA_021437785.1. Lineage (NCBI taxonomy): Eukaryota > Viridiplantae > Streptophyta > Magnoliopsida > Myrtales > Myrtaceae > Rhodomyrtus > Rhodomyrtus psidioides. The sequence continues at coordinate 1,641,186 of JAILYB010000143.1, read as the reverse complement.
AGAGTTAATAATATTCATTTTGTTAGTAGATGAATGTTATATATGTTATATGTTATATATATATATATATATTCCAATGAGAATGGCTATATTTTTTTAGATCGATTTGATGAGAAAAATAGAATTTACTTGCTGGGGCAAGAAGTCGAGAGCCACAGGTATAGTGAATTATGTTTTTGTAATTTTGCGTGATTTGTCTCTAGCAAGGTTTTAATTTAAATTGGGGTTTACGTGGAACTTGAGGCCCATGCTCGTCCGGTCCCATCTCCGGGAGGCTAGATATTTCCTTGAGGGCCCAATCTTCCATTATCAAATTCAATGCATAGCAACAACTTTGTAATTTTTTATTTTGGGAGCATTCCCTCTTATCTCCTCCCCCTCCGGACGAGAGGATTTGAGCTAGATCTCTTCCATTCCTCGCCTCTTCGTTTTTTGATTTAGTTCTCTATTCCTTTTTTTTCTTGCCTCCCATTTGTGGAGCCGTTTTTCTTTCGATTTAGTCTCCGGATGCTCATATCCATCTTCACGGCTTTGCCTTCCGGCGGTGCGCGCCTATGTTCGGCGGTCTTGGGGCCTCACATTTATAAACCGACAACTTTCTCACACATTAGGCCTTGGTCGGAGCCTATATCAATGCTGGGTGGTCTTGAGCCTAACTCATCTCAAAAGCCATCTTAAAGGATGACGCTTTCCCTCATACTTATAAACTGACCACCAGTCCCTTCCACAACCGATGTGCGATAACCCCAACACGATTTTGGTCTGAAGAAGTCATAGATTTGTTTTTTGAATAGGTGACCCATATCTTTGTTCTGGTAATTCATCTTGTTGTCTGGGGTTTGTATTGTTTTGAAGTTGTAGCAGTTGGACAACAATGTTTCACTATGTCTTTTGCGGATATGAATGAAGTGTTACTTTGATCATTAAAAAAAAAAACAAGAGATTCCGTTGAAGCTTGAATTCATTGTCGCGAATTATGAATTTTAGTTCGATTTCTCTTAGTAATAAAACCCCGTCCATATTCATCGTACATACCCGAGAGCGCTTCCCGAAATTGGAAATTAGCCTCATTAATTTTTTTCAATTTTGGCCGGGCGATAAGTACGAATGTGTAAATTGTCAGGGTATCCCAACCCGAAAGTACAAGCCAACTCGAGCCGATTTTTGTTGTTGAGAGGAAAATTTGAGGAGAATAGAAATAATAAATTGAAAAATAGACAGAAGAATCTTCCCGAGCATATACTACCTAGGGTTTACCTATAACAAAAGTTGATGATGATGCAATTCTTTTGCACTAAACTTGATCATGAGTACAGTAGTTGGGGCATAAATGCATACTATTTTCATTTGGACGGCCTCATTTGAGTAATGATAAGCATGTCGCGAAAATTCTAATGTCAGGTGATCCAAATGTAAGGAGTTGGGGGTGGGGTGCGTCCTAATACCAAACAAAAAAAAAAACTATAACTTCAGCATTTATCCTAACAATATTTATTTATTTATTTTATAACCAAGGTGTCCGGACCAGCTTGCGCGCACCTCAACTATTCATCGGGGGAGACTAGCACAGCAACCCACCGCAATGGCCCATACTTAAATCACAGGTGCTCAGCTGGGGAATCGAACCTAGGACCAGTGCGCCTAACCACACAATCCCAAGTACGCCATAACCAACTAAGCTATCTATGAGTGGGTATATTTGATTTTTTTTTTATCTCATAAAAAACCCTTAATTTTTACTTTTCTCCTAATTTTACCAGTCTAATACTAAAAAAATCCTCAATTTTAGTATCTACCCCAATTATATCCGAAATTATATTTTGTCCCATAAAAAACTCTCAACCTTTACTTTTTGTTCCAATTCTACTATTATCAATCTTCCGTCCATAATCACCATTAGTTAATCCTACGCTACTCGAATTTTCTCTTTGAACGTGTTGAAAAGCAAATGAAGAACATAAAGAACACAAAATTTAATGAGATTCGACAATATGCCTACGTCCTCAATCAAACACATGAATTTTACTGTGGATGATTTTGTTAGTATTATAGAACTTTGATACCGTATTATCTTGAATGCCAACGGATGCAGCACCTAAAGATTAGAGCTAGAGCTCTTAATATTTCCCTTTCCCTCTCATTGCCAAATACACTATTTGTTCTATCACTATTTACGAAACTGATTTCAGTTGGACATGTTACAGAGGAATTAAATTGTATTTTGCTAATGTATCCGCACTTTTGTCTATTTTAGGACATCCTCACGAAGTTGGGTGTGGTACTAAGAGGGAGATGTATTACATGGACTCATGGACGACTTCAATTTTTAAAATGTCAATCAAGTCTGAGGGTCGTCTACAAGTCGGAAAACACAAATATGGCTTTGGCATAGGTGATTGGGGCATCCATTGTTTGGTTACATGAAGAATTTATTTCCAAATTAATTTTCTAGGTTTGAATTATTATCAATTTTATTGTCATATTTGCATTTTGGCGAAAAGCCATCGAGTATATTTTCCTATCAGTTTAAATAAAAGTGCAATTCCTATCTCTTTGATTCATTCCGATGTGTGGGGTACTTCTCCTATTATTTTTGTGTTTGATAGTCGGTGGTTCATTCTTTTTGTTGATGATTGCACTCATGGTTATATCTGATAAAGACTAAGGATGAAGTTGCCAATGTGTTCGAAATTTTGCATACTATGGTGCAAACTCAATTTAGTGGGAAGGTCCAAATTCTTTGCTGTGATAATGGTGGTGAGTACATTAATTAGCATCTCAAAGAATGTCTTCTGTAGCATGACTTACTCCATGAAACGTCATGCCTAAGAATGCCCAACAAAATAGGATAGTAGAAAGGAAGAACATGCATATCCTTGAGATAGCTTGTTCTTTATTATTTGAAAATAATGTTCATCGTCATTTTTTGGATAATGCAGTGACTATAGTGGTCTACCTTATTAATAGAATGCCATCGAAGGTGTTAAAATTTCAGACACCATTGAAGGCTCTATTCTCTCTTGTACACTTATAATCAATTCTTACTATTTCCCCTAAGGTGTTCGTCTGCATCGCCTTTATTCGCATCCCCATTACACAACAGACAAAACTTGAATCGTGTGCTATACGGTGAGTGATTTTAAGCTATGGCTCACATATAAAAGGGTATCGGTGCTATAGTCCATCTATTAAGAAGACATATGTTATAATGGATGTGACAATCCTTGAGACAGGATCTTTCTTTCGGGACACTACTTTTTCTTTTTAGGGGGAAATACAGACGGGAAAAAAAAACATTGGTAGGAGACTAGTGATGTTATTAGCACCCTAGGGGACTACAAATCGGTGGAGCGTCAGCATTGCTACCAACAGCTAAGACCGAACTAGGCCAGAATTTTACCGATGGATGTTGAGCAAGAAGACCTGGAATGTGTGCAAGGTATTTCGAAAATTTAAGAACAAATCCCGTCAAGGGAAGGTCGGGTCCTCAAGGAGCTTAGTTTGCAAGACCAACCGGCTATTCTAGAACAGGTTCCCCCATTATCTTTAGTACCCGACCCAACTCCTGAGGTAACTTCTCATACTACTTATTCACATGACGATTCTAATATTTCTATAGGATATAAATTACCTGCCAGGCAACAATCGAGGAAAGCCCCCGAATCGATACTTACCAGATTGTGGAGGGAAAGAAAAGTCTGCCTATTTGTTTCATTAACTATGTTTCGATTGACAAATTGTCTGAGCCATTAAGGGCATTTTTTTTCGAATGTATCATCATTTTATATTCTAGATGGAGTGCATGACTCCTTAAAAGATCCTAAGTAAGCTCAAGTTATGAAGGAAGAGATGGAGGCGTTACAAAACAAAAAACAAAACAATACTTGGAAGCTGGTGGAACTGCCCCAAGGGAAGAAAACAAAGGGATGCAAATGGGTGTTCTCGATCAAGTATAAAGCACATGAGTCCATTAAAAAGTATAAGGCGAGGTTGGTAGTAAAAGGCTATACACAGACAAATGAGGTGGATTTTCAGGAAAATTTTTCACCTGTTGCGAAACTGTAAGTGTTATTGTATCTTGCAGCTAATTTAGATTGGCTATTATACCAGTATTAAGAACGCATTTCTCCATGGTGATTCTGAAGAGTATATCTATATGGATATTTCATCGGGTTATAGTCCTTCCTAAAAATTAGGACTGATTTGTAAGTTGGAGTGATCAATGCATGGGTTGAAACAGTCTTCTTGAACTTGATTTTGGCTACGAAAAGGTATGAGTATGTTCAGAGCGATTCTGATCACACCATATTCTTGAGGTGAAGTCGAGATAAGATAATTGTATTGATTATTTATGTAAATGATATCATTATCTCAGGAGATGATGAGGAGGAATCGCGAAATTATAGCAGAAGCTCTTATTGGAGTTCGAGATTGAAAAAACTTGATGGACTCAAGTACTTCTTGGGGATAGAAGTTGCAAGATGTAAGATACGTATTTTTTTTTATCTCAGAGAAAGTATATTTTGAATTTGTTGACTGAAGTAGGAAATGCTAGATTGCAAATCTACAGACACACCAATTGTTAGAATCATAGACGGGGAGTATTCTGATTAGATGCCTACAAATAAAGAAATATATCAAAGCTTAGTTAGCAAAGTGATTTATTTATCGCATACAAATCATGATATTGCCTATGCATTGAGTGTTGTAAGTCAATTTATGCACACTTCGAGTGAAGATAATATGGATGGTGTAATGCGAAGTAAAAGTCTCTCAATATCAATATCTCTCTCAATTCAGTTTCTTTTCATTTTCAGCGCCACTCTTCCCTAACCATGCCTCCATTATCGCTGCCCATCGCTGACCTTCATCACCTGCCACCAACCACTGCCACCCACCACCACCCATCGCCGTCCGCCGCCGATCGTTGCCCCTTCATTGCCAACCGTCGCTGCCACCCATTGTCAACCTCTATTGGCCGCCATCCACCCACCACCGCCGCTGCAACCATTGCTTAATTTGCCGTCGTACCAACATGACCATCAGCCGTCTGCTACCTCCCTTGCCACCCGCCGTCGACCTCCATTGGCCGCTGCCACGCTTGCCGACCACCGCTTGCCGCAAATTCGACATCTCCGGCCGCTAGAATAAAAATCATTATTTTATTTTTAAAAGTAAATAGTTTTTTTAATAAAAAAAAATTATTTGTTAAAGAAATTTAAAATAATTAAAAATGAAGTAAAAAAAATTTCGGTAACTGACAATAATTTTTTATAAAAGATTTTGTGTTAATAATATTTTAAAAGTAGAAATTTTCAATAGTTACTGAAACGAATTTCTCTAATCAGAAATCAATTTCTAGAGAAGAAATAGAAAAATCAATTTTTGTTTTAAGATGCACGTGTGAGTTGTGTTAGAGAAGTCCTACATTAAAGAATTAATGTGGTATTGAGCAGTTAATATATCCAAGTTGGCCCATAACTCATTGGCTTAAGCTTTTGAGTGAAGGTGGGTCCAACTGGATATATTGACAGGATTGGACTTGGGCTCCCTCTTGGTGATCTCCCCTGGTTAAAGTATCGGACTTCTATTGCGCACTCCTAGCAAATGATATCAGAGCCGGATTGGTGGGCCTCCAATCTGTTCCGATGAACATCTTAAGGAAGGAATCTAGTGGTCAATGCGGTTTCGGGCTGGTGGGCGTTATGGTGTAGCAACGCGGGCTCGATGGGTATTGATGGAGATTCAAGTTAAGATGGATCTTAAAGAAGGGATTTTGTGACCAACGCGATTTCCGAACCGGTGGACGTTGTGGTATAGCAATACGTCCGATGGGCGTTGATGAAGATTCAAGTTAGGCTCAATGGGCATTAATGGAGATTCAAGTTGAGATGGATCTTAAAGAAGGAATCTTGTAGCCAACGCGGTTTCCGGGCCGGTGGACGTTGTGGTGTAGCAACACGGACCGATGGGCGTTGATGAAGATTCAAGTTGAGATAAGTTGGTGCAAGAGGATACTTAGATAAGAGGGAGCAATCCTAACACTGGTGCTCACACGTGATGGGGAGATTGTTAGAATGCACTCACATAGTGAAGTCCTCCATTGGAAAATTAATGTGGTATTGAGCAGTTAATATATCTAAATTGGCACATAAATAATTAGCTTAAACTTTTGAGTGAAGGTAGGTCCAACTGAATATATTGACGAGCTCGGACTTGGGCTCCCTTTTGATGATCTCTCCAGGTTAAAGTATCGAACTTTCGTTGCGCACTCCCAACATTCAGCTTCTAAGTAAAAGTAGAAAAAGTAACATCTAGCTATAAGTTAATTTCTGAAACAAAAGTACTATCATGCGTGTTCTTAATGTCCTTTGGTTCGGTTTCTCAGCCACACGATAAGCCTGCTGAGAGGCAACTTAAGAAAACACATTATAATTAAATAAAAGTTTCATCTGTAAAAGTAATAATAAAAGGTAAAAGTCATATCGAAAGAATTCTACCCAATCTTTTTCACCAGGTCTCGAGAAACCTTTTTTTGTCCTTTTATTCTCGTCGCTCCGAACTTCTGTGGTTGCAATCCAAGTCCAAAAACCGCACATAGAGACATCATCAGTGCCCATTCCAACTTTCCATTTCCCTCAATAGCAACTTCAATCACACGGAAACTCTTTAGTCTTTACCGAGATAGGCAGCTAGCCGCTCTTATGTACAAGCATTCCTCCCCATGTCATATCGATGGGGTCCAACTCTATATGTTCCGCGCGCTTCCCTTTCGTTCCTTGAAAATTGCATAAAATCGTTCATTTCAATGCCAATCGTTGCGGTTCTCAAGAAAGAAGGCCCGGTGTTCACACTAGCAATTTCAAGTCAAAATTAACCGGAATGACTACATTGACAAATCGTCAAAAAATTTATGACCAAATTAACACGATGATTGAATCCTCTCAAACGATAGCCACCCGCCTCCTTCCTTTTCTCCTCGACACATCTTTCTTCTTCAGACTCCATAGAGTGGAGGGTTTGAGATGGATCTCTCACTCACCTCCCGTCTTCTTTAAATGATTTAGTTTTCTCTTTTCTTTCTCTTGCTTTCTTGCCGTTTAGGCGTCTTTTTTCTTATGATCTAATTTAGATCTAGAAGCTTATTTCCCATTTCAAGAAGATTTTTATCTCGATCTAGTCTATATTTTCAGATATTTTGCATGTATGTTTTCTGGGTTTCGTTTTCATCGAGTTTCGTTGGTGTATAATTCCAATTTAAAAGGAGATTGGAGGAGCTTCGTAAAGATTCGCTCTCACAGTCAGATCTGTGCTTGTTCAACCTTTTAATTTTGCATGACAATAGTGTTGGAGACTTTGAACTTAGGCACACATCGCCGAAAGGCAAAGCCATAGCAACATATAATGATCTCGGTGTGTGCTTATTACTGAAGACGGTTTCAGTGATCAGTCACCAATTTTGGTTTGACGAAGTCATATATTTATTTTTTGAGCTTGTCCCTATCCGTGTTATGATGATTTATATTATAATCAGGAACTTGTTTTGTTGAAAAGTTGTTTGGAAATGAATGAAATGTCGATTTGACAAAAAAAAAAATTTAGCATGATTGAAAGGTTTATGACTAAATTTGTTGCCGTACCATATGTTAAAAACTGTTTAGACAATTTTTTCCTATATGCCCTACGAGCTTCCCTACTAGCTGCAGATATTATGATTCGAGTATTGCTCCATAAGCTTCATCTCTCCTGTGGTAGTTGCAAATATTATGATCTATGCGCCCTCTCTCACCAAACATTGCTCTCGCAACTCATCAATGGGGTCCAATCTCATTGGTGGCGCCAAAAGCCCTAGTCCTTCGATTTGTATTTCGAATTCGAATTTTCATTAAACCTTACTCTTGCGCTTTGATAAAATTACACGATTGTAGTTTTACGAGCGACATAAATTCGATTTCGATGTTGCTCATCCAATATAGGTTTTACCGCAAAACCCCAATAGGAAATGTTAAGTAAAATCGACTCAAATAAATCACGGATCTCACGCAAAGTTTTCCAGTATTTTCGAGCCGTCTCAGAGTATATTGGTGGAATCATGAACCGAACCGGTGAGGAAAAAAAAAAAACACTTCCCGCCAATGTGTACGAGAGAAGCCGGAATAACCGACTCACAAGCTCCTTTCAATGTAGGGTTACGTTTTGCTTCATTGTTGATAGGTGGAGATCTTTTTCTATCCAGTTTTTTAATTAGTGGGTCATAAACATTGACATCGCTGGTATTAAAGGCCTCGTTCGGAAGAATCAAAGACGAAGGAAAACACAACCTTTTAATATGATTAAGAAAAAACAAGAAAATTTCGTCCAAAAAAAAAAACAGAACTATAATTTTCTAACAATGGTTCAACTTCAAATCTTACACAAAAAAAAAAAAAAAGAAACAATGGTTCAACTTCAAGAACTAGGATTTTTAGTTTTATCAACAGTTCTTTGGCCTTTCCCTAGACAAATAGGTCGAGGCTGAGGGCTTGCTTGCCGAATCACCAGGGAAAAAAAAAATTAAGAGGGGGGTTGGGGGGCCTTCTTGTGAGGTCGAAACTTGTCGTCGTACCAATCATTTTCCCCTCCCCTTCCAGTTGTCTCTTTCACAGTTTCGTGAGTAGATTGACTCTTCCCAAAGTGTAGCTATTTTCACCTTTTTCTGATTGGTCCACAGTTGATCGAGAAGGACATGAATGCGCGGAAATCAATAGCTTTGTACATAAAATAAAGATGACCTAAGGTTACACCATTGACATGTGGCGTGCTTGATTAGGACACGTGAAAAACTCGTGTGTTTTAAGCCAAGCTTGATCTCTGATGCTCCACCAAATTGAGATGGAGGTGGACATGTCGAGCAAATGAGATCCTGCTGTTCTTGACGTGGGAACTGATTGATTAGCCGGCAAAGTTGGAATCAACGCATCTATATGGATCTGTTCCAATTTCTCTGACATTTTATTGAGATTTCTTCCGTTCGTTAGCGATCCGTGGCAACTTAAGGTGCTTAATTTGGAGTCACCATTAGTGAGATACGAAATTTGTATGCCGAAAGATACGCGCTAGCGAACGGTATCATGCGATTCTTTTTTTTTTTTTGGGATGGTCCCTGCCGTTCTATATGTAGTCTTATCTTTCCAATGAGACCGGCCTGACTTGAAGTGGTTATTTATGTTTTGACAACGAAGCAAATTGAAAATTGTACGTGCACTTGGATATAAATGTATGTGGTGGGGGTTGTACTGTGTTTTATAACATGAACATGAACGTACATATCTTATATGTTTGATCTGATATAAATGCATACGATATGATACTGAGCTCTAGTCATACATACATGAAACCCAACGCCCACTATGTCTATGCGATGTGATTGGAAAGTAACATTTATCGTTGCTAAGACAAAAACTTACAATGACAAAAGAAATTATAAAGCAGCTGCTGAAACATGAAATTATATCGACCGATTATGTGAAGTCAGAAGTGGATTTGGCTAGTCCTCTGACTAAACCCTTGGGAAGGAAGCAAATAGTTGAAGCGTCAAGGGGAACGTGACATACGCAAATATTTATCAGCGATGATGGCTGTAATCCAACCTACGTGATTGTAGATCCCATGAAGTAGGTTTACATGAATACAACAAGCTATTTTGTTGATTCTACACCACCAAAAATGAGATTAATTTCCCTCCTGCAGCGTATTTGATTGGTGCTAAACTACATATCAAGTGACGGTGAGTTAAGCTTTTAATGAGCTCCATATCCCTTACGGTTGGTGTGTTTATTTACAGGATGCACTTGATTTATTTACAGAGCAACACCTGATGGGATCATCCATTTTCGGGTTGGCGATTCTTGAAGTTTAGCAACAGTTATCTCCGGACGCAGGTTGTCGGGGATTTACGGAGATTATGGAATCCCTGAGGGTGGTTCTCATTTGGTAAGTTCAAGAAACAGACATTTTCGTTTCTTCTTCCAGAATACCTAGACTGGAATAAGGATTGATAGCCCTAAAGTTACTCTCTGTAACGTGGAAACGTGAGCTTGAAGTAGCAAAGAATCCTATGCAAGCAACAGAACCATTACTGCGTTCACATTCAACTGGATAGAACCCTAGCATAGCAAGCAAGAAGATCCAAATATTGTCCCTTGGTGAATGAGCTGCTTCCCAAGAACTACTTTTTTCTGTGGCAGAAAACTAAAGCGGCAAAGCATCAGTCATTTCAACGCGACAAAAGGGTGCGCGGTACGGTAAAAGCCGAAGCTGCCTTTACCATTCTCGGTGCAGACGAATTCGTGTCCAAGCAAATTCCATGCAGATAAAAGAGGAAACACTCGATCAAATAATTTTCCCACAGGGACAGCTGGTTCTCTTCGACTGTGACTGAAAGGACACTGTAATTTTTGTTTTTTTTTTTAGGATTAATAGCACAAAATGCGTAAACAAATACATTCATGATAAATTTACTTGAGATTAATTTTTTCATCACAAAAAAAAAAAATCAAATCAGTATACATATGACAAATTTTCTCCAAAATAATTTCTTAATCACAAAAAAAACTCAAATCGGTACACTTATGATAAATTTACCATCTGTAAATCTCTGTTAAATGAAATTAATATTATGAAAAAAAATCCCAAATTCGTATATATGTCAATTGCCACACGTCATTTGACTTGGCACTGATGGTAAAGTTTAACGGAAGTTAACGGATAGCAAATTTTTCACGTATAATTTAAGATGGTTTATGATTGTTTTAAAATTAATCTTTTTTTTTAATTTCCTCTTTGAAAAATGACCTCCTCTGACCAGGTCAAGAATCTCCCCAAGTCCAATAGTTATCCATGGTATATGCACGCTGCACAGGCACTGTCCTCTATGGAGGACAGGCTTGAGTTCCATAAGAGAGGAAACAGTACAAATTTAGTACTGTTTTTTTGACAAAAGCGATCTGCATAAACAGCTTTTTTGAGACTCGGATAAGAAGTGTCTTGGATTTTTTTTAGACTGTACAAGTTGGTGGAGATGATGATCAGGGAATAAAAGTTTCAGCTCAGACGCGTGATGGAGCCAGAAGGGATGAATTTTATTATATCGAAAGCATGTTGTTTCCATTAGCCAATGAGTAACAGGGAACTAACAAAGTTTACTATCTCAAATCTGCTTCGAATTTTACTTTGTCTAAAAAATAATCAATTTTGGATCTATTCTCAAATCTACCGTGGCATTTCCGCTTCAATAATAAATCCACATCAGCGAAGGCAGTATGAAAACTTAGTTCCAAATGAAACTATTCTAGGAAAAGAGAATTACAGTCCACTGACTAACGATAACGATGATTTTTGGACAAGGGGTTAGTAGGGTCTGATTTTACGATTATAATAAAAATTGACGATTATTTCCTTAGACAAAAATGAAGTTCAAGATAGATTTGAGACTAGACCCCAAATTTGATTTATTATTTTTTTATTTTTGCTTAAACAAAGAAAAGTTCAGGGCAAATTTGAACTATACCTAAAGTTTGAGATTCTAGACAAAAAAAAAAAAAATTTGGGGCAGAATTTTAGACTGTATCTAAAGTTTGGGGCATTTAAGGAATTAGGCCCCAAATCCTGGGTCTATTTCACAGATTTTTTTTTTTCATTTTTAGCTTGTAGCATTTTAAAATTTGACTTTTACCTATCAAACAATACTTGATATTTCTGAAACGCGCAAAAACCGAATGATGGTCATCTCCTTTTCCAAACATGATCAGCCGTTACACGAAAGGCTCCTTGTTCCGAGTTTGGACAAGATGTTTTCCAAATGAACTTGCATTTGCAGGACCATCCATGGGCATATCCAAATCATCCGACGCCATCCGAGATCCATTGAAATGTGCTTCTCCAGCATGTTTTTCGACCGCGATACTAAAAAAGAGACAAATCGGCCCCGCCAACCTCTTTTTGGATCTCAAATGACATTGTGCTATAAGCAGAGCAAAACGTTGTGATCTTCTTCTTTTTTACCCTTCTTTTTCGCATTGAAAGCTGGTATGTCCTGAAGAAGTAAATTGGGCTTTGGTCACTTCAGTTCACACGATCCAACCAACCTAACATTGTCCAATCCTGGACATTCTTCAACAGGTAAAATTGGTTGGAAGAGATCAACTGCTGCCATTATAATAGGGCTCAGCAAACGCTGAAACTGGGTCCCTGAGGTGTAGTAAATTAGGTTTGACCATCCCCCATCATGTGTGTTCTGCACATCATTTCTCCTGAATATTCAATGCGCTGTCGAGCTTTGATATGCTCCATCCCTTGATTAAAATTTGACCAAACCCACATGAGAAAGGAAAGTGCAAAAATAAAAATAAACAAAAAGTTTGCTAGCTCAAATGTTTCCATGAGCTTTTCTTGAATTCCATCCCCATTCTGTATTCTGCATGTCACTTCTCCTGAACACTATTCAATGCACTGTCGAGCTTCAACATGTTCCATCCCATGACAAAATTTGGCCAAACCCACATGAAAAAAAAAAAAAAGAGGGAAAAGATTGGTCACAGACAACAGACATACACAACTTGAGCAGTCACAACCATCTGATGTAGACGTGTTTCATTGGGCTTTCTTGAATTTAAGATGGACATGGAGGTGTCGAGAGATGGTTCCACTGAATCATGCGGATTCACCGCTTGTGTCCGTCACATGGGTTGCCCATACCATGGAGGGAAACCAACATGAGAGACGCTTGAGATTCTTCACATTAATCTGATGCATCTAAACATGAGGTGGGTCCAAACCAGGCATTGCCTCTCTTTTTTTCATTTTTGACCTTTTAATTTCCCCCCTCCCTTTTTCTCTGATAAATCACGTTCTCATTTAATGAGTATGTGTTGGTTTTCTTCTGTCTATTCACATGTAATTTCATGTGGCAGACCCCCCTCTTGTTGTTTCCAGTCTACTGTATTATTTTCCTGATGTTGGACGGGTTGGAACATTCAAGCAAGCACGGTGCGATATGATACAATAAATGGAATCTCATCTATCTTCCCTCTCTCAATTTGCTATTGCTAGTGATTGTATTAAGCCGGGAAATTCTTCTATGATTCTGGATCATGTATGTGTGTGTGATAGTGAGCATGTGCATAAGGATGTGAATGAACATCTGAGATTTGTTCATTGGTGATAATGTTAGGTTCAGAAGCTCACGTCTTTTCTTTTCCTGCGAGAGCTACTACACAAGGATGTTTCATGATTGAAGATCAATTCCACCCTTTCAATGCGGTTGCCACTTGTTCTTTCTGAATAATGAAGACACATATAAGCCTGTATTTTGCAGGGGCATGGTCAGAAAATAATATTTTGCTGGGACCTTTCATTAAATGGCTCATCCATTCAACAAGATGATCACGACGATTCTCTGTTTTTCACCAAGGGGGTAATCTACTACCTTACTGCATCAGTCTTCTGAGGGTCTGGCAGCACTTGAAGAAACAAGATATAACTCAGCGATCTTGCCCTAGAGTTTGGTCAGGAGCAAACATTTACAGCTTTACCTTTGTCTGATGCATCATGTGTCTGAGGAGCCTTGGGGTACAAAGACGTGTTCTATATAACACCATAAAAATTTTCAGCGATCAGTGAGAGAGAGGCAAAAGACGATTTGAATCACGGAGTGACAAAGATTAACATTATGAGATAAGATTTGCGTGGATTGCTGTTTTCCTAAGAACCATTAAGGCAGTGTGTTCCCTAGTCCGAGTTCCCAAAGAGTGTTATAGAGGATCGACTCCGATCAGCCGTCCGGTCTTTGTTGTTCGATATTCCCTTATACGTAGACTTTCTGCTACAAGATCAAAGGTAGTGTGGCGATGGTTGTGTGGCTTTTATAAGTCATGATACGGACTTTGGCCTTTCGCACAATTAGGGATGTGCATATATAGTCTCTAACAAGGCAACACACATACCAAATGTTAGCACAGGGACAGGAGTTTTCGAGTGTACTGGCACTTGATAGGAACTTGACTAGGGTCTACAGTCTTTACCGGATTAACCATGAGGTCGTTAGGATTGTTTAAGAATCCGACTGATCCCTACTGAGTGCGACGCCGTGCATATCAGATAATTGTGGGAGAGCACACATTGAAGCTCTTGAGGCCACAATAACAAGTCCATGTCTAGACAAGCCCATCACTGTTGATGCCATGATGACGGGCTCTCCTGCTCAATCCATCACAGCACCCTAACATTTGGAGGGTCGCCACATCTTTGTACCCTTTGAAATCCCTTTCTTCTGTCAAATTTTCCCCTGCTACAATTGGATTTTCCATGCAAATCAATTCTTCATGTTCTCTCTCTTACCTTGGTTTTGCTTATTAATCACAGTATCACAGCAAAAATATAGTGAAACAGCAATCTACCTCATACATCAATTGATGCATCTGACAACTGTTCTAAACAGGAAATATAGAAGAAAAGGCATTGGTTTCATACCGACATTGAAGATTCAATGAGACTTGATTATTCACTCGATAATCTTCAACAGCTTATGAATAAAGGTTAGACATACCTCAAGGGAAGCAGAAAAGCAGAATGAATGGTAATCCTCAGTTAAAAAGATGTTGGCATGATGTCACAGTACACTTGGCGTCTGTGTTTGTATTCTGTTAAAGCTTTCAGTGTTTGCTTATTTGAGCTCCAGAATTGTAAAGATAAACTTCCACCTGCGGACGAATCACAAACTCACCTGAGAGTTATAATTTCCCTGTCAACTAGTATACCATGCAAGAGCAGGAAATTCCTGGTCGTATCCAAGTTTCCATTTTATTGTTTATTGTCCTCATAAATTAAAAAAGAATGTGCTTTTTCCCGCAACATTGATTGCTTCACTACCCCTGCCTTGCAGTCCAATGTTCTTAAAAGTAAATGAAGCAATGCCTAAGCGAAGATTTTATGGTATCTCCTACACTTTCCTTCTCTTATGACTTAAAATGAAGTCATCTTCATCATCTCTGTCCTGGATGATTCTTCTCTTGGACTTTAAGTCGCCATTTTTGGAGGCTTGCTGTTTCTGTGAGCTCTCGGTTTTGCTAGGTGTATATGGCGACTTAATGGGGATTCCCGTGCGTATTTGCTTTTGCTTCTTCTGTTTCTTCTCATATGCTCTTTTTGCTCTTTCAGGGGACAACAAGCCATGTTCCATCATCCTATTCAGCACAAATGTGAGAAAAGTTATGAGTTATCAAATTAAAAATCAAACACTCTTAACAAGACTAGTAATACATAGCATCATTTATTAACAAAGGATATGAAATAGTAACCTTCTGCAATATGACAAAAGCGTTAATTATAGTGCTGCGGCAAAATCCAAGCTTGTTTCTTAATAGAATGCCTCATTGCTCAGTCATTGCTAACAGTTGACCTGTTCCAAGCTCGTTCACATCTATGCAAGGCTATTGAAATCTGGTATGGCAAGAAAACTAGAGAATCTTTTCTCCTGAGTTCTTCTCCTTAACAAATCCTGGGGAGAGTCCGCTCACAAAAGAATGTAATTCCTCGGGAATTATAGATTTTATTGCAATTTGTAAGCTTTTAGATTGATGGATCACATTTCCATTAGCAGACTTTGATGTGCATGTGTATATATATATATATATATATATATATATATATATATATATATATATATAGAGAGAGAGAGAGAGAGAGAGGTGTAGGTGTAGATTTAATTGTGCCAACCATAGGAATTGAAAAGCAAATTCTGTCAAGATTCTACAAGACCATTCCTTCACGTCATAGTTCCGTCAATTATCTCAACGTTCTCACCTAGCTGTCCCCAAAGTAATCCTTATGGCCACCAACTCTGTAAATTTTTGCAAGATAATTGAGCATCTAAGCCTGGATAGAATCCATCATCTCCTCAATTTGAGCAGTCAAATTTCAGCTCTGTTATGACAACAACAAAAATTTCTATATAGTACATTCATCCCTCTTAGAAATAAAAAATCCTATCCAAAGTAACTCAACTTTATTGGACTCAATACTTGGATTACAGGTATACGTTCCAGTTCAAGGAAGGAACAATGAGTTCTCTAGACCCATCGAGTTCCGGGAAAGTTGGCCGATGCAGAATTACATGACATACCACACCTCCCGCGAATTCTCAATGTGTAGCTATACAACATAAGTTGGTGGTTTTAGAGGTTCGGTATAACAAAGTACAGAAAATGCAGAGAAGTGCTCAGCACCCCAGAGTAAGATGGTGGAAGTTACATGAAGAAAAACAAACAGAATTCAAGGAAAGAATGCTACAGGAAGGACAGTGGCGACTAGAAGCCGAAGTAAATATGAGTGGAAAGAGATGTCTAACTGCATTCAGAGAGTGGCAAGAGGGGTGTTAGGGGAAAGTAGACTGAACGGGCTTCAAACAAAGGAAACCTGGTGGTGGAATGAAGAGGTGCAGGAGGTAATTAAACAAAAGAATGAGTGTTTCAGATGTTTACATAAATGTCCTAATGAAGAGAATTTGTAAAAGTTTAGATTGGCGAGAAAAAATGCCAAGAAAGCTGTGCGAGGGGCCAGATTCAAGGTTTTCACCTATACGTACAAAAAACTTGGGAGCAAAGAAGGAGAAAAATGTATCTATAGACTTGCAAAGTCAAAGGACAAGAAAAGTAAAGACTTGACATAGGTTAGATGTATCAAGGATGAAAATCAAACACTTTTGGTAAGAGATGAAGAAGTTAAGGGAAGGTGAATGTTTTTTAACAAATTTTTTAATGGAGAGAGCGATAGAAGTGAGGTGGATTTGGAAGATGCTTATGATGATTTAAACAGAAGGTTTGTGTGTAGAGTGAAAGCGCGGGAAGTTAAGGAGGCATTAAAGAAAATGAAGACTAGTAAAGCCTTGAGACCCGATGATGTCCATATTGAAGTGTGGAGATGCTTAGAGGATATAGCAATAAGTTGGTTGACTAGCCTTTTTAACAAGATCCTCCAAACTAATGAGATGCCTGATGAATGGAGAGAGAGTATACTTGTGCCTACCTACAAGAACAAGGGGAATATCCAGAATTGTGCCAACTATAGAGGCATTAAGCTTTAAGCCATACAATGAAGTTGTGGAAGAGAGTTATTGAGCATCGTTTGAGAATAGAAACCAAGGCCTCTATCAATCAATTTGGATTTATGCCAGGAAGATCTATCGTAGAGGCTATTTTCTTGATACGACAATTGATGGAGAGATATCGAGAAAGGAAGAAGGACCTCCATATGATGTTTATAGATCTCGAGAAGGCGTATGATAGGGTTCCAAGAAAGATTCTGTGGTGGGTTCTTGAGAAGAAAAAAGTACCTTCAAAGTATGTAGAGGCAATCAAGGATATGTATGATGGTATTACTACATGTGTGAAGGCTTGTATTGGCACATCAAGTTATTTTCCAATTACAATAGGCTTACACCAAGGTTCTGCTTTGAGTCCTTATCTTTTTGCCCTGGTTATGGATGAGCTAACAAAAGATATCCAAGATGAGGTGCCGTGGTGTATGCTATTTGCAGGCGATATTGTGCTTATTGATGAAACTAGGGCTGGGGTTAGTGCTAAATTAGAATTATGGAGACACACGTTGGAGTCCAAAGGATTTACGTTAAGTCGAAGTAAGACCGAATACTTGAAGTGTGAGTTCGACACGGTAGGAAAAGGAGATCAAGAAGCCATCAATATGCTCGGACAGGAGGTACTCAAGAAGGATACTTTTAGATATTTAGGATCAATATTGCAAAAGGGGGAAGAGATTGATGAGGATGTAAGCCATAGAAACAGAGCAAGTTGGATGAAATGGCGCAGTGCATAGAGATTTTTGTGTGATTGCAAAATTCCTCTTAGGCTAAA
The DNA here is from genome assembly GCA_021437785.1 of Rhodomyrtus psidioides. NCBI lineage: Eukaryota > Viridiplantae > Streptophyta > Magnoliopsida > Myrtales > Myrtaceae > Rhodomyrtus > Rhodomyrtus psidioides. Next base: position 1,623,280 of record JAILYB010000143.1, on the reverse strand, counting down.
AGAAAAATTTTATAGAACAGCAGTAAGACCTGCCATGCTATACGGAGCTGAATGTTGGCCAGCACAGAGGCAACATGAACATAAAATGGAAGTAGCGGAAATGATGATGTTAAGGTAGATGTGTGGTCATACAAGGATGGATAAGATATGAAATGAAAATATTCGACGAAAAGTTAGAGTAGAACCAGTGGCAGAAAAGATGAGAGCACATAGATTGAGATAGTTTTGGCATATCCTTCGAAAATCCCTATGCTCCGGTAAGAACAGAAGTTTGCTACCGAGAGCATAACACGAAGAAAAGGAAGAGGTCGGTCGAAACTTTATTGGGAAAAAGTAGTAAAATAAGATTTAATGGAGTAAGAAATAGATTGGCGTACGGTTTGTCTTAGGGCGGAGTAGATGAAGGCTATTAGTATTGTGGAGGGGCAGAACTCCCATGTTCCTGACTGTCTTTTTTGTTTATTTATTTTTTACATATTTATCTATTTTTCCTCGATCGGTCTTACTTTTAATTTATGCATTCTTAGGGTTATCGACCACCGACCCAAACTAGTTTGGGATAAAGGTATTATTGATGTTGATGTTTTTTGTTTTTTCATTTTTCTGTTTTGTTTTGTTTTGTTTTGTTTTTGGGTGGGGGGGAAGCTGGGCGATGAACGGAAGGTTATCCATTGAAGTTTTCCTGCATGTCATCTCATCACCAGCCAATGCTCCAGTTCCCTATTTTGCTGCTCAAGCTAACACCATGAACTCTGCTTTGACATACTTCACCTAGTTTGTAAACAGGAACCTTTTGGAACTACATGTAATGATTGCTGCTTTACCTTTTGGAAACACGATTCTTCCTTGTTCACCACTTCAAAGTCACCTCCAGCTGGCTAATATAAGCTTAAGACCATGAACTCTTTACCAGAAGTCACCAAATATAGCCTACATTTTCAATTGAATTACTAGTGGCAACAAGTGGGTAATTACACAACACAAGTTCTAACACAATAAATCCGAATTTACTAAAATCACGGTTGATGATTAGAAATAACAAGAAAAAATGACTATTTGAACCACCAAACAATTGTCCAAGAAAAAAAAGAGCCACTAAACGAGGATCATAAACAGACGGAACATGCCTGATACTTACTTATCCTCACTGGTAAAATCAGAGTTTTATCTGAAAATGAGGTCTTTAGGTAAACTGGTTTATCTACTTCTAGACACAAATGGCTTTTGTTGTCTCGAATGGCTGCCAAGTTAACAGTTTTTCTTTCTTGAGTAATTAAAAGCAAGTTCATCGACGAATGATTCAATCTTTGGTGAAGAAATTGTATCCAGAACATAAAATATTGAACAGCAATTATCAATGTGTCAGCAACTTACAATTGACCTCCAGCAGTTAGTGCTAAAGCCCAAAGCACTGATAAGAAAAACACCAGCGACAAGCATTCTATTCAAAAGTCCTAAAACATATTACTGTCTTAACTAAACAAGATTGACAATACTCACCAGAACTCCGCCATTTCGCTTGTCGGGATTTGTTTTGATAATGACTCGTAAAATATCCTCAAGGGTTCTCTCTGATAATAGGGAACAAAACAAAACAAAAAAAAGAGAAATGAATTTCATTCCAACACCAGATGATTTTACGCACAAGAGTTGCTTGGCAGTAGATGAAGAACCTCTTCAGGAGGATCAAATTTCTGGCCAGGCAAACTGAACACTTTCTTCTCTCTCACTTTAGTGGTCGTCGTTCTCGTCGTGGTTTTCGATGAGCTCGGCGTCGTTTTAGACTTCACCTTCAAACATGAACCAAACCCTGTCATTCTCAAATTCGCATCACATTCAAAAAGCGAGAGAACGTAAATTGCAGTTCAGGAACCAGATGAACTCAATTTCATTTCAATTTCGTTCGCAGAATCCATCAAATGGGCTCAACTCAATCGATCAAACGGCAGCCGATCAATCAGAACACAAATCAAAGACGCGTTTCAGCTACAATCCAGCTCCAACCGCGATCCCCACTCGGTACCAACTCCCATTTCAAAGCAAGCCCAGTCCGACAAAGAATTTATTTATATAAAAAAAAAAAAAAACAAAGCACCGCCAACTGTACAAGTACCTCGGTTTTCGCCACGGACGAAGCAGATTTGTGCTTCCAGGCGGCGGAATCTCGGCTCGAGGAGCTCTCGATCTTCTTGCCGTGAGCTGAACTGTCGAATTTCACCTTCATCACTCCGGATTTGCTCTCCATCGCCATGATTGACCAGATTCCCGCGAATTGGTCCGCCGATCGAATCCCCCTCACCGGCGATTCATGCGATCGTGATCCTTCGAACGGATCGCCAATTGGAGATCGAACTCAAAAAGGCGATAGTTGGAGAAGAAGATCCAAGCTGCATTGGAGGTTAAAAGTCCGTTGTCTGTTAAATGCCTTTTCAACGAGCGAGCTTTTTAGTTGGACCTTGGTGTGCTGGTGAGACTAGGCGCGGCTTGAATTACCTGAATGCCCCTTGCCATCTGACGTGGACGGCGCCACGGTAAATCCGTCGCGTGTGATCGGACGGCTGGAAGAAGCCTCGCTCTTGTCCGTGTGATTAGGCGGCTGAGATTGGATCTCTGGCCAAAGGTGGATCGGATCCCGAGAAATATCAGTTAATTACAGGTAGGGTTAGTTTTGACTTTTGAGATGAAATTCTTTTTGTTATTATGAAAAACAAGAAAAATGTAAATAATTTTTTATTTTTCTTAAAATGTTTTTTTGGTGGAAATTCACTCATATTTCACCAACAATTTTAAGAGAGAGAAAGAGATTTTTCTCATAATTTTCCAAACACATTACTTTAAGCTGGGAAGTACTCCGAGACAAAAATAATATTTTTTTAAATATCCGTTACTATGATTTGGAGAATAAATGTTCTTTTTTGGATTTCATGGACGATGTTCGAAATTTACCCCAACGCTTTGTCTGAATTGTATTCGTTTTTTTTTTGGTCTAATTGTTTGAATTGTATTCACTCTCAAGTAAAAATGAAAATCGAAAAAACTAGACTATTTCATGAACCAAACGTGCCAAACTTTTATTCTTCCTCGCCTTGCACTAAACTGATATAAATACAAAACGCAAAATGACACAAATGGTCCTTAAACTTTGACCCAATCTTCAATCTAGTCCTTGAAATTTTAATTTAATCAATATGGTTCCTGAAAACTTTAACCCAATATGTAATTTGGTCTCTGAACTTTTAAAACATGTTCAACTTAATTCTAAACTTGAATCAATGGAAGGGCTACATTGAACATCTTTCTATAGTTCATAAATTGAGTTAGACATATTCCAAAAATTTTTGGACGATATTAATCAAATTAAAAGTCCAAGGACCATATTTCATATTAGGTTAAAGTTTATGGACCATATTGGTCAAATTAAAAACTCATGGACTATATTGCGCATTAAGTTAAAATTCATGGACTATTCATGTCATTATCCCAATACAAAACGATGTCTACATGAAATTTCGAAAATTTAACTATTTCTAATGAAGGTTGTTCTAAGGAGTCAGGACTGTTGCATTCATTACAAACTTGTCCAAAAGTGCAATGTGCATATTACGAAATGGTTTTTTTTTTTGGTGGAAACATCTTACGATATGTTTAAAGATGCGACATCGGTCTGGAATCTTTACTAGTGGATCGGCGAAAAGGAGGCGTGGGACGTGTCCTTTTTTTGCATGAGAATCGAAGTAAAGCAAAATAGACAGGTTAAAGCAAAGAATAAAGCTTCCTTGACTCTCCTCCATGTTTTTTTTTTCCCTTTTTCTTCTAAGGAACAGATCACTAGCTTGGTACTCACACCGCTTCTTTTGCTTTCTTACAACAATGACCAGAATGCTCCTCGTGTATCTTTCCTCATATTGCTCTATTCTCATCGATCCCATTCCGATTTTGCCGCGCACGGGCAAGTAATCCTGGACGGAGCCGTATGACGCAAGAGTGGTTCTTTCGTCATTAACTTGATCCGATACGTGCACAGGCATGTATCAACAAGAGAAACCCTTCAGCGTTTACATTGAATGACATGGAAATAAATGATCTTTATTTTTGGAGGTATTTATTTCCATGCGGTTCCATCGGTATCGGCAACTCTTGCCGCACGTGAAAGGATAATAGATGTGTAGCAGAAGTGCAGCTAATAATTGAATAACTGGTGAACAATTGTGAAGGAAATAGAGCATGTGTGTCTGTACAGTGTACATTTCTCGTGAAAAACCACAACCTGAACCACTTATCTACATCTCTTTCAATTTACCATATCTACCAGGGGTTAATTTGAAATACTCTGTTGAACCAAATTGAGTGGAGTATCATATGAAAGATGTCGTACTTAACAGGCCTACTGTGCCACAGAAAATGCTGCTGTACCTTCTTGACCCGCATCTGCATCTGACGGTATCTTTTCTCGGGGATGGAGAGGAGTATGTCCTTCAAGTTTGGGATATCCTTCTCCAGTACAAAAACAGAAAATGATTCCCAGTTCAGAGTCTCAAAAAACGGGGGCACGAAATTGTCGGATATAATCACGGGCACGCACTCATAGAAGATGGCTTCCACAACCCGAGGACTGTTTACTTCGTAACCTTTCGCACATATGCAGTATTTGCTACTTCTCATGTGCTGAATGTAGTTCATCTTACCCTTGACGTTGGGCATGGGACCGAATATCCTCATGTCTGGATCTTTGTTGCCCCAATGCTCTAATAGAATCGGTCTGACGTATCCATGCATGTTTCCAGCAAAGAAAGCTAGGATTGACCTCTGAGACGGTCGTTTGCCTCCAAGATTTCTGAGAGGTTTCTGAGCTGACCGCACGTAGGTTTCTGGTAGCGAGACATCCTTACCGAAGACAAAGCCTTCTTTAACATCAGAATTGCAGAGCGCTCTTATGCACATGGCCATAATTCTCCTTGTTTCAGATGGGGCCTGGGGAAAGTTTTTGAAGGAACTCAGAAGACGGTGGCAATAAATACAGCTCACAGTTACAGTGGACAGGTAATGTGATTTGCATACATACGTAAGTACTGAGAGCAAAACTTAAAGCATACCCAGTCATGGCAAGCTACAAGAAAATGGTCTGCTCCTCCAGTTCTATTCCAGAATGAGTGCTTTCCCTTGATAACGTCCAAATAATTTCGCAAAAATTGTATAAGATTCTTATGACTGTGGGAATTAGGAACATACAAGGTTTCCTCGAGCACTCGAGAGCTAAATGGCAAGTAAAATAGGTGGGCCTTTCTACCATTCTTGGTAACAAATTTCTTGTTCGCTTCCAGTAGCTTCATAAACCATCCTTCGGAAGCGTATATCCCTTTCAGCACCGGTTGATGTACAATTGGCTTTTGTCCCTCCTTGTAAATGTACACTTTGAGCATCTCTTCCATTAACTCATAGCTCCTGCATTTTGCAGTTATAATTTTAGATCAGAAGTTCCAAAACATAGTTGCTGGGGTGTGAAACAGCTTGCATTTAATTTATGGACATAGTATAAGTTGTGAACTACTGTCTTTTCTTGCCCAAAGTAACCTACCGTATCAGCAGTAAACTTGTCGGCCGAATTGGAATTAAGCTGACTAGCTGAGCCACTGTTAACTCAATAGTTCTTGAACCTCATAAATAGCACTTCCTACTCAAGTATACAACTTTTATGCCCAACCGCAAAGATAAAGCTATAAGATATAAATGATATCCTACATTAAATTCACTCAGCTTGACCCCCCATGTGCATTTTATCGCATAGAATGACTAGAATGGATTTAATAGAAAGAGTGCTGGTAAAAGAAAAGAGAAGTTAATGAAGTAGGTTCTCATGTATAATTTTGCACAACAGCACAAACAACTCCAAGCATCGTTCCGGGAAAAAAACAAAAAAACTCGAAAGAAAAGAAAAAGGATCAAATGCATATAATTGATGATCGATCCCAGTCTTACCTTTTGAACATGGAAACATTTCGATAAATAGGAGCGTACAGGCTCGGGTCACTCATGATGGGAGAATTCTCAATTTGGAATTTCGCTTTTAACAATTCTCGATCAACTCCTGAAGACCACCGTGGCTTCTGCAACCGCAATGCAAACACGTGAATTTCTACAAAAATGGAGTTCATGATAACACTGTCCAACAAATAAAAAGTGCAGCTCTCACCATTGACCGGTATGCAACACGGCTTTCAAGCAACAAAGCATTCATCTCTGCTATAGTAATTACTGCTGATGTTGGTGCCTGAGGTGTTTTATATGTATCATGAATGGAAGCAGTCGAACTGTGACTTAATGAGGAGACATCACCCTGCATTTGGTTAGACTTAACATCCTCCTTACGCGTCGGAGTCCAATGTAAGTCTGTCGAAGAAGTATCGGAAACAGATGATGAAATGGAAATTGTCACATGGGGTCCTTCTTTTGTCGAAAAGTTGGAGTTCGGAGATGAATCCACAGGTGGAATTGCAGGTGAGGGAGGTATATAACTGACTGTGTTTTCACCATGTTCAGGTATTTTGACATTGTTCTTCTTATTGGCAGCTGTGGAGTCGCTGTATGTAGTAGAACTGTTTAGAGAAAGCTTCTCATTACTCTTAGGCACCATAGCTTCCTCTTGTGCATATCCACCAATTGATTTATTGGCAATGGGAGGTGCGATAGTTCCATTTACTTCCACTTGATTCTCTATCGATGACTTCTCATCACCAGTTGTATAGTTACTAAAACCGTAAGGTTCATTGAAGACTGTGTTACTCTTTGGTGCAGTGCCATTGTAAAAAACTGAGCCTGTCTCTTGAAAGCCATCATCATCCACTCTTTCGTGAATGGTAGAAGCAGTAGTTGTGTCTGAGTCATTTGAAAGTGTCTTGTTACCTGACATATATGATTTAAATGGCGATTCTTCCATAACAACAATATTCCCTTCTATTGGAACCTTGATTGAAGAAAATAGAGATCCCAGGACGTTCCCACGTGGAAGTTCGATAAACTGAAGCAATAGGACCATAGCAAATGATATTCCCAGGAGCCATAGCAACTTTCTCGTCTCCAGCTGACACATTGAATGAAATTTGAGATCCATTGGGAAGCAAATCGTTAGCTTCTAGCCTCTAAGCTCCATGTAACCGTGCAGGCCCCAAAACCTGCACATTTTTCCAACTGCAAGAGTCAGCATTGCCAAAAATATTGAACCAAAATGTATAGGATTTCCGCTACTTCTACGTAACCTAGAAGTACATATTATTGAAATTGCTAACTAGACTTCCAGATGCAAGGAAAACAGAGCAGCTCCAGCTCCACAGAGTTAATGTTACACAAAACATCAGCAATATTTGTACAGAGGCAACCTTGTTTCCCTGGTTCTTCCATTGAAATATGAGAGCGAAAAGAAGTGACTAAATTGAAAGATTGTACAAGTCCAAGCAATTTCAATAAACAAGAGCATAGAAATTAGCTGCTGCACCTGCATGCTCAACCAACAATTAGGAGAGTTTAAAAGAATGCCAAAGTGTCGTCTCCATTACTTCATAAGTTGGCACATCCAATTTGTCATGCATCTACACATTAACGCATAAATATGACATACTTAATGGGGGAACTCAGCCAGTAGACCCATTCCCAGGTTTTGCGCCAATCTCGTATCGTCAACGCAAAGTCACAAGCATAATGAGTACAGAGTTTCAACAGCAATATGGTTGAGTCTCGTTAGTTCATTTCAGCCTCTTCGCATTTACTTCTTCAGAAAACAAACAAAGGGACGCCTGAGCTAGGCATTTCAGTTCATAAACAGTGTGTGAATCAAATTGAATAGGAATGAAACAAAAGCTCACGCCTCACACAAGCCATTAGTTAGAATTCAAAGCGAAAATGCAAAACGGCAGGGCAACCAGACCACTAACAATCTTCTTCTACCGAGCATTTCTCCTACCTACAAGAGATCTATCCGCACTAAACGAGGTCAATTCCGAACTCCATTTGACCATGTCTAATGACAACATCTTTCCTGTGATTCCATTCGCCGTCCCTTCGCCATTCCCAGAGCCACACAACGATTCCAGCGGCCAAAATGCGACTCAGATCGCCACCCTCCAGCAAGCACCAAAAGGACACCAACGCGGTGTCCACTCACCGTCAACGAAGCTAAGAATCGTCAACTCAGGCTCCGAACTAGAAAATTCGAAATGCCGCTCTCACGCCTCCGTATCAACTACCAGATCACACGAAAAGACACGGAAGAACAAGAGCTCGCCCGCTCGAGCCGCGAAAATCAGCAAACAACAACAAAAACCGTGATCGGAACGGGATACTCACCAGCGCTTGACTCCATCAGAGCAAAGTCAACATCGACGGTGGATAGAACCGCGAGATTCCCCTGAGCTGTTCGAGCACGCAAAGCATCATCATCGTCACCTTCCTCGGCGACTTCTCTCGTCACATGAGCGAACGATTGAGGGAGAAAACTATTCGAGTGGGGGGAGGCTGGGCAGCTTTTCGGAATCCTGATAGCTTCTCTTTTGTCGTGACGAAAGCAAAGCGAGCAAGTAAAAATCAGAGCGCCGAGCCTGTGTGTGGACGCGATACGGAAAGGGGCTTGGCTTTGCAGGGTATTTACGCGAATGCCACTCGTCATTGTCGGTTTCATTACACACGAGCGGAAGATTCTCACTGGGTTGGCCTACGCGCATTCCGGCGCGTGTGCGCGAGGCGGATTACTTTCTTGTTTTTCTTTTCTTTTCCTAATATTACTAGTCGCAAAAATATATCAAGTTTCTCTATTCTAAAATCATGGATGATGCATAAAGGCATCTTGATATTTTTTCATGTGCACTTCATTGACTATGTTAAGCTTTGTCAATTCAAAATGATGAGTTTTCGCCGGCTTCTTTTTAAGAAACTTTCTTGTTATGCAATTTTCCAACTTAATAATTTTGTGTGTGTATATATGTATATAGGGATCTAATAGAGATATAAAAAGAAAATTTTTAGTGATGACACGAATCAAAAAATTAAAAGTTATGTCTATGTTATAATTTTTCCAGTTTTTACTCAACTATTAATGATAAATTTGCTTGATAGATCTAAAAAGAATCGGATTTCTTGAAATTTCTCTTTTGAAAAAAAACTTTTTTCTATAGAGGTAAAATATAAAAAGTGAAAGAAAACGTGGTGCATTTAATATGAATGAGATACTCACAATAAACAAAAACAAAGTGTGAAATGTTTAATTATGACAACTAGATCTTAGAGAGATGTTAAAAAAATAAAAAGAAAGTAAAGTAAATAAATTTGGGGTGAGTATTTTGGATTGCAATTCAATGATTACTGGCAATTTTGTACTTTTAGTGAAAAATGGGGTGAATGTAATCATATTGAGGGTGAAAATAATGGCACACTTTTTTTTACCACCATCAAAATTCTTTTCTTAAAAGAAAACACTACTAGATTTGGTGCTGGATAGCCTCCCGTGATCTCAGGCCGTCAGCCACCAGATTTGGCCTCACTAGCAGTCAAATCTGGCCTCATCGACAAATTTCCAAAGCTTAGTTCGACAAAGTTGAAAAAAAAAAAAAGGGACCAAAGCTCATAACTCCTTTAAATTTGCCTTGGGTTAAGGGAGACATTGATCATTCAACTTGAACTTTTACCCAAGGTCTTTTAGCCCTTGATGGTAATACTTCTGGCCAACTTCTAAACTTCTGACCAGAAATTGATTTCTCTACTTCTCATCAAAAGCATACGTTGGTTTTTCTACTTCTACTTCAGATTAACTTATGATCAAAGAAATTCGTTTAGTAACGGTTGAAAATTTATATTTTTGAAACATTATTAACAAAATCTTTGGCGTCGGCGGCAGGCGGCGTCCGGCCACGAGTGGCGACGGTGGTCGGCCGAGACTCGTGTGATCGAAGAAGTGATTCTGGAGCTGAGAAGTAAAATTTTTTAACTTTTTAAAGTTGGTCAAAAATCCGATCAGAAGTAGAAAATCCTTTCATAAGTCAATTTTTTTACTAAACGCATTTCTACTTCGAAAGTGATTTTACCAAACGAATTTTCCTGTCAGATTGAATTATGGGAATGAAATTTTACTTCTGGTGGGTTATCATGCAGCACCTTAGTGGTTCAAAGTCCCCGAATTGTGAAAAGGCTCGTACGGGTTGATTTGGATATCCATATAATTCTTGGCTAAATGGAAAAAAAAAATTCGAAGAGGATTTGGGAATTCCAAACATGCTTTCCCCTCCTAAAATAAATATTGGGTAGTTTTATTTACCGACGAGAATGTGGTCATCACGCGCCTAAAACGAGCGTGAGTAAAAAGTCCCCCACGTAATTTCCGGCTTGGGGCTACTTTGTGGGCCACATGCTCTGCATGCATAGGCCCAGATGGTTTTCATTTCCGAATCAGCAGCACCCACTTTTGTAGTCTTTCCTCGTGTGACGTCATCGCTCTCGTCATCATCCGCGCCGTAAGGCTACGTGCATGCCTAATTAACAATAGAGCCACGCTAAACTCGTGAAAGTAAAACCAACCCTACTTTTAGGCGTATCAAAACACAATATGGATGTATTAACTTATGTTTAATTATTAATTGACAAATAAATCTCTTTAACGAAATCGAATACTTCACCTCAAAACGAAATTGAATGCGCACGACCTATGCCAAAATTTAATCGACGACGTGGCAAGAAAACATAAAGACGCAACACTGAAAAGTGTTATAATTTTTCTCGGCGCCTTTCAGACATCCAATCTTCTTTCGGCATCTCGGTCGGTAACTTTTATTCGTTCCTTTTCCAATATTGACCGCTCTTTTGATCGTCAATGGTGGCTCACATATGTTGTGTCGACAACAATTTGTCTTGTACCCAAGTGTTTAGTCATGTCCACGACGGAGTCAAATTTTGATGCAAATTATATTAAAAGGGTATCCAATTCCACATATAGTTTCCGCATCCTACTTCTAACAACACAATATATTAAAAAAAAATCCCCATATTTTACTAAGTGAATCAAATTTTGTAATTTGGCATTAAATAAGTATGTACTCGCAATTCAAAGGTAAATGAAGTCCGTGTTACTTAGTTTGCGATTTCTTAAATTTCTAGCCTTTTCTGATAATTTAAATCGTCCGAGCTTATTCTTTTCAGCCAATCGAAACCTTAAAACATATATGTTTCTCCTTTATTTTTTATCTCGTAAAGTGCACGGTTTCTTATCGATAAATTCAAAGGTGTCGATATACGCATATAATATTAATATCTCGTGAGTTTTAAACTGAGTTATCCATACTCACTCTACAACAATTTATTTATTAATTTTTCTAAATTAGCCAAATTTCAATTTTGTTGTTTTTTTTTAATCCCCCTTTCCGATTTTGGACACGCACACAAGTATATCCCACATTACACGGACACGCACTTTAAAAAAGGGACACCGCGTGTCCAGGATCGGACTCGAAGTCCACTTGACGGACACGCGAGTCCGGGCGTGTCGGCGGTAAAGGGGGTAAAAAGTTAAAGACCTCAGCTCTGAATCGCTTTCTTATTTGACCTAATTTGTGAATCGCTCTCCCTTTGTTCTCAGACCTCCTCAGTCCTACTCCTCCCACGGGCCACGGGCCCACGACTCACCTCTCGCTGTCGCGGCTTCCCCTCTCGACCGCCCCATCTCAGCTCGCCGTCGCGGCTTCCCCTCTCGGCCGACCCACCTCAGCTCGCGACTCACCTCTCGCGGCTTCCCCTCTCGGCCGCCCCACCTCAGCTCGTGACTTGCCTCTCGTGGCCCTTGCGACTCGTCTCTCGTCGACCCCCTCATCTCGCCGCCTCAGCTCGCTGCGTCGTCGCTTCTCGGCTTGCATCCCATCGTCGTCACGGTATCAGTATCTGTATCACCAATTCACCATGCTCTGTCTCTGTTGCTCTGTAGTCTGTACGGTATACACGAAGAAGAAAGGCCAATGCCTCTGAACTTCTGTGTTTCCTTTATTGTTCTGATTCATGTTGCGATTCTGCTGATTGGGTGACGTTTCGTCAAGCCTATGTATTTGGTGATCTCGATTCTGCTGATTTTGTCAAGCTTATGCCGCTTGTTAACAGTTTCTACGATTTCCTGTTCTGTTTGTTATCGAAACAGAGGCATGCTCTTCGGTATCATGATGTTATTTTTGTTGAAATCATAATTTATGGTGTGTATATATATATATATATAGTTGTCCCAGCATGTCGGAATTTTTTATTTTTTGAGAACTGCCGTATCGTGTCGTGTCGCGAGTTGTGTCCTGTGTCCGTGTAACATAGAGTATATCCTCTTGGTTCAAGGAATCAAGGGTATAATAAAGAAACAGAAAATAATTTTCTTTGGGTTGCGAAACCGCGCAGCGGCTTGCATCTCGGCCGAAGTTCTAAAACCCTAATCCAAAGTCGCTCTGGTTCTGCTGATTCTGCAGTGGAAACGGAGATGGACAGAGCCGATGGCCGTAGCCCTAACCAGCTGAGGCCTCTCTCTTGTTCGCGGGGCGTCCTCAACCGAGCTCACGGCTCTGCGAGCTGGGCTCAAGGTATGGCTCTGCTCTTGCTTTGCGTTTGTATTCTGTTTCTGGAATCGAGGGGATTCAGCTTGTTAGGGAGCTGTTCAAGGTGTTGTGTTCCTCTCCCTTTTTTTTCCCGATTAAAGTTGTTTCTTTTCAGTTCAAATCGATTGAATCGAAGTGGGTTTTGTCTTTCTTTCTTCTTTTTTTTTTGGGGGGGGGGTGATTTTTTATGTTCAGGGAGTACCCAGGTTCTTGCTGTAGTTTATGGACCGAAGGCGGGGACGAAGAAGAACGAGAACCCGGAAAAAGCTTCCGTCGAGGTCATCTGGAAGCCCAAAACAGGGCAGATTGGTGAGAATTCGTTTGCCTTTGTTGCATATTTTTACTTTGAAGAAGTTCACATTGCTTCAATTCTCGCGTGATTGCAGGAAAGCAGGAGAAGGAATTTGAGATGGTACTGAAGAGGACATTGCAGAGCATCTGCATCTTGACTATGCATCCGAATACCACGACCTCAGTGATTGTTCAGGTTAGTTGCTCGCTTTATGCATGAGTCTCTCTCTGTTTTTCCATGCGGGGGCGCTTTGCTTTACTACAGCGAACAGCGAGCATACTAGATTCTAGATATTGGTGGTTGCCCTTAATCGAGCTTCCCACCTACCGCACGAATTTAGCATCCCTAACTGGTCTATCAATCTTCACCTTATTTTGGAAGCTAGATGTAACCCGTAGGCGAACTGTGTTTAATCAGCACTACGCCTATTAGCTTCTTATCGGTGTTGAGCTTTGACATTCGCTTTTGCTGAATTTTGGTGGAATGAATCTAAGATAGCTCAGCTGGAAAACTTTGGTGGCTTGAGAGTTTTAGACTCTAAGATAGCACCCACTGCGGTTTCTTTATTGCGTTGTGTTCCTTTTAGCTGGATTTGGCTTGATTTCTTGTGCTGCTACTATTTATGATGCAAGACAAGTTTGTCATTCCAACGAGTTTGCTATTCATGGTGCAAGGTGGTCAGATACAATGATTTGAGTCTGTTATGTAGTTTCCTTATGCTGGGTGGTCTATTCTATTTTGTAGGTTGTCCATGATGATGGTGCTGTATCCATGATGGCTGTGAATAATATATGCAAGTGGTTGCTGCAGTCTTTCAAGATGCGTCATCATTTCTGTGTTACCTAGGTAGATAATTTAAAGAAGGCAGAGAAATCTAAGATGAAGAATTAGTTAGATGTAGTTCACATGGGAATAGGTCTTGTAAACTTAGTCTGTATAGTTCACATGAGAAATCTAAGATGAAGAACGGCCCAATCCTTGGAATATACTGCAGCCCTAGGTGGCGGAGAACCGACATTGAGCTGCCAAATCTTCCCATCGATGTGAACTCTTGGGGAAGATCAGCTTGTTATCCCTAGAGTAACTTATATCCGTTGAGCGACAGCCCTTTCACTCGGCACCGGCGGATCACTAAGGCGACTAAGGCCGACTTTCATCCCTGCTCGACGGGTGGGTCTTGCAGTCAAGCTTCCTTCTGCCTTTGCACTCGAGGGCCGATCTCCGTTCGGCCCGTGGAAACCTTTGCACACCTCCGTTACCTTTTGGGAGGCCTACGCCCTATAGAAACTGTCTACCTAAGACTGTCCTTTGACCCGTAGGTCCTGACACATGATTAGAATTCTAGCTCTTCTAGAGTGGTATCTCATTATGGCTCGGCCCTCCCCCAGAAGGAGGCATTCTTTACCTTCCACCTAAGTTGCGCAGGAAAGGCCCAAAGCCAATCCCAGGGAACAATAAAGCTTCATAGGGTCTTTCTGTCTAGGTGCAGGTAGTCCGCATTTTCATAGGCATGTCTATTTCACCAAGTTTCTATCCGAGATAGTGCCTAGATTGTTACACCTTTCATGCGGGTTGGAACTTACCCGACAAGAAATTTCGCTACGTTAGGATTGTTGTAATTATGGCCGCTGTTCACCGGGGCTTCAGTCGATGGCTCCCCTATCATTAGTTTACCAACTTCCTTGACCTTCCGACATTGGGCAGGCGTCAGCCCCCATATGTGGTCTTACGACTTTGCGGAGACCTGTGTTTTTGGTAAACAGTCGCCCGGGCTTGGTCACTGTGATCCTTTTTGTGAGGAGGCCCATTAACGTTCCTTTTTTGTTCATTGTCTGGCATTGTGGGGCTATTAGAAGCTTTTTGATGATTGATAGATTTTAGATGGCGGTTTGCCTTAGATGCTTGTGATGGCTGAGATCAATCTTAAAGATTGTTCTTTGATCTAGGGAGTTCTTACATCAGATATTGCCTCTAGGAACTGATAGTGGATGGAGAAAACAAGAGCAGCTTTGCGAGTTTCTTGGGTATGAATTTGTCAACTTCAGGATCGACGTCATATATTGGACAGTTTCTTAGCTTGAATGGTGGTTTATATTTCTTTGTGAGCTGTTCTTGCCTAGGAAAACAACTGATGCTAAGAGGCGACAATGTGTGTCACGCTTCACTCTCAAGTACAAATAAAGGCTTTATTAGTTGTCAATGTTCTAGATATTGGATTTATCATGTATTGACAAATGGAGTAATAGAGCATCTTCGACTTTCTTGACATACATATTTGAGCACATATGGATTTATCATGTATTGACAAATGAGTAGTAGAGCATCTTCCACTTTCTTGACATACATATTTGAGCACATACTGTATGCGAAATTTCAATTCTGTTCCTCATGAGTTATTACGATGAAGCTTCCTTGACTGAATTAGCTTCTCCCTTGTGCCATAAATGCATCATGTGCTGCTCTTGTAGACGCTGGCATTCCTCTGAAGTATCTTTCTGGTAATTGAAGCCCATTGTTCTTTGTATAGCATTTCATGTCTTGTAACAACACGAATTGAAATTTCTATTGATACTTTTGTTGGTTTATGCAGTTGCAATATGTTGTTGTTTGGCTGAAAGTGGACTCGTCATGTTGGACCCCACTAAATTAGAGGAAGAGGTGACCTTTTCATATGGATTTTTATCTCCACGGTGAACAGTTGGATTTTCTAGATTGCATTAGTTGTTAAGTGCAACCCTTTCTTTTGGCCACTAAACGTCTGGATGCATGTGATGAATAGCTTTACTCGTAGAGATACTTTATGATTCATGGATGGTGAAACAAGGCTCTATTTGGTTTAACCTAACACAGACGATATACCATAGCTTGAAGTTTCATTCATATGCATTTTTGTTGGAGTCTGAAGTATTTATTGTTTCCCTTTCCCCAAAATAGCCATATATGATGGAACGCATATTTGCATATAGTCACGGAGCCAATAACCTATGTTTTCTGTTGAATGATTTGGCAGAAAATGAAGGCATTTGTGTATCTGGTGTTTCCGAACTCAATCCTCTCTGTCCTTCCTGAAGAATCATCATCAGTAAAAGGTGAACAGATGGAACATGGGCTTATCACTTCTGTCACCCATGGTGTCATGTCAGGTATTAAATCCAGATGATTAAGTTTATCATCAACTGTTTCCTATGTTAAACAGACTTTTTCCATGCAAGAATTTAAGAGAGCTAAATTTTGTGGCTTTGAGAGGATAATGTATTTCGGTCTTAAGAAATTGTTCCTGACTTTGGTTTCACTTATTTCTGTGCAACCTAATTCTGAAATTTTGTTTGCTTCTCTTTCTTCAAGTGGACGATTATCTTCACTGCTTAGAACGGGGTCGTGCAGCTACCTCCAAAATGTCTGATTTCCTCCGGAGAAATTTACAACCACAGCTTTCTAGTGACTCATCCAAGGCAGGATGAATTCACCGCTGCAATCCACAGCTCTCTTATGCTTGATGTTGACCCTTGTAGCTGTCAACTAGTTTTTTTGTGAAAATTTTGTCTACTTTAGGTAGATCTTTCAATGATGCTGCAGATAGGGGCTAAGTGTGTGGCTGACTTTCATGGAGTTGTTTTGAGACATCTATTGATAAGCAGTTATCCACATATATAAAATATATATTTTGGTGATCTTGCTGTGTTCTTTCTGTTGGAGTCCATGTTTGGTTGCAAACGAGAAATTTCAGGTAATGAAGTATCTATAATTCTTCTCATCCCCTCGAGCTCAGAAACGTGCGTGCTTCATACTCGCACATGCTAAACCTGTGTCGATATATCCTATTCTTGGCGCATGTGCGTGCACCTTTCTGCCATAAACATTGTCTTAGCCAATGGACATTTGATCGTCCCTGTTCTGTTAAGCCACATGAATTGCAAAAGTACTCTAGGAATTTCATGCATTTGCATTCAGAGGACATGCTGATAACAGGGTTTTTTTTGTTTAAAAATGGGTGAAGAATTCGCCTTGGCTGGGTTTTCACCTTGAATTCGAGATGGCAAGAGATTTTGAGGACAAGTAATTTGAATCAGCTACAGGTTTATGAATATGGATGAGAGATGGTTAATAAGGGTCTGTTTGGTAACCAATGTGGTTTTCTGATTCTCTTTCCTGGAACGAAAAAAAGATGAGAATGTTGTTTGATAACGTAAATGATTATGGGGACCAAAAACAAGAAAAAATGGTTTTGGAAAAAAGAATCACTTTTGAGAATCACAAAACAAAATGAGGTCTCATTTTCAAAAAAAAATATACAAGATAATAAAATTTAATAAAAATAAAATATTCTAAAAACTTGATAAAATTCTAAAAAAAAAAAAATCTAAAATAAAAGAAACTTAGACTAAGCTAGATTGACCTTATTTTCATAAATTTGGACCTAGATTTTCTAGATTTTATTCTTTATTAGAAAATTATAAACATTTTTGAAATTAAACCCGAAAAACATTTCTCTAAGTCCTTAGGGCTTTGTTAAAGTTTTATGATACAATTTATCAATGCTGTGATTCCTTGATTGTGGACTTGATTTTATTGAATGTGATTTGCCTAAATTTATGTACTTTAGACATAGTCTAATTTTAGAAAATTTTGGGAAAGGACAAAAACAATCAACGTCAACATTTAACAAGCTCTCGTTATTAAGTTTTGGGTGAATTAACACTGAGATTTGATCTTCTAGAACTAAAAATGCACACCAATGCAGAGCAGTGCAATGCATTTTCCTTGCAACGAGGATATTGCTTGTATCGGTTGTCCATTTACTCAAAAGAGTTGGATGAAACCCATAATAAATAGCGAAAATGACTTATGATGATTATTGATATTTATTTTTATATTTCAATATGCAATATGTTATATAAGAAAATCAATATGAATTAATCTTCGGTTAATTTGTAATATATTATTTGACTTAAATGACAAAAAAATAGGAAGATCAATTGTTCTCGGGAATGGAAATTATGTGCAGTAACCAAACACGTTCATGTTCTAGGAACAGAAATTTTATGTAGTTGCCAAACTGCGTTCTGATTCTCTATCACTTATCCAGATAACAGAATTAGAAAAAGCCATTTTAATCAAAATCACCTTTTGAGATCATAATGATTGTCATACTGGCCCTAACACATCAATGGAAGATTCTCACGGAAGGAAGAGATGTACAACTTCATGTTGACATTTTTCCGTAGGTTACAACCTTCAAGGGTTTCTATTCTTCTTATTTCTATATAACACATCATTCGTGGAAGAAAGGAAAGACAGGGAATCCTACTCAAATCTTGCAGAGGAGGTTTCTTTATAAAAAAATCTCTCTTTCTTGCTGAGAGCTGAAGTTCATCCAATGCAGCCCTTCTCTTCTATATGATAGCACCACGTCCGATTCTGTGCTTTAGGTTGCTTGTCTACCTGAAGTGGGAGTACTTATGTCAAGTCAAAGGAGAGGAATCTATTCTAATCTAGGGGATCCCCTTCTATAATCGATCCCCCTTCTTCTCTCTTTCTCGAAAGCTCCATGCTGGTCAGCTGGACAAATTCGGGCGATCGAGAAGTGGTTCAAAAGTAGAAGGCCGTTCAAATCGAGCTAACGCGAGTTTTCTAGTTACGCTTTTTCCCCTTTTTTGAACATCACTGAGATAGGCTTCCCCCCCCCCCCCCCCCCCCCCCCCCCCCCCCCCCCCCCGAAACATTGACCGGGGAGGGAGAAGAAGATTCATTCAATGGAGCTTTATTCGTTTTTTGGTCGGTTGTTTCTTCCAGTTTAGACCATCCATTTTCGTTCTCCTCCTTCAGTGATTACCTATTTGAGCATGCCAGTGAGACGATTCAAAAGAGGCATATTCCTCTGACCCTCCAATCTAGCAACAATGCCAAAATTAGGGGTGTCAATGGTTCAGTTCAGTTCAGTTCAGTTTTTTGAAAAACCGAACTGAACTGAACCATTAGGAAATACACTTGAACCGAACCGAAATTGTCCTGAACCGAACTGAACCAAACTGAAAAACTCAGTTCGGTTCGGTTTGATTTTCGGTTCGATTTTCAATTTTTTTTTTTAAAAAATCCAAGTGAATAACTCAGAGTTATTAATTGATTGCAGAGTCTCAACACTATTTTCATCACATAGGAGTAGTCTTTCTGCAAAATTGAATGGCAGGTTCTTTCTTTCTTCCCTTTCCTTTTTCCTGATCATTAAAATCCCATTTTTTCTTGTGGTTTTCCAAAAGAGTGCGCGAGTAACAACTACTAACACGATCTTTCTCAATCCGCCAACAGGAGGCAGACCAAAAAACTGAATAGGTTCTTCATAATTAGCTTTCTTTGGAGCATATTTCAATGGCTATACAGTGGAGATCACTCATGTGGATTCACTTATTTCCCCACTTTTGGACTCAAAGCATTTTAAAGGAGGTATGGATTTGCAAGTACTCGTCATTTGAGCAATCACTCTGTACCGAAACCTAAAAGGAGCACTCTCTTTCTAAAGTGAAGGGGGATAGAAACAGAAGCATGAGTCTGTACTGTTGCTACTGAAATAAACAAATACATTGGTCGAACCATACATGCTTCGGTCGACATGAAAGTTCTTGTTTGAAACTAGGTAGCTGATAACTGAGGGCTAATATATGCCTGCAACACTAGCAAGTTCCTAACTGCAAGCTTTTCCTCATTTTTGGTGATCAAAACAGCTTCTATCTTGATGAGACCTGAATTAACAAGTGGACTTCTTCATAACTCCACGGGCAAGCAGACAGGATGAGGAACATTTAAGGAGTGACATTCTTCTGCTCAGATGAACCAATTCGATTCTTTAACAAAAGAACTACTACAAAATCAGTGCGAATAAAGCTGGGGAGAACAAAAACTCTTCTTCTATCTACCAATCTTTCCGGATATCGAAGGTGTAGTTGATCTCCAAGTAGCACTTGTTGTCATTGTCGACAAACTGGAGAGGAAAGAAAGAGGTAAGTTAACAAGGGAAACAAAGATAAAACTATATCAGATTAGTTGAAAAAGACAAGGAGGCCCACAGTTTTGAAATTAGACACTTCTTATTGTGCAAAAGCAGATTAAGAGATAGCCGAACAAAATTCCATGAGCCTTAAGGCTACTACTTATTGCACAAATGATGAAATGATCCCTCCTAATGGGATATAACTTAAACATTCAACAGCATATCTCCAGAGCATCCGAATCTGAAGACAACAATTGCGCAGCTAGTCGATCAACCTCAACCTTCCATAGAACCACCACACACGAAATTTTCTCCCCCCAAGAGTAAAATGATACCCTCCAAAGCCAATATGCATAGTGGAAAACAGCAGATCTTTACAACCAAAACACACTGCTATACTGATCACATCCAGAGAGCAGGGGGAGCATCTAAAAATCACACCTTTGGTCCTCTTAAGATCTGTCTCATAGCATAAAGACATCCTAATTTTCGAAATTGACAACCTAGGACTTGCAGCTTCTATCAGAACCATGAATCGCATATGCATGAAAATCGGAATATTTTTAAATGCGCATCAACCACAGGATTCTTTCAAGCTCACCTTCTGATGTAACCAAAAATTGATCTACTATGATGAAGCCGGAGTGAAACAAGATGAAGTATAATAGGGCTAGATAAACCATTGTCGGCTTTAAGATATATCCATCACCTTTGGGAAGATTCTCATTAATAAAATACACACCATTACCAATGGAGACGAGTAAGGAACGAACAAGTAATCTTACCCTCCTGATGGAAATATATGTATACCCTCACATATTTCACCAGACAGCAGAAGTGAGAACAAATGCAACTGAACAATTGAAAACAAGAGCAAATATCATGGCAGGACAGCAATTGCCGCCTCAGTAGCACATTGTGACAATTGACAATTACTTTTACAAGTTCAAAATACTTCTTACGAAGTACATACATCTAAGTCTAAATGTTTTTTCATTTAGATACTTTTGAGTCCATATTGTCGGTGTAGAGATTAAGAGACAAAAAACAAAAAAGACAAGAAAGGAAAGATGAGATATGAAATAAGAAGTACCTGATACTTGTAAAGTTATGTCATAGAACATCTTCAAGAAAGGAAGAATTCCACGGGCATATTCCCAATCGACACTAGTAGGCAATCCGATCCCTCCTTTCGTCTTGGAAAGCTCTTCAAAAAATTTGCGATCCTCAATTTCTAACAAGATAAAAGCCTTTTCAAACTTTAAAGCCGCTTCCAACATCAAATATGTTGAGTTCCAACGAGTCTCCACATCCAAACATACAAGACTCTTAGACTCAATATTTTCTAACTCAACGCACTTCTTAAACCGTTGCAACCTCGATGGAGAGGACCTCACATAACGCACAGCTGAGCGTATTCTAACAATTGAATCATCCATTTCTTTCAACCCCTCTCTCACAATCAAGCTCAATATATGTGCACAACATCTCATATGAAGTAACTCACCATTCAATAGAAGAGAGTTCCAATGGATGAGTCTCTTCTTCAAGTATTGAACTCCCACATCATTAGAGCTTGCATTATCCACAGTGATAGAAAAAATATTTTTAATCCCCCAACCAATCAAACATTTCTCCACCGCTTTTCCTATAATCTCACCTGAATGCCCCGGAATTTGACAAAAATTCAAAATTCTTTTTTGCAACTTCCATTCGGTGTCTACAAAATGTGCGGTGAGACACATATAACTCAAGTTTTGACACGAGGTCCATGTGTCAGTTGTAAGACATACTCTTGGAGATGTATCAGAAAAATATGCTTTTAATTTGTTTCTTTCCTCCAAGAATAAGTCATAACAAGCTTGCCTCAAGGTGTTTCTTGAGGGGATTAAAAAGTTCAGTTGGATTCCCCTCACGAATTTTCGAAATGCCTCATTTTCTACAAACTTCAAAGGCAATTCAGCAATAATGAACATGGCAGCTAGGTCTTTTCGACTTACAACTTGGTCGAATTTCCATGGACCAGATGAATTGCCTAACCCAACAAGCTGACCCGATGCATCTTTTTGTCTTTTCTCCACGTTCCCATAAGGATATTGCTTACATCTGCTTAAATGAGTACGCATCGCAGTTGTCCCATGCTTAAAACCAATAAGAGTCTCACAATATAAACATTCTGCTTTACCTTGGCTATGGTCTATCTCTTTAAAGTGAACCCACACTTCGGATCTCGTTGATCTCCTTTTATCCGTGCCAGCATTTTGACCCATTGAATCCATCTATCAATAAAACAAGTAAAAAGTCAAGTGGTAATCAAATTTGGAGACTTAAGGAAATACATACACACGTGCAGTATTCACAGACAATACCACAATAAACTTGATCTGTACATACACATCAAATTCAGACATATGAGAAAGGGAGAAAACATTGGCAACCCCATCAAAGATTCTACACTATTAAACCCAAGACAAACACTGTAATTTGGAAGCTCCCAATGATTGAACAGAGAACAGAATCTTGATGGGTCTTACTAGGAACAGAGGCTGAAGTGGAAGTGAAGATTGGCAAGACACAGCAGGTGACAGTGAGGGTGGAAGTGTGCAAGCAGCTGAGTCTTGCAGACAAGGGAAGGGATTAGACACACTACTCCATTGGTAGTTGGCTCTCCGAGCGAGACGATCGCTTCTATATCCGGTTGGAAGCGACCAAGATGAACTGAACTCAGAGGGAAATCGATTTAGTATTCATATCAGCACTTGAAGAAGCTACTTGTTTTTTTTTCATCTGCATTCGTACTGGAACAAGAACAAGTCTTCACACTAGTAATTTGAGACACGACTTTAGGGAAATAGAAATTTGTGCCGTCAGATCCAGAGCTGAATATATGTATCAGTTCGTCTCCATGTTAGTCAACATTGCTACGAGATGTGAATTTACTGGGACATTACATTGTGATCAAATCGCTTCCTTTTCTTTTTCAGTACAGAAAAATCCGATAGTTAAAAGCAGGGGAGGGGAAAAAAAAGAAGAAGAAAGAAAATGGCGAAGAGTGCGCACACTTAGCTTCATCTCAGAGAAAACGAGAGAAAAGCCTAACAATCGGTGGGGATGAAGAGAAACCCTAGAAATTGCCGAGAATAGAAAAGGGTGGACAACAGTACCTTCGCATTCTCACGAAAATCGGACGAAGCTGGAGAACAGGGTTTGACCTTCGACGTCTGAGATGAAGCGAAAGTGAAGTCGACCCACCCGCGCTCGTCTCCCTCCCAACTTCAGGATCTGTCGTCGGCGACGCCGGTGTATGAGCCTCCGCCGCTCAGGTCGAAGGCGAGTCTCCCGGGCCCGTGCGCTCCAACGACCGGCATCACCTGCGATGGCGAGCTTCGTGCGCGAGATCGTACCGAGAGGCGACAGTGAGGAGAGGAGACTGTTGAGTGAGTCGAAGTTGTCGAACGATGGAACGAGGCTTAGCTATCCTAGGGTTCGGATAGCTAAGCGAACCCTAGGATAGCTTGGTTCGCGATTTTTTTCACTAACCGAACCGAGAACCGAACTGAACTAAAAATGTGTAAAATTTTAATTCAGTTCGGTTCTGTTTGGCTTGTGGTTCAGTTCTGACACCCCTAGCCAAAATGTCTGTCCCCCACATAATTTCTATCACGTAGCAACCCCACCAACTAGCTATTGAATGTGAAGTAGTATATGTTCACAAAAAGATGCCCTTTGAGAACGACAATGACCTTCCAACCTAAGCCTGCCAAAAACGGAAGTTCGCTTTTTTTCCCCAGTAGTTCTCAACCTAGTGAACTTTAAGGTAATTCACATTACATCATTCAACTAATCATTTCTTTTCACCGTTATAATTGTCTCGTAAAAGTGAGATCCATGATGTCAAACTGGACATTCTCAAGAAAATAATCCAATGATTATGAGTCTCGTGACGCATGAAATCATCGCAGGGCGACAACCAACTAGAGAACGCCAAACATGACCGTGGTTTCAGCCCGTCCCGCTTTAGAGATCACATAGATGGATGGAGACAACTATTGTTAGCATGTCTTGTCAAACTGATGACATTGTGCATGACATTAAATGTATTATTGTGTCGTCCTTGGTTAACTCACGCGTCCTTGTCCAATGTGGACCAGCCTAACCAAGTGTCCTCTTGTCGTACGCAAACTAAGGGGCGATATTGGCGGAGCATAATTTTGAAATGATAAAATAATCCTTGATTCAGTGTGGAAAGTTTATTGCATTGCCTAAATTAAGTATGAGTATATAAACCTTCGTCAACCCTTCAGGCAGAAGGAGAGACCGACAGATGTTGTCTTCACATATGGCGCTTCAAGCTAACTGCTCTGTGCAGAAGCCCTCCATTTGCATCAACCTTGATCACTTCAAATGCAGTCTCTCTCATGTTCTCAGAGTAGCTCTCTCTCTCTCTCTCTCTCTCTCTCTCTTGCACGCATGCATATTGGAGTTGACAAAGTCGATCCTTCTTTAGTCGAGACCCCCAATAAGATATCTGCAGTCATGTCTATATGGTGATCATTGGATTTTCCCTTGAATGGAAATTTGGTTACTGTCACAAGTTTCTCAATTCATGATATGCCTGTCTAAATGGAGTTCATGATTAGGCGAATCGGAGTCATACGTTCGAATCTTTTAGGGAGATATGAGCTGCTATGCTGACTGAATGTTGCATCTCCATGAGCAGCCATTGTCGAAGGGTTTGCAGCAAGCCCCTATTCGAGTTTACTTTCGGAGTGCAATCGAGAATCTGTGCGTGAATGCATTGGATGCATTTGTCAGTTCAGTGTTAGAGTTCGTGGACCAACCGTTGCTCCCATCTCAGGTTAACTTTTTTCCAAACTGCACTTCTTTTAATACTATTTAAAACATGGTGAAGTCATATTTTGAACCTACTGTGCAAGACTAACTCATGTTCCATTCCTACTTTGTGTGATCATCTGAGTTGTGCAGAGAAATTTCGCTCCAGTCAGTGAATTGGGGGAAGCTGTTGTTGTGGACGACATTGAAGGGGCAATTCCGGATGATTTCCAGGCGGGCGTTTACGTTAGAAACGGTAACGACACGCACTATGCCAAAATTGTGTCTTGTAGTGAATGGTTTTATCTCAATTTTTTGCACACAAAAACCTGGCATAACAATGACAGGCCTATAAAAAAACAGATAGAGGAGGCATGATATAGCGAGCTATGCTCTTTTATTGGATACTTTTTATGCATAGTTGAATGCGACGTGAGTACTCGACATAAGTCATAGGACAACAATACGATATGCAAAACAAATTAGCCTAGTAGTACAAATTTGAATATGGCCAAGGACAATGAGGAAATAACAAAATACGAGACTCGTTCTTCTGCTGTATTTATCTAAACTTCCTAGCTGATAAATCAAAAAAGGCTGATGTTCATATGAGCTGCGGAGAAATCAAATATGATTTTGTTTGCGACTAATTCAAAGATGTCTGGCTTCCACGGATGCTTTTTATAATAATGAACTTTTGTTTAGCCTGCAATCTTAATCCATGTCTGTTTCTTATGGATCGCAGGGCCAAATCCTCTCTTTGGAGGACTAAAATCAACCAAATCCATATTTGGACGGTCGAGTCACACTTGGATTGATGGAGAAGGGATGCTTCATGCCATGTACATCGACAAAGATAGTGATGGGAGATGGATTGTCCAGTATAACAACAGACACGTCGAAACTGAAACGTACAAACTAGAAAAACAAAGGAATAGACCATCCTTTTTACCTGCCATAGAGGGTGATTCGCCGGCCATTTTGTCAGCTTATCTACTGAATTCGGTGCTTTCACTGATCTACTTAAGTTCCTCATTCATAGTTAGCTTATTTATTGACACATGCAGTCTGGGAAATTTAATTTTGCAGTACTGTAAGAGCAGTAGTACATCATGTACATGTCATTTTTTTTACAAAGCATTACTAACCGAGAATTCTGCCCATTTTAAACTTTTTCTTTCCAGTTGAGATTTGGGACAGTGAACAAACTGATTAGTAACACTAATGTGTTTGAGCACGGAGGCAAATTTTATTCGATTGCGGAGAATCACATGCCTCAAGAGATCGACATTTTTACACTAAAAACTCTAAGCAATTGGAATGTAGATAGAGATTGGAAGCGACCATTCACGAGCCATCCAAAGGTCTGTCTATATGAACCTGCACAGACATAAGCATTGTGCATTGCTTGAATATGAATAATAAAAGCCATCTCCCTTGTGTTTTTCTTCATGTGGCAGAGAGCTCCAGGTACAGGAGAATTAGTTATAATGGGGGTTGATGCAGTGAAGCCTTTCATGGAACTCGGTATCATCTCAGGTATCTTTCAGGAAACTTATTAAGGTGAGCTTTATGCAGTTTCATTGTCAAAATTGGTAGTATCTTGATGGCCTTTTGATTCAAATTCAGCTGATGGGAAGAAATTACTTCATAAAGCTGATCTCAAACTTGACCGATGTAGCCTCTGCCATGAGATTGGGGTCACCTGGAGGTTAGCAATAAATAGAGTGATAATTTGTGTATCCATACCAGATATTTGACAAGAACACATCATGGTTCCGACATCTATATAAGATCGCAATTATAACTGTAGACACTGGCTCTGCAGGTACAATGTGATCATGGATTTCCCGCTTACGATAGACATAAACCGACTTGTCAGAGGAGGGCCGTGAGTTACCTGCTGTACTTAGTAGAACATTCTTCCAAAGATGAACATTTTCTTGCCAATTCCCACTCTTTCGTACAGAGAGAAAATTAAAAATGTTTGACTAGTGGCAATATTTTCGTTCAATGTGTAGATTGATACAATACAACAAGAAAGAGTATTCGAGGATCGGGGTAATGCCTCGCTACGGTGATGGAAACTCCATGCAATGGTTCGACATCGAAACATGCTGCACGTTTCACATTCTGAACTGTTTTGAGGATGGCGATGAGGTAGAATAATCCGGAATAAAGCATTTCTTTTTTCTCCGAGGATCATTTGTCGAAAGACATTGGACTTATTTCATGAAACTGAATTGCAGGTTGTAGTGTGGGCGTGCAGGGCTCTCGAATCAATCATCCCGGGCCCCGACTTTGGGTTGGACAAATTCCAATGGTTCTCTAAGAGATTCAAGCCTATTAGATCGAGTGAAGAAAATGTCTCTTTGACAACTGAAGAAGAAGAAGAAGGGTCATTTTTCTCGCGCGCATATGAATGGAGATTAAACATGAAAACCGGAGAAGCCAAGGAAAGAAATCTCACAGGGACAAAATATTCGATGGACTTCCCTATGATCAACAGTAACTTCACAGGCCTTAAAAACAGATTTGGATACACCCAAGTTGTAGATTCCTCAGCAAGCTCAATCTCAGGTAACTAGAAAATACCATGTTACTCTGAATTTACAGGTCTCTATTGCGAATCGGTCTCAATATCGATTCTGACATGTTATTGTGATGAGTTCAGGCATGCCCAAGTATGGTGGCCTAGCCAAGTTATATCTCAACCAACCGAGAACTGGAATTTCCTCGGTAAACAATCTCTTTGCCCCCTTTGATCTTGTCACCTTTTCTTCTATCACAGTAAGGTCATTAACGTGCAATTTATTCTTCTATGCACCAGAAAGAGAACCGGTTCGAAGATGCGATCATGTTGGATTATCATGAATTCGGGGAGAACATCTTCTGCACTGGTGCTACTTTTGTTCCCAAAGAAAACGGATTCGAAGAGGACGATGGCTGGATAATCACTTTCGTTCACAATGAATCGACTGATACCTCCCAAGTACATGAATAACCGCAGCGCTTATAATTTTTATCCCTAATTTTTTATATTGCATCTAGATTGAGGAGTCTCCGTTACTGAATTGCAGGTATATCTAATCGACTGCAAGAATTTTTCTGGCGAGCCCGTCACGAAGATTGCGCTGCCCTGCCGAGTTCCATATGGTTTCCATGGAACTTTTGTTTCCCACACGAATCATATTGATCCGTAGGCATAGTCAATATACTTTGCACATATTGATGAAGAGTTGCAAATCAAACCAGTTAAATGTTCTATCTACAATGGATGTTGATTTCGCAAGCCTATACATGGATACTTGTGCTCTGATCTTCTCAGATGGTCCAATAAATTCTTGTTCTTTGTGTAGAAGCTAGGTGAAATTGTGCAATCTATGTTGTCTCAGCTATAAAATTAATTGGAATCGGTGGGTGCCAATTATCTTTCATTCTATCCTCCTAATTATCTATCTAATTCTCTTCATAATTGAGAATCTTACGGCACAGTGTGGGCAGCTGCTTGTAGGCAAACCTCTTGGCTGTCTCTGCCCTACCTCCATTGAGGATGAAACATAGTTGACTCTATCAAGTTGGAAGAATGAGTTCTGTATAACATGTTTCCTTTTGATTACTCTTTTGTCAACTAAAAGAAGCATGTTCCAATAGCCTACAATCTCTCAAATAAAGCCCGAACAAGACATCACTCAACAACTCCTACCGACATGACTGGCTGGCGAAGGCATTGCAGACTGAAGATGCCATTTTTAAGGTCACCAGAGTTTCCAATTCAATCAAGCCATCTCTAACACGAAGGAAGTTATCTGTTTTCATAGTATTAAAGGCTCAGAATCTGATCCTCCTGCTCACAACAGCAATCAACTAACCTAAACAAACTTGTTGCGATGTCTTTTTCTAGTAAGTATATTGTTGTGACCTCATCATACCTTTAATGAAGTTTTCATGAACGGGTCATGCCAACTCCGATGAGCTTAAACTATGTTTGATGCAAACTGAGTCATGTCATGAGAGCCGATTTATATGATAATTTTATGTAAGGTGAATCGTAACAAAGTCTTAGTGTGAAGATATGAATGTGGACAAATTTCAAGTAGCATGATGTTTTCCCCTACTGATCATTGCCTGTGAAACAATTTCAGTAGTCACTGTTATATTCTACAGTAGACAATTGAAATGTGTGCAAGTAGAGTTTAGGAAAGCAGCAAACCTTTATGCAAGTAAATTCCCAGCTAAACAGAACTGGACTATCTGAAACAGTTCGAGGGTACGTTCAAGGTTGAGTACCAAAAATGCGGAGAGAACATACTTCTGCAGTTGAGCTGCCTTTGGTTCTAAGAATATGGATTCGAAGAGGACGGTGGTTGGATAATCACTTTCACTCATGACGACGAATTCACTGGCCTCTCCCCAGTAGGTGAATAATCGTGACAACTATACCTTTTGATGATTTTCTCATGTATATTCGAATTTGAGTACTTGCTACTTAAATTGCAGGTACATTCGGTTGACACCCCGAACTTTTGTGGCGAGCCGGTTGCGAAAAATAACGCTTCCCTCTCGAGTTCCATACGGTTTCTCTGGAACTTTCATTTGGGAAACACTACGTTGATCGAATACCCTGGTTATGTTCACCATAGCTTCGATTACTAGATAATCCAACCTGAGCTATGTTCTGTAAATAAGTTGAAAATGTCAATCTTGCAGAGTCGGCATGGGCATTCTTGTTATGATTCCAGAAATTCATTGGGTTGTCTTTTGGTGTCTACTATAGTCATAGTTAATGTTTAAGCTACAAAATTAAGGGTGCGTTTGTTTGAGTGAAAATGTTTTTTGGGAATTAATTTTCCGGACTTTCACCCATTTGATTCGCCGAGATTTATCAACGAAAAACATTTTTCAGTTAATAGAAAATTCATGCGTAAAATTAGGAAACCGATTTCCTAAATTTAAAGAAGTGAAAACACTTTCCAGAATGGTTCACCTCGTTTTTTTGTTTTGTTTTTGTTTTTCTAGTGTTCAGGTGGAGCCAAAGATGTCACATGAAAATCAAGTATAGTGAGGACTCACATCGTTGGGTTATTTTGTGGATCAATTTTATTCCTCTGATGAGACTTCATTTGTTTTACGAAAAATGATTGATTTAGAATATATATATATATATATATATATATCCAGTGGATCCCATCACAGCGGAAACACAAATGAGGATGACTGTTACGGCATCAACTTAGCTGAAGACTCAGATTAGGTTCTTGATGTATCTTGAATGTATTTTAATGTATTCCATTGAAATTTTGGTATTCACTGTACGTCACTGTGCACTTATCACTGTACACTATGGCGGAGCACTATTCATTGTAGCAACAGTGGATTTTTCAGTCTTTAAATTGTGATCTTCTCCAACAGACAGAGGGAGCTCAGTCAGACTTGGTCTTTACCCTCTCTCTCTCTAAGCTCACTCTCTCCTCAAAAGCTCTCCCTCTCCACAGAGCCGATCTTCGCCGGAGAACTAGCTACCTTTCTGAACCCCATACCTTTTAGTCCTCAAGCCATATTTTGGAAAACCTTTCAGCAATCTTCCGGACCCAAATCCGTAAGTTTAAGCTTTCTGTTCATCACTATTTCTACCCAGAAACCTTCAATCGTGTTTTTCCTTGAAAGTTTTAAGTTTTATGCACTTGTAAGAACAGATCTGAAGATCTTTTCAAAGTTTCTTGTGTAATCTTTCAGTTCAATAAAAGTACATATTTCTTCATCTTTTGCTTATTACGACCCAGAATCGGTAGGCTCTGCCACCTATTGGTATCTAAGGTATTGTGTTCTTCAAGTTTCTGCGATTTACTTTCTGTACCTTGCGTACATTGTGCATTCAGCTCCCAGTAAAGATTGATCTGTGGTCTCCTCTCCTGGACTAGCCGCACACACTTCACTTTGCATATTTAAAATTTTCAGTACTTTATTTTCTGTTATATGCCCCAAATTGTGTAGGCTCTGCCTCGTTGCTGGTGGTGTTTATTTCTCGTATGATATTCATGTTAATTGTACTTTTAATTTCTGTTGCTATTTTATATACTGTACTTGAAGCCTTATTTCATCAATTGAGTGTTTATTTCCTCCTTCCTGCATCATATCACAACTATTGGAATAACAAGAACAAGAGACGTCGTTTTTAATCTTCTATTGTAGTTTCAATTCTATTTCTTGCGGTCTCCGATCCTACGTTCCTCATGGTATATATATATATATATATATATATATATATATATATATATATATATATATATATATATATATATATATATATATATATATATATATATTAAAATGATTGCTTATATGGTTCATAAAAATGAATCCTAAAGACGTTTCCATCATCCATGAAAATGTTTAGAAATGAATTTTTGTCAATAATGAGATTTTTTCATCGACTAATTATTTCAAGCCAACTCATGTGAATCGTTCTATGATTCTCGTTATTCAATGCTAACACGACTTCTTTTTGCAATTTTGCCGAAAATTGAAGAAATAAAGTGTAATCATAGCATTAAAACATGTGGACTTGATTACAAAAAAAGGGTAAAAACATCACAAGTGCATCAACTTCCGCACAATACTCACTTGAGTGCCTACGATATTTTTTTTTTTCACTTGAATGTTATAACTTCAAATCAATCACTTGAATGATGTAGACACACTTGAGATGAACACTTTTATGAAGTCATGGCACTCAAAAAGTCATATAGAACACAAGTGATCAGAAAAAAAAAAAATTTATGGCATTCAATCTGAGCGCCGTATGAAAGTTATGATAATTGTGATGTTTTCTTTTCAATCAACTTGACAAGTTTTAGGGTCCAGTTTTGCAAGTTTTGAAGCTTCACTGTACTTCCGTGACAAGTTTTAGGACTTATGGTACACTTATACCTATTGAGGCATTTTCCTTACTGAAATGGCAGCATTTTTTCGAGCGGGCCGGTCGCCATGACTACAATGTCCCCATCGAGTTCCATACGGTTTCCATGGGACTTTTATTAAGCATACCGTTCTACAAATTGATGACATGCACTCTATCTAGTGGAACTATCAAAAGTCTATTCCTTTGATTCGACGGTGTCCCTAGGTGTAAAGTTCATTGGCGCATTGGTAGGTGCCAATTTTTAATCCTATCATCTTAGTTATATAATCCAATCCTCTGCATGCTTCAGAATCTTTTGACCAAGAGCATTTTTGTTATTTCCTTTTCCTTTTCAATTTTTTTCCCTTTGTTTCGGCCGGCAACTAGGTGAGGGCCGGCCTTGCCGCCTCGAAGGCCGCGAGGGATACCTCGTCGAGGTTGGCCAGGGCGGCGGCCCATGAACAAACGAAAAGGTCCTTGCGCATATCGAAGAATACGTCTGATCAACCGAAAGTAAAGCCTCGTGCGAAAGCCAGGTACCGAAGTCCACCGACAACACGTGGATAAGAATCTCATTCGGAAGGGAGCAGAAATGATGTTATCGTTAGCTGTCGTCTTTATGACAGTGGCATTTTGGGCATCCTCAACTGTAGCTGTGATCAAACTCAATCGGCTCAAGATGTCTTTTTTCTGTGCTTCGGAATCTATTACGCCTTCCAGAGCAGAGATGGCTTCTTCTTCCCTTCTTCTTCACTTATGGCATTTCAAGTGAACTGCTCTCTTCAGCAGAGGTCCTCCAATCCCCTCAGCTTTCATGTCACGCCCCGAACTGATCGAGCACACGTAAATCCCACCAGGCCGTTGATCTTCAAAAATCTCCCAGAATTCCTCGGGCAATCCGTAAAGCAACTTGACAAAGAAACAAGATCGTGGAAGCCATAAAACTTGCTCCATACAAGTTCCAACGAGATGACTCAGGACAAAGGGTAAACACTCCTTAAAAATAAAATTCCATCTCAGAAGTCATCGCAGTCAAGTACCCAAAAATTTAAGTCCTAAATCCGCAAAATTCAGGTACAATCCCTAAGGCCACAAAATACAGAAACCGATTGTGTAATTACTTCATCGAGAGCTCATCCTCATCTTACCAGTACTCCCGTCTTCAAGAACCTGAAAAAATTAATCCCCCACTGGGGTGAGATATACATCTCAGCAAGCTCGCCCTAAACTTAAACTAGGCCATCTGTCCCACCGAACCAAAACAATCATAGTAACATACAAGCAGTTGATAAAACAAGACATGGTATTTCTCATAGCATCGAGTCATGCTAAGACTCGAATTTCAATCAAAGGCAAACCTTGCATCAAGTGATCAAGTTTCTGTACTAGCTCAGAAAAATTCGTATACTTTTAACCACAACCCCGCGATCAAATCGCCTCATGGTGTACATAGCTCGCAACCCCGCGTTCAGACGCATCAGGGTTCCACCGGCCTTAAGCCCTCATCTCATCAAATTACTTGCCTACAAAATCTCATCATCACAAGAATCAAAATAATTCCACTTCCACTTTCAGATTTCCAGAGACTAGCCCGCGTTCAGACGCCTCAGGCTATCCCAATTAATAAACCTGTGTCATCTTAGGCTCATCAGGCATTTCTCATCACGCAATCCCGCGTCATCTAGGCGCATCAGTGTATTTCTTATCACGCAACCCCGCCTCATCTAGGAGCTTCAGGGCATTTCCATTCAGGTGTTCTCACGGCTCAACAACCCATTTCCTCAATAATTCCAGTCACATATCATCACAATGAACAATTAGTCACATTTACACATCGAGGAATTCTTAGGCATTAGAACACAATTCAATTACTTGCCAAAAGGAAACAAACGTGCTTTGGCGTAAAATAATTTAAAAGCAACTGAGAATCACGGCACCACATAGGCAAGCAAAGTACATTAACAAGCACATAATCAATTCAATTTCGAGAACACAATTCCATGGCCAATTAGCCCTCACGACTCATTCCTCATTAACGTCCTTCGGCTTTCAACCAATCAAGCAACAAAAATCATTCAATTCAACGATTTCTCAATGAAAGACATCTAATCGCGTCCAAACGTCCTAGTAAAGGTTTAGG
Source organism: Rhodomyrtus psidioides (assembly GCA_021437785.1). Taxonomy (NCBI): domain Eukaryota; kingdom Viridiplantae; phylum Streptophyta; class Magnoliopsida; order Myrtales; family Myrtaceae; genus Rhodomyrtus; species Rhodomyrtus psidioides. The sequence goes on along the minus strand of JAILYB010000143.1, from coordinate 1,589,530 downwards.
GGTCACTCACATTCACCCGAGCTAACCAAAAATCCACCAAGAACACCTCGTCAATCTCGATTCCAACCAATATCACCCCTGTCCAAAACAGGGCAACAAGGCGATTCAGAAGCAATCCGACGGTTAAATCAATTTAACTCCCCAAATTTCAATTCCACCAATCGTGCTCCTCCATAATACCTCAAACAACATCCTAGTATACCTTAATGATGAATTAGGAGCACGGCGACACTACCTTCAGCCCTCAACAGAACCGGCCTACTCAGAACTACAACCGGTCAGAACCGGTTCAGCACAAACCTCCACTAAACAGCCCACTAATCATCCCTACGCTCCAATTTATCACCAATTCCACTTGCCAAGGCTTAGATTTACATGTGTAGGACATCCATCAGTAATTTGGAGTCAAAATAATACCTCTAGGTACCTCAAATGGTTCGGTTTCCACAATAGCTTCACCGATCAGATTTTAGTTCAGTTCTGTCCACTCAATCTCATCCATGAAACACCCCTAAATCTCAATTGAAAAATTCATTTCTACTCATCAACATGTAGTAATATATGTTATGTAACTTCCATAAAAATTTCGGAGCCAAATGAAGTCTCTAAGAGGGTGAACCATCACCCTCTCTCAGTTAGCTCAGAATCCGTCCGGTTTTCTTCCAAAAATCACCATAAATTAACCAGACCTCCAAAAATCACGAAACCAACGGGACAATGTCAAGGACATCTTAAACTAACCTTTGGTTGTTGGTACACCTTAAATGATCTCAGGGAAGTGGCCGTCGAGCAGTCCGAACAACATGGCAGAAACTAGTCGGGCGAGCAATGTTTGGCTAGAGAGAAATTGAAGAGGAAAATGAAGGAGATGGAGGAGGGGGAAGAGGTGGTCGTCCAAATGAGGCTGCAGATCATACTCCACAAATAATTGGTGACATTTTGACAAGATGCTCATTAATGGTGATTAATACTTGGCTCTTCTCCTCTTGACACTTATCAAGCCACCAATTTTTGGCCTTCTAAGACTTGACTCTCTTTGACCAGCTTTCCCTCCAATTTTCGGTAGCTACATGGGATGGTTAAATGACCATTTTGACCTTCAAAGATCCTTAAGGCAAAGACAAATGGGCGAGGGGTAAAAAGGCCATTTGTCATTTTTCGTCAGAAACTTTGTTTTTCTCGCTTTGATTGACCATTGGCGATGCGACATCAAATCCTTTTCCAATTTTGAAATTCTTCATTTTCAATTGCCAATTCGAGCTTCAATTTCATATCTCAAGCCTCGAGAGACGGAAATTCAGAATGTCACATTTCATCACTTCAAGTCTAACATCTCTGCTGCTTTCAAAGTAAAGTCCCTCTCTCTCTCTCTCTCTCTCTCTCGCACGCATGCATATTAGAGTTGACAAAGTTGATCCTTCTTTAGTCGAGACCCAACATAAGATATCTGTAGTCATAGCTCTATGGTGATCATTGGATTTTCCCTTGAATGGAAACTGGCTACTGTCACAAGTCTCTCAATTCATGTTATGCCTGTCTAAATGGAGTCCATGATGAGGCGAATCGGAGTTAGGCATTTGAATCTTGTAGGGAGATATAAGCTGCTAATTAGCTGACTGAATGTTGCATCTCCATGAGCAGCCATTCTCGAAAGATTTGCAGCAAGCCCCTATTTGAGTTGACCTTCCGAGTGCAATCAAGAGTCTGTGCGTGCACGCGTTGGATGCATTCGTCAGTTCAGTGTTCGAGTTCGTGGACCAACCTTTGCTCCCATGTCAGGTTAACGGTTTTCCAAACTGTACTTCTTTTACCACCATTTAAAACATGGTGAAGTTCATATTTTGAAGATCCTGTGTTCAAGGCTAACCGATTTTCGGTCCCTACTTATGTTTGATCATCTGGGTTGTGCAGACAAATTTCGCTCCAGTCAGTGAATTAGGGGAAGCTGTTAAGGTCGACGATGTTGAAGGGATAATCCCGGATGACTTTCCAGCAGGCGTTTACATTAGAAACGGTATCGACACGCACTACGCCGAAATTGTGTCTTGTAGTGAATGGTTTTATCTAAATCTTTTGCACACAAAAGCCAGACATAAAAATGACAGGCCTTTAAAAAAAACAGATAGAGGAGGCATGATATAGCGAGCTATGCTTTTTTATGGGGTTACTTTTTATGAGTAGTCGAATGCGATGCGACTCGGCAAAAATCATCACACAACAGTACAATATGCAAAACAAATTTGAATATGGCCAAGGACAATGAGGAAATAACAAAATGCGAGGCTCGTTCTTCTGCTGTATTTATCTAAACTTCGTAGCTGATAAATAAAAAAAGGCTGATGTTCATATGAGATACAGAGAAATCAACTATGATTTTGTTTGCGACTAATTCAAAGATGTCTGGCTTTCACGGATGCTTTTCATAGTAGTGAAATATATTTTAGCCTGCAATGTTAATCCATGTCTGTTTCTTACGGATCGCAGGGCCAAATCCTCTATTTGGAGGGCCAAAATCAACCAAATCCGTATTTGGACGGTCGAGTCACACTTGGATTGATGGAGAAGGGATGCTTCATGCCGTGTACATCGACAAAGATGGTGACAGGAGATGGATTGTCCGGTACAACAACAGACATGTCGAAACTGAAAAGTACAAACTAGAAAAACAAAGGAACAGACCATCAATTTTACCTGCAATAGAGGGTGATTCGCCGGCCATTTTGTCAGCTTATCTACTGAATTCGGTGCTTTCACTGATCTACTTAAGTTCCTCATTCATAGTTAGCTTATTTATCGACACATGCAGTCTGGGAAATTTAATTTTGCAGTACTGTAAGAGCAGTAGTACATCATGTACATGTGATTTTTTTACAAAGCATCACTAACCGAGAATTCTGCCCATTTTGAACTTTTTATTTCCAGTTGAGATTTGGGACAGTGAACAAACTGATCAGTAACACTAATGTGTTTGAACATGGAGGGAAATTTTACTCGATTGCGGAGAATCACATGCCTCAAGAGATCGACATTTTTACACTAGAAACTCTAGGCAATTAGAATGTAGACAGAGATTGGAAGCGACCGTTCACGAGCCATCCAAAGGTCTGTCTCCATGAACCTGCACAGACATAAGCATTGTGCATTGCTTGAATATGAATAATAAAAGCCAATCTCCCTTGTGTTTTCCTTCATGTGGCAGAGAGCTCCAGGTACAGGAGAATTAGTTATAATGGGGGTTGATGCAGTAAAGCCTTTCATGGAACTCGGTATCATCTCAGGTATCTTTCAAGAAACTTATTAAGGTGAGCTTTATGCAGTTTCATTGTCAAAATTGGTAGTATCTTGATGGCCTTTCGATTCAAATTCAGCTGATGGGAAGAAATTACTTCATAAAGCTGATCTCAAACTCGACCGATGTAGCCTCTGCCACGAGATTGGGGTTACTCAGTGGTTAGCAATATATGGAGTGATAATTTTTGTATTTGTACCAGATATTTGACAAGAACACATCATGGTTCCGACTTCTATATAAGCTCGCAATTATAACTGTAGATGCCGGCTCTGCAGGTACAATGTGATAATGGATTTCCCTCTTACGATAGACATAAACCGACTCGTCAGAGGAGGACCGTGAGTTACCTGCTGTCCTTAACAGAACATTCTTCCAAAAATGAACATTTTCTTGCCAATTCCCACTCTTTCATACGAAGAGAAAGCTAAAACAATGTTTGACTAGTGGCAATATTTTCATCCATTGTGTAGATTGATACGATACAACAAGAAAGAGTATGCGAGGATTGGGGTAATGCCTTGCTACGGTGATGGAAACTTCATGCAATGGTTCGACATCGAAACAAGCTGCACGTTTCACATTCTGAACTGTTTTGAAGATGGCGATGAGGTAGAATAATCTGGAATAAAGCATTTCATTTTTCTCCGAGGATCATTTCTCGAATGGCTATGGACTTATGTCATGAAACAGGTTGTAGTGTGGGCGTGCAGGGCTCACGAATCAATCATCCCGGGCCCGACTTTGGGTTGGACAAATTCCAATGGTTCTCTAAGAGATTCAAGCCAATTAGATCAAGTGAAGAAAATGTCTCTGAGACAACTGAAGAAGCATTTTTTTCACGCACATATGAATGGAGAATAAACATGAAAACCGGAGAAGCTAAGGAAAGAAATCTCACAGGGACGAAATATTCGATGGACTTCCCTATGATCAACAGTAACTTCACAGGCCTGAAAAACAGATTTGGATACACCCAAGTAGCAGATTCCTCAGCAAGCTCAATCTCAGGTGACTAGAAAATACCATGTTACTCTGAATTTACAGGTCTCTTTTGCGAATCAGTCTCGATATCGATTCTGATATGTTATTTTGATGAGTTCAGGCATGCCCAAGTATGGTGGCCTAGCCAAGTTATATCTCGACCAACCGAGAACTGGAATTTCCTTGGTAAATAAAGGTTTTCCCCCCCTTTGATCTTGTCATCTTTTCTTCGATCACAGTAAGGTCATTAATTTGCAATTTATTCTTCTGTGCACCAGAAAGAGAACCGGTTAGAAGATGCGATCTTGTTGGATTATCATGAATTTGGAGAGAACATCTTCTGCACTGGTGCTGCATTTGTTCCTAAAGAAAACGGATTCGAAGAGGACGATGGCTGGATAATCACTTTCGTTCACAATGAATCAACTGATACCTCCCAAGTACATGAATAAATGCAGCGCGTATAATTTTTATTCATAATTTTTTATATTGCATCTAGATTGAGGCGTTTCTGTTACTGAACTGCAGGTATATCTGATCGACTGCAAGAATTTTTCTGGCAAGGCCGTTATGAAGATTACACTGCCCTGCCGAGTTTCTTACGGTTTCCATGGAACTTTTGTTTCCCAAACGAAGCATATCGATCCACAGGCATAGTCTGTATACTTTGCACATATAGATCTGGAGTTGCAAATCAAACCAATTAATTGGAATTGGTGGGTGTCAATTATCTTTTATTCTATCCTTTTAATTATCTATCTAATTCTCTTCATAATTGAGAATCTTACGGCACAGAGTGGGCAACTGCTTCTGGGAAAACCTCTTGGCTGTCTCTGCCCTATCTCCGTTGAGGACGAAACATAGTTGATCCTATCAAGTTGGAAGAATGAGTTCTGCATAACATGTTTCCCTTTGATTACTCTTTTGTCAACCAAAAGAAGCATCTTCCAATAGCCTACAATCTCTCAAATAAAGCCCAAACAAGACATCACTCAACAACTCTACCGATATGACTGGCCGGCGAAGGCATTGCAGACTGAAGATGCCATTTCTAAGGATCACCAGAGTTTCCAATTCAATCAAGCCATCTCTAACACGAAGGAAGTTATCTGTTTTCATAGTATTAAAGGCTCAGAATCTGATCCTCCTGCTCACACCAGCAATCAACTAAACTAAACAACCTTGTTGTGATGTCTTTGTCTAGTAAGTATATTGCTGTGACCTCATCATAACTTTAATGAAGTTTTCATGAACGGGTCATGGCAACTCCGACGAGCTTAAACTATGTTTGATACAAACGCGTCATGTCATGAGCCCCGATTTATATCATAATTTTATGTAGGGTGAATCCTAATAAAGTCTTAGTTTGAAGATATAAATGTGGACAAATTTCAAGTAACGTGATGTTTTTCCCTACTGATCACTGCCTATGAAAGAGCTTCAGTAGTCACTGTTATATTCTACACTAGACAATTGAATTGTGTGCAACTAGAGTTTAGGAAAGCAGAAAACATTTATGCAACTGAATTCCCGCCTAAACAGAACTGGACTATCTGAAGCAGTTTGAAGAAAATCTTCTGCAGCTGAACTGCCTTTGGTCATGAAGAAAATGGATTCGAAGAGGACGGTGGTGGAAAACAACGGTTCCCTATCGAGTTCCATCTGGTTTTCGTGGAACTTTCTGTTGGAAAATATAACGAAATGGAGTAACAATGTAGTCGGACGTTGAGGTGTGTAATCACTCTTTTTTAGGATCAATTTGCCCTACGAAGTTGCTATAGGTTTCTGGCAAATTCCCTTCAGCATATAACAAAATCACGGCGAGAATTTTGGATAGCAATTCCAGTAAATCTCCTAAAACTCTCTGCTAAACAATAAAAGATGGCTGTCTCTCTTTTGAAAGAAAACAAAGAATGAAAGTTTACACCAAAAAACTGAACAGAATTGTCTGTTATATAAAACGAATAAACACACCTCTTGGTGTCTAAATTGCCCACGTATGAACGCCCAATTCATATTCGAAAAATTGCAATTCAGAAACAGCTATTCGTAAGTGACAACCGCCCCGCGGCGCGCAAAGTGCTAAGTGTGTCAAAATCGTGCACCAGTACGCGGGTATAGTGGGGTCTAGCCCACTTGCCTATTTATTTATTCTGAAAGACTATAGTAGCTTTCTAACTAATAAAGAGATTTGCACATTTCTTTCTATCTTATGTGGGATTGAAATGGCAGCATTTTTGTTTATTTTACTAACTAACTTCAACACTTTCATTTGGCGAACGCTACGTTGATTGAATCCCATGGTTATGTTCACCACAATTTCAGTAACGAGATAATCCAATTTGAGCCATGTTAAGTTGAAAATGTCCGTTAAGCGTGCGTTTGTTCGAGTGAAAGTGTTTTTCGGAAATTATTTTTTCGGACTTTGACCCATTTAGTTTGCGGAAAATGACTTAGTCGACATAAAATGTTTTCAGGTCCATAGAAAATTCATGCGTAAAATTAGAAAAGTGAATTTCTAAATTTAAAGAGGTGAAAACACTTTCCAGAATTATTCATCTCATTTTTTGTTTTGTTTTTGTTTTTTTAGTGTTCAGGTGGAGCCAGAGATGTCACATGAAAATCAAGAATAGTGAGAACTCTCATCATTCGGTAATTTTGTGGACTAATTTTATTCGACTTCGTTTGTTTCGCGAGAACTGAATGATTTGAAAAATATTTTTTAAAATATGATTGCTTATATAGGTTATAAAAAAAGATGTTTCCATTATCCATGAAAATATTAAGACATAAATATTTGTCGATAATGAAATTTTTTTTATTGACTAATTATTTCAAACCAACTCATGTGGATCGTTCTATGATATTCATTATTAAAGGCTAAGATGAAGTCTTTTTGAAATCAAGTGTAATTAGAGCCTTAAAAGATGGGGACTTGATTACAAAAAGGATAAGAACACCACAGCTGCATCAACTTTTGCATGACACTCACTTATACGCCTTAATTTATTTTTATTTTTATTTTTTTCTTCTGATCACTTGAGTGTGGTGCCTTTTAAAAAACATTCACATGAGTGTCACAACTTCAATGAATCACTTAAGTGATACAAATTTTAAACTAGATTTCCAATCCTTGGGATACTTTGTACCTGTACATGTGAAGTCGCAAATCAGATCCGTCCTAGGTTTCAGTCTCCACACGGATATAAAATTTTGCAAACCTGAACATGTTTGCATGCGATGTGATCTTCTGAGATGGTCCAAGAATTCATGTTTGGATGCGATAAATTGATGATATGCAGTCTATGTTGTCCCTAGGCGTAAAGTTAATTGGCGCATTAGTAGGTGCCATTTTTTTTTAATTCTATCCTCTTAGTTATATAATTCCATCGTCTGCATACTTGGGAATCTTACCTAATTTATAATGACGGCTTAAACGAGCTCTCACAATCCCATGGCCTTGTGCTGAATCCCTTTGGAAACGCAATCGCATTTAGCTGACGGCCCTCCAAAATTTTTGAAAAAATTTCAAATAAGGGCATGAAATGCTCTCATTTTCTCAAATAAGAGACTAAAGTATCTTATTTATTTCAAAGAAAAGCCTGAGCAAGGGCATTGTCGTCATTTCTTTTTCCTTTTTTCTTTTCTTTTTTCTCAGTTCGTTTTTTTCCCTATGTTTCAGCTGGCCACTAGGCGAGGGCTGGAATTGCCCTACCCAGGCAAGGGTCGCCTCACCTGTGGCCGTTGAGTCGAGGTTGCCCTCGACGGCTGCGAGGGACACCTAATCGAGGTTGGCGAGGGTGGCGACCCTTGTCGGAGGAAACAAAGGAAAGAAAGAATAAGAAATTGCATAAAAGAAAAGAAAAAAAATAAAAAAAGAAAGGATAAAATAATAATAATAATAATAAAAGAAATGACGAAGATACCTTTGGTTAGATCCTTCTTTGAAACGAAGCGGACACTTTAGGCCCTTTATTTGAAACAAGACCCACTTTCAAGTCCTTATTTAAGAAAATAAGAGCATTTCTGGCCCTTATGTGAAATTTTCCCAAAAAATGTTTCACCAAACAAGATGCATGCATTTGCCGAGGGGTCCTTAGAGCCCTGAAGTCCATCTTCAAAACCGAACCGAACGCACCCCCGAACAGAAATGGCTTTTCAATGCCACAAAGCACTCGCAAAAAAGCGAAACCACGTAAATTGTCCCCTTCTTGTAGCTGCGGACGTAACGTGGTTGACCCTCATCGCGTTGTAAATAAAAGTGATAACTCGCACAAACATTTCTCCATTTGATTACGCTGTCAAAGTAAAAGAAGCATCTTCCAATGGCCCACCATCTCTAAATAGAGCCAAAACAGTGAATTGGACAGCATTTGCAGATGGAAGATGGCATTTGAAGGAAGAAGACAAAAAAGGGCATCTGTTTTCTTATATCTAAAGGCTTTGGATCTAATCTCCTTGCTCACACCAGCAAAGCAATCGACAAAAGTAATTTCTTGCTGTGATGTTATCGTGCCTTGTTAAATGTCTCTTGTCCACGGGTCATGCCAGCTCCGCCGAGTTTAAAAATGTGTCATGTCGTGCGAATGAGTCGTGCCGCAGAGCCTGATAAACGGAAGTAAATGCTGGAATGTCCGAAGGTGGACATTGCTCGTGTCCGAGAGCCGCGAGGTTCCTCTGTCGTCCTGTTCTTGATGGGAGTCGTGTCCGCCTTATGTCGAATAACTTAATTTGGTGCCCGTCCTTTCTTTATTGTGTGCACATCTAACAAAGCAGTATCGCGAAAGTTGATTTTTTTTTTTTATTCTTGCTGCGGTGGACAGGATTAAAGTAGTCATTCCCAGATTATTATACGAAGGCTGACGTATGTGCCATTAGCGCATGAATATAAACATTGTCAACCTTCAGCTCTGCAGAAGAGAGCAGAGATGGCTTCTTCTTCACTTATGGCATTTCAAGTGAACTGCTGTGTTCAGCAGAGGTCCTCCAATCCCCTCAGCTTTGATCACTTCAAGTCTAGCCTCTCTACTGCTTTCAAAGTAACGTCTCTCTCTCTCTCTCGCTCAACAAAAATGTTATGACTTCATTACTTTAGCCATATCTAACTTGAATTTCGCTTAGTGAAATTATAACCCTTGGTTAGATTCATGTAGCTTGTTAAGCACTAAACTAATCACTCCCAAGAAGATTATCTTGACAATCTGCCAAACTGACTGCAAATTTTGCAACTTATGTGAGCAGCCACGTGGGAAAGATTTGCAGCAATCTCCCGTTCGATTTGATATTTCAAAGGCGATCAAGAAGGTGTACTTGAATATATTGGACGCGTTTGTCGACTCGGTGTTTCAGTTCGAGGACCAAACATTATTGCCATCTCAGGTTTGGCTATTTAGACCACATTCAGTTCAGACCATAATTCACAAGATGAGGGAATTCAAGATCCCCTTTCAAGATATTGCCTGTGAAGTACCAACTGGGTTTTCATTTATTCCTCTGTTTGATTCATCGGATATGTGCAGAGAAATTTCGCGCCAGTAAGCGAATTGGGAAGAGCCGTCAACATCTGCAATGATATTGAAGGGCATGTACCGGATGATTTTCCGGAGGGTGTTTACGTTAGAAATGGTCAGGACATGCACGATTCCGATTATAGCTTGTAGCAGAATGAATTTTATCTTATGATGTTGCTATAGAAGCTAAAGAATGCACTAGCTTAGGGCAAAACTGCACTCAATGTGCGAGAGAATTTGGTCTTGCCATACAATTTGTTCAAACTCAGTGTCATCTACTGATGAGACAAAAAGCTTAAATCTGTTGCGAACTAATCCTAAGATGTCTCGCTTCATGGATGCTGCTCACTTTACGACCAAATTTCCCCTTGATTTCAAGTCTATTTACTTCGTCTTTCTAAGTTTCTGTTACAAGAAATTGCAGGGTCAAACCCACTATTTGGAGGCCTAAAATCAACCAAATCCATGTTTGGACGGTCGAGTCATGCTTGGATCGAAGGAGAAGGAATGCTTCATGCTGTGTACTTGAACAAAGAAATCGACGGGACGTGGACTGTTCTTTACAACAACAGATATGTCGAAACGGAAACGTACAAACTAGAAAAACAGAGGAACAAACCGTCCTTTCTACCTGCAATTGAAGGGGACTCCTTGGCCGTTTTGTCTGCTCATCTGCTAAATTTGGTGCGTCCACTGGCCTAGTCATGTCCATCCTTGCATGAGTTGAAAATGATAGACGTAAGTTCGTCTTCTAAGGGAAATATCAGGACATTTCAGGAATGAACTCAGGACCCGCATGTGGTTTAGGGGTTTATCTTTGTAAATATGCACACTTTGATATCAATTCTCATTAACTGATGATTCTGAGTACAAATTTTGGCAATTTCAAGACTAGATGGTAGAAATTGTTGCAGATGTTAAGCTAATCGATTCTGGCCGTGCTGTTTCTCCCCTGAAATTTCTCAGCTGAGATTCGGGAAGGTGAACAAACTGTTTAGCAACACTAATGTCCTCGAACATGGAGGGAAAATCTACTCGATCGCAGAAAATTACTTGCCTCAGGAGATCGACATCTTCACGCTCGAGACTCTAGGCGATTGGAATGTGAACGGAGGGTGGAATCGACCATTTACGAGCCACCCAAAGGTTCGTCACCATGAACCTGTACATTGTCTGGACATCGTGCATCATATTATGCAGCTGAAAAAACCTGTTCTCGCTCAATTCGCATATACCAGAGAGCACCGGAGACCGGGGAGTTAATTACAGTGGGGGTAGATGCGGTAAAACCGTTCATGGAACTTGGAGTGATCTCCGGTAACTCTTTGTAGCTATATACAGACTCTGCTGTCAACTTGGTAATGGCTTCTTCTTTTTTTTAAAACGGATTTCTGATCCAAATATCAGCTGATGGCAAGGAAATAGTTCATAAAGCCGATCTCAATCTCAATAGATGTCCCCTCTGTCATGAAATAGGGGTCACGCAGAGGTTAGTATATGCATTGTCCTGTTAAGAAAATTTGTGATCTACTGCTGAATTTAATGTCTATCGAAGCTAGTGATTTTGTTGATGTGACCAAGGATTATGTGCAGGTACAATGTGATCATGGATTTCCCGATCACGATAGACATAAATCGACTCATCAAAGGAGGAACGTGAGTAATACAGTCCTATATCTTGAAATGTAGTAAGTAAATATAACTTGGTGATTGGAATTCAACTTTTGATTGATTATGAAGATTGATAAAGTTTGAAAAGGAAGAGTATGCAAGGATTGGGGTAATGCCTCGCTATGGCGATGCTAGTTCAGTCCGCTGGTTCGATGTGGAACCCAACAGCGCTCTGCATATTCTGAATTGCTTCGAGGATGGTGACGAGGTAACTGCTATCCGAACCTCGATCATATTCTCTGGATATCGGTTCTCAAAATTGTGTTAACGGTTCGTGGAATCGAACACAGGTTGTAGTGTGGGGCTGTAGATCTCTTGAATCAATCATTCCAGGCCCAGACTTCGGCTTGAACAAACACGAATGGTTTTCGAAGAGATTGAAGTCGACTAGATCGAGCGGAGGAAGTGTTGCCGCCTCAATCGAAGACGAGACATCATTCTTCTCGCGCACGTATGAATGGCGATTGAACATGATCACCGGAGAAGTTAAGGAAAGAAATCTCACCGGAACCAAATACTCCATGGAGTTCCCTATAATCAATGGCAACTTCACAGGCCTTAAAAACAAATTTGCATACACCCAAGTTGCAGAATTGTCAGCAAGCTCTACCTCAGGTGATGATCATATATTGAACTGCCGTCCTCCAAAACCATAAACCTGATTTGTGAATATTTTCGATCATCCTTAGCGATTGTTTCGACTTCTGTGGAAAATTCAGGCATGCCCCAGTACGGAGGCCTAGCCAAGCTATGGTTAGATGAACCAGAAGCCGGATTTTCATCTGTAAACATCGTTATTTTCAATTCTTTCTGCCTTGTTTCCTTCTCCTCGATGCAATCGAATGCATAATTCATTCGTAGATTCATCTTTTTTGCTTGCGCTAGAAAGAGAAGCCGTGCGAGGACACGATTAAGGTTGAGTACCATAGATTTGGAGAGAACATCTTCTGCAGCGGCGCTGCCTTTGTTCCTAAAGAAGATGGATTCGAGGAGGACGATGGTTGGATAATCACTTTCGTTCACGACGAATCTACCGACATCTCCCAAGTTCGTGAATAATCGCGACAACTATGTTTTTGTTTATCGTTTTTCCATGTATAATTCAAGTTTCACTAATTCATGCTACTTAATTGCAGGTACATGTAGTTGACACCAGGAACTTTTGTGGCGAGCCGGTCGCAAAAATAACGCTTCCCTCTCGAGTTCCATACGGTTTCCACGGAACTTTCGTTTGTCAAACACCGCGTAGTGAGATCGTTCGCGGCTCGCGACGGCGAGGCCACACGAGTTCTGCCTGAGTTCACTAGTTGCGGCCACCTAGACTGTAAGAGGTCGGCATTGAGCTTGCCAGCAGAGCTCGACCAGGGCAGGAGTTCAATCCCGATCTGGCATTGAGCTGAGGTAGGCGACGGCCTCCGAAGGAGCAATGGTGGCGCGCGCGGTGGAGATGGAGAGACATGGCGGCGCTTGTGTCGAATTGAGCAAGCCTCTCTAATTGGAGAAGAAAAGTGCGGGCCGAAGTCGGTGTTTATTTATTTTTCCGGATGGGGGTGTTTTGAGATACGAAATGGCAATATTGTAAATCATGCGCGGGCTTGAAATTTATTGTTAAAAAAAGTAAGGATAATTATAGTAATATTTTTAAAATATAATAAGGGTATTTGATATTGGAAATAAAGTTGAAGATGATTTTTGATTTTTTTTTTCTCAAGATCGCAACCCTCATTTTAAGAGTTGAGGGAAAATTGGATGCTAAAGACTCTATTTTATTAAGTTATTACCTATTGAAAAAATGACACAAATGATCCTTGAACTTTGACTAAATATATAATGTGGTCCATAAATTTTTAGTTTGATTAACGTGGCTCCTGAACTTTAGCTCAAGGTGTAATATGGTCTATGAACTTTTCAATTGTTCAACGTAATTCCTGGACTTTTGGTGCCCATTCGCTTTACGTCATTTTCCCGTACCTATTTTTCTGCAAGCTTCTGAAACTATTAGCAGCTTCATATACAAGGATGTTTTGACGTTTTTGAAATTTCGGACTTCAGTCATTTTTGTCTCGGAGCTGAAGTATTCCGCATTAAGATATAGCATAGACCAACATAGAAAACGTTTGCATCAACAATTTTACTATCTGAGCATGCGAGGGAGACAATTCAAAAGATGCATATTCCGGGCTTTTTTCCAAATTAGAATTTTTTTTTTTTAAATTACCAAATAACATAAAAAAAGTAATTACCTGATTGGGCAGCAGCACCATATAGGTGCCGCTCCAGCACCTTTCTCTCTTCTAGTTTCCTGCATTCTCTTTCCTCCTCCTCCTCCTGTTCTTGCCCCTCCAGACCTGCGTGTGTATGTACAGTGTACAAAGCATAAGCAATCCAATCTCTCTGTGAATTGCCCGTTCCGGTAGTTTCAGTGTCCAATTGGTAGCTCACGAGGGCAATTAGTACCCAATTAGAGGCTCTCGGAGCTGTAGCTTGTTGGGATACAAGGTGGGGGTTGGCTTTTGTTGCCGTCGAAGCTTCTGGGTCTGTGGTGATAAATGGGATTTAGTTCTGGCTTTTCGATTGTTTAGAGTTTTGGGGAGTATGTTTGTGAGTGGGATCCCCTGCCTTACTTTTTTTTTTTTTTTTAAGGCAGCAGATCCCCACCCTTGATATAGCCCTCTATATCAAGGAGGGGGATCCCCTGCCTTAGAAAAAGTAAGACAGGGGATCCGGGTCCTATGTTTGTGCTTGAATTTGACGTGGAGTGGAGGGCAAAGATGGTTCTTTGACTGTAAAGTTGTTTTTTTTCCCCTAGTGTGAAGGTTGCGTTGTTCTTTGCTCCTTTTGGATATATTCAGACTTATAACGGGGTATTTGATTGATTTGTGTTGAATATGGGTGGCATTGCTGGATTTTGGGTGAGCATTGGCTAGGGTTTTGTGGATTTGGGGACAATTGTTGGTCAGGAGTTTTCACTTAGGGAAAAGTTGATGCCCAATCGGCAATTGGGCTGCTGATTGGGGCGCAACTGTAGATTGGGCCCCAATCGGCAGCCCAACTGCACCCAATTAGGTAATTACTTTTTTTATGCTATTTCGATAATTTAAAAAAAAATTCTAATTTGAAAAAAATCGTACATATTCCTTACATCTAGCAATGAAGGCCAAAACAGCCTCATCAACCCAACTTTTGTCAGTTAGCAACTCCTCCAGCTATCTACTAGAACTTCTCAACCCAGTAGGGCTTAATACAATTGGCATCACACCATCTTCAACAAATCAGAAACTTTGATTTTTACGTTTTCCTAATAAAAATGGACAGAAAGACACTTCAAGTGTCAATATTTGTATATGTCATTCACTTTGGTGCCAATATTTATTTTTGGATAACTTTTTCAAAAAAAATGATTATTTAAGTGCCGACTCTGGTGAGGTCGTCGGAATTTCTTATCGTTGGCACTAAAGTGATAGTTTTTTCTCTGATTTGACACTAAAGTTATCGTTTTTTAGATCACTTAAGTGTCATTTTTTAAAAAATGATTATTTAAGTGCCAACTCCGATGAGGTCGCCGGAATTTCTTGCTGTTGACATTGAAGTGATCGTTTTTTTCTCCGATTTTTTGGGTAAAATAAGTATATATTGAAACTTTTCAACGCGCTAAGTACAGAAAAGAAGCCGAACACAAAAACCTCACACCCATTACGACACTTGGAAGTGTCCTAAAGGGTGCAAATGTGTACTGGCATTACAAGATACATCAAGGGGTCAAAGCGCACAACCTAAAAAGCCAAACATCTGATCAGTCCTAAAATGCCAAATTACCCTTTTGCCCTCAATAATACACTACAAGAAAAAAAAATATTCAAACCCTCCAAGTGGGCCCTCTTTGGTCATGTCACTCCCTAGCCCATCCAATCACATATCACTCCCTCAAGTCAAAAGTAAAACCACTCCTACCTACTCACACTCCTCTCTCTCTCTCTCTCTCTCTCTCTTCATTGTGGACAACCCCTAATCACCGAAACCCCTCATCCTATTCATCATTGGTTTTCTTTGTGCGACCACAACCTTCGACCCTTGATCCGTCATTCTGCTACTCCTCCACCTCCGTTCGATCACCGTGCGCTGCCTCGGAGCCATCGGACAGCCTCAGGAGACCTTGACGCCTAGCCTTCCTTGTTTTGCGTCGCCCAAACCCCATGGATGCTGCAACTGCTCCAGCCTCGTTCCGACCACTCTCAACCATCACCCATAACCATGTTGTCCTCCCTTCGACCACCAGGCCCCGCTTCGACCGTCGTCTGCCCCCATAGAGCTTTAAAGCGGCCGCGGAGGCTTGACGTGCCCTGTTTCGGCCCCGAACCCCTGTTCTGGAAATTCGAGGCTACTCCGCCACCTTGTCGCAGCTCTGCCGCTCGTTGAGCACTCCTAGCCATTGTCCTCGGCCCCTTGTCGTTCCCCGAAGCTGTTGGAAACCTATGGAGGTTTGTAGTGCCCTAAACTAGCCTCGGTACTGCCGTCCCTTATTTTTACGCTGCTATCTGCCTGTCGCTATTTGCGGCAGTCGCGTTGCCTCTAGTCACCTTCGTCGCCTCCCTCAATACCCCTGAAGATGCCCTAAACCTCAGCTAATCTCCCCTCAGCCGTTGGATTGCCGTAAACCCTAGAAAAACCCCAAACCCCTATTGCCCTATTCTGACCCCATGTGTCGGCAACCCTTCGGCTATTTTAGCTGCTGGTTGCCACTGTTTCGGCCATCGGAGGCTGCCAGCCGCCTTCCCCTAGCCCGTAGACTACCAATCGAAGCCAAATCGTGTTGTGCCCGAGGAATCAAGTGTGGCCATGAGTTACTCGAGGAATCGCTGAGGGTTCGCTGAGCGTCCGAAAATCAAACTGCCGTTGTCGTGCTTGCTTGAGTTAGTTGAACTTGTGAGTTAATACCTAATCCCTTCGTTAGGGCGCTAATTGCGCTTAGGATTAGTTGATTAGTCATTAGGATGTTTAAGAAAAATAATCACGGTCGGTTTAGATAGAAACTGGGTTTAGGATAAATGGTCGTGATTGATTAAGTTAGTCAGACTAGTTTAGGTCATCTGTGGCTAATTGGTTGTTAGATTGGATTGATTGGGCAATTGCTTGCCGATTTTTGATCCCGAGCGGGCGACTAAACGATCGATAATTTGATGGAATTGAGAATAATCATTGTCATTTGATTAATTGGATTGCATAATCGATCGTGTATTTGACTGCTTGATTGAGTGTAGTGGATTGATTGTCATGTGTTATGGATGAGGTCTTGTGAATTTCATCTTCCATGTTAGACGCAAGTCTAGTTGTGAAATTGTGCATTCATATGACCTGTGTGATGAAAACGGCTTTGGGCCAAGTCTTTGAGCACGTCTGTGTGAGCATCCCGCTTTAATCAAAGATAAGAAATTGATTGGTTGTCGGATGTGATGTGTGGTCATATGATGGGACGATGGGATCGCTGACAAGATTGTACCGTGACGATTGGAGTAATACGACTTGTTGTGTGATGCCCTAGAAATCCACCTCTTGTAAAGTGTCTGAATTCAATAAAATGAATTAAATTAAAT
The DNA here is from genome assembly GCA_021437785.1 of Rhodomyrtus psidioides. Classification (NCBI taxonomy): domain Eukaryota; kingdom Viridiplantae; phylum Streptophyta; class Magnoliopsida; order Myrtales; family Myrtaceae; genus Rhodomyrtus; species Rhodomyrtus psidioides. Next base: position 1,572,485 of record JAILYB010000143.1, on the reverse strand, counting down.
TTCAGTTCTTATAAAATATTTTGGATCGTAAGGACTGAAGATACAATAATTGGACGAATTCTGAAGCTTCAGTTGGTTTGGATTAGGTTTCGAAATTCTTAGTCGTCGCGAATTAGGATCGAGATCATCGCGTCCAAGCCTAATCCTGACCGAGCCTAGCCTGTGAAAATATCAAAATTACCCTTTGTTCAGTGTACCAAATTTCATTTCAGTTACGATTTATTGAGTGACCAAAATGCCCTCCAATAATTCAAATTTATGGGCCCCACCTCAAGTTAATTCCCCCACCTACTAGTCAAGTCAACTTGTCAATTTCCCCCACCCACTCTACTCTCTCTCTCTTCTCTCTTCTCTCTCCTCTCTCTCCCTTCTGCTCACGCCTGTTCTCTTTCCCCCTAAGGACGACCGACAACACCTCATTCTTCCTCGTGAGTTTCGTGCGACTACCAGCCTGAGAGCCACCACCACCTCACTCCAGCTCTGCCAATGACCCGCAACCACCTCTTCGACCTGTCGCCGCCGTCCCAGCAGCTCGCGCGAAAGCCAGTCGTGAGCAGAGCCATGTTCTACTCGCTGCTGCGGTTTGCTTCAAGCCGAGATTTAAGTTGCCACCAGCCACCTCGAGCTGCCATGCTAGATCCTCCACCCACCCCTCACCACGTCGTCACCTACCTGTAGCCGAGGAACCCCGATCAATCGTGAAACCAGCCACCCCCGAAGCTAAGCTCGCCCTCCCCTGTTTTGGGGTTTAGCGTCGGGAATGTCCTATTCCGACGAGACCCGCCACCTCCGCCGCACGTCGATCAACCAGGCAACCATCCTTAGCCGCCTCGCCGTCACTTGAAGCCTTTGGTGGCCACTTGTTGCAGGTAGAAGCCCCGAACCACCCCGACCAGACCTCTCCTGTTTCGGACCCGAGACCCTGCACTGTTTTTCCCTACTGTTCGCGACTGTTTTGTCGCCTTGCGCCGCCATCCGCCGGTGCCGACGCTACCCTCCGACCACCTTGTGAACCCCTGACCTTGGCCAACCTTTCCTCGACCCTTAGTCCGCCCGAAATTCCTCAAAAATACCCCTCGCCACTTTCCCCTGTTCTGACTAGTCTCATCCGCCTCTTTTCGTGGCTGATTCCGGCCACCGGAAGTCACCGGCCACTACCTTTGAACCCATGCCGCTACCCGGAGTGTCGTGGCCTTACCAGACCACCCTTGGCCGAGTTTTGGAACTTGGGGAACGAAGGATTTGAGTTAGATCGTGAGTCGTCGAGAGTTCATCGCCGAGTTCGTGAGTAGCTGCCGAGCCGAGTCGCCGTCGCCATTGAGACCACCCGAGCCTTTTTAATTGTGAGTTGACCATAATCCTTGGTTATGGTGCTAATTACGTCTAGGATTAGTCGATTACTCGAATAGGGCGTTTGAGTACGAGATGATGGTCGATTTAGGTATAAATCGAGTTTAGGTTAAATGACCGCGATTGATTAAGCTAGTCGAATTAGTTTAGGTCGTCTATTGCTAATTGGTGTTAGACTGAATTGACTGATCGATTGAATGACTGTATGTTGTGAATTGATCGCGAGTGAGTGATAAGTTAGAGACGAGTGATCGATCAACGATTATAAAGTTAATCGGCTAATAAACGACTATTGTATGAATCGGCCGTTACATTGCTTAACTGTATTTATGGCCTTTATTGGATTATTCTCCTAGTTGACATGTGTGATTGGATATCTGGAATGTTCATTGAGTGAATTGGTATTCGTTTGGGGGTTAATCGCCCGGTGTATGATTGTGATGATTATTTGATAATCTACATATGCATATGACCGAGTGCGGAATGAAAAGACATATTTTAGCATGAAAATGGCAGTGGGCCAAGTCATTGAGCACGCCTGTGTAAGCATCCGGCCTAAATCAAAGAGAATAAAATTGATTGATTGCTGAGTGTGCTGTATGGTCATATGAGGGAACGATGATGGATTTTTTCTAGCAAGTTCGCCTTGTCAGAAGCACAGCAATTCTGATCCAGTGCCGGCTAGTACAGATTCAAGGTTGGTCGGATGTCGATCGTAACTTGTGATGGACTGACGCCCCGTATAGGGTTGCCTATCGTCGTGCCGTGCAACGGGTGCAATGGATACACCGCTTGTAGTAGCCGTTGCCGAGAGAAAAGAAACGTAGCCCGGTCCTATCGGAGAATGCTAGATCGTATTAATGTGCTGGATTGCGTTATTTGTGAGAGCCAAATCACGCCAATTGCGTAGATTCTCTCATGTGCCGTTGGCATGATCATCGTTAATAAATGGACTTGTGTGGTGTCCTGTGCATACTTGTGGATGTGATGATATGTTTGAGTGATTGATTGATATGATTGCTGAGTCGGGTCAAGCATTGCATTGCTTGTGGCTGAAGGCTGGTAAGTATACATGTGGATGATTATTATATCGTGGCTGTACTTGGGTGTTATATGTAGTTACATGGTCTTGTGAGCCCTCTGTTAGGATGCCCTGGGCGAATCAGTTTTCTAACCGAGCTTAGACTTGATTCACTAAGATTTATTCTCACCCCGTCGTGGAATAACATTTTCAGGTCCCAAATGATGAAGCCTCGTGGACGCCAAGGATTGATTTTTGTTATTAGTCTTTTGGAGTGGATGAGAAGTTAACCTTACCCGACCGAGTAACCATTTGAGGTCTTAGTGAGTCGCTCCGAAGTGATGGGTTATTTATGTCAGCTGTAGCTCAGTAGGGTTAAGACCCATATGCTTATGATTAATATTTTGTAATTATCTTTTGTGAATGACTATTGTGCTTTCCTACTTCTCTGTCCCATGATGATTTGTTGTCCGGGAGTTAACATGTTTTCGCATGTGTAAGTAAGTGATAGGTCGACAGTGTGCCTGAGACGCTATCTCTATGACCTAGTGGCGATTTGGCAAGGGATGTCGCGGGTTCGAGAGTCGGGCCGTGGCATCCCTCGAGCCCGCGATATCCCCGCCCAACGTGGTATCAGAGCAAGGTCACCCATATCCACTAGTTATTGGCCTGGAGTGATAAGGAGTGTTGGGATTTGGGATAGTTAGTAGGACTTCAATCGTTATGCATGTGACTGTTATCTGAGCCTTTACGTTATTGAGTTGTGCGCACGTGTTCTTTACTCAAGTTTTGAGGCTGTATGCCTGAGCTCACATTGATATTGCTTTGGGGTGAGCAAGACCACATGCGATACCTGCTGGAAGTGTAGTAGTGGAACTGGTTGGATCTAGTTTGAAAACGTTGGAAACAGTCTTTAGTATTTGGACACCGCTAAATGATAAGGTAATGTCAATACTAGGGAGTTTTTGGAGCAAATTGACTAAACAATCAAAAGAAGAAGATATGTTCGATCGTGCTGGTGAAGTGTAATGTTGATGTTGCTGACATAAATTGTCTTGGAACTGCGACTGGTGCTATTGGAAGGGGATGTCGCTTAATCAATCAGATAGGTTTGTTTAAGTTTGATGATAATCAAGGAGGAACCTCGACTTGGTTGGTTTTGTCGCCTAAGGCAACACATCTACTGGCGAGTGATTGTTAAAGTTACATGCAGTCCGTGATTGATGTGTTAGCTGAGGAACTTAGGATGAGAGACATCACATTCCCGTATGAACTTTCTGATGTCTTTCTTTAAGGGATGCAAGGGTCACGGCCAAAAAGGGAAGAAATAGAGTTGTGGTGGAGTTGTCCTCTAAAATGAATTTAGTCTTTACGCTACCGTGTGAGATGATTCTGTCAGAGCTTATGAACTTTAAGGTGCAGAAGTGTGAGGTGTTGGATAAATGATTGATCTACCCTAGTTGTCCCTATGAGAGGTGCCTGCGTATTCGTGTGGTAAAAGGAGGATCATTGAAGTTATACATCGGTTGCAAGCAACTCAGTTAGCTGGCGAGGAAGGACCAGTACCCCCTGCTGAGGTTAGATGAATTGTTTGACCAGCTGCAAGAAGCTTTGGTACCCCCTAGGATCGATCCATGGATGAGATATCATCAGTTGAGGATTAGGAAGGAGAATATGTCGAGAACGATATTAAAGACGCGTTAAAGGTTCTATGAGCTTACCATGATGCCATTTGGTCGGACATATGCACATGTTCCTTTTTATAAATCCGATGATTAGTGTACTCGAGAAGAGTATTTGGATCGATTGGTGATGGCATCCCTAAGCGACATCCTGCCATACTTGAGGAATTTAGAAGACTGTGAATAATATTTGAGGATTATATCGAGGTCCTATAGAAAGTATAAGTGATTGTCAAGTTTGACAAGTGCGAGTTTTGGTTAACTCGTGTAGTTCGTGTAGGGCGTGTGACTTCGGGTGATAGAATTTCAGTGAGCGCGGCCAAAATCAAGACCGTCGTGGATTGGATAGGACCGCTAGTGATGGCAGGTGTTCGAAGTTTCTTAAGTTCGGCGAGTTATAGAGGTTTTGTGAAAGGAAGTTATTGATGGACTAGACTCATCAATAAAGATTTGCAATGAGGCGATTTGTATTGGTGGATTGTGTAAGCTAAAATTATGTGATATGCTAATGATTTTGATCTCGACTTTCGTTGTTGGACCTAAGTGGTGATGCGATCGATACTCGCAAGGAAGCGAACGATGATTAAGGAATTGATCTTTAAGATGTAATGGCCCCTCGGGAAGTCGAAAGATTCGAACCGATAAGAATCGATGTGAAGGCAGGTAATAGGTGATGAGTGACGAGGAAAAATCTTCCACTACACGTGCTTTAAAGAAATTGCGAAGGTTGGGTCATACCTCCGAACCTTGATCGAAGAAGCCCTTGCAGCATGACAATGGCAGTCTTGTAATGACTTGAAACCGTATGATTCAATCAACTTGCGAGCCGATTAAGTCGTTGTGGAGTGTACACTATCTGAGGACTGTAGTTGGTGAAACGTTAGACAATGCGTAAAACGAAGACTGCGAGGACGAACAAAAAGTTTGTAGTGGTATTCTAAAAGTGGATAACGTAGTGGGCTTGCCAGTTAGACATATGAATTAATGTAATTGGTGACAACCCATGATAAGATTAAGATTGCGAGATGTGATAGATAAGGAAGGCTAGTTATTAGAGTGCACATCGGAAGTATAATAGGACCACGTAGTTTCTTGGAATGATGACTTTAATGGTCTTGCTTTTGGATAAAACAGAGAATCTGCCGGAACCTATCGCAGTAGCCATAACATTAGTCCAAATAGCTCGTGGAGACATCAAGATTTGAGGTAATGTTACTAAGGGATTAATAGGAAGGCTGGTATGACCAAGCGAAGTGTTAAGATTTGGTGTATCGATAAGTCAAAGCGCAAAATTATAAGCCTAAGTAGACTGCTGCTGTCATTGGGGATTCTAGAGTAAATGTGAGAGAAGATTGCAATGGACTTGTGATGAAGCTTCCAAGAGGTCAAGGGAGAAATGACTCATTTTGGAGTGCAGTAAGCAGATTGATAAGGCCTGCTAAGGTTATAATAGTGTGAAGAGATGTAGCTTGGTATGAGTGTGATACCCCAAGATTTAGGACCGACCCAAGCTTAGGACTCGGACTACTTGCGAACGACGATCAAGGGTGTTGACAACTAAATTTTGATTTTTTATTTATTGCATAAAATTAGAGACTAACCTTAGTCTCTAGCAAAAATATTTAAATCATCGAGTCTGCTTTCATATGATTTTCATTTAGATTAATTAAATTTTAGTTGCATTACATATCTGATCTAATGGAGTGAGGTTTAAGAAATCGCCTTGCAGATCTCTCTGCTCACGGTGTTCGATTCCTAAAGCATCAAGGATTTAACCGGGGACACGTTGGCTAAGAATGTACCGAACGGGGAGCGCCAGACAACAAGCCCTTTACCTTGGCGCAAATCCAAAGTAAAGGCGCACATTCAACACGATGTCAGATAAGAGCCGTTGTTGGTAGAAATCGACCAAATATATCAAGTACAATCCTGCCAAGTCAGGGGAAGCATATTCAAGGAAAGAAAAGGGAATGGTTGATTTATATATGGCAGAGCATATGCGGAGGATATTTCTTCATGGTCAAAGGTGGCAAGAAATAAAGGGGATTGTGCATCAGTCGGGAAAGGAAGGCGGATGTTTAGTTTCCCACTGGAAATCAATCTTCTCGTGCATGAAAAAGAAAAAAATCAGCCACAAGCCGAGTAAAAATGGGAAGTTGTCATGGATCCCAAAGATATTCGGACGTGCTTTAAGGGACGAGAAAAAACAAAAAAATTCGGGGGGACTCTCTTTGGCATCGCTCACACTCTCTCTCGGATCTCTGAGACTCTCTCTCACATCTCTCTCGGAGACACAAAAAAAAAAAAGTGCTGCACCACCACTCTCTCTCATTGCCGCCTCTATCTCTTTCACTCGACTCCCTCTCTTCACCGCTTCCTCCTCGGAGACCGCCGCTGCTGCCACTCGAGGATTGCCGCCGCCGCCGCACGGAGATCGACGTCATTGCCGCTCGAAGCTCGCTACTCCACCGCCGATGCCCAGTTCGTTTCCACCACTCGGTCCAGCTCGCCTGCGCCGCTGATCTACTCCTGTGCCGCCGCTGTTCCTTCACGCACGCTTCGCCGTGTCGCCGCCTCGGAGGCCACCATTCGTTATACATATACGGCAGAAGCTCAGAGGCCCCATTCATTCAAGAAACGACAGATTTTAGCGAGGCCACACAATAATATACACATACGGCACATTGAGAAAAGAAGGGGGGTTCCATCGTATCCTCCGATTCTTCACAAGGTGCAAGCGATAATGGAGAAGATGACATTGGGAGCCACTCAGAACGGAGATACATAGCTATCAAAAGAGAGATTGGTCATGGAGATCGTGCCTCATAAAGTCTGGAAAGGGAGCTGCTCTCAAGATTTTTTTCTTTTCTTTTGCAGGACACCCCTATGAAGCTTGATGAAAAGAACAAAAAGCGCATTCATGCATTGTTGCTTGGGTTCTACAAACAGCTCTTTTCGTTAGCCGAAACCGGGGGTTTTCTGAATGTCGAAACCGGGGGTTTTCGGCTGTCCTTGCCATGACCCCTGCTGCGAGGAGTTTGAACTCGTCGATCGCAATGGCCGCAACGATGCATCATGTCGCCAGCATTCCTAAGCACCTGATTGCTATTCGGCATCGCATAGCGATAGAACCAGGTTATTTCTTATCATATTAAATCATTCTGCTTCATACTTCTGGTTTTGCCATGTTTCAATGTCATAAGCACGATCAGAATCCTTTGAAGTTCTACCTTGGACCAATGATCTACTAAATTGCAGTGATTCCAATCTAGCATGTTCTCGTCAAAGCCGACAGATTTCCCAACTTTTTCTCATGGGGTCATGTTCTTTGAAGGTTAAGCTTGGGGAATTACCTTTGAATCCAATCCTCCCGGTGGTGTCCCCGTAGCAACCTAAAGTACCCAGAGGAGAATCGTTTTTTTTTTCTTCATAAAAGGACAAAATGTGAGGGAGACTTTTAGGGTGCGCATGAAATCTTGCCAACTTCTCAATTTCCCTGCCAGAAGTCGATCTGGCAGGGAAATTCGTTTGATAAAAATACTGCCGAAGTAGAAATTCGTTTGGTAAAAAAATTGACTTATGGCAAGATTTTCTACTTCTAGCAAGATTTCTAACTTCTGGCAAGATTTTTGAGTGATTTTGAGAAGTAAAAAATTTTCACTTCTCCCCTTGAGAAGTCATTCTCGCCGGACCAGCCGGTCGTCGGTCGCCGCCGCTGCCGGTCGTCGGCCGCGGCCGCCGGTCGCCGCCGCCATCGGTCGCCCGCCGTCAGTCGCCGGTCGCCGCCGCAGCTGGCCGCCGCCAGTCGCCGATTGCCGCCGCCGGTCGTCGATCGCCGCCGCCGGTCGCCGCCGCCTGTCGCTGCCCGCCGCCGGTCGCCGCCGCCGCCGGTCGCCGCCGCCGGTCGCCGCCGTCGGTCGCCGCCGGTCGCCGCCGGTCGCCGCCGTCGGTCGCCGCCGGTCGCCGCCGTCGGTCGCCGCCGCCACCGGTCGCCCGCCGCCGCAGATCGCAGCCGCCGATCGCCGCCGTCGCCGCCGATCGCCGGCCGCGGCTTGCCAACTGTCAAAACATTTTTTTCATAATGTTTCGAACATCGTCTTTTTTAATTGTTATCAAACGCATTTTTCTATCAGAAATCAACTTCTGAAGCAGAAGCTGAAAATTCAACTTCCACTTCAAAGCAAAAGTTGAAAAAATGACTTCCTTGCCAGAAGTCATTCTTTACTCACAAATTTCTGCAGGTTCTAAGTCATTTCCAATAAGAGATTGCATGGTCAAAGAGTTTCGTGGGATTGTTTGCTACCCATTTTCCCAATCAGGCACTTTGCTTCTGTGAACCACCAAAGCGACCTGAAGCCAAGATAGTCTCTCTGTCCGTGAGCTGTTGTCGTGCCGAAGCTGGCCGTCCCACTCCCTTGCCGATCCAGAATTCGCGAGCCAGCCGTCGTCTCCGTCATCAGTTCGAATTTGGCAACACTATTTCGGAATTAGATTGTCCATGGTGTGAAAGCCCGAGCAGATTAAAAGTCCCACGGAGTCAAAGGTCCGGTCGAGTTTTCGTTGTGAATACCACCTCGCGGACAATATTCATCGCAAACGCTCAACCAATAGATCACCACAAGACGGTCATGCCATCGATAGTCCGGCCGTCCATCGCCATCATCCTCGACCCCGGCGACTTCCCGTTATTCTTTTCTCGTTTTCGCAGGATATCGAATCGGTCCTGTGGGTGCTTAACTCGAAGAGTGAAAGGAAGCTCGGCTTAGGTATAATTCTAATCCCAATTTTGGTTGATCGTTGATTGATAGTTGTTTAATTTGTCATGGTCGTTTGATTTAATTTAGCTGAGTTTAGTCACCTTTGCATGTACCGCGAATCTCCAACAAAATCAAAATCCAATTTCGCTAAATAAAAATCAAGTTACGGTCAGTTTCGCCGTTACCCCGCGGGTGCGATTTGCCGGACTTGACACAAAAAAAAAATGCTAAACCGGCAAGGCTGAATTTTTGGAAATAAAGATTAGATTTTTTCGGAGTTCTGAATTCTTGCCATGTTGGTGCGATTGCCTGCCTAATTGATAGAAGCTGATCGGATTTGATTTTCTGATTGAAATCCTATGGTTGCCTTATCTAGGTTTAGTTTCTCGTTTCAAGTCGATCTCGTTCGGTAAGGAAAAATTCGAATTAGGAAATTTTGAATCCGATCGCATTTTTAAAAAGAAAGGCGGGGTTAGTAGATGGCAATCCCGATTTCCAAATATGGAAGGCGTGCAAATATCTTTGAAAGTAATTGGCAGCAAATCCTAGATTGATTTTCGAATTTAATAGGAAAATGGACACAATTGTCAGGATTAAAAAAAAGTTAATAATTTTCGAAAATAAAAAAAATGAATAAAAATGGCGAGTTCGGCTTTTGTTTAGCAAATTTCGAATTTCTAAAAAAAATGATGACCAATTCATTCCGCATATTGCCATGTCATCTCGCATGTCATCCCATATTTCCCATGTCATTTTATTTGTAATGTAATTTTCAGTTATTAGGACTAGATGGACTAGGAAAAGCCCGATGTTGTGGGCCTAATAGAGTTGGGTCATAGGGAAGTTAGAAAGATAGATGAGACCGTCGTGATCAACAATTTTCATAGGAGGATCAGGAAGAGGCGACGGGCTATCAGAACCGTTCCAAAGTGTGGGCCTTGCAAGAAGGGTGATGTCCAAGATCAGACGGCGGCCCAAGCCCAGCAGGATCAAGATGACGAGAGCGTCGAGAAAATTTCGCTTAGTTTTTTTTTTTAGGATTTTCGGAATTATCAAAGTGTTATTTTCGAATTTTCTTTATTTTTGTGAATTTCGAGTCAGTTGATCCTTTATTTGTAATTTTCGATTATTTGAAGTTTTGTATCCTTTAATAATTCGTAGTATGTCATATAGTTTTAGGTCATGCATTGCATTAGTAATTTTTCTTTCTTTTATTCGAAATAAAAAAAATCGATAAAAAAATTTAAAAAAAAAACAAAAAAATGGAAAAAGCAAAAGCCTTGAGTTGATTTCCGAGTTGTCATTTTTTCAAGAAAAATCCATAAAAAAAAAGGAATCTAGGTACCGAAAGGGCGTTAGTCTAAGTCGATTAGCGTAACCAAATCCTCAGATCCATGATCTCTGGTTCGCAGCGGTGAATTAGTTCTCCCGCTAGTTTACCTAGGTTTCTAATCGACCTACCTCGAACGATTAGTGGCGATTCCTCATTTGTTCTAATTTTTCCGTGTTGCGATTCGGTAGGGTTTGGGAGGGTCCGCATTAGGTTAGTTCTCGATAACTTGCCTGATAATCCGATTAACCAATTAATTTTTGGTCGCGACAAAGGGTTGAGGGAGCCATCAGAAGAATTTAGAGATCACTCGACGTGGATGATGGCCTGATTTACTAGTCGATTGTGCAGTTGATTGAGATTCGACCGTGTGGCGATCTTAAATCAAGCATGGATCGAATTGGGTCGATCTCGCTCAACTGTAAGTCAACCATAGGATCACCTTAAAGTCGACCAGGGATTGATTCATGGCATGATTTGCGAGCTGGCATGATCTATATTCAGGATGTCCATGGACCCAGTGAGGAATGAATTGTACTAGAACCCTGTACCAACCGTGCACTAGTTAAAGGGTTGATCACCTTGAGTCGTGTGATGTGTTGTTGGAAGAATGCGGGTCGGGTTGAACCAATCCTGAATCAAATTGAGTTGGTCATAAGAGGTGATCTCGATAGTGTTCGATTGTACCACCGGTCTAGGAATGGGTGATTCCAACCCTAAACTGGAATATTTGAGGTGGTCCTCGACTCGCCAGTCGTTTGTGTGCTGACCCTGTTCGACAGAATGGACGGTCCGACCCTCGGTTTGATTTGGCGCCTGTGTTAGGTGATTCTTTAGATGTTTCAAGAGTTGACAAGTGGTGATTCCAAACCTCAAGACGTTGACCAAACCAATCAATCGAATATTGATGATTACGTAATCAATCGAAGAAGAGGCGAACCATCAGTCGACCTTCTCCATGTAAGAAGAATGCCCAAATTGCCATTAGTGTTAGTCGTGATTGACATCTATGGAACAAGATGAGAAGCAACATTAAACTCTGCTCATTGGAAGTTAAGAAATGGCCAATCGATTCGTGGGAATGGATAATTACTGCGGTTACAAGGATAATCGACAATTGGATGGGGCAACAAAGTTATATGATCATAGATTGAGTTGAATCTTTGGAGTTGGATGGTTCAACCTGTTTAAAGGAATTGTGGATATGGAATTGTGGCAGATTGGTAAACAAGGATTGTAAGTTCGAATCTAACTTGTGTTGGATGGCCGTTTGTGGTTTTAATGCACTGAGTAGGAGATAAGGATTGACTTGAACCAAGCGTGGTATAAATTTTGGAAAGACGAGACTACAGTTCAGTATAGCCTATCATCCGAAGGCGGATAGCCAGTCTGAAAGGATAATTCAGACTTTGGAGGACATATTGGAGGCATGCGTTTTGGATTTCAAGGTAATTGGGAGGAACAGTTGTATCTGGTGGAGTTTGCCTAGATAACAGTTATCAACAAAGCATTTAGATGGTGCCTTTCTAGACATTGTATGGCAGAACATGCAAGACGCCTGTCTATTGGGATGAAGTTGAAAAAAAGAAAAAAAAAGAAAAAAAGGAAGATTACTGGACCTAAGTTAGTGGAGCAATCAATCAAAGCTGTTAAGGTTACCGAAGATAGACTGAGGACAATTTAGAGTCGTCAGAAAAGTTACGCCGTTAGGAGCCGAAAACCTTTGGAATTTCAGGTGGGCAATCATGTCGTTTGAAGTTGTCGCCTATGAGAGGGACATCTCATTTTGACAAGAAAAGAAAGTTAAGTCCAAGGTATGTCGGATCTTCCAAGATTTTGTAAAGAATTGGGAATTTGGTGTACTGTCATGCGTTGCCGCTGATACTTGTTCAAGTGCACAACGTCTTCCACGTGTCGGTGTTAATGAAGCACAAACCGGACCCTGCTCATGTACTAAGCTACAAAGAGTTCGAGCTGGATGAACGAGCATAGGACGTGAAACGTCCTGTTAGGATCATGGATAGGAAAGAATAAGTGCTCCGGAACAAGACGATCCCGCTAGTCAAGGTGATTTGGCAACTTCATGGAACTGAATGAATTACTTGGGGAATTGAGGAATTTATGAGGACTATATATCCTTATCTATTTGAAGGGTTGTAGCAGTACTTCAATTTTGAGGACGAAATTTCCTAAGGAGGAGAGTTGTGATGCCTTGGAAATTTACCTCTTTTAAAGTGCCAGAATTCAATAAAAAGAATTAAATTGAATTTCAGTTCGTATAAAATATTTTGGATCGTAAGGACCGAAGAGACAATAATTGGACGAATTCTGAAGCTTCAGTCGGTTTAGATTAGGTTTCGAAATTCTTAGTCGTCGCGAATTAGGATCGAGATCCTCGCGCTCGAGCCTAATCCTGACCGAGCCTAGCCTGTGAAAATACCAAAATTACTCTTCGTTTAGTATACCAAATTTCATTTCAGTCCGGATTTATTGAGTGACCAAAATGCCCTCCAATAATTTAAATTTTGTGGGCCCTACCTCATGTCAATTCCCCCACCTATTAGTCAAGTCAACTAGTCAATTTTCCCCACCCACTCTTCTCTATCTCTTCTCTCTCCTCTTTATCTTCTGCTCACGCCTGCTCTCTTTCCCCCTAAGGACGACCGATGACACCTCCTCCTTCCTCGTGCATTTTGTGCGACTACCAGCCCGAGAGCCACCACCACCTCACTCTAGCTCTGCCAACGACCCGCCGCCACCTCTCCGACCTGCCGCCGCCGTCCCAATAGCTCTCGCGGAAGCCAGTCGCGAGCAGAGCCCTGTTCTGCTCTCTGCTGCGGCTTGCTTCAGGACGAGCTTCAAGCTGTCACCAGCCACCTTGAGATGCCGTGCTAGATCCTCCAGCCACCCCGCACCATGTCGACGCCTACCCGTAGCCGAGGAACACCGAGCAGTTGCAAAACCAGCCGCCCCCGAAGCTAAGCTTGCCCCTTCCTATTTTGGGGTTTAGCATCGGGAGTGTCCTGTTCCGGCGAGACCCGCCACCTTCATCGCACGTCGATCACCCAGGTAACCACCCTCAGCCGCTTCGCTGTCACTTGAAGCCTTTGGTGGCCACTCGTTGCCGGTAGAAGCCCCGTACCACCCCGACCAGACCTCCCATGTTTCGGACCCGAGACCCTGCCTTGTTTTTCCTGCTGTTCGCAACTGTTTCGCCGCCCTCCGCCGGTGCCGACTCTAGCCTCCGACCACCTTGTGAACCCCCGACCTTGGCCAACCTTTCCTCGACCCTTAGGCCGCTCGAAATTCCTCAAAAATACCCCTCGCCACTGTCTCCTGTTCTGACCAGTCTCTTCCACCTCTGTTCATGGCTGATTCCGGCCACCGGAAGTCACTGACCACAACCCCTGAACCCGTGCCGCTACCTCGGAGTGTCGTGGCCTTACCAGACCACCCTTGGCCGAGTTTTGGAACTCGAGGAACGATGGATTTGAGTTAGATCGCGATTTGTCGAGAGTTCACCACCGAGTTCGTGAGTCGCCGCCGAGCCGAGCCGCCATCGCCGTTGAGACCACCCGAGCTTGTTTAATTGTGAGTTTACCTTAATCCTTGGTAAGGGCGCTAATTGCGCTTATGATTAGTCGATTAGTCGATTAGTCGAATGAGGCGTTTAAGTACGTGATCGTGGTCGGTTTAGGTATAAATCGGGTTTAGGTTAAATGGCCGCGATCGATTAAGCTAGTCAGATTAGTTTAGGTCGTCTGTGGCTAATTGGTGTTAGACTGAATTGACTGATCGATTGATTGACTGTATGTTGTGAATTGATCGCGAGTGAGCGATAAGTTAGAGACAAGCGATAGATCGACGATTATAAAGTTATTCGGCTAATAAACGACTATTGTACGAATCGGCTATTATTTGTAGTAGCCGTTACCGAGAGAAAAGTAACGTAGCCCGGTTTTGCCGGAGAACGCTAGATCGCACTAATGTACTAGATCGTGTTATTTGTGAGAGTCGAATCATGTCAATCGCGTAGATCCTCTCATGTGCCGTTGGCACGATCATCCTTAATAAATGGACTTGTGTGGTGTCCTGTGCATATTTGTGGATGTGATGTTATGTTTGAGTGATTGACTGATATGACTGCTGAGTCGGGTTAAGCATTGCATTGCGTGTGGCTGAAGGATGATAAGTATGCATGTGGATGATTATTATATCGTGGCTGTACTTAGGTGTTATATGTAGTTACATGATCTTGTGAGCCCTCTGTTAGGATACCCTGGGCGAATTAGTTTCCTAATCGAGCTTAAGCTTGATTTACTGAGATTTATTCTCACCCCATCGTGGAACAACATGTTTAGGTCCCAAGTGATGAAGCCTCGTGGACGCCGAGGAATGGCTTTTGAGATTAGTCTTTTGGAGTAGATGAGAAGTTAACCTTACCCGACCGAGATACAATTGAGGTCTTAGTGAGTCGCTATGAAGTGTGTGGTTATTTATTTCAGCTGTAGCTCAGTAGGGTTAAGACCCATATGCTTGTGATTAATATTTTGTAATTATTTTTTGTGAATGACTGTTGTGGTTTCCTACTTCTCTGTCCCATGATATTTGTTGTCAGAGAGTTAACACATTTTCGCATGTATAAGTCAGTGATAGGTCGATAGTGTGCCTGAGACGCTATCTCTTTGACCTAATGGCGATTTGGCAAGGGATGTCGCGGACTCGAGAGTCGGGGCATGACATGTTGGATGCATGTCAATTCATGCGCTAGGTTGATTGGATACCGGTCGTAGCTTGTGACGGACTGAAGCTCCTTATAGGAATGTCTGCTAGGTCGTGCCGTGACGATCGAAAGCACATTGGCCTAGTAGTTGCCGTCACCGGAATAAGGGACGTAGCTTGGCTTCGTCAGAAGAGTACCAAGTACTTAGTGTACTAGGCATCAACTGGATAGTATGCAACGTCAAATGGCCCTATTTCCTAATAAATGGACTTCGTGTAGTGTCTTGTGTGAGCAAGCCGATGTGATACTTTACCTTGATTGGGTTGATGGACTATTACGTCACGTCTGCATCGCATTATGCATGGCTCTATGGTGGTAAGTCGTATGCGGTTGAGATATTTGTTTTATGATGATGTGACTATTTGGTAGGATATTCTGGGCGAATCAACGTACTACCCGGGCTTAGGCATTGATTCACTGAGATTTATTTCTCATCCTTTATTGGAAATCATTTTTAGGTCCCAAGTGATGAAGCCCCATTGATGCCAAGTCATGTCTGTTGGAGTACTCTTTTGGAGTAGATGTGAAGTTAACTCTATCCCTATCCTTTAATCTCTTTTGAGGTCTTAGAGAGCCTCCCCGAAATATGGGGTTGTATGTTGTTAGTTCTATAAGGTTAATGAACATATTCTTTTGGTTAATGATAGAAAATTGTCTTTTGTGGATTGACTGCTGTGCTTTCTTGCTTTGCTATCCCTGCTGATCTTGTTATTTGGGAGAGTTGCACATTCTGCATGCGTAGTAAGTTATAGGTTGATAGTGTGCCTAGGACGCTATCCTTCGTGACCTGAGGCGGTTTGGTAAGGATGCCACGTGCTCGAGAGTTGGGGCATGACAAGAACAATAAGGCTGATGTTGGTCAAAATAACCAAATTAGTGACAAATTCGGCAAATCAAATTGGTTAACAGAGTAGTCAATTGCCTGATGTTGAAGATATAAGGCCAAGTCCACTCGATGTGAATATTCCTATTAGGCCCAACATGATTTAAGAATTTGGCAAGACTAGTGTTACTTCCCAGGGGTCAAAATGGCCAATCAAATCCATAGTTGTACCTAGCACAATTTATTAAAGAAGTTCAACAACGAATAAGGTTAGACAAGGGTTTCCAGGAACATCCTAAATGGGTCAATACCAAGTCTTTTTCAAGAGGCTTTGAAATCCTTGAATTCACTATTGACTTGAATAGCGAAGAAATATAGCACAGATTCAGAGAGCTATCCTTTGACTTAATCATGGTGTTGACTTTCGTCTTTAGAGTAGGTAAACTGTGTGGATTTTCTAAAGACCACAAAGATGTGTGTTTGCTGCTGTATGCTGAATCAAGGTGTCCCTCCCTCTTTTTGTCTTCTTCTCGCCCTTTTTCTTTCTTAAGAGTGATGCCACTCCTTATCCTTAGTACAAATGAGTGGGAACAAATGAGTTTTTGAGAGAGAGAGAGAGAGAGAGAGAGAGAGAGAGAGAGTGTGAGAGAGAGAAGGTGGGGGTGGTTTGACCTTTGACTTGAGGGACTGATGTGTGATTGGATGGGTTAGTGAGTGACTTGACCAAAGGGGGCTCACTTGGAGGGATTGAATATTTTGTCTTGTAGTGTATTATTGATGGTAAAAGGATGATTTTGCATTTTAGGATTGATCGGATATTTCACGTATTGGAAGGAGGGCATTTTGATCTTTTCACAGGCCAAGCTGCATGAGGACACGATTAAGGTTGAGTACCGTAAGTTTGGAGAGAACATCTTCTGCAGCGGAGCTGCCTTTTTTCCTAAAGAAGACGGATTCGAAGAGGACGATGGTTGGATAATCACTTTCATTCACGACGAATCTACCGACATCTCGCAAGTTCGTGAATAATCCCGACAACTATATTATGGTTTTTTCATGTATATTCAAGTTTCACTTGTTCTTGCAACTCGATTGTAGGTACATATAGATGAGTTGACACCAGGAACTTTTGTGGTGAGCCAGTCGTGAAAATTACTCTTCCCTCTCGAGTTCCATACGGCTTCCACGAAACTTTCATTTGTCAAACACCACGTGGTGAGATCCTTCCCAGCTCGCAATGGCGATGCAATACAGGCTCAGCTTGAGCCCGCGACTCGTGGCCACCGAGTCTGTGAGAGGTCATCATCGAGCTCAGTAGCAGAGCTCGACCACGACAGGAGTTCGATCTCGATCTGGCCTTGAGTTGAGGGCGGCGACGGCCTCCGAAGGAGCAATGGTGGGGCTCGTGGTGGAGTGGGAGAGACATGGCGGCGTTGTCGAATAGAGCAAGCTAGCCTCTCTAATGAGAGAAAAAAAGTGCAGGCGGAAGTTAGTGTTTTTTTTTTTTTTGGATGGGGGTGTTTTGAGATACAAAATGGTCATATGGTATATCACGCGTGCCTTAAAAATTATTATAAGGATATTTAGACGTTCTTGAAAACTCGGAGTTCTACAAATTTTGTCTCTTATTATCCAAGGATCAGAAAAAGGGGTTTGGATCTCTTGTGGGAATGATTTGAAAGATCCAAAACTAAAAATAGTGATATTTGCCGGTAACAACTTAATGGAGATAATCAATCAGTATAGATGGATCCGAAATCTGATTTAAACATAATATATCACCTAAGGGTACATAAGAAATGCATGGAATTGATGTGGAGCTCAAGTATTCCACATTTAGATATAGCAAAGACCGACATGGAAACATTTGCATCAACTTGTTATCTATTTGATAGAGTTGTCAATATGGGTCACAGACCCATAATTTGTATAAAATAGGTCTTATATGGGTCATTAACTTTGAAAGGTCTCACTAAAAATAGGTCCAAAAGGTTAAAGTAAAATTAAATGGGTCAATAATGGTCACACACTTAAACCCATTTTCGACCCATATTGGACCCATAATGACAACTTCATTCCACAAGTTGTAAATAGGCCCAATACTTCAAAGGCTTTCTTGTTATTATTATTATTATTATTTTTTATTTTTTATTTTTATAAGTGAAATGAAATAAATTTAAAAAGAAAAAAATATAAAGTCGCGATCGTTGGTCGCCGGCCGCCGTCGTCGGTCACCACCGCCGGTCGTCGCCGATCGTCGACCGCTGCCGCTTGCTGGAGAAAAATAAAATGAAAATAAAGATATTTTTAACAATAAAATATTTTGAATAAAAGAGTATTTTTGAATAGTTACTATTTTAAGAAAATTCAAAAATTTAAAAAAATCAGAAAAATCTTAAAAAAATTTTAAAAAAAGGAAAAAAAATTTACTATATTTTTATTGTATGAAAATATTATAGTAACATTATTTTATTAAAATATTATTATGATTTGGTAATATGGGTCAAAATGAATTGGGTCGGGTATGGGTTAGTTGCGAGTCAGGTCGGGTCTGGTATGAGTCAAAATGGGTTAGACGGGCCAATATGGATCGGACCATATTCGATCCAATCCAAATCACCCATTTGACACATCTACTATTTGAGCACGCGAGTGAGACAGTCGAAAAGTGGCATGTTCCTCTGGCCCTTCAATCTAGTAATAAAGGCGAAAACAGGCTCACCAACCCAACTTTTGTCAAGTAACAACTCCTCCAGCTAGCCACTAGAACTTCTCAACCTAGTGGGGCTTAATACAAATTGGCATTACACCATCTTCAACAAATCATTCATGGATGTCAGGTCAAAATGACATCTTTCGTGCAAATAATCCATGGTTATGAGTCTCGTGCCACATGACATCATCAGTTGATGCGGTAGGCGACAACCAATCAGAGCATGCCAAGAAGGCATGTGATTTCGACCACCCGGTTTAGTAATCACGGTTAAAAAATGGAGGGAAGTGGAGTGGTTAAAAACTTTAATTAGTATTAGCATTCACGATCGATGATGTGTTGTGTACGACAAACAAAGGATCTAATACTTTGGCGTCCCTTGCAACCAATAGATCCTTGTCCAATTTAGACCGGAGTAACCAGGTGTCCTCTTTCATGGCATGCAAACTAAGCAGGGATATTCGCAGAATAAATTTGCAAATAATACAATAATCCTTTGATTCTATGTGGAAGTAGTAAATCACATAATCGAGTTGCATGAACTCAATAAGTACATAAATCTTATCGACCCTCTAGAGAGGAGAGATAAAGAGATGTTATCTTCACATTTGAAACTTCAAGTTAATGCAAAAGGACACCATATGTGGCTAAACTAGTGTACGACGCTTAATTTTGCATCAAAACTTTTTTTCAAGATCGTTTAAGTGTCAACCTTTTTTGAAAAATGATCACTTAAGTGTCAACTCCGATCTGTTTGGCTAGAAATTCGATGTGATATTTTTTTTTTTATAATATGTAAAGCAAACGTGGCTCGTTGAAAGTTTAGCAATAAAAAAGGCTAAAAGTTCATGAAATATATTATAAATCAAAATACAAACATAATTAGCTTAAAAAATAAAAAAGCTAAAAAAAATGGATTTATGCATTAGAAGTCCTAAAATTTTTTATAAAAGCGCAATTGAGTCATGGAACTTACAAAAAGTGCAATCAAGTCCTAAAACTTGTCAAATTGTTGTAATCGAGACTTTCCATTAACTCCGTTCATTTAGACAAATTGAAATTGCTAATGGGGATTTGTTTTAATATTTTATTTATCCTACATGGTAATGAAGAAAAAATCCATTTTTTAATACAAATTTTATTTAAATTAAATCTAAAAATGAGCTAAAAATTTAAAAGAAAAGAAAAGAAAAGAGAAAGGGTGAAGAACGGGTGGCAAAGACTTGCACAGCCCTCGTCACTGCTGCCCTACCATCCCCAGTGAAGGTGGGGGATGCCCGCGAGGGAGGGGGGGATTCGCTGGTGACCTCTGCCTATCACAGTGAGGGCCTGCGGGTCTCTCGCCTACCGACTATCCCCCGCTCTTGCCAGTGAAGGTAACGTTTTTCACCCGTTCTTTCTTTCTTTCTTTTTTTTTATAAAAAAATTGTCATTAACTTATTTTCGAATTTGATTTAAGGGAAATTTGTATTAAGTTTGTATTTTTAATTTTTTAATTGTTAGCTTATTTTTATACCTAAGTTAATTGTTTAATCTTTTGGCTTATTTTTAAGTTTAGAAGTTCATGTGGACTGCATTTTTTAAATAGTATTATAAATGCTATGAAATCAATTTAGTCGGAATTTCTCCGATTTGGCACTTAAGTAAACTGGCGAAATGTTTTGACACTAAAGTGAGCGTTATACATAAATTTTAGCATTTCTGATGTTATTTTGCCTCAAGTTAACTGCTCTGTGCTCCATTTGATCAACTCTGACCACTTCATATGTAATCTCACTGTTCTCTTTAGTCGAGATGCCCCCAAAAAATCGACACTTGTATGTAGTCATGTCTATATAGTGATCATTTTGATTTTCCTTTGAAGGGTAATAGTTACCAGCACTAATCTGATTCATTATCGATGTTTATTTTTTCGGCTATATTAACATTGTCAACTTGTCCTATTGAATAGATTTTTATTTGCATTTTTTAGCAATGCTTTCACCAAACTTTTAAAGAAATTACCAACCTTAACTAAAGTAGCTTACCAAGTGTTTTTTTTTCTGATTGATTTACTAATTAGTTTTGAGTAATCAATTTTTATTTGATTTACTTGCCAAGCTTATTTTATTTGGTTATCAACATTTCGTATATTTCATCAACTTTTATTTTTACATTTTTTTTTCAAACTCTTGTATGAAATTTTTCTTTTTAATATGAATGATTTATCAAATTTTCTCTAATCGAGTTAGTTTACCAGCTCTTATTTGAGTTAGTTCGTTAACTTTTATTTGATTATTTTTAGTTATCAGATTTTCTATTGGAATATGTAATCAAGAATAAAGTTGGTATGTCACCAAATAAAGTTCAGTAATTCCATGTAATAGTTACAAATATATATTTTGGTGAGAAAGTTCAAATAAAAGTCGCTTACAATAGGGTAAGCTTTTTTGTTGGAAATAAAAGAAGTTGGTAACTTGAAAAAAACTAAATGATGTTGACACCTAACTAAAATGTTACTTAATGACAATGAATCTGACTCATGTGATGAAACAACAGCTAGGGGTGAGCATGGTCTGAGTGGGTACGTTCCAGATTGACGCATGGTAGCGATAAACATGAAATCAATTCCAAAGGAAATCTGAAATTCAATTGATAGAAGTCTGAATATTACAAAGAGTGGACGTCCTTTATAAAGATAAGACTCCTAAAAGAAATGGAATTACAAAAGATAACGCTAAAATGAATCAAATCTTATCTTAATTAAAAGAGAATTCAAAACGAATGTCGCACATATCTCTATTGCTAAGTTTCCTAAAATAGAAAACAAATATTGAAATATTGCAAATCAAATCTAAAGATATCCTAAAACGAATATTGAAATTGAATCGAAACGATACTCGGTAGATCAAAAGCTCGATAAGTCGTCTGCGAGATTCGGTAAGTTGTCCGATCGGTAAGTTGGATATTCGGTAACTTCCCCGAATTGGTGACATCCCGATTAGTGAAATTACGACTCATTTGTCCTACATCACAGATCTAGAACCCGAAACCTATCCTGTTATAGCTGGTTCTCAGTTTTTGGAACCTAGAACCTACTATTTTTTATTTCGTGAAACCTGTTTTGGAGTCTACCCTTTTTTTCGATTCCTGATTCCAGGGTTTACCAAAGAACCAGTTTTTCTTTTGTTTCTTTTTTTTTTATTTCATTTTTTTTTGTAGCAAAATAATATGAGTAGCAATGAACGATTCAAAGTAAAAGATGAATAATAAAATTTACTATCCCTAATATGAGAAATAGATCGAACTCTGATGTTAATTATTGTAAATAATGCAGACCCTAATGGATTTGGCAATTCAAATTTAACGCAAGAGAACAAAATTACCAGAAATCAATGAAGAACAATAAGAATGAGAGAGATATATTCAGTTTGATCCGAGTATAACCCATGGAGAGAGTTGGCCGCAAAGAATCTGCTAATCAATCGGAAAATTACGAAGCTGCAATTGCTCAATCACTCAAGTATTTACCAGCCCTAAAGTACATGAAAACCCGCAGTATTAGTTCTAGAAAAATATTTAAAAAGAATCAAACCAGATTTTGAGGCGCGAATACATTGTCTTTAAGGAATTATTTGATCCATAGAGCTGCTAATGGTTATTGGCAAATATCCTCCGGGATAAGTTTCTAAAGCTCCTTGTAAGGCTTGTTGGAAAATGCGTTGCCAGACTTGATTAATCGCTCTTTGTTTCAAAATGAGCAAAATCTTAAATGAGAATACCGGGTAACAGTTATATATTTTTTTTCCAAGGACTCTCAAAATGAAACAATTTGAGAATAAATGCTGTTTCTTAAAAAGGAAAAGAAAATTGAAAAGTGAAAATTATTGAACTAGAAATGTTGAATTTATAACAGTGAAAAATAATTTTTCACTATATACAACATTCCCTCTGAAACGTTGCATCCTTTTGAAAGAATACTGAGAATAGACACACAGCTTCAAAAGGATTGTATTTTAAAACTATGAATTTGAGTTTTAGAAAAAACGACTATTGAATAGTGCCAATTCTGGTTTAGAAGCGCGTCTAACAAATCGCACACTCGCAGGTACAGTAGGGTCTAGTCCACTTAGCCCTAGAAGCCTTACACTTGTTTGTTTGTCCACATATTCATATCTTTTCATCGTGAGACAAGACACATGGTTTATTTGTTTTACAAACAAGGACACTTAAAGCCACGAGCAAAGCCCTCTCAACCAAAAACAAAGATCCCCCCAACCCAATATATATTAGTATGAAGGGAAATGTTTTTCTGACAGTACTGTCATGACAGTGCAATCTCAACTGTAGATTCATACACCGTCACCGCGTGTTTTGCATAAAGTACTTATTGATTGGAAGACCGTGTGGTTAGAAATAATTGACAGTACTGCCAGACTGTCATACAAGTAAGGCCCTGATATTAATATACATACGAGTGGCCTTTTTGATGCAATCAAGGAAAGTTCTTTTTCAGAAGAATTGGCCGACTGCAATAGGAACTCAACTCCCTTGTTTTTCACTCAATAAAACCGGCAGCAATCCGGCCTGAATACTATAAGCCAAGCTTCTTGTACATAAATATCGGGTCGTGTTTTGTCAAACAAGCTCAAACTCAAAACATATATAGCCTAACATGATTATTGACAAGCTCACATACATGAATAGCCAAATTAGTGTACTTGTAGAGCACATCCAAATATGTGTAGACTTCGATAAACACGCACAGTACGACGAGCATATCGCGATGAGAAAATCATGGAGTTATATAATTACATAGAAATTAGACATGCTAACACTTGTTCAGCCCCTACAGAAACTTGATGACAGACGTAAGTTGCGGGGTAGTTACTGTTTCTTAGGTGTGGCCATAAAAGTGCCATGAAATCCATATGGTACTCTCTGTGGCAACCTTATCTTCGCCATCGGTTCCCCTTCAAAATCCTTCACATCGATTATGTGAACCTGCAAGCACAGAGCATGTCCAACATGTTTGGTAAATGGCACGCACCTTATTATTGCTCGCTGAAACTCCACGATCGCTAGTGATGTAGATCTATGCTTTTAGGGAGCATTCAGGGAGATAAGAACTTACTTGAGTCTCATCGGACACTTCGTTGTGAACAAAAGTCGCGATCCAACCACCATCTTCACTGTCTCCTTCGGCACTACCATCTTTAGCGACGAACACACTTCCGCTACAGTAGTTACTCTCTCCAAACTTGTGATATTCAACCTTTACTGCCTGTTCATTCTCTCCCTCCTGATCCAAGCATAACGAATAATGCTTAAAGAGACATCGGCAAACTTAATGTTGGGTCAAGAGGGTATTGACCCGTAATTCATGACCTTAGTGAAAAGGAGCTTTCGGCATTTAGGTGGTGTTAATAAGAGACATGTCCAAACTTTTACAATGATCTTCATTTTTCTGCCTTAAATTACTTAAATTTATAGTTCCTAGTAATGTTGGGAACTCATGCTCTAGTTACGCTCGACGAATTCTATTGCTTCGTGCCACAATAATCTTGCATATGTTGCCTTTTCCGGCATAGCCAGGCAGATGAAACAAATTATTCTCATCGTTACCTTATTCTAGCAGACGCCTAAGAATATTGTGTGAGATGAATGTAGAACGATTCAAAAAATAAAAAGAGTGGTTTATCGATATGAGAGATGTAAGTGGTTTATCGATATGAGAGAGATGTAACTTTTCATGCGGTAGATGGCTCAACCTGTGGTTCGTCCAAGTATAATTTAGCCAGACTTCCATACATAGCTAGCCCTGCGTTAAAAAAAAAAAGGATGAAAGCTCAGTAACGACAATCTATATTATTCACGATATTAATTCATAGACAATAGTAATTTCACCGAAAAAATCCATCATTATTTGTTACCGCAGCTGGAACTTGCCGCTGAATCGACGACTTGAGCAAAGCCGAACTTGTTTTTCAACCCTATGAATTTCTCATTGATAAATGGAAAGTCCATGGAGGAGCGAGTGCCGCTGAGATTTCTCTCCTTGACATCTCCAGTTTCCATGTCCAATCTCCACTCATGCACAGAATGGAAAAGAAAACCTTCTTCTTCATTGCCATTTTCCCTATTTTTTGGAGGCAATTTGTATCCTCTCGAGTACCAATCAGACTTGCTCTCACCCCAATCTGGACCTGGGAATATGGATGCCACGGCTCGACAAGCCCTTACCACGACCTGTTTTTTTTTTTCTTTTTTAATTGGTGAGAAAGAATAGGAAATGATGGATTATGACGTGAAGAAGGCAATTGGTACCTCATCTCCATCCTCAAATGTGTTGAGGATATGAAAGGTGCTGCACGTTTCTACTTCGAACCACCGGACAGAACCGGCATCGCCGTACCGCGGCATTACTCCGAACCTCGATGTTTTCTCTTTGTCATACTTCAACAATCTATTTTGCAAGAATAACCGACACGATTTTGAGGAACTTGTCGATCTTAGCATGAGCGACTAATCATTTGTGAACACGGTATACTCACTGGCCTCCCTTGGCGAGTCTTGATATGTCCACTGAAAGAGATTGATCCACTATGATATTGTACCTGAACGAGAAAACATGATTTAATCTCCAATTCGCGGGGAGAAGTGTCAAAAAAGTCCTAAACCTATTGCACCAGTGCCAATTTAGTCCTAAACCTTTTTTTGGTGTCAATTCAGTCCTAAACCTTTTGCATTGGTGCCAATTTAGTCTTAAAGCTTTTTTTGGTGCCAATTCAGTCCTAAACCTTTTACATTAGTGCTAATTTAGTCCTAAATCTTTGATAATTTATACTAATTGAGTTAATCCAACTAATTTTGATCGAAAATGACTAATGTGGACATTGATTATCCTACGTGACATGACAAACGCTGATTGGATATTTTTTTAATATTATTCTATAATTTTAAATAATTTTTAAGCATTTTCTTTTGTTTTTTTTAAAAAAAATTAAAAATTATTTAAAATATAAAAAAAAAATATTAAAAAAATATCCATGTTAGTGCAAACCGTGCCACGTAGGACAATTGATATTTGTACCAATGATTTTCAGTCAAAATTGATCGAATTGACTCAATTTGCATAAATACAAAATATTTAGGACTAAATTGGCACTAATGCAAAAGGTTTAGGACTGAATTGGCACCACAAAAAGGTTTAGGACTAAATTGGCACTAATGCAAAAGGTTTAGGACTTTTTGGACACTTTTCCCCCAATTCGCGTGTCGGGAAATAATTATATAATAACATTGATAACGGGAGAAATAATAGATTGCTAAAAAACCTTTCTGTGACCCCAATCTCGTGGCTGAAGACACCCTTGTCCAATTCGACATCAACCTTGTGACGAAGCTCCTTTCCATCAGCTGAAAACAAGGTCAACTCGTTCATGCAAACACGTAATACCAATTGTTTTACAACTTCCAAGTGACTTAGAAGAGAAGAATATTACCAGACACCACTCCTACCACAAGGAAAGGTTTCTTGATATCAATCCCCATTATCACAAGTTCGCCACTCCCCGGAGCTCTCTGTTCAATACGTGGGATTTTGGAAGACAAACCTCAAAATGATCCCTCAGTGCTATAAAGACGAACAATTCAATAACATATCGAGGTAAAACATTTATATAGCAAAGGACCTTTGGATGGCTAGTGCAAGCTCGATCCCAATCTCCATTGAAGTCCCAAACACCAAGCGTTTCTAGGGTTTGCGAATCGATCTCGTGAGGCAAGTAATTCTCCGATATCGCATATAGCTTCCCCAAGTACTCGAACACGCTTGTGTTGCACAAGAACTTGTTATCAGCGTTGAGTCTAATCTGTTGAAGCACCAAATCTTTAAATTTTCAGGTCCTTAAACACTTCTATTCCCTTCGCAAATCAAAAGATTGTGTATGATTTTGTTTAAATCAACATAACTTATCTTATATAATAAATTAAAAGAAGGTAAGAGAGAAACTAACTTAACTTCTTCTTCATTTTATTCTCCGACAAGAAAAGAAAGCTTAATTTTTCTTATTTATTAATTCCATAAAGTAACGGCAAGAGAAATTCTTGGGCTTTCATTTGTTTGTTGGTTATTTCGGATCTCTTATCCCTCCTCAATTAGAAAGATTAAAAAAAGATGAGAGGCAGGCGGGAGAAAAAAAAAAGGCTTCGCATTGAAGGGCGTTGTGAGCAAGCTATTTGAGTGAAAAATCGAGAGTGAAGTCGTGAGAAAATCGTGAGACAGAAGAAAATAGCATGAGAGTGAGGCCGGTGCTTATCGGAACACTCGCACGACGAACTCATTCACGTTTGTATTTTCGGCAACCTTGCTCGATGGGATTCGATCACACTTTTTTGCGTATTAAGCTCCGTTCATTTTGCAGAAAACGTGATGTTTTTGAAAACATTTTTCGAAAAGTTCATATTTTTCGGTATTTGATTGAAACCTAAAAAATCATTTGTAAGGAAAACATTTTCAGTCATTTGACATTTTGCGCGGTTGTCTAGTCACAGATTGCTGATGTGGATCCAGCCGTCTTATGGCATGGCCAATGGTAACGTAAAACTTTTTGTAATTTAAAAAAAAATCTGAATTTTTAATATTTTGTGTTTTTATTTTTATAATATTTTACATATTTTTCTTTTATTTCTTTCCTTGCCAGGGATGAGGCCGAGCCTTGCCTTTGGCTGGTCACTAGCCATTGGTGTGGCTGGCAAATGGCAGAGGAGTAAATAAATGAAAAGAAAAAAAAAAGAAAAGACCAGAAAATAATAAATTAAAAATACAATAAAACCTCAAAAGTAAGAAAGAAACAAAGAAAGAAAGAAATATATAAAAAGAAAAGCAACATGAAGTTGTGTAGCTAAGAAAGAGAAGGAAAAAAATTTCCTCTTTTTCTATTTTTTGAATGCGCTTTTTCCGTTACCGGAAAATGTATTCCTTATCTCGTTTGTTTTCCGTGAAACGAACGGGGGAAAATCTAAGAAACATTTTCTTGAAAATATTTTTTCTACGATACGAAATGAGCCTAAATATCTTGCACTTTTTTCTGGGTTGGCTTGTCCACGTCAAATCTTTTCTTTTGTGCTCCAGTTGCGAATTATCTAGTTGATTATAATACTGTGGTGCTTGTCGTGCTCGTTTGTTCACCCCAAGAGGGGACAAATGAGTCAAATAATCTAAATCCTTGTCGATTACACGAACGTAACAAGATGGACTCATCATGTATCCCCCATCAGTCCTTTTTTGATTTATTATGCTTTGAAGCTTCAAATTTGTATTTTCTAAACTCTTTTAAGTGAATGGTATCGATTTCTTTTCGACAAAAAAAAAGGGCATCTAAAATGTCCTGAACGATTGCAGATCGGTCGAATCATAGGCTAATCACATAGATAAAACGGGCGTAGCAAAGAGTGTCTCGCGAAATTTACCTTATTTAGAGAGAACGCAGCTATGACAGCTAGTGGATCTCCTTCGATGGCGGGGATGAAGGAGGGTTTGTTTCTTTGCTTCTCAAGCTTGAATGTCTCGGACTCGACGTACCTATTCTTGTAGGAGATGCTCCAATCTGAATCACCAGTCTTTTTGAAGAACAATGCATGAAGCATTCCTTCTCCTTCGACCCATGTTTCATTCGTTAGTCCTAGTGGCGATACTGCAGCTTGTAGACATCCAAATTGAGGATTTGGACCTGAAATTGAGGAAACATGTTAATCAAGTTTGATAAAACGGAAATTGCCATCCACTCTTTGTTTTTTTCTCTATTACGAAGATGAATAAGCGTATGATCTTGGATATGACAATGATGCGACAATCTATATCCGACCTATGTTATTACGGCTGCTCGTGTCCTTAAAAGCCAACTCTTTGACACTGAATCAAACACGAATACCTAAGATTTGAAATCTTAACTTAAATGCCAGAAAAATTCAGACTAGATATGTACCATTGCGAACGAATGCTCCTTCAGGGAAACCGGCTGGCAGTTCCCCTTCCAAGCAAGCAACTTCAACAGCTTCTCCAATTTCTTGAACTGGTGCAAAGTTCTTCTGTTCAAGTCATTATTTCAGAAAAAGTCAGACAAATATAAATATATGTAGTACTTCCATGTGCATCCTTATGTTCTCATATGGAGTGCTAGAATGTTATTCGGGGCACTATAATGCGGTCAAATTGGAATCCCGCTTGCAGTTGTTTTAGACCTCAAAATCATTGTTTGAGGCGTAGTCCGAAGCACTTTTCTATTTTCATGTCATTTTTTAACCATTAATTTAGGCTTTTGTGTATTTTTTCTGATTTTTTTTTCATGTTTAAGGATATAGTTTGGTTTACGAGCGTCGTGTTCATTTGATCTATTCTATGAATGAGGCGGCTTTCATTATACTTTACAAAGTACTCGAAAGATATTTCTCTCTATTGTAGCCAGTGAGCGTGTGCGCCTGATTGAGTATTTTCCGGTCAACGAATCCGGATTTACTTATTGGTTGCTGCGTTATATGGCGGTGTTATCCACCACGCCAAGATCGGAAAAGAAAAATGTTCATTTTTAGCTTATCAGCATCGGAAAAAGTTTTTTTTTTTGGGGGGGTGGTTTGTAAGATCCATCGGAAAAAGTTGTTGATTACATAACTACAAAATTTTGTGGATTTTTCATCACTCGGGCGACATGCCGATCCCGGGATTGGAAACTTTCAGATTGGAGGAAAATCAGTCAAAAGATAGAACCTTGTTTCTAAGTACCTGAGATGGCAGATAAGGTTGATCCACAAACCGGTACAAGCCATCCACCAAGACATCCAACACAACTCCTGAAGCTTTCTTGACTGTGTTGGATACGTCGATTTTCTTCAACAGCAGTTGTTGCTGCAACTCCTTCCAAATAGGCTGCTCATGCTATTTTCGGAATCAAAATCGAACCGGTAATAATTCGAATGCATGCAGAGAAAAACACATGCTCAAAGAGTTCTCTTGTGCGTGCGTTAAGAGGATTTGGATTTCGTGTAACGTACCTTTAGAGCTGGGGAAATGGACTTTTTGAGGTGATCAAAGGTGGCAGAAATGGAGTGCCGGCTGGTGGATGCATTCACACGCAAAGCGAAAGGAGAGACTGCCATTCTCTTGTTTCTTTGTGCACAAGTTGCCAGGTTTCATGTCCTCTATATAGACAACCTGGGCACGTGACTAATTCAACTCCAATGACGTTATTAAATCTCTTGGTCTTTGAATTTACAGACCATGGTAACAATGTACGAGGTAAAAGAGTAGGAGGTGTGCCCAAAACAAAAAAGCGATATATGGGCCATGCAATTAGTTAAAGAGTAATTCGAATAACCACACTTTTTATATGAAACATCCACTTTCTCTTTAATTAGTTAAAGAGTAATTCGAATAGTTACTCTAGTCAAGTCCAGAAATTTATCACTACTTTGGATGCATTCCATTTGCAACATATCTAAACTCAATAGATTATTTTTTATCATGTGATTCTAAGCATTGCTATAGCATGGCTTTCTCTAATCGTAGTAGGGTTTAAATAAGGTACACCGCCATTGTAAAGTTTTCCTACACTAGAATTCACGAGATGGAAACTCTCATCTGCTAATGGAATGAGTTCATTACCCAAAAATTAAAAACCCTACACATTTCCGACACCAAAACCTGCTTATGCAATGGCGTTTACACAGTCGGGATAGTCATTCTTAATTTTGTGAACTATATATGTGCGCGTTTTTCTTTTGTCTAGTGTCGAGGTAAAATAAAGTTAACCTAACGCGACGCTATCACATGGCACATTCGCATCTTGTTTTCACGAGGTCCTCTCTAGTTTTTCACATAGAGAAATAGATGAGTGAATATTAAAGTAGTCAGTATTTTATCTCATCCCAATCTCGAACACATTGACTCTATCTCCATTATTTCAACCATATATAGCTTTCTATGTACAAAAAGATATTTCTTAAAATGAGGAACTATTACAATGATATGCTCGAGAGAATATGCAGAAAAAAAAATTGTTGGATCATAAATGTAAAGAGAGAGAATAGCTCTTAGATTGCCAACTAAGCAAAAATGGCTAAAACGTTGTGCAATACCTTAAGATTGCTCCATTTGCAATACCCACAAAAAAATTTTACAGGATTTTTTTATTTTTAGTTTTTTTTTAGTTTTTTTTTTTTGGGTCAGAGATTTACAGGAGTTAGATGCACAGATATATGGCTAAGATATCAAGTGGAATACTCAAATATAAATTATTAAGTGATTAGGATGTCAGAAAGTGTAAAAAGCTCTAACCAATGGAGAACTGACTAAAAAAAAAACGACAAAACCCTGCTTGCCCTCTATTGTCGTTGGAATATTCTTACAAGATGAAGCCGTGAAGTCTTGCGCACAAGAGACAAGGAGAACTGAAAGCACCAAATGTGTGCTTCACTACAACGTGGTGTACCAGCAGAATAATCTGCAATTGCCCGAAAGCATTTTCCTATTCTAATTGGCTCCTAGTGGAACTAAATTTGTCTGTTCCACTGTAAGAAGCATCGCATCCACTTTCGTAGACATGCAGGCAGATTCGACAAGATCGGATAGAGTGAGGACAGGGAGGTCGAGAGGACAAAAGTACATCAAGGATTCGAAGTCCCGCATCTCATGTGAAGGTGGACACGCTGTCGTCGGGAAAATTGTCCGAAAAGTCCTATGCTTATTGCACTCTTGCCAATTCAGTTTTAAACCCTTTAATTTTGTTGATTTAGTCCTAACCATTTTCGTACTTTGCCAATTGAATCATCCGGCCAATTTTGATTAAGAATTGCTGATGTTGATGCTAGGGGTGAGCACAAAAATCGAGATCTACCCAAACCGGACCGGACTGTATTCAATCGGCTGATTTTGGATGGTAACTGACGGGTACCAATTCGATTCCCGATTTCAAATTTCTGGAACCGACAAGTACTAGTTCGATTCATAGTTTCATGTGGGAACCATTCGACCATCCAATCGGATCAGACCGATTGATATAATATAAATGTATTTTTTAATTGAAAAATCCTTCGAATTTTTAATCATGTCACCCGACCTAGGCCCAGCTAACCTCACCCAGATCCTCTCCAGACTATGATCTTCGTTCTCTGCAAAATCGGGAGTGGAGTCCCTTTTTGAGGTGGTCTAAGTGACATTTGGCTTACCTGTGAAATTCTTTTCTTTGTTAGTCATTTGATAAAGTGAATAATTCTGGTTTTGGGACTGCATTTGTAATGCGAGGATTTCTGATCCAGGATATTGCCTTAGTTTCATTGACCTTCAATTACTATGATGAAAGCTCATGTTGATACATGCAATTATTGGCAAACTCTTCTGTTTCTTTGTTGGCATTGCATTGATGGAACCTATTGTAAGGAACACGAATCTTTAAAGAGAAGGAAAAATTAGAGAAGAAGAAGGCAAGAGAATTTTTTATATGGAAAAACCCTTCTAAATCAGAAAGGGAAAAAAAACTACGGTACCGCACTAAGCAATCTCTCCACTATCAGTTTTCAGCATTACAGATACAAAAAATATTGCCCTAATATATAACAGGAGTCTAGGGCATACAAAGCTGAGAAGTAAATTACAAGTATGCCACGTAGAATATCTACGGTTTAATATTGCTTTTTATTTTTTCTTTATCAGACTCCACAAAATCCATCAATCTCCCACTTGGAGGCTGATCTTTAACACGGCAATTATCTTTCATAGTCTTCATTCCTCTTTGTAATCGAAATTGTCCTAGTGTGGCAGCCCCCCTCACCACTATCCATGGAGGCCAACTGAGGTAACGCACAGCATCAGTTTCTCAATGGTGACAACCTTTGTTAACATGTCTGCTGGATTTTCTGCACTAAAAATCTTCTTCAATGACAATATCCCATCATCTATCAACTCACGGATATGATGATACTTCAACTCAACATGCTTTTTCGTTGAATGAAACACCGGATTCTTTGCAAGATAGATAGCACTCTGACTGTCATTGAAAAGAACATTGCTATCTTGCTCATTGCCTATTTCCTTCAGAAAATTTTTCAACCAAATCATCTCCTTACCAGCTTCCGTTATAGCAACATACTCTGCTTCAGTGGTTGAGAGAGACACACACGTCTGAAGCCTAGACATCCAACTGATTGCAGTGCCACCTAAAATAAAAACATAACCCGAGGTGCTCTTCCTCTTATCCAAGTCACCACCAAGATCTGCATCCACAAAGCCTTGTAAAGTTACACTGTTTTTCGCAAAACATAATGGCATACCTAAAGTGCCTCTCAAGTATCTCAATAACCACTTTATGGCTTCCCAATGCTTTATTCCCGGATTAGCCATGTATCTGCTCACAACTCCTACTGCATGAGCTATGTCTGGTCTGGTACACACCATTGCATACATTAAACTGCCAACAGCTGACGCATATGGCACCTTAGCCATATATTCTTGCTTCTCGTCCGTCTTTGGTGACTGCTCCTTTGAGAGTTTGAAGTGACTTCCCAAAGAAATACTTCTAGGCTTTGCATTCTGAACTTCGAATATATCCAGTACTTTCTCGATATACTTTTCTTGAGATAACTTTAGAATTCCTTTGGATCTATCCCGCATGATTCTCATCCCAAGAATCTGATTCGTTGCGCCCAAACCCTTCATCTCAAATTCTTTTGATAATTGCTGCTTCAGTATATTGATTTCTCTCATGCTAGATCCTGCAATGAGCATATCATCCACATACAACAGCAAAATAATATAGCAGTCATTAAATTTCTTGAAGTAATAACAATGATCCATCTCACTTCTAGTGAAGTTGTTACCATAAAGGTATTAAATTTTTTGTACTATTGTCTAGGAGTCTGTTTCAAGCCATATAGACATTTCTTCAGCTTGCAGACATAATTTTCTTTTCCAGAGACCTGAAAACCTTCTGGTTGTACCATGTATATATCTTCCTTTAAGTCACCATGGAGAAATGCAGTCTTTACATCTAACTGCTCCAGATGTAAATTCTCAACAGCAACAATACTCAACACTAGCCTAATAGTAGTCAATTTCACAACTGGAGAGAAAATCTCTGTGTAGTCAATACCTTCATTTTGCTGAAAACCTTTTACTAGTAACATTGCTTTGTATCTCTTGCTGCCATCAGGTTCTTCTTTGACCCGGTACACTCACTTGTTTTGCAATGCCTTTTTCCCATATGGTAATTGAGTTAACACCCAAGTTCTATTCTTCTTGAGTGAATCCAACTCTTCTTGCATTGCTAACTCCCACTTAGCAGAATCTTTAACTTGCAGTGCTTCCATAAAATTTTCTGGTTCACCAGCATCAGTTAAAAGCAAATAATTCAATGATGGAGAATACATCTGTACAGGTTTAGATGTTCAGCTAGATCTTCTCAAAATAGGCTCAAGAGTGTATGGTTCTTGTTCTAAATTTCCACTAGAGTCTACAGCAACAGTTTCAGGATTTCTAGCCATATCACTATTAGAAACCCCTTCCAATTCAATCTCTCTAGTCTCCATCGTTTGCTTCTTCACACTAGATTATACCATACATCTATCCTTATACAACAAGTTTTCATTGAATGTAACATCAGCGGTTCTTTTTTTTTTTTTTTCTATTTTGCTCGTCCCAAAATCGATAGCCAAAATATTTTGGCTTTTGCATCAAGCTTATCTCTATTTTCAAAATTTATGTGGACATATGAAACACAGTAAAAAAACTTTTAGATGTGAGAGATTTACCTTTCTTCCATTCCATTCTTCTTCTGGTAACTTGAAATCAAGTAGAACTGAAAGTCCTCTGTTGATCAGATATGCTGTTGTGTTAATTGCATCCGCCCAAAACATCTTGGGTAATCCTGCATGCATCCTCATACTTCTTGCACGCTCATTCAAAGTTCTATTCATCCTCTCAGCAACTCCGTTTTGCTGCGGTCTATTGGGAACAGTTCTTGTCATTCTAATTCCGTTCTCTGCAAAAAATTGCTTGAACTCCTTGCTATCATACTCCCCACCATTATCGGACCTAAGACATTTAATCTTCAGGCTAGTCTCGTTCTCTATTTCAGCTTTCCATCTCTTAAAAGTAGCAAACACGCCAGATTTATTTTTCAAAAAATAAACCCATACCTTTTTGGTGGAGTCGTCAATAAACATGACATAATAGCGCGAGCCTCCAAGGGAATGTAGAGGAGCTGGCCCCCACACATCTGTATGCACCAACTATAATTTTCCTTTCTTTGGTTCTTTCTTAATTTTCGAAAAACTAACACGTTTCTACTTACCCAGAACGCAATCCTCACATAGACCAATATCTATGGACTTCAAATCAGGCAATTTTCCCTTAGGAACCAATAACTTCATCCCCTTTTCGCTCATGTGTCAAAGCCTACAGTGCCACAAATTAGAATCCTCTTTCGATTCAGTAATAGCTGCGATTTCTCTACTGCTTTCAATCATGTACAATGTTCCCGATTTTGTTCCCCGTGCTACAATCAAAGCACCTTTAACTATTTTTCAAGAGCTATCCCCAAAAATAGTTCTGTATCCTGTGCTATCTGATTGACTTATAGAGATCAGATTTCTCTTAAGTCCCGGAATATATCTGACATCATGCAACTTCCACTGATATCCATTAATAGTTTTAATATAAACATCACCCTTTCCCATAATATCCAAAGGCTCATCATCAGCAAGATAAACCTTTCCAAATTTTCCAACAACAAAATTATGCATTAATTCTTTGCAAGAAGTAGAGTGAAACGACGCACCTGAATCTAGAATTCAAAATTCAATTGGACTGTCAATGCTCAAAATTAAAGCATCATTATCAATCGTCTCTTCAAGAGTTGCACTCACTGATTTATCTTCTTCTTAATTTCGACCGCCTTACTGAATTTTTTTTTTGGGCTCTACAATCTCGTCTCAAATGACCCCTTTTTTTTCTCGCAATTCCAGCAAGTTATTTCACCATGAGGTCTCAATTTGCTTCTTCCTCTAGATTTCGATCTACCGCGATTCTGGTTCTGCCATCGTTGATTGCTTCTCCCTCTGTCTTCTGTATTTAAGGCAGCACCTGAAAATTCACCTGACTCTCTTCTGCAAATATCCTCGCTAAGAATCAAATCTCGAATTGCTTGAAGCTCCAACTTTTTATTACCAGACGAACTGCTCACTGCAGTCACAGTTGCACTCCAACTTTCAGGGAGAGAAGATAATAAAATTAAAGCTTTTACCTCGTCGTCGAATTTGATTTCCATCGAACTCAACTGAGTCGTGATCACGTTGAATTCGTTGATGTGATCTGTCACAGAAGCACCTTCGTCCATCTTCAGATTGAAAAGACGACGCATCAAATATACCTTGTTCGATGCAGAAGGCTTCTCGTACATGTTGGATAATGCCGCCATCAAATCTACGGTTGTCTTCTCATTAGTGATGTTGAAGGCGACGTTCCGCGCCAATGAGAGACGAATCACACCCAAAGCTAGCCTATCTAACAATTCCCACTTTTCTTGCTTCATCGATTCCGATTTTTTTCCCGACAAAGGCTCATGCAAATTCTTCTGATACAGCAGATCCTCGATCTGCATCTTCCAGAATCCAAAATCCTTGCCATCGAACCGATCGATCTTCACCTTCCCTTTCGTCCATATTCGTGCTCCCACTATTTCGCCAAACCAGGCTCTGATACCAGTTGTAAGGAACACGAATCTTTGAAGAGAAGGAAAAAGTAGAGAAGAAGAAGAAGGCGAGAGAATTTTTTACGTGGAAAAACCCTTTTAAATCAGAAAGTGAAAAAAAAAACCATGGAGAAGTGTCAAAAAAGTCCTAAACCTATTATATTTGTGCCAATTTAGTCCTAAATATTTTTTTGGTGCCAATTCAGTCCTAAACCTTTTGCATTAGTGCCAATTTAGTCCTAAATCTTTGATAATTTATACTAATTGAGTTAATCCAACTAATTTTGATAAAAAATGACTGATGTGGACATCGATTGTCCTACGTGGCATGACAAACACTGATTTGGATATTTTTTTAATATTATTATATAATTTTAAATAATTTTTAAGCATTTTTTATTTTTTTTTAATTTTTTTTTAAAAATTATTTAAAATATCAAAAAATATTTAAAAAAATATTCACGTTAGCGCAAACCGTGCCACGTATGACAATTGATATTTGTGCCAATGATTTTCGGCCAAAATTGATCGAATTGACTCAATTGGCATAAATACAAAATATTTAGGACTAAATTGGCACTAATGCAAAAAGGTTTAGGACTGAATTGGCATAAAAAAAGGTTTAGGACTGAATTGGCATTAGAGCAATAGGTTTAGGAGTTTTTTTTACATTTTCCCAGCATAAAATACATATTATTCTTACTAAATTTTCATCCATTTCAATCTTAGCGCTACCTAAGTTTGGAAGTCTGGCCAAATTATACTTTGACGAGTCACATATTGAGCGATTTATGGTATGAGCGGTTACATCTCTCTAATTTCAAGGGAAAATTGCCAAAAAAGTCCTAAACCTTTTATAGTTGTGCCGTTTCAGTCCTAAACTTTTTTTTTTGCCGATTCAGTCCGAAACCTTTTGTAATTGTACCATTTAAGTCCATCCGATGGATTTTGGCCAGCCGGCACTGACGTGGACGCCGGCCGGCCGGCGACATAATATTTTAATATTTTAATACTTTTTTAATATAATTTTTAAGATTTTTTTTCTTTTTATTTTTTTTTCTTCCCCCTTTCCCTCTCCCTCTCTCTCTCCTCTCCCCTCCCCTCCCCTCCTCTCCCCTGCAAGTTGCAATGCGCCTCTTCCCTTCTCTCCCCTGCAACTCAGAGACGCGGCCGAAGAGGCCACCTCGCGTGGCCATGGCAAGGGTCGGCCTCACCCGGCGATGGCGAGGTCGAGCCCCGCCCCGCCATCCCCTTCCCATCCCTCCCCTGCAACGCGCCTCTTCCCTTCCGTCCCCTACAACTCAGAGACGCAGCCAAAGAGGCCACCTCGCGCGGCCATGGCGGGGGTCGGCCTCGCCGTCGCGTGTCGAGGCACCGACGGCGAGGTCGAGCCCCGCCATGGCGGAGCGAGGCTCGGCCTCACAAGCCCAAATCTGGGTCGTCGAGGTCGAGCCTCGACCGGCCATGGCCGGGCTCGACCTCGGCCAGCCATGTCGATGTAGGTGGTGGTCCATGCAGTTGATACGATGGCTTAGGGACTGCCATTTGAGGAGGTTTATTATCCATGCGAGCTCGAGCTCGAGGCTTGCCAGATCCGGTCCATCTCAGCCATGGCGTGGAACGCGAGCTCGCCAGATCGGCGAGCCACGGCTCAAAGGAGGCCGACGAGCTCTTTCCTCGCTGGCTTCGGCGGAGCTCGGAGCTCGTTATCTGGCAAGCCCCGAGCTCGCCGGCCATGGCCGAGTTCGAGCTCGCCTGGATCTGGCGAGCTCATCGCTC
Organism: Rhodomyrtus psidioides; assembly: GCA_021437785.1. NCBI lineage: Eukaryota > Viridiplantae > Streptophyta > Magnoliopsida > Myrtales > Myrtaceae > Rhodomyrtus > Rhodomyrtus psidioides. The sequence goes on along the minus strand of JAILYB010000143.1, from coordinate 1,534,527 downwards.
GCCTGGATCTGGCGAGCTCATCGCTCGCCGGCCTCGGGCGAGCCCAAGATCGCGGGGGCCAGCCGTCTCGAGCTCACCGGGCCGAGACATGGCCATCGCCGGGCGGCTGGCGGAAGGAGGACAGAGAAGCACCGAAGGATGAGTGAGCTGCGTTCTGGAGGAAGGAGGTGAAGGAGGAAGAAAGCGGTGCAAAGGGAAAAGGGCCAAAAAAGGAAAAAAAAATCCTAAAAATTATATAAAAAAAATCATAAAAATATATTAAAATATTGGACTGCTGGCCAGCCGATGTCCACGTCAGCGCCGGCCGGCCAAAATTAGCCGGATGGACTTAAATGGCACAATTATAAAAGGTTTAGGACTGAATCGGCAAAAAAAAAAGTTTAGGACTGAAATGGCACAACTGTAAAAGGTTTAGGACTTTTTTGGTAATTTTCCCCTAATTTCAATAAACCACTCTTTTTTTTTTTGCTAGAAATAGATAATTCTACTTTTGCCTTCAAAAAAGCGAAATTTTTCATGCTGAAAGATTTCTGAAAGAATTGGTGAGTGTTCAAAACTATTAGTAGAAACATGATATATCTACTGGTAAGTTACTAACACTTTCTGAGATTACCAACTCTTGGTAGTTTATAAGTTACCAACTTTTCTTATCTTTTACCAAATTCTATTTATCTTTCTTATGATAGTTTAAATTTATTGACTCTCATATAAATTTACGCCCTTTAATTTAGTGATCTATTAACTTTTTTTAGATTGAAATCCTAAAAACAGAATTACTGAAGGTAAGGGGTTGCTTACCAAGACAAATGAAATTTGGTACATCAAAATATAATTGAACACCAATAAAGAAACTCATATAAGAGTTGATAACCCAATTGGTCAAATCCGAACATGGGTGTCAAGGTCACATCGTGGCCGTCCGTTCAATCACGGACGGCCACAATCTCTCACGATTGACCCGGGCACCCCTGTCAAGATGTGCATCTTGACAGGGGATTCGTTCGCCTTAATATCCGCACCTAAAAACAAGAAGGCGTGTAGCAAGGAATGTAAATAACTTAATTTCCGAAGCTCGAGCATTCGGCAACGAAGAAGTGAAATTCCTCATTGGGGATCCAATTCCTTTTCTTGGCGACGGAAAACTTGAGCTTCCGGCCGACGACGGCCCTGCATTTCGCTGTGAAGCTGTAGTTTTTCTCCGTCGCTAAATGCCCAAAAGAGGGCAGCATGAGATGCCAGGCGTTCGCTCGAAGTCCTCTGGACCTTCCCAGTCTCACTCTTAAGTTGGCCAAAAAACGAGCCTCGGTGGAATTTTTTTTTTTTCCCCTTTTCTTTCTTCCCTTTTTTCAGTCAAGTTTGGAGGGCTGTGAAGTGTGAAGATTCTCGTGGCAATTGCAGATTATTTTGCTGGTTCTCGTGGAGACGCGACACGCCCACACATGGATCACGTTTGGAGGAACGTAACTCTCTCTCTCTCTGTGTTCTCACGGACTGAAGAGAACCCAACAGTGAAGCAGCGCACACGTCTCTGGGGGCCTTCGTTTCTCTGTCTCTTATGGGGGAAAGGCTTCCTTCATATTATTGCAGGGATGCTCCACCAGCAGTAGAAAGCAAGTTGGGTTTTGTCCCTTTTGATCAGCCGGTTCTTTATCGAGTAGGGCCGTATGTCACCCTCCGTCCATGTCGTCACAGTCGATTTTGTGAAAGTTAATAGTTCATTAGTACACTTAATATCTTAGCGGCGGTGTATGTGTACCTGAAATCTTATTTAGGTAGCCGACAACTTTTTCAAGCCATTTTGCTTAGTTGATACCGTAAGAAAGTCATGCTCGAGCAACGATCACTAGAATCACTCTCGAAAAAAAGAGGAAAAAAGAAGAAGAAGACATTCTACTAAGGTTAGGTAGCGAATTGAATGGATCGAAAGTAATTACAAACTTCTTCAACTTGACTAGGCTAGCTATCCCAATTACTCTTGAACTAATTAGACACCATACCATTTTGATATCGCTGCGAAGGAGGTGATGTTGATAAGAGAATAATATATATGTGTGACACCGTGCGGCGAGGGCAGCATCCAACTCGCGTGGGGCAACTTAAAATTATAATAATAGTAAAATTATATGAAATATACTTTTATGGAAAAGGATGCCAACGTGAGCTTTTGGGTGGCATTAATTACACTTTCGCCCCCTGCACCGTCCTTTTACCATTTTTTTGCGGCCTAATCCCAAAAAAAAACCTCAAACTTTAGCCTTTGTAACAAAAATATCCATAACTTTTTTTTTGTCTCATAAAAAACCTTCAACTTTTGATTTTGCCCAAGTCTACCAATCCAATCCCAAAAATACCTCAAACTTTGGCCTTTGTCCCAAAAATATCCACAACTTTTTTTTTTCTCTTAAAAAACCTTCAACTTTTGAACTGTCCCAAATCTACTAGTTCAATCACAAAAAAACCCTCAAAACCCATCTCGTAGAATTCCCGACGACCCGACGTCGTCCGTTTAGCTTCTGTCGAAACTCCAAGTGATTCTCAACTGTCGCCCGATGGTGTGGCCTTATCCCGAGACAATAGAAACCCTCGTTATCGGCTCCTTACCCGTTGATAGTCCTTGATGCCAATCGAGCCTTCCGCCGAGGACCATCGTGCCGACCCTACATCTGTGACAACAAGCTGCTGCCGACCCTGCATCTGTGACAACAAGCTGCTGCCGACTCTGCCTCTGTGACGAAAAACTGCTGCCCCTAATGCTTTCTTGTGATCATCATTTCAGTAAAAATTTGAAGTATAAGAAGAAGATTTGTTAATATCTTGTTCCCACTGAAATTTGTATGTGAATCTCGGGTAACTTAATTATGTCTAGAAATGAATTAATGCAGCTGCAATGTGTCAAACATTCTTCCTTGAAACAATTGGAAATACATTTTGATCTTTGTCGAACAATCATGGGTTCTGTTCAACTGGGCGCGAAACACTTTTTTTTTTTTAATAACTGTGGTAAATTTGGGACAAAATCAAAAGTTTGAGGTTTTTTATGAGGCAAAAAAAGTTGTGGGTATATTTGGGACAAAGACCAAAGTTTGAGGTTTTTTGGGGACAAAACCAAAAGTTGAAAGTTTTTTAGGAGACAAAAAAAAGTTAAGGATATTTTTGGGACAAACGTCAAAGTTTGAGGTTTTTTTTGGAATTAGGCCCTTTTTTTGCCCCAGATTGCGTGCTTTAACTTTACAGTTTTGCCATATCCCAGCGCTAATTTCACAGTTTTTCCCTTGGAGGCGATTTTACCTTTGGCCCTCGTCCGCGGTATGGTTTTCCCATTCTGCCCTTGCGCCAGAAATTTACGATTTTAACCCCATTAAGTTTCGACCCAAAAAAAAAAACCCCATTAAGTTTTTTTACGATTTATCTCTTCAATTAAAGTACTTTTCCGCCCCTACCCACGTAAATTTACAGATTTGCCCTTACATGCAATATTAAGTATATTTTGCATGAAATTAAATGTCTTGATTAATTAGAGCTTAGCCACAACAATTATGATTGATTAAATTATACATTGAGTCACATATAGTAGTGACATTTACTTGTAATTAATTATATTAATATAGTGAATTTTACCCACAAGAATTTTCATTATATTAATATGATTAATTAGGTTGAAATACCATATTATTTTTCTTAATTTCCCCACAGGGATTAGGAAAAAGGAATATAATATGATAGTTTCATCATAAAGTTATTATGAATCTATTTAAATTAGAAACTTAGCCCACACGCAGTTTTTGATGTTATTTGTTAAATATGTCTTGAATTTTATGCACTCGGACTGGTTCATCACCCGACCCGACATATTTTTGTGCGGCCCAAAAAGTGGAGAAAAAAAATTGAGATTTGGTTCGTGACGCGGAGAGTTGGGCCGATAGGCCCAACTTGGGTTTATTTTGCTGCGGCTAGAGTTTATTTTGTTTGACGGAGGATTTTCGTCATATGAGAGACTTGTGAGCCGTGTGCTTTTATTCAATCGCGAAGACCGACTCCTATAATATGTACTCTATTTGATTATAGTGGAATCTTTTTTTGCCTCGCCCGTGGACGTAGATCACCTTAATCGAACCACGTAAATCCTTGTGTTTTATGTTTATTTTTCCGCTTTTGTTACAACATTATTTGATTCATATTATATGACATGTTTTGCCACAAATATTGTGACATGAGCATGTTTATTTTTATTATTATTCAGTTTTATAATTTGTGAATATCTCTGATATTAATGTTCCCGAGCTGAACGGTGACAACTATAAGTCCTAGAAGGAATTAATTCTCCTTCAATTAGGGTGTATGGACATTGATTATGCTATTCGGAAAGATGAACCATCTGTTGTTATAGAAACTAGCACTCCAGCTGAAGTTTCTCTTTATGAACAATGGGAGCAATCTAACCGCCTTAGTGTGATGTTCATAAGGAGTAAACTTTCTTCTAGTATTCGTGGTTCAGTCGCTCAGCATAATAATACCAAGGCTTTGCTAGCAACTATTGATGCACAATTTGTATCTTCGAAAAAGGCCTATGCCATGACCCTGATCATGAAGTTTTCATCGTTAAGGCTCACCAGTATTAGAGGTGTCGTTAGCACATTATGAAAACAAAGGATATTGTGGCTCAACTTAAGAACCCTGAGGTTGAGATACCTGAATCCTTCCTTGTATACTACATTCTGAACTCTCTTCCACAATAGTATACATCTTTCAAGATCTCCTATAATACACATAAGGAGAAATGGTTAATTAATGAACTCATGACCATGTGTGTTTAAGAGGAAGAAAGACTACTTATGGAAGTGAAAGAGAGTGCACATTTGGATTATTAAAAATCATACCCACCTTTATCCCACCTTTCCCACGAGATAATTGTATTCAGGCAACATCCCTCTTATATCCCACTATATCATGTCCTAAACTGGCGCCAAACACGGTATAGGATAAATTTTATCCTATCCTGAATTTTATCTCATCTACCGAACGCAGCCGAATAGTTTGACCAAAAATTAATTGCACCGTAGCACCTAATCGAATAACATAAATAGTATCAGTATATTACTAATTATACGCTAAATAACAATCCAAAAAATCATAGCATTATTAGGATTCGGCGTAAAATCACAACGAATTATAGTGTAAAAGCGAGAAAGAGAAATCAAGATACAAGGTCCATCCTGGTTCACCGTTAAACTAGAGCATAATTTGCTTTTCATTAAATCGCTCAATTACAAAGAAAAAAAAGTATATATAATAGTAGTTATCCATGAGCACGTACTTGAACTACCAATAAAATATGGGCAAACTATAAAATCCTTTTAGCGGAATCACGTACTTTTCTGTCGATGAGAAGTATGAACCACATTCCAATGAACATATTGCAAATCTCTTTCTAATTATTTCATAGCTATCCCATTTATGTTAAATTGAAAATAATTTTTGCAGTGCGATAGATACTGAATTTGCAATTTATATGCATAGTGTCCGTCAATTTTTGTAGAGGCAGAGACATCAGTATATTGAGCATTGAACCACTAGATGTGTCCTCTCTTTTCTCTCTCTCTCTCTCTCTCTCTCTCTCTCTCTCTCTCTCTCTCTTTTGTATTCGATCTTTTCCCTATACATACATCTCAACTTTTTTTTTTTTTGCCTTTTTGAATAACCATCGTTATTTTTCCTTCGTTTCTCTGTGTCTCTTCTGGGGAAGGGTTCATTCACACATTCGCCAAAATATTACAACAGCAATCGAGCGCAAGTTGGGTTTTGTCGTTTTCGCTCGGCCAGTTCTTTATTGATTGGAGCGTTAAGTCGCTGTCTCTGTCGGCATTGTCACTGGGCGTCTTTTTCGTGGACCACCTCCACTCTCGGTCGTTGTTTAATGTACTTTCGGTCGTTGTTTAATGTATGATAAGCATGCGTACAGAAAAGCGCACACGGATGGATGCTTTTAGATGTCGGCGAGAGAGGGTGGGTGAGGATTCCTCGTACAGCTAATTAAAATCGACGTCATACCTTTGTTGTCTAGACTCTAGAGTAATGCAAAACATACGAAGATTGATGAATATATTGATCATACACGCAACATGAGTCTGTGTACGTATCTCGGCGGCTCTTGCTTGTACTCGTAAGTCTTGCCTCTCTAAACTTGCACAAATTTATCTGCACGTACCTGTCCCGCAAAGGTGCACCGAAAGAGTAAACTATCTTTCATATTTTGAGGAGAAAATGTCTTTTGATGATTTGCTTTAAGCATGTCACTGTACACCAAATCAATATGGTATGTAGGTATCGGGCTTGTATTTTGCTCGTGCTGTGTTTCTTGATACGTAATGAACTTGGTCTTATAAAACATGAATCTTATAAGAATCTAAACATTATCTTCTTGTTATTCAAAATTCTGTATTAAGGACCACCTAATCTGTTGGACAATTCTTTTCTTTTATTTTTCACTAGATGGTACGACAAAGAGTGTCTAATATCGATGCATGAGAAGTTGGAGAAAGGGCTTTGTTGATACGTTTTATATAACTGCAATTGTCTCGATTATTAAGGACCAAGAGATTAATTACTTCATTGAATTTGATTTAGTCACATGCCTAGGTTGTCTATTTAAAGAACAAGAAACCAGGCAACTTGTGCATAGAGAAGCAAATAATGGCAGTCTCTCCGTTCGCTTTGCACGTGACTGCATCAACCAACCGGCACTCCATTTCTCCTACCTTTGATCACCTTAGAAAGTCTATTTCCCCAGCTCTAAAGGTACGTTACACGAAATCCAAATCTTTATGGTTAAAGTTTTATCTTAAGGCACACACGAGAGAACTTGAGCATATGTTTTTATTTGTGTGTTTTACTTGGAAGGAGTTGCAGCAACAACTGCCGTTGAAGAAGATCGATGTATCCAAGACAGTCAAGAAAGCTTCAGGGATTGTGTTGGATGTCTTGGTGGATGTCTTTTACCGGTTCGTGGATCAACCTTATCTGCCATCTCAGGTACTTAGCATCGAGGTTCTCTCTTAACTCATTTGCTCCACATGAAAATTTCCGGCTTCAGGATCAGTGAGTCGACGAGGTGACACAAAACCCAGATTTATAGTTTTCTCCTGCTAAAAATGACCTTTTTTTCGTTTTCCCGATATTGGCAAGGTTGACAATACCACCATCTTACGCCGCAACCAATAAGTAAACACAGATATGTAGATCGCAAATACTCAATCAGGCGAACACGCTCACTTGCAACTAGTGATGGCCACGGTTCGGAACTAGCCGGTTTCGGTTTGTGGCCATGGGTGAACTGGAAATGGAACCTTGAGGGGCAGTTTCGGTTTTGAATCGGCGGTTCCGAGCCCGGTTCTGGTTCAAAACCTGCCCCCACCCAGCCACGGTTGGCCCACGACAAAGACCTCGTCCTTGCCATTTCCCAGTCGTCCTCCGCCTCACGCGATTTCCAATGATGAACGGTGTGGGCCCGATCAAGGGCTTGTGCTCCAAGGACGAGGCTTTGAGGGACATAAAAATCGAGCAGGAAAGGCTGTCGTATCCGGCGGCCGCGGCTACCGACCTTGCTGTGCCGGTCCTTGGACAGGTGCTTCTTAACGGCGAGGGCGTCATTGGCCCCCTGCTAGTGCGGCTGCCTCTACGGATCGATGATCGCGCCCCATTGGTGACGGCGTTGCTTCCTTCGTCGGAATTCAACATGGCGTTGTCGAAACTAAACCCTCGGACTCTCCCTCTCTCTCTCTCTCTCTCTCTCTCTCTCTCTCTCTCTCTCTCTCTCTCTCTCTCTCTCTCTCAACTCTGGCTCCATCGTGAGGTTCGTTTTCTCCCTCTTCGGCAACGCTCTGCAGCTTGAAGAGCGGGAAGGCAATTCGCTATTGCGAGCTTCGAGCTGAGCTGTGCTTGAGATGAGATGAGGAAGGTGGTTCAGTAGTTTCTGTGTGGGCGTGGCTGGTCGTTGTCCGAGAGAGAGAGAGAAGGTTTTAAGGGTTTGGAGCCGGTTCGGAACTTGCCCGGAACTGCCAGCTCCGGGCCAGTCCGGAACCCGCCCAGAACCGTCAATTCCATGCCGGTTCACTACCTGAGAGGCCTGTAACCGGCCCCTATGGTACGAGTCGGTTTCAATTTGGAACCGGCGGGCCGATTCCGGGCCCAAACCGGCCCGTAGCCACCACTACTGGTAACAATAGAGAGATATATCTTTTGTGTAATTTGTAAAGTGTGATCAAAGCTATATATCTGATTTGCAGAATATATCAAATAAACACCATGCTAACTCTAGGTGACATTGGCAAACCAAAAAATTATTAACACAAATAGATTTCGAGAAAGAACTTATTCCTCTATTTTTTGTACATCTTCTTCATATCTCTTTAGAATGACCTATATACACACACATGCGCACATAGAGGAAATAATCCTAAATGGCATAACCTTTAACTTAGCTAATTACAACTCGTACATATATTTTACAGCTCATTCCCACAAAAATATCCTTACATAATGAGAAAATGACATGAAAATAGAGAAGTGCCTCGGACTACGCCTAAAACAATGATTTTGAGGTCTAAGAGTCTAAGACGACTGCAAGCAGGATTGCAATTTGACCGCAGCATAGTGTTCCGAATAACATTCTAGCACTGCATATCAAAACATAAGGATGCACACGGAAGTACTATATATATTTGTCCATGTCTGATTTTCCTGAAATAATGACTTGAGCAGAAGAACTTTGCACCGGTTCAAGAAATTGGAGAAGCTATTGAAGTCGCTTGCTTGGAAGGGGAAATACCAGCTGGTTTCCCCGAAGGAGTATTTATTAGAAATGGTACATATCTAGTCTGATTTTTTTGTGACATTCAAGTTTCATATGCATAAGATTTCAAATCTTAAGAATGCATGTATGATGCATATTGGGTGTTAAAATGTCGGCTCTTACAAACCTGAGCAGCCATAATAACGTAGGTCGGATATAGATCTTCACATTAGATAGTGTTGTGTAATTACTGAAGACTCGTGCAATATGTGAGTTGTCATATATCAGATTATGAGTAATCAAATTGGTTTATGAAATTTTGTCAATTTCAGGTCCAAATCCTCAGTTCGGATGTCTGCAATCTACAGTGTCGCCGATTGGAATGACGAGTGAAACTTGGGGAGAAGGAGACGGAATGCTTCATGCGTTGTTCTTCAAAAAGACTTGTGACTCAGATTGGAGCATCGCCTACAAGAACAAGTACGTCGAGAGCAAGACATTCAAGCTTGAGAAGCAAAGAAACAAAGCCTCCTTCATACCTGCCATTGAAGGAGATCCATTAGCTGTCTTAGCTGCATTTTTTCTGAATCAGGTAATATGAGAGATATTTTGTAGTATGCATGTTTATCTAATTTAGTTAGTCCATTATTTAAGCAATGTGCAATTGCTCGAGACATTTCAGATGCCTTCTAGGGTTTCATTGAAAATTTCTTCTTGTTACGAGGACTTAATATCAACAAGATAACAATCTTACCAATAGGGTGTTGGCTGAGTTGGAGAGATCTCTAGGCCTTAAACAGTTAAACTGATGAGATCACATGTTCGAATCTTTCGGGCCATGCTACAATGCTCTTCATATTAACGTTTCGTTTGTTTTGCTAAAAGTAAATGATTGGAAAGATATTTTCCTAAAAATGATTATTTATATCTCTTGGAAAAATGAATAAACCATAATCTTCAATTGTTGACAAATATTTTTGGACATAGATTGTTGCCGATAATGAAAATATTTTTCATTAACCAATTATTTCAAGTCATATAAACCGTTATATTTAGAAAAATAATTTCCAAATCATTCATTATTTGCGAAACAAACGAAGCAAAAGGGAAATAAAATAATATAGAGAAAAGTGTCCTCTGATCACATCGAACGAGCAGGTGTCAACGATTGGCACTGATCAACTCTTAGCACACACCGGTGCGAGCAACACACTAGAAACTTATGAAAACTCTTATCTTCTTTCTCGGAAGAAGTGCATTAGAAGTCTTAAAATGGTTACAAAATGTGCAATTGAGTCATAAAATTTACAAATAGTGCAATTAAGTCCTAAAACTCGTCAAATTGGTTCCTTCCATTAACTCAGTCCAATTTAGCTAACAGAATATATTGACATGAATTTTTGTATTATATTTTCTCTCCTACATAGTCTTAATGTGGCTAAAACATGAAACTAAGGCCTTCCTGGTGATGGTGGGTCGGCTATGGTGAGGGCTGTCCTCACATGCATATTCATTCATTCTTTTGTATATTTTAAATTTTAGATAAAAAAAAATAAGACTAGGAACAAAATGATGTCATTTTGATTACGTCAGAGCCATGTAGGACATAAAAATTAATTAAAAAGATTAGGTTAGCATTTTTCATTGGCCAATTGGATGAAATTGAGGACTTGATTGAACCAATATACAAATTTTAATATTTGATTACACTTTTAGCAAATTTAAAATTCAATTGCACTTTTATAACAAGTTTTAAAACTTCCGATACACACATCCCTTTTCTTTCAAGATTTTATGCCATGTGGGTCCTACTCTTCCGCGGTGGTACCACCCACATGCATGATTATGAAAAACGGTATCAGACTTGCGGAACAATAAAAATAAAAACAAAGCTCGAGAATTTCTTTCTTAATCGTTTTTTTTTTATGAATTTATCAAATAAAAGAGTTAAAAGCTGATTCAGACAAAATCGTGAAAAATAAATTGTGAAGATCGTTCGGAGCCGAAGTATTTAGAAATCTGAAAATTAAGACTCGATGCTTCGACAGGTTAGACTCGATGCTCGTAACAAGTTCCTATGCAACGCAAGTGTGTTCGAGCATTCGGGAAAGCTATATGCGGTAGCAGAGAACTACTTACCTCACGAGATCGATCGGCAAACCCTAGAAACACTCGGTGAATGGGATTTCGATGGAGATTGGGGTCGATCTTTCACCAGCCATCCAAAGGTTCTATGCTATATTAATGTCTTACCTTAATCTGTTGTTAAATCATTCGTGTTTATAGTATTGATGGATCTTGTAGAGGTTTGTTTTCCAAAATTATACGTATTGAACAGAAGGCTCCGGGAAGTGGCGAACTTGTAACAATGGGGATTGCTGGCAAGAAACCTTTCCTTGTGGTGGGAGTGGCGTCTGGTAATATTTCGTCTGTTCTCAGTCACCTCAAAGTGCTAAACCACCATGTCTGTTTGAAGAAGTTTCATATAGCGATTATATCCAAAAAATTATTAATTTAATTATATGGCAATCAATTCAGTTCTAATATTTTTTTTTTAAAATAAGAAAATAATCCAGATAATTTTAAAAAAATTCTAAAAAATGTTCACTCAATATATCTCGTGCCGAATAGGGCAGTTAGCGATGATTCGACGGTCACGTCAGTGAACTTTTTGCTAAATTTGATTGAGAAAGCTATATTCGCAAATCGTCAAAACGTTTATCACTAAATTTGCTGAATTAAAAAGCTTATGACTGAATTAGCCATCAAACAATAAATTTAGGAGTTTTTTGGACAAGTTTCTCAAGCTTTATATATCATAAACATTGTTGTAAACGAATGAAAATTTTTAATTAGCATTAACGACAACATTTCATGCAAATTACAACCCAAGGTGATGTGGATTAGGAAACCCAAATTTCAACAGGATTTTCATTATTTTCTATTTCGTGCTAGTAATTTTTAATAAATGTTGGTAAGTGTTTGTTAATAACAAAAGAATGTGAAAATCAAACTAGCTACAGGTAATTTTAGATTGAAAATTAATAGCTTCTAATTAGTTCCTAATTTGACCTGTTTTCAGCTGATGGAAAGGAGCTTCGTCATAAGGTGGATGTCCAATTAAGCAAAGGAGTCCTCAGCCACGAGATTGGGGTCACAGAAAGGTTTTAGCAATTTCTTCCACCAACCTTCAAAATATATGATGACAAGTAAAAACTATATAAATGCATGCCCATAAAATGATTTTTTTATTAAAAATAAAGTGATTGAATTGCCGTTCTATTTTAATCTGATCAAACTTAGTTGACCAATTAGGCAAACTTCTACTTTAGAATTGATATGGTGAAGGATCCAATGAAAATACTTTCTTCTGCATAATCCCTCTCTATCAGGTACAATGTCATAGTGGATCATCCTGTTTCATTGGATGTATCTAGACTCGCCAAGGGAGGCCCGTGAGTATACACCTCATTCAAGCAAGAGTGATCTTCACAAATAAATTGTCAGTTCATGCTAAGATCCATTCCTGAAGTTTGTGTCATTATCTTCGCAAATTAGATTGTTGAAGTTCGAGAAAGAAGGAACCACGAGGTTCGGAGTAATGCCGCGATACGGCGACGCCGATTCCGTCCGGTGGTTCAAAGTGGAAACATGCTGCGCACCGCACATCGTCAACACATTTGAAGATGGAGATGAGGTACTAATTGCCATCAAGTGTGATTTATGTCTTTGACTTGTGAGCAAAATCCTTCATGTTCTGGATTTCTCACCAATTACATGAAAACAGGTTGTGGTGAGGGGTTGCAGGGCCATGACATGCACATTGCCGGGTCCAGAATGGGGTGTGGACAAGTTTGATTGGTACTCAAGAGGATACAAATTTCCTCCCAAAAATGGGGGAAATGGCAACGAAGAAGAAGGTTTTCTTTTGCATTGTGTGTATGAATGGAGGTTGAACATGGGAACTGGAGATGTGAAGGAGAGAAATCTAAGTGGCACCAACTCCTCCATGGATTATCCATTCATCAATGGGACTTTCACAGGATTGAAGAATAGATTTGGGTTCCTTCAAGTTGTCGATTCATTGGCAAGTTCTAGCTGCGGTAATGGATAATGATAGATTTATCTAGCAAAATTGCAAGTGTTGTGATTAATATCATGTAAACTATTATTCATGTTAACTGTTCATCCTATTAAAATCTCAGGGTTAGTTAAAAATGGAAGTTTGGCCAAATTATACTTTGACGAACCACAGGTTTGAACTATCTTTACATCTCTCTTATTTCAATAGACCACTCTTGTTGTTGTTGAATTTGTTTTATATTTGTTACGCAATAATCCTAGACATCTGTTGCAATAAGCTAACCATGAGAACAATTTGTTTCGTCAACCGGGCTATGCTAGAATTGATTAGATCCACAAGATTATGGTACTAATGTACGTACGATGAGTTTTTAGTGTCATTATATTCATGCGAAGATGATAGGACGATTCTACTATTGCCATTCCAATGAAACGTATTTTTCACCATTCTGGTAGATTTTGCAAAGAGTGGGTAAGTATCCAAAAACTATTGGTGAGAATTTATCAAATATTCGATTTACTGGCGACTTGTTGGTAACTTACCAACACTGATATGAAACTACCAACTCTTTTTTATAGTTTGCAAATTACCAACTTTCTTATCTTTTACCCAAATTTATTAGTCTATCCTTTGAATTCATCAATTCCCAAACAAATTTAATGATCAACTATTAAGTGATCTATTAATTTTTTTAAAATTAAAGTGCTAATTAGTTTTAGGTTATCAACTCTCATTTGAGTTACTTACTATTATTTATTTGTCTTTTTTTTCTAATATAGCAAATTTTGTTTTCATTTACCAACTTTTCTTTGTGTCTTCTTACAAATGCCTTAAATTTATGAACTCTTATATCTTTATTTGTGTATCAACCAATTTTTCTCACTTCTCTTATATCTGAAAAGGAAAGACTTCTCTCATCTTTTACAAACTTTTATCTACCATTCTTATAAACGTCTTAAGTTTATCAACTGTTATGTGGAATTAACAAGTTTTATATTAATGACTAACCAACTTTTTCTCCAAATAATTTATTAACTAGATTTGGATTACTAATGTTTATTTCTTTTCTTTTTCAATTTACCAACTTTTCTATTGAGTTACCACTTTTAGTTGTCTTATTTACCAATATTTCCGATTTACTGAGTATTTTTTAAAATTACCAACTTGCTTTACCGACTCTTATTTGATTTGGTTACCAATATTTTAATTTTTTTAAGTTATAAACTTCACTTAACTCTGACAAAAAAAAACCTTCTCATATTGCTTATTTCTTTTTATTCACCTTTTTCATTAATATATTAAATTCCTTTCCAATCAAATTAATATATTAAATTTAGCAACTAGTGTATGAAATTAGCAACCCCTGAGCTGTTTACCAACAATCATTTGCATTTTCTTGCAAAATTTTCTTTTGGACTACCACTTTTGGTTGCCTTGCTTATCAACTTTTTGAATTTTACCACCTCTTTCTATGCATTATCAACATCAATTGTAGTGAATACCAATTTTTTCGAATTAAGTTATCTACAAGTTTTACGTTATCAAGTATTATTTTTATGTTTATTTTGGTGTAAACGTTGTCAACTCTTATTGAAGTTAGTTACTTTGAACGTATTTCTGAACAAACAAATACGTATACTATTTTTACCAAGTTTTATTTGTCTTTCTTTTCTTTTTTGGTCGAAATTTTTGTATTTCTTTCAAATGACTTAAATTCACCAGCCATTATATGAAATTAGCATCCTCTTTATTATTATTATTATTATTATTATTATTATTATTATTATTATTATTATTATTATTATTATTTGGGGTCCGAATCCTCTCTTTTTTTGTGACTTGCCAACATTTCTCTGATTAATTAACCCAATAGATTTCCTTGGTAAAGGATAAGCATAATTCTTGTTGCTTCTATTAAAATAGTCTATTGATGTTGGACCAGGAGGGAGAGTATGAACAGGCAGTAATAGTTGAGTATCACAAGTTCGGGGACAGCAACTTTTGCAGCGGAAGTGTGTTCGTCGCTAAAAATGGCAGTGCCAAAGAAGAAGAGGAAGATGACGGTTGGATTGTGACTTTTGTCCACAATGAAGTGTCAGATGAGACTCAAGTAAGTTCTTATCGACCTCAGTGCTCCATATTGCACTTTAGCTCGTCCCTAAAAGCATAGATCTATATTACTTGCCATCGTGAGTCTCAATGAGGATTACTAAAGTGCTTGCCTTGTTAATGGGCATTAGCAAAGTGTTAAATACCGTACAGTATGTACTGATTTCAGATACGTTAGGGTAATGGGCAGTAGCAAAGTGTTAGATGTCGTGGTAGTCGGCTAGATTGGTAATTTCCTTCTGTTCGTTTGTTGAGCTTTTTTTTATTTTTATTTTTGGGCCCCTTTGGCTCTCTGTCATTAGTTTCATTTGTAACTTCTATCGAATTCGTTAGTCTTGTTAAACTGATGGTTCCATCATGGTTACTAATTTCTGTAGCGTGTTGTGAGAAGAGAGCGTTGCTGCAGCAAGCAATGATGGCCTATTTGTGTGTTTTGCTAATAAACTTGGAGTTAATTAGGAAATAGTGTTATGATATGAGTAGATGGTATGCCAACGTCTATTACAAAATAAACAAATAGTCCAAGGGAAATATATTAGAATAGCACTGTAAATGATTTTCCAACAAAGCACATCTTCATCAAATCTTCTTGGATTCTTGTAGTCAAAAGACAACCAGCCTTCAACCAAAAAAAAAAAAAAAAAAAAAACCAAAAGAATATGAAACATGAAACCCGACCCAATATGTTCGGGTCATGTTCCGGTCAATTTCGGGTCTTGGTCAAGCAATCACACATATGATGTGTTTCGGGTTGGGTATTCACGCCGACCCGACCCGTTGACACCCGGACATGCCATTTGTTAATATGTTTAGGACTAAATTTTGATACAATTAAAAATTTTAGGACTAAATTAGCATAATTGAAAGTTTAAGACTAAATTGGCCGTCGTACAATAAGTTTATAACTTTCTGAAAGTTATCCCGAATCACAAGTGATCGTGAGTCTCAATGAGGATTACTAAGGTGCTTGCCATTTATTAATGTGTTGGCCATGCTCTATGAATGCAGGTTCACATAATCGATGCAAAGGATTTTGAGAGCGAGCCGGTGGCGAAGATAAGATTGCCGCAGAGAGTGCCGTACGGATTTCATGGCATTTTCATGGCCACACCTAATCAAGACTAATTAGTCCGTATGATGCGCACAACTTATGTGGGTCGTCAAGTAGATGAGGGCTTAATTACTATAAACATGTCTTACGGCTATGTGTGATTATATGACTTGTTATGACTTTCGCATTGGAATAAACCCGTCGACTTGTACGTGTTTATGTGGAGGCCTAGACATATTTGGATGTGCTCTCCAAATGAAAAACTCTCCCGCTCTATGAGCAGTGGGCTTGGGTTTCCCATTTTGTTTACCCGTTATCTTCCATTTTGGCTATCGAAAAGTGATGATCCGTGGCTCGTTGGATACACGTCGGGTTGGCTATCGCAAAAGTGAATGACATATCAGGTGCTCCAGACATGTCATGTTAGCAATGAGACATACCACTCAGAGAGCGACATGTGTCCATCGAGAGGAGAGGGCGGCCAGAGAGCAGAGGTCATGAGGTGAAGTGAGAGCTCGTTCTCGAGAGGAGGGAGATGGATCGCCAGACTTACTTTTTGTAAGGCAGGCTGATCTTCACCCCCCAAAAACATTTCTCCCCTATAAAAAGGGGGAGTGGGTGGTGAAGATTCTAAAGCTCCTCTGCCTTTAAGGCAAATGAGCCGGATCCGATGGAGAGCCGAGATAGCGGAGAAGTAACGGTGACAAAGACCCGATGGACATGTGTCTCTCTCTTTGAATGGTGTGTCTCATTGCTAACATGGCATGTCTAGAGCATCTAATATTTTTCACAAGGGTATTAGACTCCGTTTGTTTGGCGAAAAATGTAGCGATTATGAAAAATATTTTTCAGAAAGTCGCTTTCCATTAAAACTGACGATATTTTTGGGTATTTGGCTGAAACTTGAAAATTAACTGAAAAATATTTTTCACCGTTTGATATGGTATGGATTTTCCTTTATGCATTCCTTTTCATAATTTTTTATTTTCCTTCATTATTTTATTTTCTGTCTCTAAAAATGATTTTTTAATTATTTTTATTTTTAGTTTTCCTTCACTTTTTCGTTTTTTATTTGTTTATTTTTTTCCTTCCTCTTTGGCCAATCGCCGACGACGACTAGTGACGGGCAATCTCAAAGCTCGCCAATCCGTCGTGGCGCTCGCCACCGATCCGCGTGGTCTCCACTCGGCAGATCTGGCGAGTCACTTTCCGCCAACTTCTGAGGAGAGAGAAACAAGAGATAGAGGGAGTGAGAGAGAGTTGCAGAGGAGAAGAAAGCTTGTGGAACTTGCCATCGGTAATGGGCGAGACGATGAGAGGC
Source organism: Rhodomyrtus psidioides (assembly GCA_021437785.1). Taxonomy (NCBI): domain Eukaryota; kingdom Viridiplantae; phylum Streptophyta; class Magnoliopsida; order Myrtales; family Myrtaceae; genus Rhodomyrtus; species Rhodomyrtus psidioides. Next base: position 1,517,174 of record JAILYB010000143.1, on the reverse strand, counting down.
TTGAGCTCCAGATCTGGTGAGTTTCCCTCGAGTGTGGCTTGAGTTCTCCGTGATTCGCTGACCTCTGGCGAGGCATCGAGCTCGCTGAAGAAGCCTAGCAGGGAGATGATGGCAGCGCTCTCAGGGAGGGTGACGACGTGGAGGGAAGTACGTAGCAGCAGCGGGAGGAGGAGTTGCTTGGCTGTGTGAGAAAGATGGAGGGCAAATACACCATGCGTGCCATAACTTTTGTTCGATACTCACTTGACTGTCATAATTTATTTTCGCTCACTTGAGTGACATAATTTTCAAAATTCGATCAGTAGAATGCCGCTTCTGGCGAAAATCGTTCCATTGAGTGCCACATTAGCTTTTCCGGCTATTTCCGGCTGCTAGGTTAGCTTTTTGGCTACCATGTTAGTTTTTTCAACTGCTACGTGTCTATCGCAACCCTCTCTCGGAGGAGGGGGCTAATGGGCCGCCCGATCGCTGGCTGATCGGACGCGGGCCTCTCCCAAGGTCCATTACCCAAATCGCAATGGCTGGATATACGTGGTCGACCTTCGGTATGGTCTGGTGACATGTGATATGTGTACGTGTCACGGAGTCGCCACCAATCGTTTCGTTGAGGGTACGATCGGAAACCCTATCGAATAGTTGGGAGCGATCTATTCGATTCTGCGGAAACCAGAGAAATGGGTTCGGGGACTTTGTTACACCAATTGCTAGAGTTGACGCCCTTTCGGCACCTAAACTGAATGGTTTTATCTGATCTAAAGATTTCATATGGATGGGTGAGGTACAGATCCTAAATCTAGGAGTTCATGCAGTCGGGAATGGCTACCCTATCACTCACAATCAATGAAAATAAATGCACAAATCAAGGATCCAATACATGCGGATAAAGCACATGAAATCAGCATGGCATCCCTAATGAAGCCCTATTAGCCTAGAGAAGTCTCAATCAAGGCTTAGGAATGATTTTGACATGATTTTTCCCGTGAGGGGCAAAATCGTAATTTTGAACAATTTTGGGACAATTTGCCTCGGAAGGGCAAATGAATCAATCCGATCCATTTCCTTATTTTTCGGGAATTTCCAGAATTTTTTTGGAATTTAAAATGGATTTACCCTCGGAGGGGTAAAATTGTCATTTTGGACAAAGGTGAGAACTGAAAATCTCAAATATTAGGGTTGGTCGTCCACCTGACCCAAACCCTAACTTTAAGCAATTTTCAAGACTCGACTGGAGTGGGAAAGGCGATTTACTCTTTGGGGGGTAAAATCGTCATTTCAGGGAAAATGACGAGATTCGAAAACTCAAGCAAAAGGATTCGCCACCTAGCTGGCCCTATCCTAATCTAGGCATTTTCGACCTATCTCAAGATACAAAGCAGAGACGAATTACCCCTAAAGGGCACTGTCGTCAATTCTTGGAAGAACGAATGAGAAACCCCAAAAATAGGATTGACCAATTGTCTGTGGTCAATCCTCAAATTTTTTGGGGATTTCTAGAGTGTCTAGGAATTTCCTACATTTTTCCTACATTTTTTTTTGGAATTTTCTAGAATTTTTTATGATTTTTTCGAATTTTTTTAAACCATTTTCTAATTTTTTTTATTTAAAAATATTTCGGACCGGGTCAACCCGACCCACTCGTTTCAAACTTTTTTTATTTTCGGATTATCAGCCTTGATCCGACGGTCCTCAATGAGCCGCGTGACTAATCCACAGCCATCGGATTTGATTACTAAAACCTACTGTCTAGATTAAGTGAAGACTCAACCTGAGCCGTTTGATTGACTTACTAAAATGCACGGTCTAGATTAAAATCTAAGACTCGATCTGGGCAGTTCATTTTCATTAGCCTAAACGACGTCGCCTGACCCTTTATCTAAATGGCACCGTTTCTGTTCTGATTGATTTTCTGATTAAAACTATTTTAGGATAATCCTAATTTCTAATCGGTCGGCCACCAATTATTTGACTCGATTAACCTGGACCTTTCGATCAATTTCACCTTAGCCTAACAACCTAACGGTCGAGCTGACTCGACATCCCCGTGGACCAATCGCGACGCGACACCTGGAATTTTGACCTATTGACCGCGCCACATCTGCTTCATCTTCAACCTCTCGACCCCGGCAGAATGGACGGCTGAGGATCTTCGGCGACGATCCTACGGTGGATTCTTGATGAAATCATGCGAGACCAAGGGCAATCGATCGCGATCGACTCTAGTTTAACATATCTAATAATCGCAGCATCTCGTTCGCAAAATCACGAGTATCAAGCAGAGTGCCGAGTACGGCCATGAGAGTTCGATGTCTCGATTAACACAAAATCATTGCAATTCCATCACAGGATAGCATCAACCGATGTTCAGGAGACTTACCTCGAGCTCCGATTGAGCTCGCTCGGCCCAGATTTGGCTGGGCAAGAATGGGCGGTGTTCGGCAATGGAGGTTGGGATTGGGAGACTCAATTCGGGGTGTGCGAGCAAAATCGATGCAAAATAGATGTGTGACAATGGTTAGTGATGTCCAAGGAACGAAACGCACACATTAATAGCAAGAATGAACAAGAAATGCATGAATCGCCATTGAAGCGCAGTGAAGGACTCGAGACTGTGACTCACCTGTTCTCACGATTTCAGGCTGCACGGCCGACGGCGATTGCTTCCTGGAGCCTCAGGCGAGCTCGTGGTGACCTTCTTTGGCTTCGATTTGGCCGAAGAAAGCCCAACCCACGCCTCTCAGTTCGAGCTCGAGCCCTCGACAATGGCGGTTGGAGGGCGAGCACACACTCTCTCTCTCTCTCTCTCTCTCTCTCTCTCTCTCTCTCTCTCTCTCTCTCTCTCTCTCTCTCTCTCTCTCTCTCTCTCTCTCTCTCTCTCTCTCTCTCTCTCTCGATTCTCTTCGTCCTCTACTAACTGAATTGTCCAACCTTATCAACTGAAAGTCCCCACAGGCTTATATAGCCCTTCGAGTTTTGGCGCCAAATCGGGGAACAGCCAACTGACTCTAATGGCACGTGCTATCACGTGATTTTAGGTCCAAACGGGGTCGGGGAAGATGGGTGAATCGTCTAACTCCGTTTGGTTCTCCGGCGGGCTTCATTTCACGCGAATTTGGCACAAGTTTGGTATGAGTTGACTTTTGCAGACCAGGAGCCTTGACCGGCCGATTACTCTCCGTTCCGGCGGCCATTGGTTGTGATGTTGGTCTCGATCAACGGGGACTGTTGCGACGAATGAAACCCCCACTAGTTCTTCTTCAATTGCCGCCGATTGCTTGGTCAATTTCCTCGTTGAAATTCAACCTTGCACTGTTCATTTGCGCGTAGGCCTGATGAAGAAGAAGAAGAAGAAGACACTGTAGCAGACCGGTTCGATCGGTCCGACCGACGGTCTGACCGGTCTGAACTAGTCTCGACTTGCAATTTTCCAAATTAAACCCAAATTAATAGGAAATTTTTGCAATTGAACCTCAGAATCGATCTAGGGCATGGATTTTATCTAAAAATGTAGTTTTGCCCAAAAATTCATATCAATTTCAACAAAAACCCCCCAAATTTTCATTTAATTGCAAATTGGGGAATTATGCAATTGAAGGTTCAAATGATCGAATTGGGCCAAATTACCTATGTCAATTGATTCAAAATTATGAAAACCATTGGGGAGTATGTTTAATTTGCAATGATAGTCCTCGAATTGAAAGTAATTTCAAATATGCCCAAATTCAAGGATAAAAAATGCAATTAAGTATGCAATTTTGCCAAATTCATGCATTTGAGCAATTTGTGCAAACAATTGGGCTAAATTGCAATAAGAGACAATTAGATTGAATGTCAAGATCTTAAAAAATGCCAAAATTACAAATTAAAAGACTCAATTGACACTTTTTTTTCTCAAATTCAATCACATGTGTTACAAAGGAACACCTAAAATTGAATCTGATTTTGGATTTTTTGTGAGGTCAAAAAGACAAGGGATTTAAAAAAAAAATATTGGCTATTTTTCCATATTTTTGTGACCTCGAATGCTATTTTTTCTGATTTTTCTAGTATTTTTCTATTTTCTAAAAATACTAAAAAAATACGAAAAATATGAAAAATATGAAAAAACAAATTGTCAAAAATGGTTCCTTAGGCTTGGCCAAGGCCACCAAAGTTGATTTTGTAATTTGTTTACTTTTAATGGATTTTCTACGAATTTTCTAAAAAATAACCAAAAAAGGCTAATAAAAAATTAGGTGTCAACAGTGTCATTAAAAAATAAATAAAATCAAATTAAAATCATTTCGTCGGTACCACGTCAGCTTTTTCGACTGCCATGTGTCATTAGAAAATAAATAAAATCAAATTAAAATCATTTCGTCGGTGCGACGTCAGCTTTTCCAGTTGCCACGTCAGCTTTTCGGCGTTCACGTAAGCGATGACACTTATGTGATCGATTTTTGAAAGTTATGGCACTCAAGTAATCGAAAAAAAAAATTATGGCACTTGCAGTTTACTTACCCCAAGATAGGACAACAAGAGCAGATTTAGAGAGAGGGGAGGAGAGGTTGTGTGAGGAAGATAGAGGAACAGGAGCAAATACGAAAATGGATGAGAGGATGCAAGTAGACATGGCCAAATGAACCCGTGGGCCCGGAACCGGCCCGTTGACCGGGCCCACGGTTCCGAACCGGAACCTGAACTGTTCCTCATGGGACGATTCCGGTTCCACAAATTTTGGAACCGACGGTTCCGAACCATCATTTAAAAAAATCGGTTCCGAACCATCATTTAAAAAAAAATCAAGTGAGGTTGAAAGGATTCGAACCCACAATCTTCCCTTTTTAATACAAATTCATTTCCACTAGGCTATCTTCACTTTGTTGGCATCTAATGGTCAAATAAAATATAAGAAGAGTTTTGTTTTTTAAGTTAAACCGGCGGTCCTTTGAACCGGCACGGAGCCGCCGGTTCAAAACTGGAACTGGAACCGCCTCTTCATCGGCCGGTTCTGGTTCCAGCTTTTTTTAGGAACCGGAACCGATGGTTTCATGGAACCGGCCACGTCAAGATGCAAGGGCAATAAGCTCCAAGAGAAAAAGATTTCCTTCCTTTCACTGATGGAAATCATTTTCCACATTTTTGGAAGGAGCTTTTTCATTATTCGAAAAATATTTTCTCCAACTACCTATTTTCCGGCCCCCAAACACCAAAAATAGAAAAAAAAAATTAGAAAAGCCTTTTTTGTGAAACAAACGTAACCCTTGTGTCTATCAGAAAGTAAATTCTTCTTTTTTTAGAAAAAAATTTGTAACTAAAAAAATATTTCAACGTATTACATACCATTGAAGGATCTCAAAAAATTTCACGCTAAAGTTTGGGAAATTAAGGCTGCACATGGTAACCATTTTGTTCCGGAAAATTGATTTTGATTAAAAATTCCGATTTTGTTGCTAGATGAATTTTAGAGATATGAATTTTAGAGAATCAGAACGCGCTTGATAATTGCCCAAAATTTATGTTCTTGGAATAGAAATGCATTTGATAACTGCACAAAATTTTTGTTTCGAAAAACTATTTCTCTTCCTAATTTTTTTTTTTCATTTAGTCAAATAACTATGTAGTTACTTTGTAAAATTTCATTCTAAATTGAAAAATAAATTCCAATGAACACTAAAATAATTTAATTTATATTTTAGCATGTCATAAATGAAACACAAATTTTAATAAATGCCGTTTGAACTTCGATTGAAGCATGGGATAGTTCCCATATTAAGAGCTCATTTTTTCTTTTTTTCTTTCTTTTTTTTTTGGTAAGGTCGAGCTCATTTTTTCTTTAAATGTTGCTTTGTCCAAAATACATACAAACGTAGCAGCTGAATAACCAAATTATCCACTAAAAAAATCAAATTATCTTCCTTGATATGAAGTACAAGTTCTTCACTATTATTTTGCAACTTCTGTCCTAAATCTAAGTGGGTGTTTGGCTCCAGCTCCACATGCAGATGATCACATATTGTGACATCTTCTGCGATATTTTTTTGCAGAAGAGTGAAATCTATGAAATTTAGGCCTAAATTTATGAAAATAAGGTCAAACTAGCCTAATCTAAGCTTCTTCTATTTTTAGATATTTTCTAAATTTTTTTGTGATATTTTAAAATTTTCCAATTTTTTCAAATTTTTTTATTTTTGTTTTATTTTATTTTTATTATATTGAGGACAAACTCTTTACGGATGTGGATATTTATCGCTTGGATATTGCACGCAACACTTCGGTATGTGCCTTTTTATTTTCGGCATGGCGTCCGTCTACTGCCTTGGCCACTATCACATCTTGATCGGACGCTGTCCCTACCTTTGTGGAGGAGAGGTTTGATAGGCTGATTTGGCAAGGACACCCATCTGGTGATTTCTCGGTTGCGTCGGCTTGGGACTCTATAGGACTTAGGGGACATGTGGTCCCTTGGCACTCTTTTGTTTGGGACCGTACCATTGCATCGTGATATGGCTTCCTCCTTTGGCTCATCACACTAAATAGACTCACTACTCAGGTGGTGCTCCTCAATTACCGCAGAATTTTAGAAGGTACGTGTGCTTTTTGTAAAAGTAGACCGGATTCCATCGATCACTTGTTTTTTGGATGTCCTATAACTGGTTCTCTTGTACTCTACTGGGCATCCAAATGTAACATTGCTTAGCGGAATGGCTCATGGCATGACAACATCCGATGGGCTATGTGGGTTTTGGGAGGTCAAAATTTCCATTGTCAAATTGCTCGTTTTACCTTTGGGGCAATTTGACAATGGAGAGTGCAAATCAATTGGTGCATCTCACCTTTTGAGGATGCTCCTACTCCTCCTTAACTCTTTGTTTGTCTCTTTAGGTTTCTCTGGCTGCTGTTTTGGCCGCTTTGGTTCTAGGTTATTTGGCCGTTGTTTGGCTGCTGTTTTGACCGGTTTGGCCTTAGGTTGTTTGACCGTTGTTTTGTCCATTCTGGTTGATGCGCTTTGGCTATTTGTTGTATCTTGCAGTGCCGCTATACCTTTGCACCCTTTAGAACATGTTCAAGTGTCGTAATGGGTATGACATTTTTGTGTTCGGCCACTTCTCTGTAGATTGCACTTTGAAAAGTTCAATATATATTTACTTTACCTAAAAAAATAATAATTTGGGTGAATGTATCACGAAAGTAAGTTCGTGATTTTTTTTTTTGTGAAATAAAAATTGTTTGAGGTAAATATGTCATGAGGTACCGATTTGGGGTATTTAATGCTATGAATCCAGAAAACAAATTAATATTGGTAAACAACTCAAATGAGAGTTGCTAACCAAAAATCAGTTGGTAACTTAATCTGAGAGATTTGGTAAGTCAAATAAATAAACGTTGGTAAACTTCATGTCATAGTTGATAACTGTAAGGCATTGGTAAGAAATGCCTAAAAATTATTTGACTTACCAACTCTTTCACATCAAAAAAAGTGATGAATTAAAAAAGAAAATAAACAAATGTAGGTAAACAATACAAATGAGAGCCGGTGAGCCATGACTACTCCATAGCCTCATGGACGAAAAGCTGGTAAGTTAAAAAATAAAAAAAAATAAAGGTTGGTAAACTTGTATAAGAGCTGATCACCATCATCATCACGATCCCTTGACGTGCCAATTTGATATCAACTCTTGTTAAGGTACAATATCATAGTGGATCATCCTCTTTCATTGGATGTATCCAGACTCGCCAAGGGAGGCCCGTGAGTATACATCTCATTCAAAAATAATGTTCCAAGATGATAAATCGTTCTTAAAAAATTGTTGTTATTTTCGCAAAAAATGGATTGTTGAAGTATGAAAAAGAAGGAACGACAAGGTTCAGAGTAATGCCGCGATACGGCAAAGCCAAATCCGTCCGGTGGTTCGAAGTAGAAACATGTTGCACACTTCAGATGCTTAATTCATTTGAGGATGGGGATGAGGTACTTAATTGCCTTCACATTCATTTAAGCATTTTCTTCGCAATTATGAAAGCCTGATGATCAAGTGTGAATTATCACTTTGACTTATGAGCGTAATCTTTCATTTTTCTCTATTTCTCACTAATCAAGTAGGAAAAATAGGTTGTGGTACGGGTTGTAGGGCCATGGCATCCATAAGTTTGATTGGTACTCAAGAAGATTCAAATTTTCTCCAAAAAACAGGGAAATTGGCAATGAAGAAGAAGGTTTCCTTTTTCATCGCGTGTATGAGTGGAGATTGAACATGGAAACTGGAGAGGTCAAGGAGGGAAACCTAAGTGGCTTTCGTTCCTCCTTGGAAATTCCATTCATCAATGGGAATTTCATAGGATTGAAGAACATATTCGGCTTCGCTCAAGTCATCGATTCAGCGGCAAGTTCTGGATGCAGTAATGAATAATGATGAATTTATCCATTGAAATGTCTAGGTTTTGTGATTAATATTATGTGCATTATGTAATATTCTTATTAATTTTCATCATTTTTATATCTTAGGGCAAGCTAAGTATGGAAGTCTGGCCAAATTATTCTTTTGACGAGCCACAGGTTTGAGCTATGTATTGTATGAATAGTCAAATCTCTCTTATTAACACCACCAAAATTGCAAATACCCCTTTTAACTAAGGTCATAAATCATTGGTATAAACCATCTTGACCAAACGTTTTCTCTCAAGCAATTGTATTTTTCCTTTTCGTTGTCCACTACTATTATTTATTTGTTTATAGAACTAAGCATTATTCCTTTTTTATTGAATAAAATCTTGTGACGCCCTAGAAATTCGACTTCGGTAAAGTCCCTGAATTCAATAAATTGGATTAATATTGAAATTCAGTCGATAAAATGTATTGGATTGTAAGGACTGAAGAGACGACATTTGGACGAATTCTGAAGCTTCAGTCGGTTTAGATGAGGTTTCGAATTCTTAGTCGTCGCAAATTAAGATTTCAATTCTCGCGACCCGAGCCTAATCCCGACCGAGCCTAGTCTACGAAATTACCAAAATACCATTCGTCCGTTGTACCGAAAATTCGTTTCAGTCCCGAATCGTCAAACGACCAAATTGCCCCTAGATATTTCCATAAGAGACAAATTAGTCACAAAAGTCTTTGTGGACCCCACTCCACCTCCCATCAGCCGTTCATTTCCCTCCTGCTCTCTCTCTCTCTCTCTCTCTCTCTCTCTCTCTCTCTTTTCTTTCTTTGTTTTTCTTCTTCTTCTTCGGTTGCTTGTCGAACACCCCCCACCGAGCCTCCTCCTTCCTACTTCGATGGATTTTTGGCCGACAACCATCCACCAGCCAGCCTTCACGACCCTCAGCCACTCGTCGCCGTCGTCTTGACCCGCCACGACCACCGTTGGCCGCCGGATGGCTGAGAAACCGTCGCGGGAACCCCAGCCCCTGTTTCTGCTTCCCCAGACCCGAGAGCCTCCGAGCTTCCTCCGGCCGTTTCCGGAGCCACCGTCGCCACCCACCACCTCGGCCTCGTCTCTCAGCCTCCCCTCGACCAAGCCGAAGCCGTCCCGTCGCCGATCGACCGCCGAAGCCGCCACGAACAGCCCGAAGCTTGCGGTGCCCTGTTTTTGACCGGTTTTGGGATTTTCTTCGATCCCGCCGTTTCGACCGTCGCCGCCTCTCACCTCCATCACCAACGAACTCCCAAGGCTCCCCTCCATCTTCCCTGAGCTCGGTGGAGCTCGCTGCCGCGCGAGGGGCCCAGAATCGCCTCGAACCACAGCCCTTGTTTTCGGCCGCGCGAACCCCTGCTCAAGCCAGTTCTGTTCGGCCGCCGATCAGCCGCTTCGCACCACCCTTCGCCATGCTCGACCTATCCCGAAAAATCCCATCGACCCCTAGGTGAGATCCTCGGCCTTGGCCGGCCTAGTCCTGGCCCGTGAGGCCGAGAATCATCGGAAAATAGTCGGTTTCCCTTGTTTTCTTTGCTGAACCGCCCCTGTTTTAGGCCGCCGGAGCTTCGCCGTCGCCGGCCACCCGTCCCGGTGACCTCGCGAGACTTCCCTGAGGCATTCTCGAGATTTTAGGTTTTTGGCCGCCGCCGCCATCGCCTTTGAGACCACCCGAGCTTAATTTGAGTGTGACTTGACCTAAACCTTGGTTAGGGCGCTAATTGCGCCTAGGATTAGCTGGTTGTGGAATTTAGGTACACGATCGGGGCCGATTTAAATAGAAATTGGGATTAGGTTAAATGGCCGATTGATTAATTTAGCCGAGTTGATTGAATTATCTGTGGCTAATTGCTGCTAGTTGATTGATTGATTGGGCAATGGATTGCCGTTGTGTGATCGCGAGTGAGCGATAGGCCAGAGACGAGCGAGCGATCAATGTGCTAAATTGAATTGATTAATAAATGACATGGCATGAATTGAGCTGGATATTATTTGATTGAGTTTGATTACTCGGGATTGAGTGATGGCTTCGTTGATTGAGTCGCTTCACTGAAATGTCTGATTGGGTGTAGTGAATGTTCTTTGGTTGTCAATTGATGATTGAGGGTTAATCATCTTGTGTGTGGTTGCTATGACTAGTAGATAGTCGGCATGTACATATGACTGAGTGTGAAGTCAAATGACATATTTTAGCATGAAAATGGCATTTGGCCGAGACGTTTACATGCCTAAGTGAGCATCCGGCCTTAACCAAAGATAATGAAATGGGTTGATTGCTGGATGTGGATTGTATGGTCATATGAGAAAAACGATGATGTTCCTGGCAAGCTCGTGTTCTATGATTTGTACGGAACTATACGATTTGCCAGAAGCACGATAATTGATGTCTCGTGCCAGTCGTACGGTTTTAAAGGATTATCGGATGTCGGTCGCAGCCGGAGCTGGACCGACGCCCTGTTTAGGGATGCCTACTGTTAGTAGCTAAATTTTAATTTTAGGAAAATGCATTGATTAAACAGAAAATGAGAATTAACCTTGATTCTAAAAAAAAAAAACAAAAAAAAAACAAAAAAAAAAAGCTTTCACAACAGAAATGGAAAAATCATTGGCATATTTTGGGGAAAAGCGTTCAAAACAGAAAAGCAGGAGGATTTGGTTTTGGGAAGAGATGAAAAGGCAAGAATTGTGAGAATATTACATTGCCAAATGAGAGGACATTGTTCAAAGCCCAAAAAAAAGAAAAAGAAAAAAAGGGGATTTGATTGAACGACAATTTTGAATAAATAAAGAATCACGTCCTGGATTTGTGCCGAAAGCATCTTATCAATAACACCATTAAACAGAGTCATGGCGGGAAAGAATCAGTGTAAATCGGCAAATCAAGGGACGACCTCCCTCAGTTTGGAATTCTTTTTTAAAGAAGAAAATGGAAAGAACGTCGGAAGGGATGCATAATGGATGGACGGGTCAGCAACATGGAGAAAAAAGAGATTTGATGAAATCTGCGGATGCCCCCTAATTCAGGAATTGACTCATGTATCCGGACTTGCCAGGGAAGCGTGGGTGGGTGCTCACTGTAAAAGACAGGGGGACTGTGAAAAAAAAAAGTCGAGAGAGGGCAGAGAAGTGAGGGGGACAATCTCATTCAGAAAAATAGAGAGAAGCACGTGAGAATTCTGGAGTGAAACAGCTAGAGAGAGGGTCTGATCATTAGGCAAAAAAAAAAAATCTACAAGGAGAGACTCTTAGCGAAAACCACAATGAATTCTTGCTTGCACATCGCAGACCACCATGTCATCCAACAGGTGAGTCAATGAAGATAGGCCAATTCATGGAGAATACATGGCACAAGTGATAGAGGGAGATGGGAGGTTTGGTGATTTCATTCTTTGTCCAGAACGAGCACAAAGAGGACTTTCACGAAGAAAAATGAAAGGCGAACCACTTCTATGGTTCCCCGTGCCGCATCACCGCGAGCTCCATCCTCGACAATGACGCCGCTGTCCAGTCGCGCGCCTGTACTACCCCGAGAACCAATGCGATCCGCACACACACCAGATCTAGTCAGTGGTTCCACACCGGCGAAATCTCGATCGAGGGCCTTCCGTGACATCTTCGTAGGATTCAGGTTTGACACTGTTTCTGATTCGGTGCAGAGGCCTAATGCTGTGGATTAACGCCATCGGATGAAACTCGTGCGGAAATTCTAGTAGCTGTCCCTTTGTTCCTTTTATCGATCTCCATTATTTACTTGTTGTCCATGAGCCTTTGCTATTTGTTTCATAGTCAAATACGATGGTCTTCTTCGTCCAGGTGTCCCATTCTTGTTAAAAAGTTGTTCGATTTAGTGGTCGGTTCCGAATTGTTCCTCTTCATTGATTAACTAGCCCCAATTGGTTTATGAGGACTCCCAAGTTCTCTAACGATGATCCCCGCCTCGAAGTTGCTGTTTTTGTCGCATTGTTTTGCAGGTTGAATAATAATCTCTCCGTGTTACGAACCATAATTTATTATTTCTCGATTTCGTTGGTCAAATTTGGCTGAGCCACATTCGAGAATGCCATCGCGAACATCACTGAGAGCCATCTTTGCCCATGAACTGTGAACCCTCACAGCTCCGGCACATCCGGCGATCTCGATCATTGATAGTCCGGTGCTTAGCAAAGCTGTCCCACATTTGTACCAAGTCCGAGAAGAGACTTTGCGCTCCATGCCTTATGGCAGCCTGCTGTCCCCATGTTGTTCCTTTTCTCGAAATAAGTCGGTCGTTATTTTTTTTACACATTCTCTAATTGTGCAGGTCAAACTCTTGGGGCTTACTGTTTGTGATTGAGTTTTCTTATTAGCAGGTCTTTCCCAGAGTGCCTATGAATGCGAACTAAATTCTTATGTGCAAAGAGAGAAGCATATTCTCTTTTCTTCAGCCACTCCATATGGAGTTATCTAGTGAAAAGATGGCTTCGTGTGATCTTCAATAACAGGTGTCCTTGCAATGGAGCCTGTGAGTCTACAGCCAATCCAAGTCTGTTAAGTGCCTCTGCCTCGCAACATCCACTGTGAGCTTCCCATATCGAACAACCGTGACCCACAATCAATTCAGATCCGAATTTGGCAATCTGATTCAGATTACTCGAGCGGTTTGGCGATGAATCGAGCTAAAAAAAAAAGTGCACTTTGGGCGGATTTCCAGCTTACACACGCGTGCTGAAATCTAGCTTGAAAAAGCTGTGATAAGGCAATTCGGCATTTTCATTGAAGGATTGCTTTCTGATGCCCAATCCGTGATCCGCGAGCTATCCTCGGAGTTCATGCATCTTCGATTTAAGGTAAAAATCTCATCTTGCAAAATTCGAATATCTGAAAGTTGCCTAATTCCAAAGATTGCACGTAAAAAATTGGAATTTCGGATATTTCTGAGTATTTGGTTGCAACGTGGAATGCTGGAAACTGCCTTGTTTAAAAATTGCATATTCTCAAGACACTTTTTGCTTAAATTGGAAGATTGAGATTCACGTGAATATTTGGGAATTGTGTGCTAGTTTTGTGGTAACATGATTAATCTGAAATATCTTTCGAATATACTCAAGATACCCCGAGAATTTTTAATCATGTGATCGATTAGGAAAATTTCCTAATCCGCAACCGCTATTTCCATAGCGGGTGTTTCAAATTTGAGGATCGATCTGCCAGGCTTCAGATTGAACCTTGATTCAAAATAATTGGCGGTAATTACCTTTTTCATTAAAAGATTTGCAACTTGAATTTAAATTCATTCATAAAACATAAAATCAGAAAAATCAGCAAAAAAGAATCAATAAAAAAATCATTAAAAGAAAACCAAAAAAAATTGCACATTTGCATAACAAGCTAAGAATTCATCAAATTGCCAAATTGAACATTTTTTATGAAACTGGTACCGAAAGGGCATTAATTGAAAATTTTAATGTAACCAAGTCTCGAACTTAAAATCTCTGGTTCGCAGAAATGAAATAGTTTCTCCCGCTATTTTATTTAGGTTTCTAATCAACCTACGTAGAATGATTAGTGGCGACTCCTAAAAATTTAAATCTTTCTCAGGAGAAACACTTGAACCATAAGTCACGATTTGGTAGAACTTGGGAGAGTTCGAGCTAGGTTAGTTAATTTCATTAATTAATCTGGTAATCCATTAACCTAAAATAGGAAACCCGAATTTTAGGTCGCGACACCTACTTGCTGGTGCCGTGATGGGTACACTGGATACACCACTTGCAGTAGCCGTTGCCGAGAGTAAAGGAACGTAGACCGATGCTGCCGGTGAGACGCTGGATTGCACTGAGGTATTGGATCACGTTATTGGGAGAGTCGAATCACGCCCTCTTTCGTGTAGTTCCTCTCTTGTGCCGCAGGCACGATCATTGTTAATAAAAGGATTGAATGCAATGTAACTTCGTGCATGGGTTAGTGTGAGCACATCCTGACTACGACGTTTGGAATGGGACGAATGAAGTATGAAGACGGAAGTTCATACTTGCTTGTGTTCGAGTTATTATTATATTGTGTGCGTTGTCCCGGTGAATGTCTTGTGCGTACCTATGGATGTGGTGCAGTATTGAGTGAGTTGACTGATTGGCTGTGAGTCAAGTCAAGCATTGCTTTGTGTGTGACTGAGGCTGGCAAGTATGCAGGTGGATGTTAGTATATCTTGACTGTACTTGTATGTTAGATGTGGTGAGGTGATAGTGTGAGATTATTGCTAGGATTCCCGGGCGAATCAATTTCCTAATCGAGCTTAGGCTTGATTCACTGAGATTTATTCTCACCCCGTCGTGGGATAACATTTTCAGGTCCCAAGTGACGAAGACTCGTGGACGCCAAGGATTGGCTTTTGGATTAGTTCTTTTGAAGTAGATGAGAAGTTGACCCTACCTGACAGAGTGACTGATTAAGGTCTTGTCTGGTCGCCCCGAAGTATGAGGTTATGCTTGAATGTCTGACATTATGAATAATTGTTTATTCTTATTTTTGGTGAATAAGTTGTCGTGTTTGATTCATGCTATTCTATCCCATGTTGATTTGATGTCAGGGAGTTTAAACGTTTCCGCCTGCGTAAATAAGTATAAGTCGATAGTGCACCTAGGACGCTATCTCTATGACCTCGTGGCGATATGGCAAGGGATGTCGCGGGATCGAGAGTCGGGGCTTGACAAATGTACTACTGTGATGCCATGGAAATTCACCGTCTGTAAAGTTCCTGAATTCAATAAAAGGATTGAAAATTGAATTCAGTCGTTATGAGATTTTGTGTCGTAAGGACTTAAGTGACGATTATTTGGACGATTTTCGAAGCTGATTAGATTAGATTAGGTTTTGAAAATCTTAGTCGCCACAAATTAGGTTCGAAACCCTTGCGCCTGAGCCTAATCCTGTCGAGCCTAACTTGTGAAAAGACCAAAAATATCCTATGTCATTGTGCCAAAAATTCGTTCAGTCCCGAATTGTGAATTGACTTCCTTGCCCCTCAACAATTCACAAGAGGCCAAATAATTCAAATTTGGTGGACCCCCTTCTTGTCACAATCCAATCCCCATCTAGTCAAAGGGTGAAAGTCCCACCTACCCCACCAACTCTCTCTCCTCCCTCTTTCGCGATTCCTCTCTTTCGCTGCTCTCTCCCTCTTTCTTCTTCGGTGGTTAGCTCCCCCTTAGCCGAAGCTCTTCCTCCTCCCTCCGGCCTTGTGCGCGACGCCACCACCGAACGTCTTCGACCTCCTGATGTCGTCACAGACCTACCACCACCGCACCGACCCAGCTCCGACCGTCGCACGTCGTCGAGCAGCCCCCAAACAGACCGAAGACGCCCCTGCCCTGTTTTCGTTTTACTTCGAGTTCCTGTGGCCAGCCACCATCCGGCCACTCTCGACCACCGTTCCCCACCTCGCCAACCTCCCTTCGACCACCAGGCCCCATTCGTAACGTCGTCGACCGTCGTAGGGCCACTGAACAGCCACGGAGGCCGATGAGCCCTGTTTGGGGCCGATGCAGTTCCGAGGCCCTTTCGCCGCCTCTGCCGCCGCAACACCGCTCGCCACCGACGACCAACAACCACCCTCGACCCGCTCAACGTTCCTTCGAGCTGTTGGGAACATATCGACGCTGGTGGAGCCCGACCTATCCCCGGCCCGAGCCTTCCCTGTTTCCGCCGAACTCCTGCTCGGTTTTGTCTAGGATACCTCCGCCGCCCTCCGTCGCCGTCTTCCAGCCCCGAGGAAGCCCGAGCCCACCCCGCTACTGTCACCTCCTCCGCCGTCCTTCGTCGTGGCGCCGCCGATCCTTGTACCAATCCTGACCAGGCCATGACCCGGCCATGGCCCAGCCGTGAGCCGGCCGCCACCAGGCCGTGACCCATTCGAGACCAGGCCATGGCCCAGTCGTGTTCGGGCCGAGCCCTGGCCGTGGCCCAGTCATGACTGGCCAGTGACTTGGCCGTGTCCAGGCCCGTGCTCGCCAAGGACCCGAAGTTCGAAAGTCGTGTGCCGAGTTCGCCATCGCCGTGCCGAGTTGTTGCCGTCGTTGGATTGTGAGTTAACCCATAAACCTTGGTTAATGTGCTAATTGCACCTAGGATTAGTTAATTAGTCAATTATGGTAATTAGTTAGAATAATCGTGGTCGGTTTAGATAGAAACCGGGTTTAGGGTAATGGCCGCGATTAAATAAGTTAGTCGATTTAGTTAGGTTGTCTGTGGCTAATTGGTGGTTAGAATTGATTGATTGACTGATTGGGCATTGATTGCCATTGTTTGACCGCGAGCGAGCGATAGTTCAGAACCGAGCGATCGATACATAATTTGATGAATTGAATTGGATAATCGATCGTGTTTTGATTGCTTAACTGATTACAGTTGATTGATTGTGATGTGACGTGATCGAATTTTTGAGTGTTTCATCGTCCGTGTCGGGCGCAAACTTGTTATGAGGTTATGCATTCATATGGCCTGTGTGAACTCAAACTGCACGATTTAGCATGAAAACGGCCTAAGGCCGAGTATTTGAGCATGTCTGTGTGAGCATCCGACCTAAATCAAAGATGATAAAACTGATTGATTGTCGGGTGTCATGTGTGGTCATATGATTGGACGATGAGATTCCTGACAAGATTCTACCGTGACGATCGGAAAAATACGACTTGTTAGAAGCACATCATTCCGTGACGTCAGTTTGATGGATGCCGGTCATAGCTTGTGACGGACCGAAGTCTTGGGAAGGGATTCCTGGTAGCTCCGTGCCGTGACGATCGGAACCACACGGACTACTAGAAGCAGTCGCCGGAAGTAAGGGACGATGCCTGGATGCCTGGCACCGCCAGAAGAGTACCAACTGACTAATGTACTAGGCACCAACTGACCAGTGTGCCGGGCTGACATGCCCTGGCTGACATGCCATATCTCGTAATAAATGGACTACATGTGACGTCATGTATGTCAACTGATGTGATGCTTGCCTTGATTGGGCTGTTTGACAGTCATGTCGTGTCTGCATCGCATTTCGTGTGGCTTCCTGGAGGGTAAGTTGCTTGTGGTTGGATATCTATATTGGTTGATATGTCGTGTCTGTTTGGTAGGATATCCTGGGTGAATCAATGTCCTAACCGAGCTTAGGCGTTGACTTCACTGAGATTTATTTCTCACCCCATCGTGGGATAACATTTTCAAGTCCCAAGTGACAAAGCCTCGTGGATACTAAGACGTGGACTTATTGGAGTAGTCCCGGAGATCGTGTTAGGCTGAACCTGATAGTCTGGGAGTTGTAGAACAGAAGCCGAAGAATGGCTTGCGACTATTGTCTAAACAAGATAGTTAAATAAAAAGGTCGACTTGTGAGCTGTCATGATTTGATTGATATGACTTGCTGTTTAACTATCCCTGTTGTTTGATTTGATGTTTGGGAGTTGCACGTTTCCGCATGCTTAATCAAAGATGAAAATAAATGGGTCGATAACGTGCCTGAGACGTTATATCTTATGACCTGAGGCGATATGGTAGGGATGGCACGTGCTCGAAGATCGGGGCGTGACAACTACTGTTGGACCAGTAGGGAGAGTATGAACATGCAGTAAAAGTTGAATATCACGAGTTTGGGGAGAGAAACTTTTGTAGCGGAACTGTGTTCGCCGCTAAAAACGGTGGTGCCAAAGGAGAAGATGAAGATGCCGGTTGGATTGCGACATTTGTTCACAATGAAGTGTCTGATGAGACTAGGAGTGATCGGTTCCAGGATGAGTGATTTCAACCCTAGAACCGAGAACCATCTTATATGGACCGGTTCTGCAAAGTGTGAACCGTGAACCACCTGTTCGTCTCATAGATCCACCTGAGAACCAAACCACTGGTCCGGTCCGGTTTCCAGTTGGATCCTGGTTACGCAGATAAACTAACCATTGTTCATAACTTTGAAACCATGTTGGGTTTGATGCCTAAAATGAATCTTCCAATCTAGCCATGGTAGAGCACTCAAACCAAGTTTTCCTTTGCATTACAATTCCCCTGACTCTCCTAGACCAAATGCTACAATCCGTTTATGTCCATCGGCTCAAGATATGGTATTTTTTTTTTACTTGGATTTAATTGCAATAGTGATGGAGATAGAGGGATTGCTAATTATGGTCAGTTTTATGATTCCATCTAAAGATGAAGCCACACTTCAAAGCTTCAAAAATGGACGATGTTGAACTCAATCGAATCGTCAAGGAAAATGGAAATAACATATCAATTACAAAGGGACCGGTTCGTTGGGCCGGTTGGATGGTTTGCACCCAAAATCATAAACCGAACCGGTACATGCCGGTTCTAGAAAATTGGAACCGAGAATCGAACCGTACCCGCCAGTTACCATCTGAAATCAGCCCGTTGGGTACGGTCCGATCCGATTTGGTCATATCATGATTTTTTTGCTCACCCCTAGATGAGACCGAAGTAAGTTCTTATTTATATTGCATTTTCTTCTGGCTCGTCCCTAAAAGCGCATATCTACATCACCAGCGATCGTGAGTTTTAATGAGGTAATATTAATAAGGTGCTTGCCGTTTCATTAATGTTTGACATGCTTTATGCTCGAAGGTTTGCATAATCGATACAAAGGATTTTGAGGGCGAGCCGGTGGCAAAGATAAATTTGCCACAGAGAGTGCCATATGGATTTCATGGCACTTTCATGGCCACACCTAACCAAAAATAATTAGCCCACGAGATGTAGACAACTTACGTCCGTCATCAGGTTTCTCTAGGCTTGACTAGCGTTGGCATGCCATGCAGTATAATTTAAAGTTAAAACTAGCTATATGGACTCAATTGACAAAACGTAAAATGATTCGATACTTAATTGACACAATTTAAATGTTTATAACTAAAATAGCAAAAATGCATAGATTTATGACGTTCTTGATAATTTACCCATCGAAAAAACTAGAGGCCCCACCAAATGTCGTCTATCTCGTGGAAACTCAGCAACTTAAAAAACATATGATAATTTACCCATCGAAAAAACTACAGGTTATATGCATTAAATTCAGCAAAGCAAGTTTTTTAAAATAATATTTTGATTTCATAGCAAAAAAAAAAAAAACCTATTCCCTCGTGTCCGACACGCCGACACGCGTGTCCGACACGCCGGCACGCGTGTCCGACACGTTCGACACGCGTGTCGGACACGTATCCGACACGCTGACCGGTGTCGGAATTCCGACACGCGTTGACCGCGTGTCGGACGCGTATCGGCGCGTATCGGACGCGTATCGGTGTCCGATACGCGTCCGACACCGATACTTCCGCCAAATAGAAGTATCGGTGCTACATAGTCTTTCAACGACAAGATTCTTGGGGATTGTATTTGACTAATCATTTGAGAAACACAAAATCTTTAAACTCATGGTAGAACCAAAACAAACAAAGCCAGAATCCGGAAAGGTTAAGGTATTCCAGGTTCTCTGTTTAGGACAAAAATTGCAATTTTGCCAACAATCATGTTTTGATTACATATCTAAAGAAAGATTAGAAAAAGGTAGACAGACAGGACATAACATGAACTGACAAAACCGATGAGACAAGTAAGTAACGAATTAAATAAAACTGAGTCATACATAGCCAAACTCGTCCCTATCACAAAAACTTTTGAGCATAGACTGGAACCTAATTAGATTTTGTACATATGCTCAGTATTTTTGAAGCAGAAGCACGGGATTATCTCAGAAGAACACATCTTCCATGAAGAGCTTGGGGGCTTTTCCGGTAATTTTTCTCTTGTTGCAACCTGCCAGAGCTCAAAACCCCACAGTCTCTGACCCTGGCCCAGAAACGATCAATCCTGTACAGCCTAGCATGGCAGTCATCGTTGGTGTACTGGCTATGATGTTATCTCTAACATTCCTCGTCCTCGCATACGCGAAATTCTGTCACCAGAACCCTACCGGTCCTCCATATTCCGACACCCAAAACAACCAAGGCCTCAACGGGTCGAGGCCCCGGTTCTCCGGGATCGACCAGAATGTCATTGACTCGCTTCCTCTCTTCAGGTTCTCCTCGCTAAGGGGCTCAAAAGAAGGCCTAGAGTGCGCGGTTTGCATCAACAAGTTCGAGGACTCGGAGATCCTACGCCTGCTGCCGCAGTGCAAGCACGCCTTCCACTCGAACTGCATCGACCAGTGGCTCAAGAGCCACTCTAGCTGTCCACTTTGCCGAGACAAGTTCAATCCTAGGGACCTCACGAGCTTCGCTTATTCATTGAGCCTGAGATTCTCGCAGCGTATTCTGTCGAATCTATCGGAGGATGCAGATCTCGAGCTCATCGTGCAGAGAGAAACGGATAAGGATCACGGGTCATCCCGATACAGTGACAGAATCAGCTTCCGGTATTCAGAAAAAAGACCGAATCTCGGACAAGAATGCTTGAATGAGGAGAGTGGAAAATGTGGGAGCGATCAGAAGCTACTCCATAAGTTCAAGCACAAGATCATCGTCTCTGATGTCGTTACCAGGAGCCGGTGGAGCGACGTCAATTCTTCAGACTTGCTCTTCTTGAACTCCGAAATGATCAATGTCTTCTCGAGCAGAAGATTCGCTGACTCGGAATCTGGGAGCGGAAGATTCAATGGCGATTTCACAGCGAACGAGCGCTTGGCCAAGATTAAGCAGGACATAGAGCGGAAGAGGTTGTTTCAGTCCAAGGTTTGCACACTCGCTAGTTCAGGCAAGGTGCTTGCCAATCCTGGAGAGAATTCATCAGAGCTGATGTACAATCCTGCTGAGAAACGATCCATGTCCGAAATTGTGAACGTTTCAAGGTTCGCATTCAGTTTGAAGCACAGAAATAGAGAAGTTCTGCGAAATAATAATGGAAGGGAAGAAATAATGAGACAGCTTTGGTTGCCGATGGTACGCCGGACGGTTCAATGGTTCGCCGGTCGAGAAAGAGGCTTGCGAGAGGCGGAGGAGGAAGATCACAGATCGAACGTTGATAATATTTTGTAAATTCTTTTGCCAAATTGTCACAAGTTATGTAGTATTAAGCATTTATGATTCATGCATATGGTTTCATAGATTATTGCATTATGCATTTCTCATTTCCTACCTACATACCAAATATTACATTATCACAAAAACCTCCAACTATATACTATTCCTGGCCTGTGCTTCTGCATATGAGAAGATGATTGGTTTATCCCTTTCTTGTTGCATTCATTCATAAGCTATAGTTGCAAATAGACTAATGTTTCATTTTGGACGAAGACGGCCAGGCCTAGAACCGACTTTGATAAAAACAAATGCATCTTTCAGACGAGACGAAATTAGGTGATGTAATAAGCGGTACATGCACATTAGAAAAATAGAAAGATCCGACAAATTCTTATCTTCAATACAAAACAATGTAAGTTGTTGTCACCGTCCGCAGATGAAAGGCCATAGGACATCGCGTGATTAAAGACATCACATTACAAATACATACATTGAACATGGCAACATATTCTTGCCCATGCATACATAATTAAAGTTGACTTTGTTTATAGTGGCTGCATCTGACGTGGGTGATGTTTAATTATTCTTGTGCTTATGTTTTTTTTTTTTTTTTTTTTTTTTTTTGATAACCCAGGGAACCCCCGCACGGCCGACAGCCGGGAAGTAAACCCTGGGGGCGACACGTGCTAGCCACCACACACGTGCCACCGGTTAAGTCACCCTGCGTCGCCCGGGATTCGAACCCTCAACCTTTTGCGAGAGGAAGAGTGCTCGCTCCAGCAGCGCCACCCAGGTGGGTGGTTCTTGTGCTTATGTTTGTCGCTACGAAAAACGATAACCAACATTCAAGCCAATTTTCTTGGATCAAATAGAGTCCGCAAACGAAATCACTTGAGCAAGAAATGAATTGCAAAAATAAAATCTCAACACGGTCTCATGATTCTGTTGGGAGAGCAAAACAAAAGTCCAATACTTTCACCCGACAAGATCGCCAATACGGACCTCAAGTCCGAGCCCGTTTGTGACGCCTGGAATTTTGACATCTGTAAGAAAAATTGTGGATTCCAACGTGGAAAATAAATTTGGATTTTGAAGATTTAAGAGGCGACGATTGGTTCGTTTTGAGACGTCGGTCAGAGAAAGTCTAGTTAGAATAGTTAAATGTTGACTCGTTTTACCGAGATCCTTCGCGCGCAAATTTAGCTTTGATCGAACCCAAAATGTGAAATTTTCAATTTTATCCTCAGTCAATCGAGCCAAATGACAATCCGATGTCCATTTGTCAAATTACCATCATACCCCTAAGTTTTATGTAGATATAAAGCAGGAAAAATAAATTGTTTTGAATTTTGTCTTGTGGACCTCTTTCCCATTTCATTCGGTTACCCCAACCGAATTCCTTCTCTCTCTCCCTTTTACTTCAACCGAAACCTTTCCGCCAATTGTCTTCTACCCGACCCCTCCCCCTTTTTGTTTAGCCACCCTAACGACGACCACCACTTCCTGTCACCATTCTGCCATCTCACCATCCCCGTCGTCGCGCCGTTAATTCGTCTGGCAACCGCTCGAGCTGGACCTGAGGACCAGCTGACACCTGCATGGTCAGCCCTTGCATCCGACAGGACCGAGGGCCGATGCGGCTCGTGCCAACAGCCCGTGAACCACCTTTATCTGTCGTCGGATCTTAATGGACGACCTGTAACCCTGTTCTTTTCGCTCCGTTTCCCCTTCACCCGAGCTGTTTCCACTGGGAGCCCCTGTTCCGACACCCACAGCCACTGTCCCCTCTGTTTTGTGACGCCGCGATCACCTCCAGCTTCTGTTCGGATCGTGTTACCATCCACCAAGCTAGCCCCGGCGTCCGTATAAGCTCCAGCACGCCCCGACCAGAAATTGCGCGACCATTGAACCCGCGAGCTTTGCTGTCCTGAGCCTTGCCGGACCCGCGACCCCATCCTCCACTGTTCGTCACTCCTATCAGCCACCCGAGACCCAAAGTAGTGCTGTCCCAATCCAAAAATAACCCAAACCCGACTTGTATCGCCACCGTACAGCTCACCTTCTCACCGCAGTAGTCCGAACCAGAGGTGGGGCCAGCCCGAAGTTACACATGGACTCGATCGATACGAGAGTTTGTAACCCGACCTGACATTGAATGCATGAGCAGTGAGTTAACCCTAAGCTCTGAATAAGACGCTAATTGCGTTTAAGGATTAGTAGTATCGTTAATTGCTAATTAAAATATTTAGTTGGGGCCAGATAATTTAATTACATGTGATCGAATTATTTGTCTGAAATCGAGCTCGTTGAATAGTTGGTATTGTTAACTGGGATCTGAATTAATTAAGGCCTGGATAAATAATTAATTGCTAATTAATTCTTAGATTATTATTATTGGGTCATTATTGCATTATTATTGAGTGATTATATGATGACTGTGGAGTGTCATGATTGATGTGCATTTGATGATTGATCATCCTATATATAGATACAGAATCTAGTGGATAATATATGTGTATATGTGACTGCGTGTGAACCGAAGTTTTGAGCACAAATGTTTGTGAGTGCATTGAATTAAATGCAAAGAAATAAATTAGTTGGTTGTCTATCATGCTTGTGTTGTCACATAAGGGATACCGGCCTCTCGTGTATGCGAGGATGAAGCCGACTCCTCGGGTACAAGGGGTCGAATCTGGTAAGTTCATGCCGAGGTACTTTGAACCACATGACTTATTGGTTGTCAGTCGCAGCAAGATGCGAACCGACACTCCCTATAGGAATGCCTGACTATTAATCCATACCGAGGGTACTTGGAACCACATGCTTGTTGGTTGCCATCGCCGAGAGTAATAGGACAAACCCCGGTTCTGTAGAAAGAGCATGGTTTTGCTAAGATCGAAAACGGTCGTTAATAACTAGAACACGTGTGGTGCATTGTGCATACATATTATGATGAGTGTTCTGGTTATGTGCATTGGTTGTATGCAATTGATTGCATGTTATAAATTGCTCATGTGTGGACCAAAGCAGGGTAAGCTTGCATGTAATTGATGATGGACTGAGATGTTGTGCCTAATCATGTGGTAGCTAAGCGTGACGTGAGTTGCACGTTATTGATCTATCATCGATATTTTCTACATGTTTAGGCTGCCTTGAGCGAGTTAGTGTCCTACTTGGACTTAGGCATTGACTAAAGGGATTTTATATATCACCCTATTGTTGCTAACCATTTTTCAAGCCCTTAGCTGGAGGAGGCCTGAGGTGGACATGATTTTTTTTTAGTAGCACGGAGCAATGTTAACCCCTAAATCTGATTTGGTATTTTGAGGAAGTGGCCCGGAGATAAGGCTTGTATATACGTACTTCCCAGGGTTAACATTAAATAAATAAAAATAATCGTTGCTGATGTTGATTGATATGACTGCTTGTTTGACATCCTGCTTTTCTATCCACGTTGTTTATGTAATTGTTTGGGAGTAGCACATTCCGCATGCATTAATTAATTAGATAAAAATAATAATGGGTTGATAACGTGCTTGGGACGTTGTCCTTTATTGTTGAGAAAAACCCTAAGGGATTTTGAAGTTGACAAAACAATCTAAGTACTCTTAAGTTTCGAGATAATCCCGTGGAATACTTGTTTTACAGATTATCCTTTGGTGCGGGGATGCACTGGATTGAATCTGTCAAAAAGGTTTTGCTCAGATGAGATTTCTGAGGGACTCAAACGCTGGTTGGAGCTTAGACGTTGAGTGGGGATAGCTCAGACGTTGGAATAACGCTCAAGTTCTGAGTGGAGTATTCATGTGCAGTAATCAGAACTTGAAGATGACTTTGAAATGTGCTTATTTGACACACTACAACGGATACAATCGAGCTGGATCATTCTTGAGGATTCTCGAGGATAGAGATCAATCAAGAATGCGAAATCAAGGAGACACACATAAGACTTTCCAAATGAACAAAATCATCTATGGAAACCCAGGATCATAATTGTATGGGCGATTTGATCCGAATGGGGAAAATTTTCCTTTGGCAATCCCTAACGGCTACGAGATCTTCTTTTGGTATCTGTCTTGTCCAACAGAAAGTTTTGGATAGACCTATTCTGAAAGCATTACAACGGTTAGATTGAAGGCGGAGGAGTATAAAAGACATCTCAAGGTCGAAGGGACAAAAGGTCGGCGTTAAGAGGGAAAAGTCTTTATAATTCTTAGATCGAGAGTACTTCATTTCAAATACACTTCTTGATTCATCCATTGTAATTGTGAGGAGATGTACACAAGAGTGTTGAACGCTATGTGGATATCCTACGTGTCAAGGAGATCACTAAGCTGTAACCTCTCAAGTAGTTTACTAATGGAATCCAACCGATTGGCTGATAGCCGAAGAAGTGAACGTAGGCTTAACCTATAAACTCTCTGTGCAATTTTCTCTATCCCTACTCTGATCATATTATATAATCTGTGATAGTAGAACTGCATATAAATTATTTATATCGATACACTGTGTTGCCATCGTCTAAGACGTTATATAAACGCATGTACAATTGATATTCCGCGAAAAACTTTCAAAATGCACTATAATCACCTTTTCACCCTCTCTAAGTGATAACGCTAGTCACAACAATTGGTATTAGAGCCTAGTGCTCATATTTTGTGAAGTGTTTTTACTTCCGAGCTAATGATCTTTATGGCTAGTAATTTTTCTCTTACATGGATTGAAGGTGGAAGCAACAACAGACCACCATATTTTGAAGGGAAAGAGTACAACGATTGGCAAAACAAATTCAAAGCATATCTCAGATGTCAAGATCCTCAAATATGAGATGTTGTACAAAGAGGAGTGAATCCAACTGCAAATGCCACGACCGTATCAAATGCAAGGAATAACAATCCAACGCCGACTGCCACTCTGTCAACTATTGAGATTGCCAAGAGAGATACTCTTGATGCAAAAACTATTTATTCATTTTATAGTGCTTTATCTCCTACTAAATACAAACATATTGCAGATTGTTCCTCATCGAAAGAAATCTGGGATAAGCTCTACATTACGTATGAAGGAACATATAGAGTCAAGGAGACAAAAGTCAATTTTCTTCTTGGTCAATATGAAGCATTCAAGATAAAGCCCGAAGAAACTGTAAAACAAATGTTTGACAGATTCACTGAGATAGTGAATGGTCTTACATACCATGGGCAACCTGTTTCTGGACCAATGAGAGTCAACAAGCTACTGAGAGCTCTCACAAAAGAATGGGACAATGTCAAAATCTCTATTCGAGTGACTCATAGGATATCCCCACTATCTATGGAAGAACTTATTAGAACTCTTCAATCCTATGATAAAGAAAGAGTTAATGAAGAAACAATGTCAAAAGGTAAGAAGTTCATTGCCTTAAAATCCAGTGTTGATTCTGATGTTTCAGATTCAAAAGATGAAGATGATGAGGAGTTAGCACTCATAGTCAAAAGATTTAGAAGAATGGCTAAGAAAGGCAGGAACTTCAAAGACAGAAAGGATCTCAGATGAGATGATAAAAAACGATCATCTAAGACCAAAAGCGAGAGCCAAGAAGTCATCTGCTATGAATGCAGGAAGAGAGATCATATTAAACCAAATTGTCATCTATTAAAGAAGAAAGGCAAAGATGAAAAATCCAAGAGAGTCTTGAAAGAAGAGACTTGGAGGGACACTGAATGTGAAAGTGATGAAGAGTATGCGAACATATGTCTCATGGCAGATTCAGATAATGATCTCCAGGTAACTCAATCAAATATTCCTGTTGAGGTATCACATTATATAGACGAGCTATGTTTAGAATATAAAGCGACTCTTAAGAGACTCTCTGAATTGAAAAAGGAAGTAGTTATCTTTAAACAAAAAGATATTTCTCAAAAAGATAAGATAAATTTTCTCGAAAAGGAATTTTTCTAATTGAATGAAAAATCTGATTGTGTGTCTAACAAAAATATTCGTTTGAAATCTGATTTGGAAAATCTTGAGAAAGAAACTAAAACCTTTAAAAAGGAAAGAAATCTTTTTGACATGGAGAAGAATTCTTTGAAAAAGGAAATGGATTTATTTGAAACAGAAAATGTTTCCTTAAGGAAAGAAATTTCAAACATTCATAAAAAATTCTCTACCAGTTCCAAAACGTTGCAGCACATATTTCTATACAAGTCCTATATTATAATAAATTGGGATTAGGTTTTCAAAAAAAAAAGTCACGTGGAAAATCAGTTTTCTTCTATAAAGGAAAGAATCAGAAGAAGACCTCCTAAGAAATCTTAAGATAATCATTTTAGAAAACAGTTTGTGAAATTCAATGGTCAAGATTTATATACTTGTTCAAACTGTGGTAATACTAGACATTCTCGCAGTTATTGTTCAAAAATCAAGAGATCACCTCGAGATATTCTTAGATATGCAAATGTTGCTAACCCCAAAGGACCTAAACAGATTTGGGTACCAAAGAAAACTTGAATTTTATTGATCATTGCAGGTACCAATGAAAAGGAAAAATAAATTGTACATTGATAGTGGGTGTTCTAGACATATGATTGGAGATACAACAAAATTTATCAATATTGAGATGTTCGATGGTGGAAACGTTTCCTTTGCAGGAAATAACAAGGGAATAATTATTGGCAAAGGAACCGTGAAGATTGGAAATATTCTTATCCATAATCTTTCATTGGTTAAGGGTTTGAATTTTAATTTCATTAGCATTAGCCAACTATGCGATATTGGATACAAAGTTTATTTTGCGGAAAAAAAGTGCTCACGTACAAGTGAAGACAATGAACCTTCGTTCACTGGATGAAGACATGGTAATATGTACCTGCTGGATACAACATCTGAGGAAGAAAAATGTCTTTTATCCGTCAAAGACGATCCAGAACTTTGACACAGAAAGTTGGGACACATAAGCCTCAAGCAAATATCAAAGCTATCCAAAAAGAAACTAGTAAGAGGACTCCCATAAGCCAAGTTTGAAAGGACTAAACATTGTGAAGCTTGCACACTAGGAAAACAAGTAAGAAATTCTTACAAATCTATAAATGAAGTATCTACTGACCGTGCTCTACAGCTGTTACATATAGATGTCTTCGGACCCACTCGAACTCAAAGTATTGGAGGTAAAAGATATTGTTTAGTCATTATGGATGATTATACCATATTTACTTGGGTTTTCTTTCTTACACATAAAAGTGATGCTTTCTCATACTTTGAAATATTTTCAAAGAAAATGAAAAATGAAAAATGTTACTCTATTTCAAGCATCAAAACAGATCATGGAGGGGAATTTGAAAATCATTACTTTGATGAATATTGTGATCAAAATGGTTTTCAACACAATTTTTTATCTCCATACACTCCACAACAAAATAGAGTTGTTGAAAGGAAGAATAGATCTTTACAAGAAATGGCACGAACTTTTTTTATTGAAAGCAAAGCACCATCCTATCTTTGGGCAGAAGTTGTTTCTACTGCTTGCTATATTATAAATCGAGTTTTTCTTAGATCATTACTTGAGAAAACCCCCTATGAGCTTTATAAAGGAAAGAAACCAAATATTTCTTATTTTCTTATTTTGGGTTGCAAATGTTATATTCTTAAAAACTCAAGTGATCGGCAAAGTAAGTTTGATAAAAGATCAGACGAATGAGTATTCTTGGGATATTCAACTTCAAGCAAAGCCTATCGAGTCTTCAACAAGAATTCTTAGACAGATAAAGAATCTATGAACGTGAAATTCGAGGATGAGTACACTACTCAGAAGATCATTACCAATAATGAAGCGTCAAATTATCAGAATCAATCATCTGAGAAGCAGAACTCATCATCTGAGGCTGAAGAAGCAACTGAATCTTCTCAGAACTTGGAAAATAAACAACCAGCTACAACTTCTGAAGATCCCAATGCTAAAGAATCGGTCGAAGATGAGCTTGAAAAGTCAAAGAAAAACTGGAAATACAAATCCAGTCATCCTACCGATCAAGTCATTGGAAACATTAATGAATGAATCATAACCATATCTAAATTAAGAAGTGCAATAAATGCATTTGCTCTGATTTCTGAGTTTGAACCCAAAAGAATTGAAGAAGTTCTTGAAGATGAAAGCTGGATTGAAACTATGCAACAAGAGTTACATCAATTCAAACTTAATGAAGTATGGGAATTGGTGCCAAGACCAAATAATCATCATGTCATTGGAACCAAATGGGTCTTCAGAAATAAACTGGATGATAAAGGCAAGGTAACTAGGAACAAGGCAAGGCTTGTTGCCAAAGGGTACTCTCAAGAAGAGGGAATCGACTATGATGAAACTTATGACTCAGAAGCAAGACCAGAATCCATCAGACTTTTACTCGCTTATGCTTGCTATCACGACTTCAAACTATATCAAATGGATGTCAAAAGTGCATTCCTGAATGGATATATTAAGGAGGAAGTCTATGTTGATCAACCTCCAGGTTTTAAAGATCCAAAATGTCTAGATCATATATTCAAACTTCAAAAGGCGCTCTATGAACTCAAGCAAGCTCCACGAGCATGGTATGAGAGGTTAAGTAATTTCCTTACCAACCAAAGATTTGAGAAAGGTAAAGTTGATACAACTTTATTTATCAAAATGAAATGTAGCGAAATTTTACTTATTCAAATTTATGTATATGATATTATATTTGATTCATATAACAAAAAATTCTACAATTAATTTTCTTAGATCATGTAGAATGAATTTGAGATGAGCATGATGGGAGAACTTACATTCTTCCTAGGACTGCAAGCCAATCAGACCAAACAAGATACTTTCATACATCAAGAGAAATATGCACTTGAACTGGTAAAAAAGTTTTTTTTTTTTTATAACCGAGGTGTCGACTATTCCTCAGGAGAGACTAGCACAGCAACCCACCGCCATGGCCCCCCACTTAAATCACAAGTGCTCAACTGGGGAATTGAACTTGAGACTAGTGCGCTCTAACCAACAGAGCTACCTATGGGTGGGTAACTAGTAAAAAAGTTCGGTCAGGAAAATTGCAAGAAAATTTATTTGCCCATGTCCTCTTCATCCAAGCTAGACAAGAATGAACAAGGCAAACAGGTTGATCAAAAGCTTTATTGGAGCATGATCGATTCATTACTATATCTAATTGCTTCTAGACCTGACATTGTCTTTAGTGTATGCATGTGTGCTAGATTCCAATCAGATCCCAAGGAATCACATGTCAACTTCTCGAGACTCTCTTCACTCAGAGATTGAAGGACCATAGTGAAGTCAACCCATGAGGATGTCCCTACAAAGGAATTGAAGCAGAAGGAAAAAGAAGCACGAGAACAAGAGAGAAAGGAGAGAAGAGAAGAAAAAGTGTGACTGGAAAGGGAAGTAGAAGAAGAGGCTCACATACAGGCTAAGAGATTGCCCGGGTCAATATATTTGATTTTCTCAAAACTGAAGGGGTAATTCATCAAGAAGCCATGTCTGAAGGGGGGGATGTCGAGATGGATCCCCATGCTGCTGATATTGCAGATTCTCCAAGCAAGTCAATCTCATCATCTGAGCCACAAGTTAGAACTCAGGGGGAGTCTTCCAATGTGGGCACTCAGACTGATGACACAGATAATGCCACAGACTCAGACCTTCTAAGAGAACTACTACTAAATCAGAGAGCTATGGATCAGAAATTAATCAACATTCGAGACTCTCTTCACTTAGAGATTGAAGGTCTGAATGCCAAGGTGGAAGCTGAAATTGCATTGAGGAATCACTCTGCTCAGGAATTCACAGCTTCTCCGCTTGATCAGGTGGACAGGGCTATTCTTAAACTAAAGGAGGATATTGATCAGAAATTTAGCCAACTATCTCAATTTGTCCTGGTTCAAATCCCCCCAAGCCAAGCCTATCCAGCTTCAGCACCATCTACCTCTCACCCACCTCAAAAAGACTAAAAAGATTTTTCAAATATTTTTAATCTTTTTTATGTTTTGTTTATGGTTGTTAGTTTGACAAGTTTTTTTTCTTGGTGCTGTAATTGCATACTATGGATGGATGTTTGGATATTATTTCAGTACCTTTTATAATCCCTGATATTTACTGCTATATCATTCAGGAGGAGTGCTTATTATTATCTTGTGATTTATGTCATTCTCTATGCTTTACCGGATAAATCTTATGTTCAT
Organism: Rhodomyrtus psidioides; assembly: GCA_021437785.1. NCBI lineage: Eukaryota > Viridiplantae > Streptophyta > Magnoliopsida > Myrtales > Myrtaceae > Rhodomyrtus > Rhodomyrtus psidioides. Next base: position 1,485,604 of record JAILYB010000143.1, on the reverse strand, counting down.
GAGTAGTAGTACTTCATCTCTGTGCTTTAGCATCTATGCTTGACCTCATAGGTCATTCATTTGCCCTTTTGTGCTGATGACAAAAATGGAGAGAAAAGATACAAAAGTTATAAGGGAGAAAGAACATTTGTGAAAGCAAGTTACAAGACATGATGTTGCATACAACAGGAACAAGTTTACACAGGATATATTTATCTCTATGGATATATTTATACATGTGAATGTTCTATGAATGTATGGATATACTTATCTCTATGAATGCTCTGTGAATGTCATATTCTGTTGTCGCGACCCTCTCGAGCGGGCGTCTTGTCTGGCTAGCGAGGGTTAATGGGCCGTCCGATGTTGGATGATCAGACGCTGGCCTCTCCCAAGGTCCATTACCCAAATCGTAACGGCTGGATATACGTGGTCGACCTTCGGTGTGGTCTAGTGACATGTGATAAGTGTATATGTCGAGGAGTCGCCACCAATCGTTTCGTGGAGGGTACGATCGGAAACCCTATCGAATAGTTGGGAGTTGTCTATTCAATTCTACGAAAACCAGAGAAATGGGTTCAGGGACTTAGTTACGCCAACTGCTAGAGTTGACGCCCTTTCGGTACCAAAGCTGAATGGTTTATCTGATCCTAGGATTTCATGTAGACGAGTGGGGTACAGATCCTAAATCTAGGAGCTCATGCAGTTGGGAATGGCTACCCTATCACTCACAATCAATGAAAATAATTGCGCAAATCAAGGATCCAGTACATGCGGATAAAACACATGAAATCAGCATGGCATCCCTAATGAGGCCCTATTAGCCTAGAGAAATATCAATCAAGGCTTAAGAATGATTTGGACACGATTTGCCCATAAGGGGCAAAATCGTAATTTTGAACAACTTAGGGACAACTTGCCTTGAAAAGGGAAAATTTGTCATTTTAGATGAATTGGGAAGTCAAAAGATAGGGGAAATAGGATTGGCCATCAATCCAATCCATTTCCTATTTTTCGGGAATTTCCAGAATTTTTCTGAAATTTAAGAGTGATTTTACCATCGGAGGGGTAAAGTCGTCATTTTGGATAAAGATGAGAACTGGAAATCTTAAATATTAGGGTTGGCCGTCCACCTGACCCAAACCCTAACTTTAAGCAATTTTCAGGACTCGATTAGAATGGGAAAGACGATTTACCCTTTGAGGGGTAAAATCGTCATTTCAGGGGAAATGATGAGATTCGAAAATCCCAGCAAAAGGATTCGCCACCTAACTGGCCCTATCCTAATCTAGGCATTTTTGACCTATCTTGAAGTACAAGGCAGGGACGAATCACCCCTAAGGGGGATTGTCGTCAATTCTTTGAAGAACGGATAAGAAACCCCAAAAATAGGGTTGACCAGTTGTCTGTGGTCAATCCTTGATTTTTTTGGGATTTCTGGAGTGTCTAGGATTTTTCCACAATTTTTCCATATTTTTTTGGGAATTTTCTGGAATTTTCTAGCATTTTTTTGGATTTTCTAGGATTTTTCTGATTTTTTTTATTTTTAAAATCATTTTCTGATTTTTTTTATTTTTATTATTTTTTTAACAAAAAATGTTATCCGGGCCGGGTCGGGTGACCCGGCCCATGACCCACGGGCGACCGGCCCAGCCCGGTCCGACCCGCACCGAAACGGCGTCGTTCCTACGTTTTTTATTTTTAGATTATTCGGAATTAATCTGACGGTCCCCACCGAACCACGTAGCTAATCTACGCCCGTTGGATCTAATTATTAGAGCCTACGGTCCAGATTAAGTGAAGACTCGACCTGAGCCGTTTGATCAACTCACTAAAACCTACGACCACGATTAGAAACTGAGACTTGATCTGAGCCGTTCGATCCTGCTAGCCTAAACGACGTCGTCCACCCATTAGCCTATGCGACACCGTTTTGATTCAATTTGATTTTCCGTTTAAAAACTATTTCCGAATAATCCCAATTATTAATCGGACGGTCACCATTTGTTGGACTCGATTAATCTAGACCGTCCGATCTATGCTGACTCGCCCTAACGGACTGACGGTCGAGCTGACTCGACAACTACGTGGACTAATCGCATTGTGACACATGGAACTTTGACCTATTGACCATGCCACGTCAGCTTCGTCTTCAACCTCTCGACCCGGCGAAATGGACGGCTAAGGATCTCCGGCGATGATCGTACGGTGAGATCTTGATGAAATCACATGAGACCAACGGCAATCAACTCGCGATCATCTCTAGTTTAACATATCTGAGAATCGAAGCATCCTATTCACAGAATCGAGAACATCGTGCGAATTGCCGAGTACGGCCATGGAAGCTCAATCACACAGGTCACGCGAAATCAGATCAATTCATCCACAGATTGACATGGCATGAGGTGCAGAAGGCTTACCTCGGGTTCCGATTGAGCCCGCGCGGCCTAGATTGGGCTAGGCAAGTATGAACAGTGGTCGGCTATGGAAGCTGAGTTTGAAGACTCGATTCAAGGTGCTCAGGCAAAATCGATGCAAAACCAAGATGCGAATATGGTCAGTGATGTTCAGGGGACGAAACGCACACATGAAATGCAAGAACCATGGCCAGGAATGAAATCTGCCATCAAAGCTCAGTGTAAAATTCGAAGCTCTGACTTACCTATTTTCGCGATTTAAGCCTGCGCGGTCGGCGGCGGTAGCTTCCGGGGAGTCTGGGTGGCCTCTTCGCAGCACTCTCCGGCTTTGGTTTGGCCTGGAAGTGGCCCTACCTATGCCTCTCAATTCGAGCTCGAGCCCTCGACAATGGCGGTTGGAGGGCGAGCTCTCTCTCGCTTTCTCTCTCTCCCTCTCGATTCTCCTCGTCCTCTACCAACTGAATTGACCAACCTCCTCAACTGAAAGTCCTCATAGGCTTATATAGCCCTTTGAGTTTTGGCTCCGAATTAGGGAACGGCCAACTGACTCGAATGGCACGTGCCATCACGTGATTTTAGGTCCAAACGGCGTCGAGGAAGATGGGTGAATCGTCTAACTCCGTTTGGTTCTCCGGCGGGCTTCATTCACGCGAATTTGGCATGAATTTTTCCTGCGTTTGGTGTTTGTTGACTTTTGCAGGTGTGCAGGTTTGACTAACCTCGCCGGAGCTCGTCCGGCGGCCATTTGCCTTGCGGCCGGTCTTGATCGAAAGGTATTGAAGTAAGGGACAAGACGCCCACCTTTCCCCTTTCAATTAGTCACGAATTTCCCTTCAATTTCTTGATCAAAACTGAGCTGAGGACTGTTCATTTGCGCGAGGAAGAAGATGATACTGTAGCAGACCGGTTGGACCGGCGGTCCGACCGGTCCGAACCGGTTCCGACTTACAATTTTCCAAATTAAACCCAGATTAATGGGAAAATTTTGCAATTGAACCTCATAATCGAATCTAGAGCATGGATTTTATCTAAAAATGTAGTTTTGCCCAAAAGTTTTCATCAATTTCTACAAAACCCCCCAAATTCTCATTTAATTGGAAATTGGGGATCGTGTGATTGAGGGTTCAAATGACCAAATTGGGCCAAATCACCTATGTCAATTGATTTAGAATGGTGAAATCCATTAGGCAGCATGTTCAATTTGTAATGATAGCCCTTGATTTGAAAGTAATTTCAATTATGCTCAAATTCAAGGACTAAAATGCAATTAAGTTTGCAATTGAGCAATTTTTCCGAACAATTAGGTCAAATTGAAATAGGGGACAGTTAGATTGAATGTCAAGATTCTAAAAAATGCTAAAATTGAAAATTAAAAGACTGAAGTGATATTTTTTTCTCAAATTCAATAGTATGGGTTACAAAGGAACACCAATAATTGAATCTAATTTTGGATATTTTGTGAGTTCAAAAATTCAAGAGATTAAAAATAAAAATATTGGCTATTTTTGCATATTTTTTGTGACCTCAAATACTATTTTTCTTGATTTTTTGAGTATTTTTCTATTTTCTAAAAAATACCAAAAATGTAAAAAATATGGAAAATTATTTTTTGGTCAAAAATGGTTCCTTGGGCTTGGCCAAGGCCACCAAAGTTGATTTTGTAATTTTTTGACTTTTATGAATTTTTTGTGATTTTTCAAAAATAAAACTGAAAAAGACTAGGTCAAAAAATCAGGTGTCAACAGCTGCCCCTCTTTGAGAGGAATCTCGTGAGAGGTTTCTCTCAAAGACATGTGACACCTAAGTCTAGACCGACTCTACTGAGAAAAAGAAAAACGAATCTTGACACTCAATCTTTCTTGTTCAGCTGGTGAACGCTCTGCTCCTCATTCCTTTGCAAACGTGAGAGAGAAAGTAGGGAGACCCACCTGCTATTTACCTGTTGATCACTTGCCTGATGCTCGTGCGGCATGCGCGGTGTATGGCGGGTTCAAGTGAATACCTAAGGACTCGTCTTTTGAATATCCTAGGGCGGTTAAACTCTAGCCTGTATGGTAGGTCGTACCAGAATGAGATTCCTATACTTGACAGGAACTTGTGAATGACGTACTCAGTCTCTTAGGGATTGTCAGAAGTTTTGATCCGTATGGCGGATCAGACCATGAATAGGACTCCTTTCGGCTAGGAACCTATGGATGACTGTTGACACCTGATTTTTGACCATTTATTATTGTGATTTTTATTCTTTTAAATTAATTAAAAATATCAAAAAAAGGTCATAAAATCACAAAATCAACTTTGGAAGCCTTGGCCTAGCCTTAGGAACCAATTTTGAACAAAAAATATTTTTCATAATTTTTAATAATTTTTCGAATTTATTTAATTATTAAAAATACCCAAAAAAATCAGAAAAATACCATTCGTGGTCAGAAAAATACCCAAAATATTCGATAATTTTGTTTTAATTTGTTCTTCAAGTGTGTTACTTTAAATCTCAAAAATTCGGCTTGGGTCACTATGTTACTTCACAAACATAAACCCGAATCGGGCATAAAAAAATTCTTTTCGAGTCTTTTAATTTTCAATCCCCACTTTTTATAAGCTATGACACTGGATTCTAAAGTCTTGAAGTGCAATTAGGTCAATTTACCCTCCAATTCGATCAATTTTAACCAAAATGGCCTAATTGGATAAAAATCTTTCAATTTAGTCCCCGATTTCACAATTTTTCAAATTAAATTTCATACGGGCATACCCACCAAAATTAAACACCTCTACCCAATAGTTTTCATCATGAGGAATCCATTGGTGGCGTCAATTTTGACAAATTGGTTTGTTCGGACCTTCAATTAAGCAAAAATCAATTTCGGATCCTAAGGGCAATTTGGGGTTTTCACTAAATTTCAACCAATTGATTCACGAAAATACCCATATTTGATAGAAAACGAGCCAATGAGTCCGATTTTGGCATCAATTTCAGGATTATAGGACGATTGGTTGCCTAATTCGACGAAAGCCCGTTGGATCGGGTTGACTGGGTCGGGTTGACCGACCCGGTCAACCCGTTGACCAACCTTTGGCATAGAAAACGCAGGGCAAAGTGCAGAGCATGGGGTTCTGGCATTTTTTTTTGGGCAAGAACGCGGCGGGCAAAGAATCCACTAAAGACGAGGGCCAGCAGAGAGCGCAAGAGGAAAAAGTGGTCGGCCACGAGGAGAGGAATGGACATAAAATAAATCGAGAGAGAGGAACGGCAGTTTTTTTAGAGGACCGGCGACCGAGCATGGGAGGACCTTCGAAGCCCGCGTCACCCTCGGCCAAGCAAAAGCAGAGCCGGTAAACCATTCCCCGAGTCCGGCAGCGCCACGAGGAAGCTCTCCATGCCCATCAGGCTCGCCGGAGACCGCCGAAAGGGTGAGATACGCATTCGAGCTCCTCCACGGCCTTTAATGGCATCTCGAGTTCCATTGATTGGTTTTGCGATTTATTGATATGGAATGGACCCTTATACCTCACTGACCATTTTCGCTTTTGGCTGCATGCCATTTCATGGCTAAAAACGACGAGCCGGCCCCCAACTCCCTCCGTTCGGTCATGAGCTCGGGAGCTCGTTTCGGCCCAAACCGAACCTCATCGGCGATCAAGTAGGTATTCTCAACCCCCTAGTATGCTTCCCGATAGCCCAGATCAACCATGTTACGTGTAGAATAGCTACGGCGGTCTCTCGCCGGAGAATAGGTTCGGCCGGAGTTGCAGGTGGACCAAATGAAATTCTGCTATGTCGCTGTTAATATATGTGGTAGATCTTGTCGAGTAGGTTCGAATGCCGTTGATTTTGTGCAATTTGGACGTCGGAAGGCCGAGTTATGGCCTTCCGACGAGGCGCCGGCGAGATGGTGCCGGCGCCGGTCGTCTTCCCCGACGAGGCGTTGACCGGTCAACGTTTGTTGACTTGGTCAACGCCGACGTGGCGCTGACGTGGCAGCCTCGTGGCGGCCACGTCAGCGCGCAGAGTTAATGAAATAAAAAAAAAAAATGATCCGACGGTCCAGGAGGCGCCACGTGTTCCAATCTGATCCGTCCGTTCGAAACTCGTGGAACGGCGCCGTTTTGATAATAGAGGAAGCGGGCCGGGCCTGGATCGTGGATCAGGGCGTGGGTCGGGTCATCCGACCCGGTCCGTATAATTTATATATATATTATTATTTTTAATAAAAAAATAATTTTAAATAATAATAATAAAAAATTCAAAATTTCATTAAAAAAATAGAAAATCATAAAAAATTCAAGAAAATTCAGAAAAATTCTAAAAAATTCCAGAAAGTAGGAAATGGCCACATTCAACTGGCCACGACCTGTTTCAGGTCATTTGACCCCCGATCTATCCAGAAATGACGGTTTTGCCCTTCCGGCAAACCGTCTTCCAAAACAATTCTAAAAAAATCCGGGAAAATCCCCAAAAATAGGAAATGGCCACAGACAACTGGCCAGAACTCATTCCGGGTGTTTGGAACCCCGAACCTTCTTAAAAATGACGATTTCGCCCTTCGGGCGAATCGTCTTCCAAAAATTGAAGAGAAATCAAGAAATTCCAAAAAAATTCTCAAGAATGGGAAATGGCTACAATCAACTAGCCATGGGATATTTTGGGTAATTCGGTATCCAAATCTTCCAAAAATTGACGATTTTGCCCTTCGGGCTAAATCGCCTCCAAATCCTCCCATTTTACCCCGGTCCGAAATCACACATTCCCTAAGCCCTTATGGCTTTACTAGGAGGCCTTAGACTTGAATTGATGTGCATTGATGTGATTTATTCATGCACTTGATTGCGTTTTCATTTAAATTGATCGTGATTGATAGGAATAGTCGTCCAATCTGCATGAAAACCCTGAATCAAACCTACCTCACCCAAACTTGCGCCTGCATGAACTCTTAGCCAGGAAAATCACTCGCGTTAGGTACCGAAAGGGCGTTGGTAATGACACCGACGTAACCAAGTCCCCGAACCCAAAATCTCTGGTTCTGCAGAACTGATCGATCTCTCCCAATCGATCAGTAAGGTTTCCGGTCTACCCTCCAAGAAAGACCGGTGGCGACTCCAAATGCATGCACAAGTTGCACATGCCACCACGACCACACTGAAGGTCGAAAGCGATCGACTCTTATCGTCGAATCCTTCTAAAAAATACTCCCGCCGCGATTTGGTATGGGCCTGGGAGGGCCCGCGCCGATCCAAGACTCGCGATCGGTAATCCATTAGCCGCGTCCGCTTTCGGACGGGTCGCGACAGCTGGCGACTCCACTGGGGACCTCTTGCTCTAGAACATATGATTCTAGACCTCAAGTGGACTTAGGCCGTAATTAAAACGCTGAGTGATTTTTCTAACCTTGCAGGCGCTCTCGAAGGCGAGGTAAGTCCGCTTATGGTAGGTGTTATATGTTTTTGGCAGATTGGAGAAATAAGGGGTGTAGTCCGTGATTAACATTGTCTTATGCAGGTTGGCGTAGGAATGTATGTTTTGTGGATGATTTGAAGCGCTGATTGATAAACTGTTGTGCATGGCTTGCATTGTGGTGTTCACGACACATAGACACACACAACCGCGCCTAAAACCCCGGGCGCCCCTATAGGAAAACAATAGAAGGAACTGAAAATGGAATCTCCATGAGGAAAAACATGGGGTAATCCACTTTTTAATTCCGCTCACTTCGAACTATGGATCGAGTCCCAATGCAACGATAGCTGTGCAATGGAATCGGCTCTTCCCAGAACTCGAGGTGGGAACCTTAACCTTAGGTGCCAAACCCTCTGATTTTTAGAAGTTCACCATCACTTGTTTCATGCGCATGTCTTTGGGCGGTTGGTACACCTAAAACCGCACATAGGTCGACGAGTTTGGTTGGTAAGACTCTCTATACCTCGAATCTATTACAGTTCATATAAATATAGGCATTTCATTCATTGCATTCTAGTGATTAGATTAAATGCCATTTCAAGGATAGATGTGTGTGTGTGTTTTTTTTTTTTCCCAAACGTCCTTGATAGAAGACGAAGAGGATGATATCCCATGACAAGCACCGAGTGAGCAACAAAGGAGCCTACTATGGACATTATTGAGATATCGTCCAATGAAGATGACGAGTTGGGGCAAGTGATCCGAAAGTCACAGATCGAGCTTGGGGCATCCTTAAACGTTAGGATCACATTCCTTTGTTTAATTTTCCATTACTAGTCCTCTTGTATAGGGTTTATTTTTATCGAGGCTTTCTCTATCTCACCCCTTAGAGTGATTGTGTTAGGGATCTATTGGTGTATACATTTAGATGGAACTTGGTTGCTTTTCTTTTGACAGGTCATGGGAATGTGATAGTGGCATTTTCTCTAATCATTCGAATACTCCCAAGTCAAGTTTATAATTCCTTTAGAGGAAATTAAAATTGGAAATCCTGCACGACCTTTTTGGTCGTATAGGGTAATCCAACCTCAATTTCGCTAGAAGGAATTATACACTTGAATTGGTCCATGCATGTTTTACGTCGCTGGTAATCCACGATAATTGATCGAGAACATCGGCGTTGTTTTGAATTTAATGACGAGATAGATGTCCAAATTACTCTCGTTCTTAACAAAACGACCTTGATTTGGATGCCGTATCTTCAATTAAATTTAAAACACGTTATTATGCCTCGCACTTTTGAGTAATTCGTTCCTCTCGAAATTGATCAAAAGCGATTATTGTGAATTACATTCCTTTCAATAGTATGCTTTCTTTCGAGGAATATTGATAAAAACTTTTCGCGCAAGATTAAAACCCTTGTAAAGGTTCGTGTCCTTATTAATCATGGGCAAGCATAGGATTGAAAGGGGTTTTTGATTTCTTTTTCAAATTATCCTTTCTGATTCTGTCTTTTTATTTGCAGGTAAAAAATAGGTAATAGAGAGAAATCTTTTCCTGGACAAGTCTAAGGCTATTATCTCATCTGATCATGAGCGAGTTATAAAATCAGGACATATTTGCTCGGCTTATTGATATTATGGTTCGGCTCACCCAAGTCGAAGATGTTCGGATGCTCGAAGAAATGAACCATACAGAAGTTAAAACACACACACAAGAACTTTCATTTATTTTGCTCAGCGGAGGGTTTTCAAAAGCAGGTCATACAATTCGGGGCGGAAAAGTAAAGCCAAAGTGAGCCCTAATTAACGACACAAAGGAGCCCAACTGACCCTCCATGTTGTTAATGCTCTGTCCGTACTCACGACTCCGCATGTCCTGGTCCGCGAGCTTGAGGAAAAGGTTTCTGCATTCTCCCTTAACCTCAGTGACCTTGACCTCGTGTTCTTCGGTGATTATTTCCAAGTCCCGAACTAATCCATTCCCGTGAGCTATGTCTGCGGTTATTTTGTCAAGCCGTTCTTCCTGCCAGTCGCTTTGCAGCCTCAGTAGGACATTGTGACGGTCGTGCTCGCCAGCGGTCAGGGATAGGGCCAATTGATCCACCAGTTTTCTCCTCTCGCGAAGCAACGTCGCGACCCTCTCATTGGCAAACTCGACGGCCTTTTTGTGACTATCGGCCAAATAGTTGGTCAGCACCAAATGATCAGACCGATCCTGGTAACGAGCCCGCAAGACGCGAGCCACGAGAACCTCCCGATCAGCAACACGGTAGGCCTCTAAGGAGTGTGCAAAGAGGGTCGGGAAAGTTCTATATTCCCTCCCCAGCGTAGTACCTTCGAGGGAAGTGGTATCTAAGTCCTCGAGCAGGACACGGATTTCATCCGCGGTTGCAGAATGATCGGTTATGTGCGCATAACCGCGACCCAGTAGGTTATAAAGCTTTTCCCACTGGGCCAAGACATCAGTTGAAAAAGTGCGTACGGGAGAGGAGGCCATTTGCGTTGGGTTGGCTTGAGAATAAGACGAGTTTAACAGAGAGATTAGAAGGAAGAAGCTGATTATGCGAAAACGTTAACCTTCCATACATTAATTCCTCATTTTATAGCAACTCGAGGATGATGAAGGGTCTCAGTAATAATGCTGGTGGAGCCCAGTTAGGGGGTAAAGCAGGAGGTCCCCTCACGAGAACCATTGGATTCGTTTCGGTCCGCGATCTTCGGCTCATCAATTAAAAGATGTAAAAGATTTGTCGGGATCACCATTATTAGAGTTAGGTGGGAGGAAAGCGCAACTATCGAAGAGAGCCCTAACAGGGTTTGGCAGTCCCATCACGTTGAAAAGCTAAGCGAGAAATTCAAGGTCTTGAGGGGGAACGTTTGCCTAATGATGCTTGAGGAGCGTCTCCTGAACATGCAAAGTCACTCGAAGAAAACTTTATAGGGAGTGAACATACAGGAAAGAGTAGAGATCTGAGTGGGCAAGAACCAATCAAACATTTCTCAATCCAACATATTTAAGAGGTTACTGTCAGCTGCTAGAGGCGACTGACTCAAAAATCTCAGAAATTGAACCACAGAGGGATCTTGAAGATTCCAAGATCAAGTCTAACGCCAAAACCATGGAGCCCAACACTTCTGGCAACGGAAATCAAGATCACAGCGACGATGACAACGACATCCACAATGCTCAACTCGGGAAAAGAAGACGTCCTCACCAATACTCTCAGGAGGAAACCCAAATGCTGGAAACCCTTTTCAGTAAAAGCCATTACATGAAAAAGAAGTGGAGAATTGAATTGAGTCGGGAGTTGGGGATTAATCAGTCGAGGATCCAGTTTTGGTTTCAAAATAGGAGATCCAAATCGAGGGCTCAACGCAAACGTCAGGTGGTCGAGATTTTAAAGGAAGAAAACCAAAAGCTGCGAACAGAAAATATGAGGTATGAAAAAGCTCTCAATATTACCGTTTGCCCTCATTGCGATAACCTCGTCGCCCTCGGTAAGATATTCCCCGATAAGCCTCACGCGATGATTGAAGACGTTCATTTACCACCCTACTCCCTCGGGGCATCTCCTGCTCAACCAGATTTTGCCGGAGTCACGCATGAGCAGGATGATCCTACAAAGATGATACAAATGCCTCCTGGGGGATGGGATTTGCATCGCTTTGATTGGAGTTATAGTTTCAAGGAGCTGGACGTTACCGCCGACCAGCTCAAAGCATATCAGCCTCATGCACAACAATTTTCGATAGGGTCGGGTCCTGCTGGAGATGAGTTAATCAGTCGTCAAGCCATCGATGCACTTTTGGGCCACGATAAGAGGAGGTTCGCTTGGCCCCCTGAACTGCATTCCAGATTCCTAGACATGGTTCACCAAATGGGGATCGACTCAGCAACTCCGACGCGCATATTTAAGGCCATGAATGTACCGGGGCTTAGTAAGGAGCTGGTCAGGAATCACCTTGCTGCCTACAGAAAGCTATTAAAACAACGTCGAGCGGAGCTAAACCGGGAGGAATCCGTCTCGAGCTCAAAAGCTAGGGGGGACCGCCATTGTAATGCTCAGGCATCAAGAGGTACCCGGCCAAATCTAAGCATCAATCAAGCTAGCAACCCGACCACCGGCAAACTGAGAGTTGATCAGAATGTCCTCCCAGGCCATTTCAACACTTCTCAAGAGCGCGTGTCACAAGTACAGCGAGTGCGCACTCCTCCATTCGAGCAACAGTCGGCTGGTGCTCTGCCTGCCGCTGGTCAACCCACGACAGACGATTTCTTCGATGAGGGGCTCGATGCCTTGTTCAATCAGTGGGAAGCTGGCATGCTTGGACAGCCATGATCTAGCACCTGACTCGGGGCACGATGGGTCGGTCACTACGAACACCCATAGAAAGAAGAACATGTTCACGAGTAGATCACTCATTTTATCCGTTGTAAAGTTCCTACGGGAACATTTTTCTTTAATGACTATAGTTAATTCTATATTAAAACCAACGCTATCGACGAACATCGTCATGCTCAGTTGTGATGATCCCTTGTTAGATTAAGTCTGAAACCAGAGACGGTCTTTAAAATTTTGAGTGGCCACGAACTCATTCCTCACCAAGCGCCCGGGATGCTGAAATGAGGAGTAACAGCATGCACAGGGAAAATGCCACTTTCGTTTGAACGATGAAAAGGGGTTGAGAGAAGATCATAGCGTTAATTCCCATGGAGCTAAATGAATTAAACGGAGTCATTAATTGCGGGTCCACCGCTGCTCCCCACGTTCTCGGGCCTAGCAAATCATAAAAGGCGCCGAAAGATTGTAGACCCACCACTTTGAAGACTGAACTAGGGGACGAGCGCAATACTCGATGAAACCGAATCAATGCAAGAGAGTTTGTGATCCTATCACGAGGAAAAAGAAAGGGGAATACAGACGATGAGTAATTGCAGGATCTCAGGAGGAGCGCTTGCTTGCTGGTCTTCATATGCAGCCTGAAGGATGGTTCCAAGACACGCACAATCACTTGAGAAAATTTCTAGAGTGAGCAAACACGTAAGAGCGAATTGAGAAAGCTGAGTGAACTAGATCAGCCCGAGATACCCCGATCCATCATGTTTAAAAGTTATTCCCATCTGCTAGAAACGCCCGACCTGGACATTTCTGAGCACGAACTGCTGGGAGACTTTGAAGATCCTGGAGCTGAATCCTGCTCGAAGGCCATAGAGACTGACTCCTCCAGTGATGAAATTCTAGGTTTCAGCTACGAAGAAGGAGTATACAATGATGACCGGAGTCGGAAAAGGAAGCAACTACAACGCCACACTCCAGGCCAAATCCGAGAGCTCGAAGCTTTCTTCAATGAATGCCCCACTCCAAGCAGACAACAGAAAATGGAGTTGAGCCGAAAGATAGGATTGGAGCTTTCGAAGGTCAAGTTTTGGTTCGCCAACAAACGAACCCGAGTGAAACAGCAATACGCAGACCATGAGTTACTGGTCCTGAAGGAGGAGAATGAGAAGCTTCAAGCTGAAAGCGCGAGATATAAGGAAGCTCTGACCAAGGCCACCTGCCTTAATTGTGGTAATCCTGTTGTCCTCGGCGAGGTGTTCCTCGATGAACCATCCCTGTTGACGAATAACGCTCAGCTGTTACCGTATTCTCCACAGCATTTTCCGACACAGCCAGATACCGCCGGAGATCTGCATGAGCAAGTCAACACCATAGGATCAACACCAACATCCTCTGAGAAATGGGACATGAATCATCACAGGGGGAATTCTCTCAATGACGAACTCGCTGTCGCAGCCAGCCAATCCAAAGTCGGTGAGTCCCTCCCTGGACAACTTTTGAAACGACTAGATCCCGTAGAGAATAGCTACCGAAGTATTGACGATATTTTGGGTGATAAGAGAACAAGGTTTTACTGGACCTATGAGCTTCACACCAAATTTGTTGATGCAATTCGAGAGCTGGGAGTTGATTCGGCTAGCCCACTACGCATACTCGAGATTATGAATGTGCCGGGGCTCTCTAGAATTAACGTTGAGTCTCACCTCAAGTACTATAGGAGATTGCTAAGGGATGGAAGGATAGCGATAAACCATCATAAAGCCAGTTGGAGCTCAAGTGCTGGGCAGAGTTACAACCATGATGATTGGAGAGCCAAGAGCACCCAACCGTGTTTCAGCAATGACGGGACTAGCAGTCGTGTCAGCGACTCCTCTAACCCAAATCAGAATGCTCCACCGAGCTATCTCAATACTCCTCAGGAGTATATGCCACAGTTCCAGCACATAGAGATTCCTCAGTTTGAGCGCGAATCAGTCATTAATGCTGTCCCTGAAGTGAATCTGGCATTGGTAGAGAGTGCACATATGAACCTGCCGGTCATTGGAGGAAGTTCCAATTCGAGGGGACAAATTGCTCACGGCGAGAGCAAAGAGAGGAATCCCTCGCCTGCAGTCGACGACACCCAATCTGGGCACCAAGGGTTAGAAAGAACAGGTGATTTCCTTGATGAGGAGCTGGACACTTGGATCAATACTCTTCAGGAATGTATGTCTCAACCCCAACAGGGCAATGATGAAGGTTCCAGCTCAAAAACTCCAATCCCTCACAACGAAGGCAATGAAAGAAATCTGCCCCCAACAATCGTTGATACCCAACTTGAACATCAATGGCTCGAAGACCCGAGCAATTTCCTTGGCGATGAGTTCAATCTTTGGCTCGATCAATTTGGAGCCGGAGGACCATCGCAGTGGTGACGCGAGGCCGGTGATCAAACGTCTGATGCAAGGCATGGCTACTCGATGAAAAATGCTTCGAGAAAAGGGGTTGAATACTCCTATTGCATATGTTGTTGATCGCACTGTAAGGTTCCCACGGGAACATCTTTCATTAATATCTAGAACTAATTGCGCGTGAGTGTCAACATCACCCTTTGAGCATCTTTAAGCCGAAGGCCATGGATTAATCACTTAATCCGTGGAGCAAGTTCCATGAACCATAATTATCACCCGCTGAGCATAATGGGATCTACCCCTTCAATACGAAATACGTTTGGCCGCGAAGCCACCTATTTGGTAAAACGATGTATCGTTCCTAAACGATCTTCAATCGAATACCGAATTAATGTCTCCTTTCTTTCCCTTCTCAGGTGATAAACGTGGATAAATCACTCAAGGAGCCATTTGTTCGAATAACAGAACAGACGTCGCCTAACTGGGGGCAGATGAACCATTGATGTTGCAAACACTCCAAGAATGGATAGGCGGATTTGGTAGATGTTGTTCATATCAATACGCAATATCAGAACGGGATGAAAATCAAGAGTAAAGTTGTATCGTCCCAACTTGTCTTGAATTTGGGAATATGAATTGACACTTATTGTTTATCCTCGACAGGGGAGTCGCCTTACAGACGAACAAGTTTTTACATCCCATGTACTACTCGTTAGAGTACATGACCAAGGGTAGGATGTATCGTTTCGATTTTTGAAAAGTTCGTGAACCTATAATGATATGCTTCTTTTACATTTGCAGGGATCCGCAGCTGCGACGGACAGGTAAGTATCCCTTTTCCCAGTTAGCTGGAGATAAAAAATGTCAGAATCCTTTCAGCCGGCATAAAGATTTTCCCAATGCATCGATATTCATGATTTAAATCGGGAGGTTGCCCAAACCATGAATAAAACATACACGATACATCACAAAATCCCCTTGATGGATAAATTTTAGGAAAGAAAGAAATGAATTTTTCCAAATATGATTATTTGTCACATCATTCAAAAGGAAGTTTACTCAAAAGAGAGGCGAGCCCAGTCCAAACACATCCTACATACACTTGAGAGACGAGGGAAGTGAATCGGATAGCAAAATCTGTACCTACGGAGGTAGGGACCATTCGCAGCGATTACATGGATTGGGACGACGGAGGCGTTCGTTTCATATTCCCAAATACTACAGGTGACCATTGATAACCCCTTTGAACGGAGGTTTTCATTACCAGCCCTGTCGAGAACCACCCCACATCGGGGCAGAATAGAAGTAAGTCCAACAGCATCAGGAGAAATGGTTAGAAATTTTGTTGCTCGGACTAACATTAATCTTCGTGTGTTGTTTATATGGTAATCCAAGTGCCATAGGATGACGAGAAGCATTCATTTCTCTATCCTACATACGTTTATCCTTTGCACAGCCAAGTCGAGCCTGCAAATTCGTTTCATGAACCCGTTGGTGATCATTGCACATTTCAAGATGGATGCAGCATCACTTTAGAAACGGAAGAGCTTAAGACTAAGGGATTACAAAGAAATTCCTGGATTTATGGTAAAAGCATGTTTAGACTTTCGATCATGTGTCTAAAGTGATCTCCTGAAGATGAGAAAAATGGGATTTCAAAAGAAAAAAAAAAGATGAAAATGAGGAAAAAATCCCGGCATCAAGAAAAAGCAAAGTGCATGGTAAAAGCAAGGCTGATGCCCGTGCAAGCTGTTTGATTGACCCACAATAAAGTCTAGATGGGAAAAGAGGAAATCCCCGAAGGAGCCAAATTCCAAAAAGGCTGCTCGCCAAATGGTGTCAAGCGCGGAATGGGGGCGCAAAAGAGAAAGGACAGGTAGCAAATCTGCAATGATCACCAATGTCAAACTCTCCAAGAATTTTGGGCCAAAAACAAGCCTTTTTCTATCCCCAATCCTACCAATGTTACGACCCCGAAGGAGTCTTCTCTGACTAAGACACTTGGGTTGACATATAGCTTAGCTCGAAGAAGTACGAGCAAGACTATTTCTCTCTCGTTTTGCAGGGTTCTTGACTTGTAAACCCGGAGCAGATGGTGAAGACTTTCATTCAATGGCCTCGACTCCAAAGCGGGTCCCCTTTGAAAGCCAATATCCAAGCCCAACATTACGGTCCCGTGGAAGACCTCCCGACCGATCAAAATGTATGCGCTGCGAATGAGCCTAAAACCTAGGCACAGGTTAGTAGGGAATTGAGTACATCCCCTATAAAAATCACTACCTCAAAACAGATGAGATGGCTTCCTTGTCGAGAAATATTCCAATTGATGTTTTGAACAAACTCTTTTTGGAATTTTCAAACTGTTGATCCGAATTTTCCATGCAAGGAATTTGTGATCACATTTGCATGTTGTAAGAATGCTTTGGATAACCTCCAGCATCAAAATGCACATTTCACGATTAAAACTTAAGTCATACGATTTTTGTCAAATGGACAGCCGTGGTCTTCCCAAAGATTACTAACGTTTTCTTGGTGAAGAAAATTTTCAGGCTCAAACTTCTGCAGGATACCTGGAGAACCCAGCTCCCAGAATGTCGCCTCAACAGACTAAAGCGAGGCTTTGTCAAAATAAAATCTTTCACTGCTTCAAAACTGAATTCCCGACAAATTTCGGGATCTTTCAAAAGAAGGGGTGAGGATGTGACCCCTTTTCAAAAATCAAGCAATCCTAGCTTGACGTGGAGAACCCTCGTCCTAGGATCCCTTTTCAAAAATATCAAACAGTCTCATCGGACGTGGAGGACCCTCGTCATGAGACCCCTTTTCAAACTAAAAATAAGGTAGATACCGCCTGAAGGGTCAAAACAAAGGTAGATACCGCCTGAAGGGTCAAATCAAGGTAGAAACCGCCTGAAGGGTCAAATCAAAGGTAGAAACCGCCTGAAGGGTCAACTCATTGGTAGAAACCGCCATAAGGATCAAACTAAACTCAACGGTAGATACCGCCTGAAGGGTCAAATATGGTAGAAACCGCCATAAGGGTCAACTCATTGGTAAGTACCGCCATAAGCATCCGACAGGTGAGCTTCAGGTAAGTCTCTCTCATCCCGGCCCATGTTCAAATTGTTAGAGCAAACCAGGGATTAATTGGAGCTTTCATCAAAGAGCCTTAAGAATTCAGTATCATAGCATTTCTTCTCTCGTTTTCCCAGTTGAGTCGGTAAAGAATCAGGTGCCACCTTATCTTTGAGAGAAACCTCTAACGAGATTCCTCTCAAAGAGGGGCAGCTGTTGACACCTGATTTTTGACCATTTATTATTGTGATTTTTATTCTTTTAAATTAATTAAAAATATCAAAAAAAGGTCATAAAATCACAAAATCAACTTTGGAAGCCTTGGCCTAGCCTTAGGAACCAATTTTGAACAAAAAATATTTTTCATAATTTTTAATAATTTTTCGAATTTATTTAATTATTAAAAATACCCAAAAAAATCAGAAAAATACCATTCGTGGTCAGAAAAATACCCAAAATATTCGATAATTTTGTTTTAATTTGTTCTTCAAGTGTGTTACTTTAAATCTCAAAAATTCGGCTTGGGTCACTATGTTACTTCACAAACATAAACCCGAATCGGGCATAAAAAAATTCTTTTCGAGTCTTTTAATTTTCAATCCCCACTTTTTATAAGCTATGACACTGGATTCTAAAGTCTTGAAGTGCAATTAGGTCAATTTACCCTCCAATTCGATCAATTTTAACCAAAATGGCCTAATTGGATAAAAATCTTTCAATTTAGTCCCCGATTTCACAATTTTTCAAATTAAATTTCATACGGGCATACCCACCAAAATTAAACACCTCTACCCAATAGTTTTCATCATGAGGAATCCATTGGTGGCGTCAATTTTGACAAATTGGTTTGTTCGGACCTTCAATTAAGCAAAAATCAATTTCGGATCCTAAGGGCAATTTGGGGTTTTCACTAAATTTCAACCAATTGATTCACGAAAATACCCATATTTGATAGAAAACGAGCCAATGAGTCCGATTTTGGCATCAATTTCAGGATTATAGGACGATTGGTTGCCTAATTCGACGAAAGCCCGTTGGATCGGGTTGACTGGGTCGGGTTGACCAACCTTTGGCATAGAAAACGCAGGGCAAAGTGCAGAGCATGGGGTTCTGGCATTTTTTTTTGGGCAAGAACGCGGCGGGCAAAGAATCCACTAAAGACGAGGGCCAGCAGAGAGCGCAAGAGGAAAAAGTGGTCGGCCACGAGGAGAGGAATGGACATAAAATAAATCGAGAGAGAGGAACGGCAGTTTTTTTAGAGGACCGGCGACCGAGCATGGGAGGACCTTCGAAGCCCGCGTCACCCTCGGCCAAGCAAAAGCAGAGCCGGTAAACCATTCCCCGAGTCCGGCAGCGCCACGAGGAAGCTCTCCATGCCCATCAGGCTCGCCGGAGACCGCCGAAAGGGTGAGATACGCATTCGAGCTCCTCCACGGCCTTTAATGGCATCTCGAGTTCCATTGATTGGTTTTGCGATTTATTGATATGGAATGGACCCTTATACCTCACTGACCATTTTCGCTTTTGGCTGCATGCCATTTCATGGCTAAAAACGACGAGCCGGCCCCCAACTCCCTCCGTTCGGTCATGAGCTCGGGAGCTCGTTTCGGCCCAAACCGAACCTCATCGGCGATCAAGTAGGTATTCTCAACCCCCTAGTATGCTTCCCGATAGCCCAGATCAACCATGTTACGTGTAGAATAGCTACGGCGGTCTCTCGCCGGAGAATAGGTTCGGCCGGAGTTGCAGGTGGACCAAATGAAATTCTGCTATGTCGCTGTTAATATATGTGGTAGATCTTGTCGAGTAGGTTCGAATGCCGTTGATTTTGTGCAATTTGGACGTCGGAAGGCCGAGTTATGGCCTTCCGACGAGGCGCCGGCGAGATGGTGCCGGCGCCGGTCGTCTTCCCCGACGAGGCGTTGACCGGTCAACGTTTGTTGACTTGGTCAACGCCGACGTGGCGCTGACGTGGCAGCCTCGTGGCGGCCACGTCAGCGCGCAGAGTTAATGAAATAAAAAAAAAAATGATCCGACGGTCCAGGAGGCGCCACGTGTTCCAATCTGATCCGTCCGTTCGAAACTCGTGGAACGGCGCCGTTTTGATAATAGAGGAAGCGGGCCGGGCCTGGATCGTGGATCAGGGCGTGGGTCGGGTCATCCGACCCGGTCCGTATAATTTATATATATATTATTATTTTTAATAAAAAAATAATTTTAAATAATAATAATAAAAAATTCAAAATTTCATTAAAAAAATAGAAAATCATAAAAAATTCAAGAAAATTCAGAAAAATTCTAAAAAATTCCAGAAAGTAGGAAATGGCCACATTCAACTGGCCACGACCTGTTTCAGGTCATTTGACCCCCGATCTTTCCAGAAATGACGGTTTTGCCCTTCCGGCAAACCGTCTTCCAAAACAATTCTAAAAAAATCCGGGAAAATCCCCAAAAATAGGAAATGGCCACAGACAACTGGCCAGAACTCATTCCGGGTGTTTGGAACCCCGACCCTTCTTAAAAATGACGATTTCGCCCTTCGGGCGAATCGTCTTCCAAAAATTGAAGAGAAATCAAGAAATTCCAAAAAAATTCTCAAGAATGGGAAATGGCTACAATCAACTAGCCATGGGATATTTTGGGTAATTCGGTATCCAAATCTTCCAAAAATTGACGATTTTGCCCTTCGGGCTAAATCGCCTCCAAATCCTCCCATTTTACCCCGGTCCGAAATCACACATTCCCTAAGCCCTTATGGCTTTACTAGGAGGCCTTAGACTTGAATTGATGTGCATTGATGTGATTTATTCATGCACTTGATTGCGTTTTCATTTAAATTGATCGTGATTGATAGGAATAGTCGTCCAATCTGCATGAAAACCCTGAATCAAACCTACCTCACCCAAACTTGCGCCTGCATGAACTCTTAGCCAGGAAAATCACTCGCGTTAGGTACCGAAAGGGCGTTGGTAATGACACCGACGTAACCAAGTCCCCGAACCCAAAATCTCTGGTTCTGCAGAACTGATCGATCTCTCCCAATCGATCAGTAAGGTTTCCGGTCTACCCTCCAAGAAAGACCGGTGGCGACTCCAAATGCATGCACAAGTTGCACATGCCACCACGACCACACTGAAGGTCGAAAGCGATCGACTCTTATCGTCGAATCCTTCTAAAAAATACTCCCGCCGCGATTTGGTATGGGCCTGGGAGGGCCTGCGCCGATCCAAGACTCGCGATCGGTAATCCATTAGCCGCGTCCGCTTTCGGACGGGTCGCGACAATGACGCACCCAATCTCTTAGGGATTGTCGGGGGTTTTGATCCGTATGGTGGATCAGACCATGTATAGGACTCCTTTCTGCTAGGAACCTATGGATGACGCACCCAGTCTCTTAGGGATTGTCGAACATTTTGATCCTTTAGGGGGATCAGGCCAAGAATAGGACTCCTCTCTGCTAGGAACCTAAGGATGACGCACCCTGTCTTTTAGGGATTGTCGAACATTTTGATCATATATTCTAAGGAATTAACTAGGATTTATACAAGTGAGGTGTGCCTAACCTTTAGGTTTCACCAAATGGGCTATTCTGGGTTTAGGGGTTACCTAGAATCTCACAGAAAGCAGACCTTGTCAACAGTTTTTGATCATATATTCTAAGGAATTAACTAGGATTCATACAAGAGAGATGTGCCTAACCTTTAGGCTTCACCAAATGGGCTATTCTGGGTTTAGGGGTTACCTAGAACCTTACAGAAAGCTGATCTTGAAAATTGTCCTTTCGACATGCAAGGCGTTATTCTGGGATTTGGGGATTCCAAGTTGTCGCGACCCTCTCGAGCGCCATCGGGGTAGCGGGGGTTAATGGGCCGTCCGATGTTGCATGATCGGACGCGGGCCTCTCGCAAGGTCCATTGCCCAAATCGCAACTGTTGGATATACGTGGTCGCCCTTCAGTGTGGTCTAGTGACATGTGATAAGTGTACATGCCAAGGAGTCGCCACCAATCATTTCGTGGAGGGTACGATCGGAAACCCTATCGAATAGTTGGGAGTGGTCTATTCGATTTTGCGAAAAACCAGAGAAGTGGGTTCGGGGACTTAGTTACGCCAACTGTCAGAGTTGACGCCCTTTCGGTGCCTAAGTTGAATGGTTTATCTGATCCTTGGATTTCATACAGACGAGTGGGGTACAGATCCTAAATCTAGGAGTTCATGCAGATGGGAATAGCTACCCAATCACTCACAATCAATAGAAATATGTGCGCAAATCAAGGATTCAGTACATGCGGATAAAACACATGAAAGCAGCTTGGCATCCCTAATGAGGCCCTATTAGCTTAGAGAAATGTCAATCGAGGATTAAGAGTGATTTGGACATGATTCGCCCATGAGGGACAGAATCGTAATTTTGAACTATTCAGGGACAATTCACCTTGAAAAGGGCAAATTTGTCATTTTAGATGACTTGGGAAGTCAAAAGACAGGGGAAATAGGATTGGTCATCAATCCAATCCATTTCCTATTTTTCGTGAATTCCCAGGATTTTTCTGGGATTTAAGAGTGATTTTACCCTCGGAGGGGTAAAGTCATCATTTTGGATAAAGATGAGAACTGAAAATATTAAATATTTGGGCTGGTCGTCCACCTGACCTAAATCCTAATTTTAAGCAATTTTCAGGACTCGATTGGAACAAGAAAGACGATTTTCCCATTAAAGGGCAAAATCGTCATTTTGAAAAAAGAGGCGGGACTCAAAAGCCCAAGCCTAAGAATTGGTCGCCTACCTGACCCTAATTCTTACCTTGGCATTATCGACCTTATCTCGCATATACAGCAGAGGCGACTTACCCCTAAAGGGTAATATCGTCAAGTCTCGGAAGAACGGATAAGAAACCCCAAAAAATAGGGTTGACCAGTATCTGTGGTCAATCCCCAATGTTTGGGGATTTCTGGAGTGTCTAGGATTTTTCCACATTTTTTCCATATTTGTTTTGGAATTTTCTAGCATTTTTTTGGATTTTCTAGGATTTTCCTGATTTTTTTTATTTTTTTAAAAATCATTTTTCTATTTTTTTATTTTAAAAAAATGTTATTCGGGCCGGGTCGGAACCCGGCCCAGACCCGGACCCGCGCGGACCACGGCTCTAAAACGACGCCGCATCGCATTTTTTTATTTTTCGAATTATCCTAATCTGATCCGACGGTCCCTGATGGACCACGTGGCTAATCCATAATCGTTGGCTCTGATTACTAAATCTTACGGCTCAGATTGATTGGCGACTCGACCGGAACCGTTCGATTGACCTATTAAGACCTACGGCCACGATTAGAACATGGGATTTGATCAGGATCGTCTATTCTCATTAACCCAAAACGACGTCGCCTGGTCCTTTATCAAAACGGCACCGTTTGTTGTTCTGATTGATTTTTTGATTAAAATCATTTTCAGTTAATCCTATTTACTAATCGGACGGCTATTATTTATTAGACTCGATTAACCTAGACCGTCCGATCTAACGCTGACTCGTTTTAACAAACTAACGGTCGAGCTGACTCAACATCCACGTGGACCAATGGCCTACTGCCACCTAATGGGTTGACCGCGCCACGTCAGCTTCGTCTTCAACCTATCGACCCCGGCGAAATGGACGGCTGAGGAACTCCGGCGACGATCCGACGGTGGATTCTCGATGAAATTATGCGAGACCAACGACAATGGACTCGCGATCGTCTCTAGTTTAACATATCTGAGAATTACGACATCTAATTCACAGAATCGCAAGAATCATGCAAAGTGCCGAGTACGGCCACGGGAGTTCGATCGCGTGATTTATCTAAAATCGTGGCAATTCAATCACAGAACAGCACCAGTGGGGGTTCAGAAGACTCACCTCGAGCTCCGATCGAGCTCGCACGACCTAGATTGGGCTAGGCAGGGATGAACAGTGGTCGGCTATGGAAGCTAAATTCGAAGACTGTTCTGGCAGTTTCGGGTTGCGCGGACGATGGCGATCGCTTCCTGGGGGCTTGAGCGTCTTCTTGTCGACCTTGAAGAGCTTCGGTTTGGCCTGAGAAGGCCTGACCAGCGCTCTGCAAATCCGAGCTCTACCCTCGACAATGGCGATGGAGGGGAGCTCTCTCTCTCTCTCTCTCTCTCGTTCTTTCTCTTTTGCTTGATTCTGCTTCTTCTTTTTCAACTGAATTCGCTCCCTTCCCGCTTCGCGAAGGTTTGTTAGCTTATATACCTGTTTCAGATTTTGGCACGGAGCGGAGGGAACTAACTGACTCGAATCGCACGTGTAGCCACGTGATTTCAGGTCTAAACGGCGTCGGGGAGACTGGGGATTCCGTTTAGCTTCGTTTGGTCCTCCGGCGGGTCTCATGCTGCGCGATTTGGCACGGATTTGGCCTTCGTTTGACGTTTGTTGACTTTTGCAGGCGTGCAGGTTTGACTGACCTCGCCGGAGTTCGTCCGGCGGCCATTTGCCTAGTGGCCGGTCTTGATTGAAAGGTATTGAAGTGAGGAACAAAACGCCCACCTTTCCCCTTTTCAATTAGTCGCGAATTGCCCTTCAATTTCTTGATCAAAATAAGCTCAGGATTGTTCATTTGCGCGAGGAAGAAGATGGCACTGTAGCAGACCGGTCGGACCGATCTGAAACGGTACCGACTTGCAATTTTTCAAATTAAATCCAAATTAATCGGAAATTTTTGTAATTGAACCTCAGAATCGAATCTAGGGCATGAATTTTATCTAAAAATGTGATTTTTCCCAAAAGTTCATGTCAATTTCAATAAAAACCCCAAATTTCCATTTAATTTCTAATTGGGGATTGTGCAATTGAGGGTTTAAATGATCAAATTGGGTCAAATCACCTATGCCAATCGATTCAAAATGATGAAAACCCTTGGGCAGCATGTTTAATTTGCAATGATAGTCCTTGAATTGAAAGTAATTTCAATTACTCCCAATTTCAAGTACTAAAATGCAATTTAGCATGTAATTTGTGCAATTGGGCAATTTGTGCGAACAATTAGGACAAATTGAAGTGGGGGACAATCAGATTGAATGTCAAGATCCTTAAAAATGCAAAAAATTGCAAATAAAAAGACTCAATTGATATTTTTCTCAAATTCAATCATATGTGTTACAAAGGAACACCTAAAATTGAATCCTATTTTGGATTTTTTTCAAGGTCAAAAAGAAAAGGGATTTAAAATAAAAATATTGGCTATTTTTTCATATTTTTGTGACCTCAAATGTTATTTTTCTTGATTTTTTTTAGTTTTTTCCTAATTTCTGAAAATATTAAAAAATGTAAAAATATGAAAAATTATTTTTTTATTCAAAAATGTTTCCTTAGGCTTGGTCAAGGCCACCAAAGTTGATTTTGCAATTTTTTGACTTTTTATGAATTTTCCATGAAGTAACCAAAAAAGGTTGATCCAAAATTAGGTGTCAACAGCTGCCCCTCTTTGAGAGGAATCTCGTGAGAGGTTTCTCTCAAAGACAGGTGACACCCAATTCTAGATCGACTCTACTGGGAAATAAAAAAATGAATCTTGACATCTAATCTTTCTTGAATTGTTGGTGAATGTTCTGTTCATTTCGTTTTATCTTATGTGAGAGAGAGAGGCTGGATAGAGATACTTCACCTGTTACTTACCTGTTGATCACCTGCCTGATGCTCGTGTGGCATGCGCGGTGTGTGGCGGGTTCAAGTGAATACCTAGGGATTCGTCTTTTGAATATCCTAGGGCGGTTAAACTCTAGCCTGTATGGTAGGCCGTACCAGAATGTGATTCCTATATTTGATAGGAACCTGTGAATGACGCACCCAGCCTCTTAGGGATTGTCAGAAGTTTTGATCCGTATGGTGGATCAGACCATGAATAGGACTCCTTTCTGTTAGGAACATATGGATGACGCACCCAATCTCTTAGGGATTGTTAGGGGTTTTGATCCGTATGGTGGATCGGACCATGAATAGGACTCCTTTCTGCTAGGAACCTATGGATGACGCACCCAGTCTCTTAGGGATTGTCGAACATTTTGATCCTTCAGGGGGATCAGGTCGAGAATAGGACTCCTCTCTGCTAGGGACCTATGGATGACGCACCCAGTCTCTTAGGGATTGTCGAACATTTTGATCATATATTCTAAAGAATTAACTAGGATTTATACAAATGAGGTGTGCCTAACCCTTTAGGCTTCACCAAATGGGCTATTCTGGGTTTAGGGGTTACCTAGAACCTCTCAGAAAGCAGACTTTGTCAACAGTTTTTGATCCTATATTCTAAGGAATTAACTAGGATTTATACAAGTGAGGTGTGCCTAACCCTTAGGCTTCACCACAAGAGCTATTCTGGGTTTAGGGGTTACCTAGAATCTGAGAGAGGTTGTGTTCTTCTGGGATTTGGAGTTACCAGGAATCTTGCGGAAGCTTGAACTTGAAAGTTATTCTTCACAAAAGAAGTAGCATTTTGAAGTCTGGGGATACCAGGGGTCCTACAGAAGCTTGAACATGTAAACTCTTTCTTACCAAGAGAGGTTGTGTTCTTCTGGGATTTAGGGTTACCATAAATCCTGCATAAGTTTAGACATGTAAATTGTTTCTTACCAAGAAAGCCACAAGCCATTTTGGGAGCCAAAGTCATCAAGAATCTTGTAGAAACTCCAATCTGAAAATTTTCTTAGCAAAGGCACATCAAAGGTCTTTAAGTGATATTTGATGTCAAACTGACAGCACTTTATGACTTATATCATAGTCATGAAAAATTTCAATGAATGCATTACGATGCTGGAGGTTATCCAAAACACCTTGCAACATACAGAAGTGATCCAAAATCCCTTGTGAGGAAAGTTTGAATCAAACAATCTGAAATTACCCACATGAGTCTGGTTAAAACGTCCATTGGAGTATTCTTATCAAAAGGGACTTCTCACCATTTTTTAGATAATGGTCTTTCACCAAGAATGCACTTTGAATTTTCTATCAAACCTGCGCCTAGGGTTCAGGATCATTCGCAATGCATACACCTCGATCGATACGGAGGACTTCCAGGGGACCGTAATGTTGGGCTTGGTCAACGGTTTTCAAAGGAGGACTTGCGTGCAAGTCAAGGCTTTCGAAGAGAAGTCTTCAATGTTTGCTCAAGGTTTACAAGTCAAGAAACCTGCAAAATGAGAAAGAAATAATCTTGCTCGAACTTCTTCGAGCTAAGCTTAGACATTAAACCCTATGCCAATCCAAGTGCTTTAATCAGAAAAGGCTTTTCAGGGTTGTAACGTAGGTAGGATTGGGGACCGAAAAAAGGCTTGTTTTTTGCCCAGAATATGCGAAGGGTTTAACATTGGTGATCACTGCAAGTTTGCCGCCGATCTTGTCCCTTCTGGTTCAAAGAGCGTCTTCAGTCTTTGAAGTGCATTGATAGTCTTTGAAGAGCATTGTCAGTCTTCGAAGCGCACATTTGTCTTTAGAGAATATCTGTTTCATGTTGAGACGGCGTCAACACCTTGTCTATGCTTTCATCATCTGAGTGTGACATGATTGGGAGCATCTTTCGCAGTCCAGCTCCCTTGGAATTTTCTTTTACAACCAGATCTCACTAGTGACCTGTACAAAGGTATCATGCCATCTTTTGGCATTTACAAGATCAAACACATGATTCACAAGTGTAGAAGTATTTGGACGGGCATTGACCTTGCTTTTACCAGGCACTTTGCTTTTTCTTAATGCCCAGAATCGGATTTTTTTCTCTCCTTTTTTTTTATCTTTTGTCGAAATCCCTCATTTTCTTTTCTTTTGGGGACCAGAATTTTTAAATGAGTGTGCTAGGTGTACAACTTGAATCTCAGCACTCAAACATTAGTCCAGGAATTTTTACAAATCATATCTTTCGAATTTTTTTTGCTCTTGAAGTGACGTTGCTTTCGTCTTGGAATATGCAATGATCACCAACGAGTTTACGAAACGAAGTACAGGCTCAACTGGGCTGTGCAAAGGGTAAAAGTGTATATGATAGAGAAACGAATGCTTTTCATCATCCTAAAGCACCTGAATTACCATAGAAGTTAAAATGACAAGCAACACACGAAGATTGATGCAAGTCAGAGCAAGAAAACTTCTAACCATTTACCTCCTGATACCGCTGGACGTACCTCCAGTTTGCCCCATTGTGGGGTGGTTCTTGACAGGGGTAAAGAATGAAACCGTCGTTCAAAGGGTAATCAATGGTTGCCTGTAGTGTTTATGATAGAGAAACGAATGCCTCCGTCGTCTCAATCCGTGTAATCACTGCGAATAACCCTTACGCCCGTAGGTCAAGGTCTCGCTATCCTTACCATTCCACTCATCTCTCAAGTGTGTATAGGATATGTTTAGATCAGGCTGGCCTCTTGTCTCAGGAAACATCCTTTTAAACAGTTCTAAACAACTCTTGTTGGAAAAGTTCATTTCGCTCTCTCCGAAACTTTAACCTCTAAGGGGATTTATGATGCACAATGCATATTTCAATCATGTTCAGATAACCTCCAAGTTTAAACATGAATGCTAAGGGCATGACTGTGAGAATTTTGCGTCTTCTAGTCATGAGAATTGAATGCATGCTATATTCCAAGAAGCCTTCAAGTTCTAGCGATAGGGATCCTAACAGTCTTAAAACCTAAGAGATTGGGAAATGAATACTTACCTACCCAGCGTGGCTAGGGATCCCTGAAAAAATATAAAAGGAATATGTTGGTGTATGCTCTCGAATTTCAGAAAATTAGAACGATACACCTTACCCTTGATCATGCGTTCCAATGGGAATCCATAAATTCATGCAAATCTGACCACCACGCCGTTAGGTCTCCTTGATCATGCATTCCCATTGAATGCCAATGCGAAGATTACATAAATCAGCCATTTTGACCTTTGGCGATGATGCATTCGTCTGATTGGGGCAATGAATCCTGCTCAATGGCTTCATTCATTTTGGAGCGTGCCCCTGTGCCATTCTTTGCAGTTTCCTGCTCTTCGTTTTGCTGTCTGCTGTCTTCATCAGACATTCCTGGTATTTTCCATCGAGGACCTTGCTTCCTTGGGTCCTGCAATATTGAACACATGCTAATGTATGCGTGGATGCATGATATGCTTATGCAATGACTATTATGATGACTCGGCTCAATCCGGGATGAGTCATATAATCGAAATCTGATTTTATTTCAAGGGTAATACTTCTTCACAGCATCTGAGTTTACAAGGTGCCCCAGTTCTTCTCCTTCGGATTTTTACAAGAATCAATGCTCCTCCAATGAGAATCTTCTTGATAATGTAGGGGCCTTCGTAATTCGGGGTGAATTTACCTCCCGGATGGATATTACTCGGCAAAGTCTTCCTAATTACCAAGTCATTCACTTCGAAATTTCTGGTCTTGACATTTCGGTTAAACGTCCTGGCTACCCTCTTCTGGTAAGTTTGTCCATGACAAATGTCTTTAAGACGCTTCCCGTCTATTAAATTCAATTGTTCGTATCTGTGCTTGGAATACTCTGGCTCGGAGAGTTTATCCTCTGACAAGATTCTCAAAGAGGGAATCTTAACTTCCACGGGTAGAACTGCTTCCGTCCCAAACACCAGACTGTAGGGAGTTGCCCTTGGAGAAGTTCTGATTGACGTTCGGTAAGCCATTAAGGCGAAGGGCAGCCTTTCATGCCAATCCCTGTAGTTTTCTGCTGTTTTAGCCAAGATTCTTTTGATATTTTTGTTGGCTGCTTCCACTGCCCCATTCATCTGTGGGCGGTAGGGGGATGAATTCAGATGTCGAATACCAAAGTGATCCAGTAGACCATTGACAATCTTGTTGTTCAGGTTAGACCCATTATCTGTGATGATCGTTTGAGGGGTACCATACCGGGAGATGATGTCTCTTTTGACGAATCTTGCCACATTTCTTGCAGTGACGTTCTTGTAAGAACTGACTTCTACCCATTTCGTGAAATAATCAATCGCTACCAGGATGAAGCGATGACCGTTTGAAGCCACAGGATTAATAGGTCCTATCATGTCTATCCTCCACATAGGGAAAGGCCAAACTTTCAGACATTTGGTGTAGTTAGTTTGGGGGTGCATTGATTTTATCACCATATATTTGGCATTGGTGGCATGACCGGACATGCTGGCAGCAGTCTGATTCGATGGTCATCCAAAAATAGCCAAGCCGCATGATCTTCCTGGCGAGGACGTGGCCGTTCATGTGAGGCCCACATATACCTTCATGGATCTCTTTCATGAGAATATTTGCTTCCTTGGCATCTACGCACCTCAACAGAGTAGAGTCAAACGACCTTTTGTATAGAATTTGTCCGCTGAGGAAGAACTTGCTGGCCATCTTGGTTATGTATCTCCGGTCTCCTGGGTGGCATCCTTCAAGAAACTCCCCTTTTGAAAGATAATTCTTGATGTCATAATATCATGGTTCCCCATCAAATTCTTCTTCGATTAGCATACAATAAGCTGGCCTTTCAGCTATATTGATCCTTAGGGGTTCTATATCCAACCCTCCATTTGTTTGCAACATTGAGGCAAGGGTGGCTAACGCATCTGCAAATTGATTGTGGGATCTCGATAGGTACTCGAATGACACTTCTTCAAATTCGAGTGTTAATTCCTCAAGGTATTCATGATAAGGGATGAGCTTTGCATCTTTCGTCTTCCACTCTCCCTGTGTCTGTAGAATGATGAGCATGAAATCTCCAAAAACTTACAATCTAGGTATCTTCATAGAAATAGCCAATCGTAGGCCTAGAATGCATGCCTCATATTCAGAGATGTTGGTGCAAGGAAAAGTTATTTTTGCCGCCACAGGGTAATGTTGATCATCAGGGGATATCAGTACTGCCCCAGTGCCTGCCCCTGATAGATTAACAGCACCATCGAAATACATAACCCACTTGTCTTCTGCTAAGTTGAGAATTTGACCTTTCGTGCTTGTTACTTCAGGAGACTTACCGTTTGACGGGTTTTCTGCTAGCATGTCAGCTATAGCTCTTCCTTTTACTGACTTTTGTGGAGAGCAATTGATGTCAAATTCAGACAGCATCACTTGCCATTTTGCTAATTTCCCAATTAAAGCGGGTTTCTCCAAGAGGTACTTGACAGGATCGTTCTCTGTTATGAGCTGAATGTGGTGGTGTAGGGTATACTGCCTTAGTCTACGAAGTACCCATACTGCTGCTACACATGCCCTTTCAACTGGTACGTATTTTGCTTCAGATGGCGTGAATTTCTTACTTAGGTAGTAGATGGCCCTTTCTTTACCCTCTATCGGGCTTGTTTGGGCAAGTGAGGCTCCTAAGGATTCCAGCTGTATAGTCAGATATAAGGTCAATGGATGACCAGGAATTTGTGGCACGAGCACCGGCGGTGTGATCAGATAATTCTTGATCATTTGGAATGCCCTGCTGCATTCAGCATCCCATGTTACTTTCGCGCCTTTCTTAAGCAATTTGAAGATTGGCTTAGCCACATCAGACAGTTGATTGATAATTCTGGCAATATAGTTCAGTCTCCCCAGAACGCTTCTTACTTCTTTTACCGTGGAAGGAGTTGACAGATCGTGGATAGCTTGAATCTTTGAAGGATCAATCTCAATGCCCCTGTTACTAACTATGAACCCAAGAAGTTTCCCAGATCTTGCCCCAAACATACATTTGTTAGGGTTCAACTTTACCTTATATTTATGCAGGTGCTCAAATAATTTTCTTAACACCTGTACGTGATCTTGCCCTTTCTTGGATTTGGCGATCATGTCATCGACGTACACTTCAATTTCTTTGTGGATCATATCATGGAATAATGTGACCATGGCCTTCTAATAGGTAGCCCCAGCGTTTTTTAATCCAAAGGGCATGACTTTGTAGCAAAAGTTCCCCCAAAGTGTGGTAAAAGTAGTCTTTGGTTTGTCTTCTTGTTTTATGAAGATTTGGTTGTATCCCGAGAATCCATCCATAAACGAGAATAATTCATAACCTACTGTGCTATCCACCAACACATCAA
The DNA here is from genome assembly GCA_021437785.1 of Rhodomyrtus psidioides. Taxonomy (NCBI): domain Eukaryota; kingdom Viridiplantae; phylum Streptophyta; class Magnoliopsida; order Myrtales; family Myrtaceae; genus Rhodomyrtus; species Rhodomyrtus psidioides. Next base: position 1,453,962 of record JAILYB010000143.1, on the reverse strand, counting down.
TGTGAGGAAGTAGAAAATCATCTTATGGGCTTGCTCTATTCAGATCTCAGTAATCCACGCAGATCCGAACTCTACCATCCTTCTTCATGATGGGGACTATATTTGCAATCCAGTCTGAGTATGGGATAGCTTCAATAAAGCCTACCCCAAGAAGTTTCATGACTTCTTCCTTAATTTTGTCTTCCAACTCGGCCTTCATCCGTCTGCTGCCTTGCTTGACAAGTTTGATACTGGGATCTGTGGGTAAGGCATGCTCCACGATCTTAGGATCTAGGCCTGGCATATCAGCGTAAGACCATGCAAAAATGTCTTGATATTCTTTTAATAACTCTGTGAACTCGAGCCTTTCATTTCGGGATAAATGCCCGCCGATCTTGACCTCTTTGATATTCATGGAGTCTCCCAGATTAACAATGATTGGTTCTTCTGAAGTAGGAGGCGTCGATTCCTCAAAGACATTCCAATCTCTGCGGATAGACGCATAACCCTCGTCTTCATCTTCCTCAATGCTATAAGAATGGTTACTAGAGAAATCCGAATCTCGTAACAACCCGGTATGCATGTTTGAGATGATATGCCTGAAATGTCATGAGTATGGTTAGTTCGTACTCCATAAGAATGACATGCATGATCATGGAAAATCTTTTCGAAAGAGTTTTCGAAATAGGTACAGGTATAAACGGGATTAATCCTCATGTCATTGGATATCCTGGCCCCAAGGAAATCTCTTTGGAAATCAGGAATCATAAGGCAAATCAGGCCTCAAGCTTCTGTGCAGAAGACTAGTATCATCATTGGGCTGATTCGTGGTTCCATATGTCCTTAACAAAATATGTATGGTTTTATTGAATGCAAGATGGGCCGCATTACAAGATGTGCTATTTGGACCAACGGCCGGAGATCCAAAGGCGTTTCCCTATACGTACAATAAGGAAAGAAAATGCGACAAAATGCAAAAAGTTCTAAATGCAGTATTTAAAGACAAGGCAAGAGTCTCGTTACTCAGAGGAAGTGAGCTTCATTATCTAACCACTCCATGATGACATTCACAGAGTCATCTTTGAGAAAATGATTTGTCAGATCTGGTTCTATCGGTGAAGTGACATCTTCTTCGGACAACCATTTAGAGTTCTGGTTGAAGTAGGCATTCAAAGGATTATTGAACATTCGAAACCTGCCTTTCCAAGTTGGAGAACCGATGAGCGAGTTATTCGGGTTGTTTCGGCCTCCCCGACGTCCCAGGCTTTTGCCTCGACCTTGGCCTGCTGCTTCCGGGACAGATTCATTCATGCGATACTCCTGATACCCCAAGCCCTTTCTATGCGGGTTAGCTTTTAACTGCAGGGGGCATTTATCCCTTGACTGTGTTTACCCAGACCTTTTCTAGGATCAAACCCATATGCCAGTAGCATCTTGGCTGGTAAAAGATTGGCTTCTGAGATGTAGGAGGTTCTTAACCTTGTCCCTGTCGGGGTATGAACTTGGCTACCAGTTCTAGGGAATGATAGCTTGCTTCTGTTTTTACTTCGGGTTCAACATAGGGAATGGCACTGTTCTGGTATATCTGGAGGTCGACTTCTCCATGTATGGTAATCACCTTCCCATCCACTACAAAGCGTACTTTTTGATGCAAGTTCGAAGGGACGGCTCCTGCTGTATGGATCCAAGGCCTTCCCAGCAAGAATCCGAATGCACTGGGCAGATCCATTACTTGGAAGTTTATAGAGAATTTTGTCGGGCCAATGAATACGTCCAGCTCAATCTCACCCACCACAGTCTTCTTCATTCCGTCGAAAGCTCTCACAGCCGTTTTGGATACCTTAACCGTTTCCTCATTGATTCCCAAACTTCTTAAGGTAGCCAAAGGGCAAATATTGAAGGCTGATCCATTGTCGATCAATACATGTGCCACTCTTTTCCCGTTACATTGCGCGGAGATATATAAGGCCTTATTGTGCCCTCTTCCTTCCATGGGGAAGTCCTCGTCAGAGAAGCTCAATTGGTCTTTTAAAAGGATCGCCCCCACAAAGTCCCCTAATTGTACATCGTTAATTGTTTCAAGGACATGTACTTCGTTGAGTATTTTCAACAGTGCGTTCTTGTGCTTCTCTAAGTTGATGAATAAATCTAGCAAGGATATTTGAGCTGGCATCTTCCTTAGCTGCTCTATTACTACGAACTCGCTGGTTTTGATGATTGATATGAGCTTTTCGGCGTCCTCCTTAGAGACTTCCTTTTTTTCGGATTCGCCTTCCCTAGGGGCGTAAAATCGACCAGACCTCATTACCGCGTTTATTTCTTTAGTCCCATAGTCCCAATGGACTGCTTTAGGATCGTATTCTTCTACTGGAGGGACTTCTATAGTTACAGTCGTCTGATAAGACGTCTCTGGTTCAGCCGTGTTGTCTGCTTCTTCTTGCGGCAATTGAATCACAACAGGCTGGACTAGGTAGTCCTTCACCTCGCTCAGGCTATCAAGTTCTTACAATCTGATTACCACTGTCGTAGCGACTTCGACCATTGATACGGTGTCGTCAAGCCTTTTTGAAAAAAGTTCTTCCACGTCCTTCGAGGTCTCTGGTTGAGAGAGATCATCCATACCATCCCATCCGTCTGGTATGATGTCCTCAATTTTATGATAAAAGCTGGGAGGGGTTGAATATTTCACTTTGAAGTTGTACCCTCCGAAATCTTAACCAAGGTTGTCTACAATTTCGCCCTTTTCCAGCGCGTTGGCCATAAATTTGCGGTCTGCTAGACTTCGTCTCTTGGCTTCCAGTTCGTCCTTTTCGAATTCCTCTTCTGACTGAGTGACCGGCTTGAGACTGTCTACCAGATTCTCGTATGGGATATCCCAGGTGCTACCATGTTCTGTTTTGATCACGAAGTAGCTTCCTTTCAAAGATAATGAAGCTTCAACTCCTTCGAATTCATCATTGGTGATATCGGACATTATCCCTAAGCTCATCATTTTGGCAATGCATAGTTTCTTTTTGTCAGCAGAGATCTCTCCTGCTTTTGGGTATGACGAAGCGGCTGCCAGTAAGTCGGTCAGCTTAGGCATGTCTATCTTCAGCTTAAGACAGTCTTCCTCCACTTCAGCAAATATTGCTCCTACTGCTTGATGATCTGGAAGTGGGTTTTCTTGTACATTTGGGGTCATATTGTCAAACTTCAGAATATGACTGTCAATCAGAGCTTGCACCTTCAGCTTAAGGATATAATAGTTGTCCACATTATGTCCTCTCTCGCCCATGTGGTAGACACAGGTTTGGTTCTCGTCAAAGCCAGGATATTTAACAGGGTTTGCCCTATGAGGTTCTTTTGCCACCAGGCGTTGCTCTAGCAGCACTGGGAGCAACTTGGATAAAGGCCTCAGGAGCTGAGAAAATTGCTTCTGGGGTTGCCTTCTTCTAGGCTCTTGTACTTTCGGTGTCGACCAGGACGATCCTCCTTTGGTCTGATTAGAATTGCCAAATGGCTTGGGCTTGTGGGGTTCCGGTATAAATACTATGTCAAGCCCGGCTTCTCTCTCCTTTTTCAAGGGATACTGCTTCCTAGTAGAAGCTTCATGAGGCCTTCTTTCTCTGAAGGCTCATTCTAGCATTTCAGCAACCTTAATCAAGTGTGCAAACGTTTGACATCCAGAAGTATTTAGCTTGTCAAAGTACTCGTAGGGGAGTGCCTTTAGGAATAAATCAATCAGCTCCTCCTTTGGGATTGACGGCTTTACTTGGGTAGCTAAGGCTCGCCACCTCTGGGCATATGTCCTGATTGATTCGCCTCTCGCCTTTGAAGTTCGTAGAAGGTTTTCTCTTGTTGGAGCTGGAGCTGTAGCTGTGTTGAACTTGTACTGTCTGAGGAAGTCTTCTGCAAGATCCTCCCAACCGTCATAATCTTCTAGGTCTAGCTCAATGAACCAAGCCAGAGCGGCGCCAGCCAAACTCTCTTGGAACGTGTTCATTAACAGTGGAATGTAATCCGAATAGTGTGCCATCTTGCGCAGGTAATACTTGAGGTGAGCACGGGGACAGCCTGTGTCGTTATACTTTCTTACGAATTCTGGCTCCTTATAGTCAGGAGGAGTCTCTACTTTAACAAAAGGAGATATTTTGTTGAAGCGAGCTAACTCGTAACCTTGGCTGTTCAAGCACTCCTCGATCTTGGCCAACCTTCTAGCCTCTGCTTCGTTTTTCACAGTCTGCTTCCCCTTCTCCTCCTTCTCGAGGTTGATAACAACAGGTGAGGCTTTTTGTTGTGACCGGCTGTTTGGTTCATGGATGTCCTCCTCTGCATGTTGGGTATCTCTCGTCACCTCCTTATCTGTTGTATCAGGTAAAAAAGAAGGACCTGTGTTGTTCTGGTTATGACCCGTTGTTTGTTTAGCTTGGGTAGCTTCCAGCATTGCCTTGATGTCTGCCATCATAGTTGCTAGGGTGGTCATCTGAGATTCCAACATGCCCGCACGCGGAGTCAATTCTTGTCTTAAGGCGAGTTCGGAAACGATGTGTTGGCAATTCCGTGATGAGAGTGTACCTGTTTCAGAAGGATTCCCAATGAGTATTTCTTCTGTCTTTGAAAAAAGGGAAGCAGCTAATTCTTTCAGTTACATGCTTCTTGTCAGTAGATGAGAAAAAGGGCTACCTCGTGAGCCTTAGTCTCATGTAAGTAGTTCTTTTAATCATTTTCTGACAAGAATTCATGAAATTAAAAGAAGCGTAATTTCTGACGATAGTTTTTATGTATTCGCAAAACATGTTCACATTTATGCTCATGTGTCCAAAATAGCATCACACAGAAATGAGAATGTATGAGAAGTGTTGACACCTAAATTTTGATCAACTTTTTTTTATTTTTTTTATTTTTTTATTTTTATTTTGAAAATTCATAGAAAATCCATAAAAAGTTGAAAAAATTGAAAAATCAATTTTGGTGACCTTAGCCAAGCTAAATGAACCATTTTGACCAAAAAAATAATTTTCATAATTTTCATTTTTTTATATATATTTTCGAAAAATACAAAAAAAAAAGAAAAAAAGAAAAAGAAAATCAAGAAAATCAAGAAAAATAATATTTGAGGTCACAAAGATATATAAAAATAGTCGGTATTTTTATTTTTATTTTATCTATTTTCTAACCTCATAAATAGTAAAATTCAGGTTTGATTTTAGGTGTTTTCTGATCACCATAAAATTGAATCTGGCAAAAATATTAGTAATGATTAAAAGGAAAAGGAGTGAAAACATCATCATTCAAAAGGAAAAGGAAACTAATCATTTTGTCTTTTCTTTTGATTATTTTATTATTATTCTTACTTTTTAATATTTTATTTTATTATTATTTTATTATTATTTTATTTTTTATTATTATTCACTCACCTTTTCCCTCATCCGTCGCTGGCTTCTTCTCCCCCCGCGACTTCATCTTCTTCTTCTCCTTCCTCTTCTTCCTCTCCCGTAGCTTCTTCTTCTTCTTAAAAATAAAATGGAATCCTCACCTTCGTGCACTATTTTCCTTCGCCTTCGACCCTTCCGCCGTCGTCGCTAGCCGTCGTACCTCAAAGCCGCCGTGAATAACCCAAGACCCGCGGCCTCCACCCGTTTCGGAGTTTGGTTCGGGATTGTTTCGGATCGGGCCAAATCCGTCATCGCCAAAGCGCGCTATCGCCTCCGGCGACAGCCCCGGAGTCCTACCTCCTCCCTCGGAGCTTATGGAGCCTACGCGCCGCTGGTGGAGCCCAGAAACAGCCTCGGGTCACCACCCCGTCGTCGGAGCGTATCCGGACGTGTCGGAACGTGTCCGGACGTGTCGGAGCGTGTCCGGACGTGTCGGACGTGTCGGAGCAGTGTCGGAATAGTGTCGGAACTGTGCATGAACAGTGTCGGAACAGTGCATGAACAGTGTCGGAACAGTGCATGAACAGTGTCCAATTTTTAATTTATTTTTATTTTTTTTTATTTTTTAGTCTTAATTTGTGAAATTGACTATCGACATTCTAATGGCGATCGACAGGTAACGGGCATGGGGATGGTCGCAGGCTGGGGCTGGGCGATTGAAAGCTGGTGTCCAATCCGGTATGTTTTACGTACCCGATCCGTATATCAGGATTATTTTTCTAAAATATTGCATTTATAGACTTGATTTGTATGTATTTGTTTCAGTCTAGTGGTTAGCTTATTTATCTGGTTGAGTGTTATCTATTGTCAAAGACATGCTTTTTGTTAAAATATTTTCTGAAAATATAAAAAAAATATTAATGAATCAAAAATGCCAAAAAAATGGAAAAATTAAAGAAAAACAAAAAAATTGAGAAAAATTGCAGAAAAATTCTAAAAATTGTCCAAGGCTGAAAATGACAAAAAATTGATTTGTTTTCATTTTTGGGATTTTCTCCCATTTAATCCAAAATGGCGATTCCACCCCTCAAAGGGTAAATCGTCTTTGATATTCTAATGAATTGTGGAAATTGCTTAGAATTTGGTGATGGGCCAGATGGGTGGTTAAACCTTATGTCTAAGATTTCCACATTTCATTTCCATTTTTAGAAAATGACGATTTTACCCTTCGAATGGTAAATCGGTTTCTAAAATTCCCGAAAATCACGAAAATTGCCAAAAAAACAGGAAATGGGTCAATTGAGTGACCAAACCTGTTTTGACTCCGGATTCATTCCGAAATGATGATTTTGTCCTTTTTGGGCAAATTGTCCCCTTTGTCTCAAAATTACGATTTTGCCCCTGATGGGCAAAATCATGTCTAAATCATTCCTAAGCCTGATTGATGCTTCTCTAGGCCAATATGGCCTTATTAGGAATGCCATGTGATTTATTTGTACATTTGAATTCATTGATTTGTGCACTTTATTATTGATTGTGATTGCCAGGATAGTCATTCCTATCTGCATGAACTCCTAGATTTAGGACTCGTACCCCACTCATCTGTATGAAATCTTAAGTCAGAAAACTCAGTCAACTTAGGTACCGAAAGGGCGTCAACTCTGATAGTTGACGTAACTAAGTCCCCGAACCCATTTCCCCGGTTATTGCAGAATTGAATAGAAACTCCCGACTATTCAATAGGGTGGTCCAATCATACCCTCCAAAAAATGATTGGTGGCGACTCCATGACATCCACACTTAGCACATATCACTAGACCACACTGAAGGTCGACTACGCATACCTCCGTTGCGATTTGGGTAACGGGCCTTGGGAGAGGCCCGCGTCCGACTAGACTGGACGGCCCATTAGCCCTCGAGAGCCCATGGCGAAATTCGAGAGGGTCGCGACAGACTGGCGACTCCGCTGGGGACTTTAGAGAACTTGAGCCGATTAAAAAGGTGATTGATTTTTCTAACATGTTTTATGCAGATGCTCTTCAAGGTGAGGTACGTACTTTAACCCTTGAGGTGTTAAATGTTTTTGCAGATTTGAGAAATAAGGGGTGGAGTACTTGTTAACTCTGTTTTATGCAGGTTGGGCGTAGGAATGAATGATTGTGTGTATGTTTTATATTGAAGCGGTGATTGTTAAATAAGATGCATGTTTATCGCTTTATCACGACACCGAAAATACACACAACCGCGCCTAAAACCCCGGGCGCCGCCTATAGGAAAACAATAGAATGGATTGAAAATGGAATCTCCGTGAGGAAAAACACGGGGTAATCCACTTTTCAATTCCGCTCACTTCGAACTATGGATCGAGTCCCAATGCAACGATAGCTGTGCAATGGAATCAGCTCTTTCTAGAACTCGAGGTGGGAACCTTGACCTTAGGTGCCAAATCCTTTGATTTTTAGAAGTTTTATCCTCCCTTGTCTCATGTGCATGTCTTTAGATGGTTGGTATATCTAAAACCACCTAAAAAAAAAAAAATCGGTGATCCTGGAGTTACATCTCGAAGATTGGAACTGGGGCATCTCCAAGTGTTCGGGCCACATTCCTTTGATTGATTTGACATTCTTAGTCCTCTTGTATAAAATTAATTTTGCTGAGATCCTCTATATCTCGTCCCGTAGATTGATTGTATTAGGGATCTATTTGTATTGTATACATCTTGATAAGGCTCATTTCTATCGAAAATGGGGGCAAATTCCCCAAACCCGTGGAGCATAGTGGAATTCGTCCCTTCAGTGCAAAACACATTGGGCCGCAGAGCCACTCGTTTGGTGAAAAGACGTATCGTTCCTAATTGATTTTTAATCAGATCTGGGGATAAGTTTTTCTCCATTCTTTTTATCTCAGGACGTCTCTCCTCTGACAAAGTCAATAGACGCAATAACAGAGTCGTCCGCATCAGAATCAAACCCCAAGATACGAATTTGGGTGAACGGTAACCTTGTATCGTTCCAATTTGGTCTTCCAAGACCACATGCCTAACGTGAGTTTTTACTCATTTTACAGGAAGTTGTTGGCGCTGAAAGCCTCAAATGAAAATAGCACGCTAATAGGGAGGCGAATAGAATCATTGGACTTAGAAGTCATGATTCCAGGAGATGGTCTTTGATTATAAGACCTAGTGGATGGTAAAAAGTATCGCTCCTACGTCACATGCTTTGACATGCATTTTGATAAAATCTTCTTTTTTTCCTTGAATAAAAGGAACCTTGAAGAATGGCGCTGAAGTGCGCCCAAAAACACAAATGGATCTTCTCTGGGGCAAATTCTTGAGAAGGATTCGTCGCCCAACCAGATGGGAGATCAAGGACACAAGATAGAGGGCCAAATTATGCAAGCCGCGCGTGTGTGTTCAAACGGAAACACAAAACAAGAACAAGGCGGTATCGTTCCAATTTGTCTTGAATTTTGGAACGCAAACTGACACCTAATTCCCTTCTTTGACAGGGGCTCGCCATCAAGGCGAAACAGGTTTTCACATCCCGTGTATTACCCAATGGAACACATGACCAAGGGTAAGATGTATCGTTCTAATTTATTGAAAAATTCATGAACGTACAATAACATGTTTCTTCCGCATTTTCAGGGATCTCCAGCCGTGACGGGAAGGTAAGTATCCCTTTTCCCAGTTAGCTGGAGATAAAAAAAAATGTCAGAATCCTTTCAATAATCATGCCTAAAAAGGATATAGATTTTTCAATGCATCGATATTCATGATTTAAAACAGGAGGTTGTTTGAACATGAATAAAACATGCATGGGGCATCGTAAGATTCCCTTGAGGGGTAAATTTTTGGAGAAAAAGAAAGAGATTTTTCCAATCAAAAATTGTTCAAAACTTCCAGAAGGACGTTTTCTCAAAAGACGAGAGGCAAAGCCTAATCCAAACACGTCCTATACACACTTGAGAGAGAAGTGGAGCGGATCAAATAGTAAAATCTGGACCTACGGAAGTATGGACCATTCGCAGCGATTACATGGGTTGGGACGACGGAGGCATTCGTTTCTTATCCCCAAACACTACAGGTGACCATTGACAACCCCTTCGAACGGCGGTTTTCATTCTCAACCCTGTCAAGAACCACCCCACACCGGGGCAAAATGGAAGTAAGTCCAGCTGCATCAGGAGAAAATGGTTAGAAATTTTCTTGCTCGGACTAATTAATCTTTGTGTGTTGTTTATATGGTAATCCAAGTGCCATAGGATGACGAGAAGCATTCATTCGTTATCCCATACACTGTATCATTTGCACAGCCAAGTTGAGCCTGCAAATTCATTTCATGAACCCATTGGTGATCATTCCAAGACGGATGTCGCACCACTTCAAAAATGGAAGAGTTCAAGACTCAGGGATTACGAAGAGAATTCTCGGACTGATATTTAAAGCATGTTTAGACTATATGTCTAACATGATCCCATGAAGATGAGAAAAAGGGGGATTTCAAAAATGAAAATGAGAAAAATCCCCGGCATCAAGAAAAAGCAAAGTGCCTAGTAAAAGCAAGGCCGATGCTCGTGCTAGTTGTTTAATTGGTCCGCAATGAAGCTGGATGGGAAAAGGGGAAATCCCTGAAGGAGCCAAATCCAAAAGGACTGCTCCCCAAATGCTATCAAGCGCAGAACAAAGACATAGAAAGAGTCAGTCTCTGAATGCAACAAGAGACGCTCTTTAAAGAGCTGGTGCACATCGCGAGATAGGTTGCGCGCCTCAAAGGCTAAAGATGCAGAAAAGAAAGGACAGGTGGCAAATCAGCAATGATCACCAATGTCAAACCCGTCACGAATTCTGGGCCAAAAATAAGCCTGTTTCGGTCCCCAATCCTACCAATGTTACAACCCCGAAACAGTCTTCTCTGACTAAGACACTTGGGTTAACATATAGCTTAGCTCGAAGAAGTACGAGCAAGATTATTTCTTTCTCATTTTGCAGGGTTCTTGACTTGTAAACCCGGAGCAGATGGTGAAAATTTTTGTTCAATGGCCTTGACTCAAAAGTGAGTCTCCCTTGAAGATCAAGAACCAAGCCCAACATTACGGTCCCGTGGAAGACCTCCCGACCGATCAAAATGTATGCGCTGCGAATGAGCCTAAAACCTAGGCACAAGTTAGTAGGGAATTGAGTGCATCCCCTACAAAAAAAAAAAAAACCACTATCGCAAAACAGGTGAGAAGACCTCATTGTCGAGAAATATTCCAATTGATGTTTTGAACAAACTCTTTTTGGAATTTTCAAACTGTTGATCCAGATTTTCCGTCCAAGGGATTTGTGATCACATTTGCATATTGCAAGAATGCTTTGGATAACCTCCAGCATCAAAATGCACATTTCATGATTAAAACTTAAAACATACGGTTTTGTCAAATGGACAGCCGTGGCCTTCCCAAAGATTACTAACGTTTTCTTGGTGAAGAAAAATCTTCCAGGCTCGAACTTCTGCAGGATTCTTGGAAACCCCAAATCCCAGAAAAACATTTGCTCCGTGGAGTGGAGCACGCAGGTTTGAACTTTCTACAGGATACCTGGAGAACACAGCTTCCAGAATGTCGTCTCAACAGACTCAACTGAAGTTTTGTCAAAATAAAATCTTTCACTGCTTCAAAACTGAATTTACGACAAATTTCGGGATCTTTCAAAAGAAGGGGTGAGGATGTGATCCCATTTCAAAATTTAGGCGGTCTCATTGGATGTGGAGAACCCTCGTCATGAGACCCCTTTTCAAAAATCAAGCAGTCCTAGCTTGACGTGGAGAACCCTCGTCCTAGGATCCCTTTTTCAAAAATATCAAACAGTCCTGGCATGACGTGGAGAACCCTCGTCCTAGGACCTCTTTTCAAATATCAAACAGTCTCATCGGACGTGGAGAACCCTCGTCATGAGACCCCTTTTCAAACCAAAACAAAGGTAGATACCGCCTGAAGGGTCAAATGAAGGTAGATACCGCCTGAAGGGTCAAATCAAAGGTAGATACCGCCTAAAGGGTCAACACAAGGTAGAAACCGCCTGAAGGGTCAAATAAAGGTAGATACCGCCTGAAGGGTCAAATGAAGGTAGATACCGCCTGAAGGGTCAACTTAAGGTAGAAACCGCCTGAAGGGTCAACTTAAGGTAGAAACCGCCTGAAGGGTCAACTCATGGTAGAAACCGCCTGAAGGGTCAACTCAAGGTAGATACCGCCTGAAGGGTCAACTCAAGGTAGAAACCGCCTGAAGGGTCAACCAATGGTAGAAACCGCCTGAAGGGTCAACCAATGGTAGAAACCGCCTGAAGGGTCAACTCAAGGTAGATACCGCCTGAAGGGTCAACTCAAGGTAGAAACTGCCTGAAGGGTCAACCAATGGTAGAAACCGCCTGAAGGGTCAATCAAAGGTAGAAACCGCCTGAAGGGTCAATCCAATAGTGAAAATCACTTAAATGGTCAACTCAATGGTCCAATCCACCATACGGACCAAAATCATTGGCAAATCTCAAATGGGACGCGTCTTCCTTAGATTCCTATCAGTTAGGAATCCCATTATGGTTTGACCTACCATACGGGTCAGAGCTTAACCTCTCTAGGATACTCTAGTAACGAGTTCCTAGAAATTCTCTTGAATCCATCAAACACCGCGAAAATCGCACAAACATCGAACAGGTAAGTGGCAGGTATGTCTCTCTATTATCTCACTCTCTCATGTCAAAATGTTTCCCCCTTCAAGAAAGAGCATACATGGACAAGCATGAAAATTGGATGTCATGACTCCTTTTCCTTTAGTTTCCCGAGTCGAGTCGATCAGGACTCAGGTGTCACCTTATCTTTGAGAGAAACCTCTAACGAGATTTCTCTCAAAGAGGGGCAGCTGTTGACACCTAAATTTTGATCAACTTTTTTTTATTTTTTTTATTTTTTTATTTTTATTTTGAAAATTCATAGAAAATCCATAAAAAGTTGAAAAAATTGAAAAATCAATTTTGGTGACCTTAGCCAAGCTAAATGAACCATTTTGACCAAAAAAATAATTTTCATAATTTTCATTTTTTTATATATATTTTCGAAAAATACAAAAAAAAAAGAAAAAAAGAAAAAGAAAATCAAGAAAATCAAGAAAAATAATATTTGAGGTCACAAAGATATATAAAAATAGTCGGTATTTTTATTTTTATTTTATCTATTTTCTAACCTCATAAATAGTAAAATTCAGGTTTGATTTTAGGTGTTTTCTGATCACCATAAAATTGAATCTAGCAAAAATATTAGTAATGATTAAAAGGAAAAGGAGTGAAAACATCATCATTCAAAAGGAAAAGGAAACTAATCATTTTGTCTTTTCTTTTGATTATTTTATTATTATTCTTACTTTTTAATATTTTATTTTATTATTATTTTATTATTATTTTATTTTTTATTATTATTCACTCACCTTTTCCCTCATCCGTCGCTGGCTTCTTCTCCCCCCGCGACTTCATCTTCTTCTTCTCCTTCCTCTTCTTCCTCTCCCGTAGCTTCTTCTTCTTCTTAAAAATAAAATGGAATCCTCACCTTCGTGCACTATTTTCCTTCGCCTTCGACCCTTCCGCCGTCGTCGCTAGCCGTCGTACCTCAAAGCCGCCGTGAATAACCCAAGACCCGCGGCCTCCACCCGTTTCGGAGTTTGGTTCGGGATTGTTTCGGATCGGGCCAAATCCGTCATCGCCAAAGCGCGCTATCGCCTCCGGCGACAGCCCCGGAGTCCTACCTCCTCCCTCGGAGCTTATGGAGCCTACGCGCCGCTGGTGGAGCCCAGAAACAGCCTCGGGTCACCACCCCGTCGTCGGAGCGTATCCGGACGTGTCGGAACGTGTCCGGACGTGTCGGAGCGTGTCCGGACGTGTCGGACGTGTCGGAGCAGTGTCGGAATAGTGTCGGAACTGTGCATAAACAGTGTCGGAACAGTGCATGAACAGTGTCGGAACAGTGCATGAACAGTGTCCAATTTTTAATTTATTTTTATTTTTTTTTATTTTTTAGTCTTAATTTGTGAAATTGACTATCGACATTCTAATGGCGATCGACAGGTAACGGGCATGGGGATGGTCGCAGGCTGGGGCTGGGCGATTGAAAGCTGGTGTCCAATCCGGTATGTTTTACGTACCCGATCCGTATATCAGGATTATTTTTCTAAAATATTGCATTTATAGACTTGATTTGTATGTATTTGTTTCAGTCTAGTGGTTAGCTTATTTATCTGGTTGAGTGTTATCTATTGTCAAAGACATGCTTTTTGTTAAAATATTTTCTGAAAATATAAAAAAAATATTAATGAATCAAAAATGCCAAAAAAATGGAAAAATTAAAGAAAAACAAAAAAATTGAGAAAAATTGCAGAAAAATTCTAAAAATTGTCCAAGGCTGAAAATGACAAAAAATTGATTTGTTTTCATTTTTGGGATTTTCTCCCATTTAATCCAAAATGGCGATTCCACCCCTCAAAGGGTAAATCGTCTTTGATATTCTAATGAATTGTGGAAATTGCTTAGAATTTGGTGATGGGCCAGATGGGTGGTTAAACCTTATGTCTAAGATTTCCACATTTCATTTCCATTTTTAGAAAATGACGATTTTACCCTTCGAATGGTAAATCGGTTTCTAAAATTCCCGAAAATCACGAAAATTGCCAAAAAAACAGGAAATGGGTCAATTGAGTGACCAAACCTGTTTTGACTCCGGATTCATTCCGAAATGATGATTTTGTCCTTTTTGGGCAAATTGTCCCCTTTGTCTCAAAATTACGATTTTGCCCCTGATGGGCAAAATCATGTCTAAATCATTCCTAAGCCTGATTGATGCTTCTCTAGGCCAATATGGCCTTATTAGGAATGCCATGTGATTTATTTGTACATTTGAATTCATTGATTTGTGCACTTTATTATTGATTGTGATTGCCAGGATAGTCATTCCTATCTGCATGAACTCCTAGATTTAGGACTCGTACCCCACTCATCTGTATGAAATCTTAAGTCAGAAAACTCAGTCAACTTAGGTACCGAAAGGGCGTCAACTCTGATAGTTGACGTAACTAAGTCCCCGAACCCATTTCCCCGGTTATTGCAGAATTGAATAGAAACTCCCGACTATTCAATAGGGTGGTCCAATCATACCCTCCAAAAAATGATTGGTGGCGACTCCATGACATCCACACTTAGCACATATCACTAGACCACACTGAAGGTCGACTACGCATACCTCCGTTGCGATTTGGGTAACGGGCCTTGGGAGAGGCCCGCGTCCGACTAGACTGGACGGCCCATTAGCCCTCGAGAGCCCATGGCGAAATTCGAGAGGGTCGCGACAGACTGGCGACTCCGCTGGGGACTTTAGAGAACTTGAGCCGATTAAAAAGGTGATTGATTTTTCTAACATGTTTTATGCAGATGCTCTTCAAGGTGAGGTACGTACTTTAACCCTTGAGGTGTTAAATGTTTTTGCAGATTTGAGAAATAAGGGGTGGAGTACTTGTTAACTCTGTTTTATGCAGGTTGGGCGTAGGAATGAATGATTGTGTGTATGTTTTATATTGAAGCGGTGATTGTTAAATAAGATGCATGTTTATCGCTTTATCACGACACCGAAAATACACACAACCGCGCCTAAAACCCCGGGCGCCGCCTATAGGAAAACAATAGAATGGATTGAAAATGGAATCTCCGTGAGGAAAAACACGGGGTAATCCACTTTTCAATTCCGCTCACTTCGAACTATGGATCGAGTCCCAATGCAACGATAGCTGTGCAATGGAATCAGCTCTTTCTAGAACTCGAGGTGGGAACCTTGACCTTAGGTGCCAAATCCTTTGATTTTTAGAAGTTTTATCCTCCCTTGTCTCATGTGCATGTCTTTAGATGGTTGGTATATCTAAAACCACCTAAAAAAAAAAAAATCGGTGATCCTGGAGTTACATCTCGAAGATTGGAACTGGGGCATCTCCAAGTGTTCGGGCCACATTCCTTTGATTGATTTGACATTCTTAGTCCTCTTGTATAAAATTAATTTTGCTGAGATCCTCTATATCTCGTCCCGTAGATTGATTGTATTAGGGATCTATTTGTATTGTATACATCTTGATAAGGCTCATTTCTATCGAAAATGGGGGCAAATTCCCCAAACCCGTGGAGCATAGTGGAATTCGTCCCTTCAGTGCAAAACACATTGGGCCGCAGAGCCACTCGTTTGGTGAAAAGACGTATCGTTCCTAATTGATTTTTAATCAGATCTGGGGATAAGTTTTTCTCCATTCTTTTTATCTCAGGACGTCTCTCCTCTGACAAAGTCAATAGACGCAATAACAGAGTCGTCCGCATCAGAATCAAACCCCAAGATACGAATTTGGGTGAACGGTAACCTTGTATCGTTCCAATTTGGTCTTCCAAGACCACATGCCTAACGTGAGTTTTTACTCATTTTACAGGAAGTTGTTGGCGCTGAAAGCCTCAAATGAAAATAGCACGCTAATAGGGAGGCGAATAGAATCATTGGACTTAGAAGTCATGATTCCAGGAAATGGTCTTTGATTATAAGACCTAGTGGATGGTAAAAAGTATCGCTCCTACGTCACATGCTTTGACATGCATTTTGATAAAATCTTCTTTTTTTCCTTGAATAAAAGGAACCTTGAAGAATGGCGCTGAAGTGCGCCCAAAAACACAAATGGATCTTCTCTGGGGCAAATTCTTGAGAAGGATTCGTCGCCCAACCAGATGGGAGATCAAGGACACAAGATAGAGGGCCAAATTATGCAAGCCGCGCGTGTGTGTTCAAACGGAAACACAAAACAAGAACAAGGCGGTATCGTTCCAATTTGTCTTGAATTTTGGAACGCAAACTGACACCTAATTCCCTTCTTTGACAGGGGCTCGCCATCAAGGCGAAACAGGTTTTCACATCCCGTGTATTACCCAATGGAACACATGACCAAGGGTAAGATGTATCGTTCTAATTTATTGAAAAATTCATGAACGTACAATAACATGTTTCTTCCGCATTTTCAGGGATCTCCAGCCGTGACGGGAAGGTAAGTATCCCTTTTCCCAGTTAGCTGGAGATAAAAAAAAATGTCAGAATCCTTTCAATAATCATGCCTAAAAAGGATATAGATTTTTCAATGCATCGATATTCATGATTTAAAACAGGAGGTTGTTTGAACATGAATAAAACATGCATGGGGCATCGTAAGATTCCCTTGAGGGGTAAATTTTTGGAGAAAAAGAAAGAGATTTTTCCAATCAAAAATTGTTCAAAACTTCCAGAAGGACGTTTTCTCAAAAGACGAGAGGCAAAGCCTAATCCAAACACGTCCTATACACACTTGAGAGAGAAGTGGAGCGGATCAAATAGTAAAATCTGGACCTACGGAAGTATGGACCATTCGCAGCGATTACATGGGTTGGGACGACGGAGGCATTCGTTTCTTATCCCCAAACACTACAGGTGACCATTGACAACCCCTTCGAACGGCGGTTTTCATTCTCAACCCTGTCAAGAACCACCCCACACCGGGGCAAAATGGAAGTAAGTCCAGCGGCATCAGGAGAAAATGGTTAGAAATTTTCTTGCTCGGACTAATTAATCTTTGTGTGTTGTTTATATGGTAATCCAAGTGCCATAGGATGACGAGAAGCATTCATTCTTTATCCCATACACTGTATCATTTGCACAGCCAAGTTGAGCCTGCAAATTCATTTCATGAACCCATTGGTGATCATTCCAAGACGGATGTCGCACCACTTCAAAAATGGAAGAGTTCAAGACTCAGGGATTACGAAGAGAATTCTCGGACTGATATTTAAAGCATGTTTAGACTATATGTCTAACATGATCCCATGAAGATGAGAAAAAGGGGGATTTCAAAAATGAAAATGAGAAAAATCCCCGGCATCAAGAAAAAGCAAAGTGCCTAGTAAAAGCAAGGCCGATGCTCGTGCTAGTTGTTTAATTGGTCCGCAATGAAGCTGGATGGGAAAAGGGGAAATCCCTGAAGGAGCCAAATCCAAAAGGACTGCTCCCCAAATGCTATCAAGCGCAGAACAAAGACATAGAAAGAGTCAGTCTCTGAATGCAACAAGAGACGCTCTTTAAAGAGCTGGTGCACATCGCGAGATAGGTTGCGCGCCTCAAAGGCTAAAGATGCAGAAAAGAAAGGACAGGTGGCAAATCAGCAATGATCACCAATGTCAAACCCGTCACGAATTCTGGGCCAAAAATAAGCCTGTTTCGGTCCCCAATCCTACCAATGTTACAACCCCGAAACAGTCTTCTCTGACTAAGACACTTGGGTTAACATATAGCTTAGCTCGAAGAAGTACGAGCAAGATTATTTCTTTCTCATTTTGCAGGGTTCTTGACTTGTAAACCCGGAGCAGATGGTGAAAATTTTTGTTCAATGGCCTTGACTCAAAAGTGAGTCTCCCTTGAAGATCAAGAACCAAGCCCAACATTACGGTCCCGTGGAAGACCTTCCGACCGATCAAAATGTATGCGCTGCGAATGAGCCTAAAACCTAGGCACAAGTTAGTAGGGAATTGAGTGCATCCCCTACAAAAAAAAAAAAACCACTATCGCAAAACAGGTGAGAAGACCTCATTGTCGAGAAATATTCCAATTGATGTTTTGAACAAACTCTTTTTGGAATTTTCAAACTGTTGATCCAGATTTTCCGTCCAAGGGATTTGTGATCACATTTGCATATTGCAAGAATGCTTTGGATAACCTCCAGCATCAAAATGCACATTTCATGATTAAAACTTAAAACATACGGTTTTGTCAAATGGACAGCCGTGGCCTTCCCAAAGATTACTAACGTTTTCTTGGTGAAGAAAAATCTTCCAGGCTCGAACTTCTGCAGGATTCTTGGAAACCCCAAATCCCAGAAAAACATTTGCTCCGTGGAGTGGAGCACGCAGGTTTGAACTTTCTACAGGATACCTGGAGAACACAGCTTCCAGAATGTCGTCTCAACAGACTCAACTGAAGTTTTGTCAAAATAAAATCTTTCACTGCTTCAAAACTGAATTTACGACAAATTTCGGGATCTTTCAAAAGAAGGGGTGAGGATGTGATCCCATTTCAAAATTTAGGCGGTCTCATTGGATGTGGAGAACCCTCGTCATGAGACCCCTTTTCAAAAATCAAGCAGTCCTAGCTTGACGTGGAGAACCCTCGTCCTAGGATCCCTTTTTCAAAAATATCAAACAGTCCTGGCATGACGTGGAGAACCCTCGTCCTAGGACCTCTTTTCAAATATCAAACAGTCTCATCGGACGTGGAGAACCCTCGTCATGAGACCCCTTTTCAAACCAAAACAAAGGTAGATACCGCCTGAAGGGTCAAATGAAGGTAGATACCGCCTGAAGGGTCAAATCAAAGGTAGATACCGCCTGAAGGGTCAAATGAAGGTAGATACCGCCTGAAGGGTCAACTTAAGGTAGAAACCGCCTGAAGGGTCAACTTAAGGTAGAAACCGCCTGAAGGGTCAACTCATGGTAGAAACCGCCTGAAGGGTCAACTCAAGGTAGATACCGCCTGAAGGGTCAACTCAAGGTAGAAACCGCCTGAAGGGTCAACCAATGGTAGAAACCGCCTGAAGGGTCAACTCAAGGTAGATACCGCCTGAAGGGTCAACTCAAGGTAGAAACTGCCTGAAGGGTCAACCAATGGTAGAAACCGCCTGAAGGGTCAATCAAAGGTAGAAACCGCCTGAAGGGTCAATCCAATAGTGAAAATCACTTAAATGGTCAACTCAATGGTCCAATCCACCATACGGACCAAAATCATTGGCAAATCTCAAATGGGACGCGTCTTCCTTAGATTCCTATCAGTTAGGAATCCCATTATGGTTTGACCTACCATACGGGTCAGAGCTTAACCTCTCTAGGATACTCTAGTAACGAGTTCCTAGAAATTCTCTTGAATCCATCAAACACCGCGAAAATCGCACAAACATCGAACAGGTAAGTGGCAGGTATGTCTCTCTATTATCTCACTCTCTCATGTCAAAATGTTTCCCCCTTCAAGAAAGAGCATACATGGACAAGCATGAAAATTGGATGTCATGACTCCTTTTCCTTTAGTTTCCCGAGTCGAGTCGATCAGGACTCAGGTGTCACCTTATCTTTGAGAGAAACCTCTAACGAGATTTCTCTCAAAGAGGGGCAGCTGTTGACACCTAAATTTTGATCAACTTTTTTTTATTTTTTTTATTTTTTTATTTTTATTTTGAAAATTCATAGAAAATCCATAAAAAGTTGAAAAAATTGAAAAATCAATTTTGGTGACCTTAGCCAAGCTAAATGAACCATTTTGACCAAAAAAATAATTTTCATAATTTTCATTTTTTTATATATATTTTCGAAAAATACAAAAAAAAAAGAAAAAAAGAAAAAGAAAATCAAGAAAATCAAGAAAAATAATATTTGAGGTCACAAAGATATATAAAAATAGTCGGTATTTTTATTTTTATTTTATCTATTTTCTAACCTCATAAATAGTAAAATTCAGGTTTGATTTTAGGTGTTTTCTGATCACCATAAAATTGAATCTAGCAAAAATATTAGTAATGATTAAAAGGAAAAGGAGTGAAAACATCATCATTCAAAAGGAAAAGGAAACTAATCATTTTGTCTTTTCTTTTGATTATTTTATTATTATTCTTACTTTTTAATATTTTATTTTATTATTATTTTATTATTATTTTATTTTTTATTATTATTCACTCACCTTTTCCCTCATCCGTCGCTGGCTTCTTCTCCCCCCGCGACTTCATCTTCTTCTTCTCCTTCCTCTTCTTCCTCTCCCGTAGCTTCTTCTTCTTCTTAAAAATAAAATGGAATCCTCACCTTCGTGCACTATTTTCCTTCGCCTTCGACCCTTCCGCCGTCGTCGCTAGCCGTCGTACCTCAAAGCCGCCGTGAATAACCCAAGACCCGCGGCCTCCACCCGTTTCGGAGTTTGGTTCGGGATTGTTTCGGATCGGGCCAAATCCGTCATCGCCAAAGCGCGCTATCGCCTCCGGCGACAGCCCCGGAGTCCTACCTCCTCCCTCGGAGCTTATGGAGCCTACGCGCCGCTGGTGGAGCCCAGAAACAGCCTCGGGTCACCACCCCGTCGTCGGAGCGTATCCGGACGTGTCGGAACGTGTCCGGACGTGTCGGAGCGTGTCCGGACGTGTCGGACGTGTCGGAGCAGTGTCGAAATAGTGTCGGAACAGTGCATGAACAGTGTCGGAACAGTGCATGAACAGTGTCGGAACAATGCATGAACAGTGTCCAATTTTTAATTTTTTAATTTTTTTAATTTTTTTAATTTTTTATTTTTTAGTCTTAATTTGTGAAATTGACTATCGACATTCTAATGGCGATCGACAGGTAACGGGCATGGGGATGGTCGCAGGCTGGGGCTGGGCGATTGAAAGCTGGTGTCCAATCCGGTATGTTTTACGTACCCGATCCGTATATCAGGATTATTTTTCTAAAATATTGCATTTATAGACTTGATTTGTATGTATTTGTTTCAGTCTAGTGGTTAGCTTATTTATCTGGTTGAGTGTTATCTATTGTCAAAGACATGCTTTTTGTTAAAATATTTTCTGAAAATATAAAAAAAATATTAATGAATCAAAAATGCCAAAAAAATGGAAAAATTAAAGAAAAACAAAAAAATTGAGAAAAATTGCAGAAAAATTCTAAAAATTGTCCAAGGCTGAAAATGACAAAAAATTGATTTGTTTTCATTTTTGGGATTTTCTCCCATTTAATCCAAAATGGCGATTCCACCCCTCAAAGGGTAAATCGTCTTTGATATTCTAATGAATTGTGGAAATTGCTTAGAATTTGGTGATGGGCCAGATGGGTGGTTAAACCTTATGTCTAAGATTTCCACATTTCATTTCCATTTTTAGAAAATGACGATTTTACCCTTCGAATGGTAAATCGGTTTCTAAAATTCCCGAAAATCACGAAAATTGCCAAAAAAACAGGAAATGGGTCAATTGAGTGACCAAACCTATTTTGACTCCGGATTCATTCCGAAATGATGATTTTGTCCTTTTTGGGCAAATTGTCCCCTTTGTCTCAAAATTACGATTTTGCCCCTGATGGACAAAATCATGTCTAAATCATTCCTAAGCCTGATTGATGCTTCTCTAGGCCAATATGGCCTTATTAGGAATGCCATGTGATTTATTTGTACATTTGAATTCATTGATTTGTGCACTTTATTATTGATTGTGATTGCCAGGATAGTCATTCCTATCTGCATGAACTCCTAGATTTAGGACTCGTACCCCACTCATCTGTATGAAATCTTAAGTCAGAAAACTCAGTCAACTTAGGTACCGAAAGGGCGTCGACTCTGATAGTTGACGTAACTAAGTCCCCGAACCCATTTCCCTGGTTATTGCAGAATTGAATAGAAACTCCCGACTATTCAATAGGGTGGTCCAATCATACCCTCCAAAAAATGATTGGTGGCGACTCCATGACATCCACACTTAGCACATATCACTAGACCACACTGAAGGTCGACTACGCATACCTCCGTTGCGTTTTGGTAACGGGCCTTGGGAGAGGCCCGCGTCCGACCAGACTGGACGGCCCATTAGCCCTCGAGAACCCATGGCGAAATTCGAGAGGGTCGCGACAAGAAGGTGTCACAATGTTTGCTTATTTTACACTTGACAGAATAGCCTATTCAAGTCTAGGACGTTTGAGGTCTAAGGTATCCTCGTCGTCCTAGTATGGACTCCCCTCTTCAGCCTGGGGCTCCTCATCCTCTGAATATGGCAGTGGTCCCATGTCTTCGGGTACGTACGGCTCTATTCCAGGTATATATGGTACGATGTATTCGGGTACGTATGGCTCGACAAGGCTCCGTCTGGTCGCTTTAAAGCGCTGAATGTATTCTGCAGTGGCTCTATGAATGTTTTCTTCACGAGTCATGTTTTCTGGCCAACTTATTTCTTCGGCTTCCGAATTCTTCAAGGAGCGGATGATGGATGTCACCTTGGCTTCAAATTGTTTCTTCTCCTCCTCCATGAGAGTCTTGCTTGGTATGTCAAAAGAAAAGATACCAGGTTGTGGTGGAGAAGGGATCCCTTGTAGCGCCCCAAACAGTCGGATCACCCTTTTCGGATAGTATGCGGTAGCGCCCGTGAATCCTAGCAAGGGGACTGGACCTTTGTCATCGCAGGCCAATTTGACTTTGCCCAGCGTTGGTAACCTTAGCCGCCATCGGAGTTGTTCCGGCCTTAGAACTTTAAGGAAGTTTTTCCACTCTATGAAGTTGAACTTAGGAATACGTGTATGTGTTCTGACAAAGGTTTTAAGAGGATGTGCATCAGGGCTGATTTCAGTGAAACCCATGCGAATGTGGAATTGTCTGATATGGGATTTGAACCACAGATACAAAAGATCACTAGAGGCTCTAAAGATTCCCTTTTTATTTTTCTTGAAGCGATTTAAGGAAAGGAAGGTTTCGGCAAGGATGATGTTTGAGTAATTCCACCCACAACAGACTTGTCTGGCTACTATAGCCATGTTGGGGTCGAAGGTGACATATGAGATTGGGAACAGCACAAAGCTGAAGAATGCCAAGACAAAGGCTCTACCAGATTTGGTCCCTTTAGTAGCAGGAAGGCGGGAAAATCGGTCTATAAGGAAAGATATGGAGATTCGTCCAGAATTGCTTTTTGCATCTGCTTTGACTTCGCTTAGGCTTGTGTCAAGGAATTCAGCCACCTGACTCAGGGGTTCAAATCCTTTGGGGGGTCGAACGAGTGTGTGAGTGAACTCAACTCCGATGACGGCACTGTACTCCTCGATAGTGGGAGTAATCTCCAGTCCTTCCATGCAGAATGTAGCGGTGGTAGGATCCCAATAGAGCATTATGGCTTGGATAAAGACAGGTGGACACTCAATCTTCAGCAGGTCCAACAGGTATCCTAGTCGTGATTCAGCATACTTCTGGCTGGCTTCGCCCATGCTATCCCACCATGATTAGAGTTCGGCCCGAGGAACTTTGAACACTTGAATATCACTTTTTCCTATCAAGTCTAAAATATGCAAATGATTTTAAAAAGTCAATCGTCAAAAATCACTTTAAAGACATGATTATGCATATTCCATGAGGTATGCATGGGCTAACTTAATTGCATAGTTCATTTTGAAGAAATGGAAATTATGACCTTTTTCAGGTCTCGAAGGCCTGACTTAGAGCCTAACTTGAATTTCAAAGAAGTGAATTATGCAATTTAGTCAGGTTCACTCAGTGACTAAAGGAAACATTAATGTCACATTCCATTGGTCAATACATGAAATGAACAAGGTGGAATGAACTTTTATTACAATCAGGATGCCTAATGAAAGAAAGGTAGAGAAAGATTCTTCAAACAAGAAAGCCATAAAAGGCCAATGGAATGTGAGGATCTAAATCACTCTTGACAGTCAGTCGGGAACTCTCCTCTAATCAAGTGTAAGGGAGTTATCTTCAATGTTCTGGTCGAAAGGTCGTAGGTCTTCTGGCCATTCACTGGTCCATGGTATGACGACTTCAGGAGCCTTCTCGGGTTTCACCTTCTTGAGCGTGATACGCTTTGGCTTTGTCTTGGTAGCAGGACGTCTTCTTTTTCCCCAAAAAGTGATCATGGGTACACTTTCTTTGATCAGTAGTTCGGCCTTCCGACGGGCATATGCCTCCCTGGCCAACTGGTTGCGACGCTGTCTCTTCACCTCCAGATAATTCTTAAACATCTCGTCTGCTTGTCGCTTGAATATGAGGTTATCGACGTAGTAGCGGGTTTGACAATCTTCCGCATATCCTAGCTTACGTCCAGTCAGTTCCCGACCATGCACGAATCTGGTGAAGTGTAGCCTTGTGTTTGGTCCAGGGCGAGTGACTTTCCTTAAGTACTCGAAGGTCACCAATTCTGTCGAGCTCTTAGGGAACAGCGACATCCTGCCCTATAACCATCGTTGTTTCAATTAGTCACTTGAGTGATTTTCATGATGCGAATGCATATGAATGTATGTAATGTATGAGTCATATTATGGAGCAGGGAATAATAAAGTACATTGAAAATAAATGCCTTACCAACCATACTTGGAGGAATGTGGAATGTCCCCATGTATCAATGGATGGTTTTAGGTATACCAACCATTCATAGACACGCGCATGAGACAAGTGGGTATACTCTAAAAATTGAAAAATCAGGTGAGGAACCTGCGGCTCAGGTTCCCACGATCCACATGAGGCAGATTCCTCCCCAAGGGTACCTACCCAGGAGGGCTAGATATCGCCAATGCAGATGGTAGGCGGGGACGAATACGAAAGTCTCAAGTGCTATCAAACACAAGATCCTTTTCGCACCCATTCCCTATCTAAGGTAACCTAGAGGTGGTTGCAGTCGGGGTTTGACCGCCAGTGTGTGCAATGTGTCGTGATCATCACAATGCAAAGTCATGCGCAACAGTTTGTATCAAAACACCGCTTCAGTATGTGCATAAAAATAAACATACATTCCCAAATCCAACCTGCAGGAAAAAATGTCAACAATCATTCCACCCCTTATTTCTCCAATCTGCAGAAACATCTAACATAATGGTTAGTGTATGTACCTCACCTTCGAGAGCATCTGCAGAAAACAAGGTCGGATAAAACAAACAACTTTTTTAAACAGCTCAAGTCCTCTAGAATTCGTAACCAGAGATTCTGGTTTAGAATAAGTCCCCAGTGGAGTTGCCAGTCTGTCGCGACCCTCTCGAGCGCCATCGGGCTAGCGGGGGTTAATGGACCGTCCGATGTTGCATGATCGGACGCGGGCCTCTCCCAAGGTCCATTGCCCAAATCGCAACTGCTGGATATACGTGGTCGACCTTTAGTGTGGTCTAGTGACATGTGATAAGTGTACATGCCAAAGAGTCGCCACCAATCGTTTCGTGGAGGGTACGATCGGAAACCCTATCGAATAGTTGGGAGTGGTCTATTCGATTTTGCGAAAAACCAGAGAAGTGGGTTCGGGGACTTAGTTACGCCAACTGTCAGAGTTAACGCCATTTCGGTACCTAAGTTGAATGGTTTATCTGATCCTTGGATTTCATACAGACGAGTGGGGTACAGATCCTAAATCTAGGAATTCATGCAGATGAGAATAGCTACCCTATCACTCACAATCAATAGAAATAAGTGCGCAAATCAAGGATTCAGTACATGCGGATAAAACACATGAAAGCAGCTTGGCATCCCTAATGAGGCCCTATTAGCTTAGAGAAATGTCAATTGAGGATTAAGAGTGATTTGGACATGATTCGCCCATGAGGGGCAGAATCGTAATTTTGAACTATTTAGGGACAATTCACCTTGAAAAGGGAAAATTTGTCATTTTAGATGAATTGGGAAGTCAAAAGACAGGGGAAATAGGATTGGTCATCAATCCAATCCATTTCCTATTTTTCGTGAATTCCCATGATTTTTCTGGGATTTAAGAGTGATTTTACCCTCGGAGGGGTAAAGTCGTCATTTTGGATAAAGATGAGAACTGAAAATCTTAAATATTAGGGCTGGTCGTCCACCTGACCTAAACCCTAATTTTAAGCAATTTTCAGGACTCGATTGGAACAAGAAAGACGATTTTCCCATTAAAGGGCAAAATCGTCATTTTGAAAAAAGAGGCGGGACTCAAAAACCCAAGCCTAAGAATTGGTCGCCTACCTGACCCTAATTCTTACCTTGGCATTATCGACCTTATCTCGCATATACAGCAGAGGCGACTTACCCCTAAAGGGTAATATCGTCAAGTCTCGGAAGAACGGATAAGAAACCCCAAAAAATAGGGTTGACCAGTTGTCTGTGGTCAATCCCCAATTTTTGGGGATTTCTGGAGTGTCTAGGATTTTTCCACATTTTTTCCACATTTTTTTGGAATTTTTTGGAATTTTCTAGCATTTTTTTTTTTGGATTTTCTAGGATTTTCCTAATTTTTTTATTTTTTTAAAATTCATTTTTCGATTTTTTTATTTAAAAAAAATGTTATTCGGGCCGGGTAGGAACCTGGCCCAGACCCGGACCCGCGCGGACCACGACTCTAAAATAACGCCGCATCGCATTTTTTTTATTTTTCGAATTATCCTAATCTGATCCGACGGTCCCTGATGGACCATGTGGCTAATCCATGATCGTTGGCTCTGATTACTAAATCTTACGGCTCAGATTGATTGGCGACTCGGAACCGTCCGATTGACCTAATAAGACCTACGGCCACGATTAGAACATGGGATTTGATCAGGATCGTCTATTCTCATTAACCCAAAACGACGTCACTTGGTCCTTCATCAAAACGGTACTGTTTGTTGTTCTGATTGATTTTTTGATTAAAATCATTTTCATTTAATTCTATTTACTAATCGGACGGCTATTATTTATTAGACTCGATTAACCTAGACCGTCCGATCTAACGCTGACTCGTTTTAACAAACTAACGGTCGAGCTGACTCGACATCCACGTGGACCAATGGCCTACTGCCACCTAAGGGTTTGACCGGTTGACCGCGCCACGTCAGCTTCGTCTTCAACCTCTCAACCCCGGCGAAATGGACGGCTGAGGAACTCCGACGACGATCCGACGGTGGATTCTCGATGAAATTATGCGAGACCAACGACAATGGACTCGCGATCGTCTCTAGTTTAACATATCTGAGAATTGCGACATCTAATTCACAGAATCACAAGAATCATGCAAAGTGCAGAGTACGGCCACGAGAGTTCGATCGCGTGATTTATCTAAAATCGTGGCAATTCAATCACAGAACAGAACCAGTGGGGGTTCAGAAGACTCACCTCGAGCTCCGATCGAGCTCGCACAGCCTAGATTGGGCTAGGCAGGGATGAACAGTGGTCTGCTATGGAAGCTAAATTCGAAGACTGTTCTGGCAGTTTCGGGTTGCGCGGACGATGGCGATCGTTTCCTGGGGGCTTGAGCGTCTTGTTGTCGACCTTGAAGAGCTTCGGTTTGGCCTGAGAAGGCCTGACCAGCGCTCTGCAAATCCGAGCTCTACCCTCGACAATGGCGATGGAGGGGAGCTCTCTCTCTCTCTCTCTCTCTCGTTCTTTCTCTTTTGCTTGATTCTGCTTCTTCTTTTTCAACTGAATTCGCTCCCTTCCCGCTTCGCGAAGGTTTGTTAGCTTATATACCTGTTTCAGATTTTGGCACGGAGCGGAGGGAACTAACTGACTCGAATCGCACGTGTAGCCACGTGATTTCAAGTCTAAACGGCGTCGGGGAGACTGGGGATTCCGTTTAGCTTCGTTTAGTCCTCCGGCGGGTCTCATGCTGCGTGATTTGGCACGGATTTGGCCTGCGTTTGACGTTTGTTGACTTTTGCAGGCGTGCAAGTTTGACTGACCTCGCCGGAGTTCGTCCGGCGGCCATTTGCCCCGCGGCCGGTCTTGATTGAAAGGTATTGAAGTGAGGAACAAAACGCCCACCTTTCCCTTTTCAATTAGTCGCGAATTGCCCTTCAATTTCTTGATCAAAATCAGCTCAGGATTGTTCATTTGCGCGAGGAAGAAGATGGCATTGTAGCAGACCGGTTCGACCGTTCCGACCGACGGTCGGACCGGTCTGAACCGGTCCCAACTTGCACTTTTTCAAATTAAACCCAAATTAATTGGAAATTTTTGCAATTGAACCTCAGAATCAAATCTAGGGCATGAATTCTATCTAAAAATATGGTTTTGCCCAAAAGTTCATGTCGATTTTAATAAAAACCCCAAATTTCCATTTAATTGCTAATTGGGGATTGTGCAATTGAGGGTTTAAATGATCAAATTGGGTCAAATCACCTATGCCAATCGATTCAAAATGATGAAAACCCTTGGGCAGCATGTTTAATTTGCAATGATAGTCCTTGAATTGAAAGTAAGTTCAATTATGCCCAATTTCAAGTACTAAAATGCAATTTAGCATGTAATTTGTGCAATTAGGCAATTTGTGTGAACAATTAGGACAAATTGAAGTGGGGGACAATCAGATTGAATGTCAAGGTCCTTAAAAATGCAAAAAATTGCAAATAAAAAGACTCAATTGATATTTTTTCTCAAATTCAATCATATGTGTTACAAAGGAACTCCTAAAATTGAATCCAATTTTGGATTTTTTGCAAGGTCAAAAAGAAAAGGGATTTAAAATAAAAATATTGGCTATTTTTCCATATTTTTGTCACCTCAAATGTTATTTTTCTTGATTGTTTTAGTATTTTCCTAATTTCTGAAAATATTAAAAAAAATGTAAAAATATGAAAAAATTATTTTTTTTTTGTCCAAAATGGTTCCTTAGGCTTGGTCAAGGCCACCAAAGTTGATTTTGTAATTTTTTGACTTTTTATGAATTTTCCATGAAGTAACCAAAAAAGGTTGATTCAAAATTAGGTGTCAACACAAGTATCCTGCTGAAAACTTAAACCTGCAAAAACTTTGATAAGATTCTTCTGGGATCTAGGGGCTACCTGAGATCTCGTAGAAAAACTATCTTGAATATTGTCCTTTTGACATTGAAGGTGATATTCTGGGATTTGGGAGTTCCAGGTATCCTGCAGAAAGTTCCAACCTGTAACACTTGGATCTCACACAAGGAGATAATTTCAAATATTGTCCTTTTGTCATTGAATGTGACATTCTGGGATCTGGGTTCTCCAGGCATCCTGCAGAAAGATCAAACCTGTAATACTGGAATCTCACATAGGGAGATAATTTCAAACATTGTCCTTTTGACATTGGAGGTGATATTCTGGGATCTGGGTACTCCAGGCATCCTGCAGAAAGATCAAACCTACGAAATTGTTCATAAGAATGTATTTTCCTGAGATATGGGATTACCAGGGATCTTGCAGGAAAAATAAATTTGAAAGCTCTTCTTCACAGAGCAAGGCATCCTTCTAGAATCTGGGGTTACCATGATTCCTATAGAAGTTTGAACTTGAAAGTCATTCTTCACAAAAGAAGTAGCATTCTGAGGTCTGGGGATACCAAGGGTCCTACAGAAGCTTGAACATGTAAACTCTTTCTCACCCAGAGAGGTTTTGTTCTTCTAGGATTTGAGGTTACCAGAAATCCTGTAGAAGTTCAGACATGTAAATTGTTTCTTACCAAGAGAGCCACAAGCCATTCTAGGAGCCGAAGTCATCAAGAATCTTGCAGAAGCTCTAATCTGAAAATTTTCTTACCAAAGGCACATCAATGGTCTTTAAGTGATATCTGATGTCAAACTGACAGCACTTTATGACTTATATCATAGTCATGAAAAATTTCAATGAATGCATTACGATGCTGGAGGTTATCCAAAACACCTTGCAACATACGGAAGTGATCAAAAATCTCTTGTGAGGAAAGTTTGAATCAAACAATCTGAAATTACCCACAGGAGTTTGGTTAAAACGTCCATTGGAGTATTCTCTAAAAAGGACTTCTCACCGTTTTTGAGATAATGGTCTTTCACCAAGAATGCACTCGAATTTTCTATCAAACCTGCGCCTAAGGTTCAGGATCATTCGCAGTGAATACACCTCGATCGATCAGGAGGACTTCTTAGGGACCGTAATGCTGGGCTTGGTAAATGGTTTTCAAGGGGGACTTGCAAGCAAGTCAAGGCTATTGAAGAGAAGTCTTCAATGTCTGCTCCAGGTTTACAAGTCAAGAAACCTGCAAAATGAGAAAGAAATAATCATGCTCGAACTTCTTCGAGCTAAGCTTAGACATTAAACCCTATGTCAATCCAAGTGCCTTAATCAGAAAAGGCTTTTCAGGGTTGTAACGTAGGTAGGTTTGGGGACCAAAAAAGCTTATTTTTGGCTCAGAATACGCGAAGGGTTTAACATTGGTGATCATTGCAAGTTTGTCGCCATCTTGCCCCTTCTGGTTCAAAGAGCGTCTTCAGTCTTTGAAGTGCATTGATAGTCTTTGAAGAGCATTGTCAGTCTTCGAAGCGCACATTTGTCTTTAGAAAATATCTCTTTCATGTTGAGAGGGTGTCAACATCTTGTCTACGCTTTCATCATCTGAGCGTGACATGATTTGGGAGTATCTTTTGCAGTCCCGCTTGTTGACACATGGATTTTGATCAGTCTTTTCTAATTTATTTTCAAAAATAATTCATTGAAAACCCATAAAAATTAAAATATATACATGTATATTTTTAATGAATTGCCGAAGGGCAAGCGTCCTCTCCACCCTCGAATCTTCACGATCAAAGTGTTCCGCATTTCAAGAACCCTTTGTACAAAGTCACTAAAGAAGGGAATTTGAGGGTGCGGCGCGTTATAATAAAAAAAAAGGGGAAAAGTAGAGGACAGCAGCAGCCTGTCCTCCACCATGCGATAGAAAAAGAAAGACTAAACAAAAAAGGAAGGGGAGTGGACAGAGGATATTCGGACATGCAGAGTTAGAGAGAATATTTTTTTCAAGACCGTGGAAGGGGAAGGTCCCTTGAAGGGTGAGTCCGGTTGGGAATGATAAAAAGAAGAGGGAAGAAAAACGTTGGTGGTGGTCGTGGCAACCCGAGAGAAAGAGTGATAGACAGCCTTCGTCCAAGCGGGGATCGTGGTTTTCTCTCTCAGCTCAAGTTTCGACTGAACAAATGAGGACAAAAGAAGGAGGAGCCTGATGACGAAGTGTTCCATGACTGCCTCGAAATGATCGATGAGATACTGAATGACTTCGGGAGGCGGCGTGGGTTTGAGCTCGTACCCGAGCGTGGCGAATCGTTGACGTAGCACGCCAACGACCTGAAGATTGACGAGCGAGGCGACGACGAAACAGGAGATCGGTCTAGACGAATTCTCGCCCAGAGACAGCCGACGACGATGTAGTGGGATGAAACGTCGCTCCAACGGTTGGCTGTGTTAGTGAAAGTTGATGGCTCGGCAGCCGACCCAGACGATGCATGAACGTCAATCGTCGAACCAGAGCGGTAATCTCTCGGGTGTGACGCGACGAGCCAGTCCCTACGACTCACGGCCGTCGATGGGCTAAGGCGAATGCCTCGAGCCGTGCAGTTCTGAACCATACCGAGAGCTACAAGACCCGATCCAAGCCCAACCCCATCGCTCAGTTGCAGCACCCTAGTCAGCATCGCCAGAGCCGACGCAGGCTTGAGTCGCGAGCAGGTCTGTGACCGTTTCTCACGTCACTCCCACCCTCCTTGGCCTATCGCGGTCCTCAACCCAAGTCTGAGCCAAGCCAATCAAGTTCCAGCCACCGCGAGCCACGAGAACCCCGCCAGTCACCTGCGGTCGCTTCCTCCGCCGCTACACAGTTAAGTCCCTCGTGACCGAGCTATTGCGACAACCCTCATTGAAGTCCCAGCTCAGCCGCGCCGTCATCTAGAAATGGCAACCCCGACACCACTCTACTCGGATACCACCGCTATAGCCACCACCAGCTGTTGTTCTCTCTCTCAACTGTCGTCTAAGTTCCACTTCGAAACCGACGTCCTCCTCTGCTCACATGTCCAAACCGAACCTTCCTCTTGGATTTTCAAGCCAGTTGATGCCTTTGTTCGGTTCGGCCGCCACTTCAAAGCCTCCCTAAGCCGTTGCGTGACTATCTGACATCGTCCCCTCGGATTTGATCGCCACCCAACCCATGCATCGGAGGCTACGACGACCATCCAACTTGGATTCGGCCGGTCCGAGCTTCCCCAACCGTTCACCCGTAGGCCTCGACGGTCGAGGAACTTGTGACTCACTAGCTTCGAAGCTGCTACCCGTCATCTCGACGCCACCGGAGCTCCTCTTCGCAACCTGAAGGATGTCTCGACGCTCGAACTCCGCCAACCTCATTGGTGCTGCATGAGGAAGAAGATGAATAGTGTAGGGTGGCAGCTTATTTGCTCCTCATTTCGGACGGGCTGGCGTAAACAAGAAAAGCGAAGAATGATTGGGCTTGGTCTGAAGAATGGTTGGGCTTGGCCTCCTTTTGGTGGGCGGATCCGTAGATGAAGAGCAAGTGATGGGTGTTAGGGAGTTGGGGCTAGAGGAAATCGTAAACCCAGCCCTATAAAAAAAAGAAGTTTGGCCTGCTCCTTTTGTGCCAATGCGCATAGAGATGGTCACATGTCACGGCTTGATGATTGAAGGCCGATGTCCAATCAGGTATATTTTGCGTACCCGATTAATATATTAGAGTCATTTTCCCAAAATATTGTCATTATAGATTTGATCTGCATGTGTTTATTTCAATCTAGTGATTAGCTCGTTTATTTGGTTCAGTGTTGTATGTTGTTAAAGAAAATATTTTCAGAAAATAATAAAAAAAAAATAATATTAAATTCAAAAATCAATAAAAAAATAGAAAATCATAAAAAATTCAAAAAAATTCAGAAAATTCAGAAAAATTCTAAAAAATTTCAGAAAATAGGAAATGGCCATATTCAACTGGCCGCAACCTGTTTCGGGTCTTCCGGCCCTTGGTGTTTTCAAAAATGACGGTTTTGCCCTTCCGGCAAACCGTCTTCCAAAAAAAATTCTAAAAAATCCAGGAAAATCCCAAAAAAAATAGGAAATGGCCACAGACAACTGGCCAAGACTCATTCCGGGTGTTTTGAACCCCGACCCTTCTTAAAAATGACGATTTCGCCCTTTGGGCGAATCGTCTCCCAAAAATTGAAGAAAAATCAAGAAATTCCAAAAACTTCTCAAGAATGGGAAATGGCTACAATCAACTAGCCATGGAATATTTTGGGTAATTCGGTATCCAAATCTTCCAAAAATTGACGATTTTGCCCTTCGGGCTAAATCGCCTCCAAATCCTCCCATTTTACCCTGGTCCGAAATCACACCTTCCCTAAGCCCTTATGGCTATAGTAGGAAGCCATCGATTTGGATTGATGTGCATCGATGAGGTTTATTTATGCATTTGATTGCGCTTTCATTAAAATTGATTGTGGTTGATAGGAATAGTCTTCCAACCTGCATGAAACCTTGAATCAAACTTACCCCATCCAAAACTGCGCCTGCATGAACTCTTAGCCAGGAAAATCACTCGCGTTAGGTACCGAAAGGGCGTTGGTAATGACACCGACGTAACCAAGTCCCCGAACCCAAAATCTCTTGTTCTGCAGAACTGATCGATCTCTCCCAATCGATCAGTAAGGTTTCCGGTCTACCCTCCAAGAAAGACCGGGTGGCGACTCCAAATGCATGCATAAGTTGCACATGCCACCATGACCACACTGAAGGTCGAAAGCGATCGACTCTTATCGTCGAATCCTTTAAAAAATACTCCCGCCGCGATTTGGTATGGGCCTGGGAGGGCTCGCGCCGATCCAAGACCCGCGATCGGTAATCCATTAGCAGCGTCCGCTTCCGGACGGGTCGCGACAGCTGGCGACTCCACTGGGGAAGTTGTTCTAGAACCTATCGTTCTAGACCTCAAGTGGACTTAGGCCGTAATTAAAACGCTGAGTGATTCTTCTAACCATGCAGGCGCTCTTGAAGGTGTGGTAAGTCCGCTTATGGTAAGTGTTATATGTTTTTGCAGATTGGAGAAATAAGTGGTGTAGTCCGTGATTAACATTGTCTTATGCAGGTTGGGCGTAGGAATGTATGTTGTGTGGATGATTTGAAGCGCTGATTGATAAACTATTGTGCATGACTTGCATCGTGATGATCACGACACATGGACACACACAACTGCGCCTAAAACCCCGGGCGCCGCCTTTAGGAACACAATAGAAGGAATTGAAAATGGAATCTCCATGAGGAAAAACACGGGGTAATCCACTTTTCAATTTCGCTCGCTTCGAACTATGGATCGAGTCCCAATGCAACGATAGCTGTGCAATGGAATCGGCTCTTTCTAGAACTCGAGGTGGGAACCTTAACCTCAGGTGCCAAACCCTCTGATTTTTAGAAGTTCACCATCACTTGTCTCATACGTATGTCTTTGGGCGGTTGGTACACCTAAAACCGCACATAAGTCGACGAGTTTGATTGGTAAGACTCTCTATCCCTCAAATCTATCACAGTTCATATAAATATAGGCATTCAATTCATTGCATTCTGGTGATTAGATTAAATGCCATCTCGAGGATAGATATGTGCATTTTTCCCCAACGCCCTTGATAGAAGACGAAGAGGGTGATATCCCACGACGAACATCGAGTGTGCGATAAAGGAGCATACTATGAACATTATTGAGGTATCATCCAATGAAGATGACGAGTTGGGGGCAAGTGATCCTGAAGACACAGATCGAAACTGGGGTATCCTTAAACGTTAGGATCACATTCCTTTGTTTCATTTTCCATTACTAGTCCTCTTGTATAGGGTTTATTGTTACTGAGGTTTTCTCTATCTCACCCCTTAGAGCGATTGTATTAGGGATCTATTGGTGTATACATTCAGATGGAACTTGGTTGTATTTCTTTTAACGGGTCATTGGAATGTGATAGTGGCATTTTTTCTAATCATCCGAATACTCCCAAGTCAAGTTTATAATTCCTTTAGAGGAAATTAAAATTGGAAGTCTTGCACGACCTTTTGGTCGTATGAGGTAATCCAACCCCAATTTCGCTAGAAGGAACTATACACTTGAATTGGTTCATGCATGTTGTACACCACTGGTAATTCACGATAATTGATCAAGAATATCAGCGTAGTTTCAAATTTAATGACGAGATAGATGTCCAAATTACTTTCGTTCTTAGCAAACGACCTTAATTTGGATGCCATATCTTCAATTGAATTTAAAACACGTTATTATGTCTTGCACTTTTGAGTAATTCATTCCTCTCGAAATTGATCAAAAGCGATTATCGTGAATTACATTCCTTTCAATAGTATGCTTTCTTTCGAGGAATATTGATAAAAACTTTTCGCGCAAGATTAAAACCCTTGTAAAAGTTCTTATCCTTATTAATCATGGGTAAGCATAAGATTGAAAGGGGTTTTTGCTTTCTTTTTCAAATTATTCCTTCTGATTCTGTCTTTTCATTTGCAGGTAAAAATAGGTAATAGAGAGAAATCTTTTCCTGGATAAGTCTGAGGCTATTCTTTCATCTGATCATGAGCGAGTTATAAAATCAGGACATATTTGCTCGACTTATTGATATTATGGTTCGGCTCACCCAAGTTGAAGATGTCCGGATGCTCGAAGAAATGAACCATACAGAAGTTAAAACACACACACAAGAGCTCTCATTTATTTTGCTCAGTGGAGGGTTTTCAAAAGCAGGTCATACAATTCGGGGTGGAAAAGTAAAGCCGAAGTGAGCCCTAATTAACGACACAAAGGAGCCCAACTGACCCTCCATGTTATTAATGCTCTGCCTATACTCCCAACTCCGCATGTCATGGTCGGCAAGCCTGAGGAGAAGGCTTCTACATTCTCCCTTAACCTCGGCGACCTTGGCCTCGTGTTCTTCGGTGATTATTTCCAGGTCCCGAACCAATCCATTCCCGCGAGCTATGTCTGCGGTTATTTTGTTGAGCCGTTCTTCCTGCCAGTCGCTCTGAAGCCTCAACAGGACATTGTGGCGGTCGTGCTCGCCGGTGGTCAGGGATAGGGCCAATTGATCCACCAGATTTCTCCTCTCGCGAAGCAACGTCGCGACCCGCTCATCGGCAAACTCGACGGCCTTTTTGTAACTATCGGCCAGATAGTTGGTCAGCACCAAATGATCAGATCGATCCTCATAACGAGCTCGCAAGACCCGAGCCACGAGAACCTCCCGATTAGCAACACGATAGGCCTCTAAGGAGTGTGCAAAGAGAGTCGGGAAAATTCTATATTCCCTCCCCAATGTAGTACCTTCGAGAGAAGTGGTATCAAGGTCCTCGAGCAGGACACGGATTTCATCCTCGGTTGCAGAATGATCGGTTATGTGCGCGTAACCGCGACCCAATAGGTTATAAAGCTTTTCCCACTGGGCCAAGACATCAGTTGAAAAAGTACGTACGGGAGAGGAGGCCATTTGCGTTGGGTTGGCTTGAGAATAAGACGAGTCTAATAGAGAGATTAGAAGGAAGAAGCTGATTATGCGAGAACGTAACCTGCCATACGTTAATTCCTCATTTTATAGCAACTCAAGGATGATGAAGGGTCTCAGAAATAATGCTGGTGGAGCCCAGTTAGGGGGTAAAGCAGGAGGTCCCCTCACGAGAACCATTGGATTCGTTTCGGTCCGCGATTTCCGGCTTATCAATTAAAAGATGTAAAAGATTTGTCGGGATCACCATTATTAGAGTTAGGTGGGAGGTAAGCGCAACTATCGAAGAGAGCCCTAACGGGATTTGGCAGTCCCATCACGTTGAAAAGCTAAGCGAGAAATTCAAGGTCTTGAGGGGGAACGTTTGCCTAATGATGCTTGAAGAGCGTCTCCTGAACATACAAAGTCACCCGAAGAAAAATTTATAGGGAGTGAGCACACAGGAGAGAGTAGAGAACTCTGAGTGGGCAAGAACCAATCAAACATTTCTCAATCCAACATATTTAAGAGGTTACTGTCAGCTGCTAGAGGCGACTGACTCAAAAATCTCAGAAATTGAGCTACTGAGGGATCTCGAAGATTCCAAGATCAAGTCTAACACCAAAACCATGGAGCCCAACACTTCTGGCAACGGAAATCAAAATCACGGCGACGACGACAACGACATCCACGATGCTCAACTCGGGAAAAGAAGACGTCCTCACCAATACTCTCAGGAGGAAACCCAAATGCTGGAAACCCTCTTCAGTAAAAGCCCTTACATGAAAAAGAAGTGGAGAATTGAATTGAGCCGGGAGTTGGGGATTAATCAGTCGAGGATCCAGTTTTGGTTTCAAAATAGGAGATCCAAATCGAAGGCTCAACGCAAACGTCAGGTGGTCGAGATTTTAAAGGAAGAAAACCAAAAGCTGCGAACAGAAAACATGAGGTATGAAGAAGCTCTCAATATTACCGTTTGCCCTCATTGCGATAACCCCATCGCCCTCGGTAAAATATTCCCCGATAAGCCTCACGCGATGATTGAAGACGTTCATTCACCACCCTACTCCCTCGGGGCACCTCCTGCTCAACCAGATTTTGCCGGAGTCACGCATGAGCAGGATGATCCTACGAAGACGATACAAATGCCTCCTGGAGGATGGGATATGCATCGCTTTGATTGGAGTTACAGTTTCAAGGAGCTGGATGTTACCGCCGACCAGCTCAAAGCACATCAGCCTTCTGCACAACAATTTTCGATAGGGTCGGGTCCTGCTGGAGATGAGTTAATCAGTCGTCAAGCCATCAATGCAATTTTGGGCCACGATAAGAGGAGGTTCGCTTGGCCCCCTGAACTGCATTTCAGATTCCTAGACGTGGTTCACCAAATGGGGATCGACTCAGCAAATCCGACGCGCATATTTAAAGCCATGAATGTACCGGGGCTTAGTAAGGAACTGGTCAGGAATCACCTTGGTGCCTACAGAAGGCTATTAAAACAGCGTCGAGCGGAGCTAAACCGGGAGGAATCCGTCTCGAGCTCAAAAACTAGGGGCGACCGCCATTGTAATGCTCATGTATCAAAAGATACCCGACCAAATCTAAGCATCAATCAAGTTAGAAACCCGACCACCGGCAAACTGAAAGCTGATCAGAATGTCCCTCTAGGCCATTTCAACACTTTTCAAGAGCACGTGTCACAAGTACAGCAAGTATGCACTACTCCATTCGAGCAGCAGTCGGCTGGTGCTCTACCTGCCGCTGGTCAACCCACAACAGATGATTTCTTCGATGAGGGACTCGATGCCTTGTTCAATCAGTGGGAAGTTGGCATGCTTGGACAGCCATGATCTAACACTTGACTCGGGGCACGATGGGTTGGTCACTACGATCACCCATAGAAAGAAGAACATGTTCACGAGTGGATCACTCTTTTTATCCATTGTAAAGTTCCTATGGGAACATTTTTCTTTAATGGCTATAGTTAATTATGTATGAAAACCAACGCTATCGACGAACATCGTCATGCTCAGTTGCGATGATCCCTTGTTAGATTAAGTCTGAAACCAGGGACAGTCTTTAAATTTTGAGTGGCCACGAACTCATTCCTCACCAAGCGCCCAGGATGTTGAAATGAAGAGTAACAACATGCAT
Organism: Rhodomyrtus psidioides; assembly: GCA_021437785.1. Taxonomy (NCBI): domain Eukaryota; kingdom Viridiplantae; phylum Streptophyta; class Magnoliopsida; order Myrtales; family Myrtaceae; genus Rhodomyrtus; species Rhodomyrtus psidioides. The sequence goes on along the minus strand of JAILYB010000143.1, from coordinate 1,415,452 downwards.
AGGGAAAATGCCACTTTCGTTTGAACGATGAAAAGGGGTTGAGAGAAGGTCATAGCGTTAATTCCCATGGAGCTAAATGAATTAAAAGGAGTCATTAATTGCGGGTCCGCCGCTGCTCCCCACGTTCTCGGGCCTAGCAAATCATAAAAGGCACCGAAAGATTGTAGACCCATCACTTTGAAGACTGAACTAGGGGACGAGCGCAATACTCGATGAAACCGAATCAATGCAAGAGAGTTTGTGATCCTGTCACGAGGAAAAAGAAAGGGGAAGACAGACGAGGAGTAATTGCAGGGTCTCGGGGGGAGCGCTTGCTTGCTGGTCTTCATATGCAGCCTGAAGGATGGTTCTAGGACACGCACAATCACTCGAGAAAATTTCTAGAGTGAGCAAACACATAAGAGCGAATAGAGAAATCTGAGTGAACTGGATCAGCCCGAGATACTCCGATCCATCATGTTTAAAAGCTATTCTCATCTGCTAGAAACGCCCGACCTGGACATCTCTGAACACGAACTGCTGGAAGACTTTGAAGATCCTGGAGCTGAATCCTGCCCGAAGGCCATGGAGACTGACTCCTCCAGTGATGAAATTCTAGGCTTCAGCTACGAAGAAGGAGTATACAATGATGACCGGAGTCGGAAAAGGAAGCAACTGCAACGCCACACTCCAGGCCAAATCCGAGAACTCGAAGCTTTCTTCAATGAATGCTCCACCCCAAGCAGACAACAAAAAATTGAGTTGAGCCGAAAGTTAGGATTAGAGCTTTCGAAGGTCAAGTTTTGGTTCGCCAACAAACGAACCCGGGTGAAACAGCAACACGCAGATCATGAGTTATTGGCCCTGAAGGAGGAGAATGAGAAGCTTCGAGCTGAAAGCGCGAGATATAAGGAAGCTCTGACCAAGGCCGCCTGCCTTAATTGTGGTAATCCTGTTGTCCTCGGCGAGGTGTTCCTCGATGAACCATCCCTGTTGACGAATAACGCTCAGCTGTTACCGTATTCTCCACAGCATTTTCCGACACAGCCAGATACCGTCAGAGATCTGCATGAGCAAGTCAACACCATATGGTCAACACTAACATCCTCTGAGAAATGGGACATGAATCATCACAGGTGGAGTTCTCCCAATGACGAACTCGTTGTCGCAGCCAGCCAATCCAAAGTCGGTGAGTCCCTCCCTGGACAACTTTTGAAACGATTAGATCCCGTAGAGAATAGCTACCGAAGTATTGACGATATTTTGGGTGATAAGAGAACAAGGTTTTACTAGACCTATGAACTTCACACCAAATTTGTTGATGCAATTCGAGAGCTGGGAGTTGATTCGGCTAGCCCACTACGCGTACTCGAGATTATGAATGTGCCGGGGCTCTCTAGAATTAACGTTGAGTCTCACCTCAAGTACTATAGGAGATTTCTAAAGGATGGAAGGATAGCGTTAAACCATCATAAAGCCGGTTGGAGCTCAAGTGCAGGGCAGAGTTACAACCACGATTATTGGAGAGCCAAGAACACCCAACCGTGTTTCAGCAATGACGGGACCAGCAGTCGTGTCAGCGACTCCTCTAACCCAAATCAGAATGCTCCGCCGAGCTATCTCAATACTCCTCAAGAGTATATACCACAGTTCCAGCACATAGGGATTCCTCAGTTTGAGCGCGAATCGGTCATTAATGCTTTCCCTGAAGCGGATCTGGCATTGGTAGAGAGTGCACATATAAACCTGCCGGTCATTGGAGGAAGTTCCAATTCGAGGGGTCAAATTGCTCACGGCGAGAGCAAAGAGAGGAATCCCTCACCTACAGTCGACGACACCCAATCTGGGCATCAAGGGCTAGAAAGAACAGGTGATTTCCTTGATGAGGAGCTGGACACTTGGATCAATACTCTTCAGGAATGTATGTCTCAACCCCAACAGGGCAATGATGAAGGTTCCAGCTCAAAGACTCCAGTCCCTCACAACGAAGGCAATGAAAGAAATCTGCCCCCAACAATCGTTGATACCCAACTTGAACATCAATGGCTCGAAGACTCGAGCAATTTCCTTGGCGATGAGTTCAATCTTTGGCTCGATCAATTTGGAGCCGGAGGACCATCGCAGTGGTGACGCAAGGCCGGTGATCAAACGTCTGATGCAAGGCATGGCTACTCGATGAAAAATGCTTAGAGAAAAGGGGTTGAATACTCCTATTGCATATGTTGTTGATCGCACTGTAAGGTTCCCACGGGAACATCTTTCATTAATATCTAGAACTAATTGTGCGTGAGTGTCAACATCACCCTTTGAGCATCTTCAAGCCGAGGGCCGTGGATTAATCACTTAATCCGTGGAGCAAGTTCCATGAACAATAATTATCACCCGCGGAGCATAATGGGATCTACCCCTTCAATACGAAATACGTTTGGCCGCGAAGCCACCTATTTGGTAAAACGATGTATCGTTCCTAAACGATCTTCAATCGAATACCGAAGTAATGTCTCATTTCTTTCCCTTCTCAGGTGATAAACGTGGATAAATCACTCAAGGAACCATCTGTTCAAATAACAGAACAGACGTTGCCCAACCGGGGGCAGCTGAACCATCGATGTTGCAAATATTCCAAGCATGGATAGGCGGATTTGATAGACGTTGTTCATATCAATACGCAACATCAGAACGGGATGAGAACCAAGAGTAAAGTTGTATCATCCCAATTTGTCTTGAATTTGAGAATATGAATTGATACTCATTGTTTATCCTTGACAGGGGAATCGCCTTGGAGACGAATAAGTTTTTACATCCCACGTACTACCTGTTAGGGTACATGAGAGTAGGATGTATCGTTTCGATTTTCGAAAAATTCGTGAACATGCAATGATATGCTTCTTTTACATTTTCAGGGGTCTGCAGCCGCGACAAGTAGGTAAGTATCCCTTTCCCAGTTAGCTGGAGATAAAAAAATGTTAAAATCCTTTCAGCCGTCATGAAAATTATCCAATGCATCGATGTTCATGATTTAAATCGGGAGGTTGCCCAAAGCATGAATAAAACATGCACGATACATCACAAAATCCCCTCGATGGATAAATTTTGGGAAAGAAAGAAATGAATTTTTCCAAATATGATTATTTGTCAAATCATTCAAAAGGAAGTTTACTCAAAAGAGAGGCGAGCCCAGTCCAAACACGTCCTACATACACTTGAGAGACGAGGGAAGTGAATCGGATAGTAAAATCTGTACCTACGGAGGTAGGGACCATTCGCAGCGATTACATGGATTGGGACGACGGAGGCGTTCATTTCATATTCCCAAATACTACAGGTGACCATTGATAACCCCTTTGAACGGAGGTTTTCATTATCAGCCCTGTCGAGAACCACCCCACATCGGGGCAGAATAGAAGTAAGTCCAACAGTATCAGGAGAAATGATTAGAAATTTTGTTGCTCGGACTAACATTAATCTTCGTGTGTTGTTTATATGGTAATCCAAGTGCCATAGGATGACGAGAAGCATTCATTTCTCTATCCCACATACGTTTATCCTTTGCACAGCCAAGTCGAGCCTGCAAATTCGTTTCATGAACCCGTTGGTGATCATTGCACATTTCAAGATGGATGCAGCATCACTTTAGAAACGGAAGAGCTCAAGACTAAGGGATTACAAAGAAATTCCTGGGTTTATGGTAAAAGCATGTTTAGACTTTCGATCATATGTCTAAAGTGATCTCCTGAAGATGAGAAAAATGGGATTTCAAAAGAAAAATAAAAAAAAAAAGATGAAAATGAGAAAAAAAATCCCCGGCAAAAAAAAAAAGCAAAGTGCCTGGTAAAAGCAAGGCTGATGCCCGTGCAAGCTGTTTGATTGACCCACAATAAAGTCTAGATGGGAAAAGAGGAAATCCCCGAAGGAGCCAAATTCCAAAAAGGCTGCTCGCCAAATGGTGTCAAGCGCAGAATAAAGGCGCAAAAGAGAAAGGACAGGTAGCAAATCTGCAATGATCACCAATGTCAAACTCTCCAAGAATTTTGGGTCAAAAACAAGCCTTTTTCGGTCCCCAATCCTACCAATGTTACAACCCTGAAACAGTCTTCTCTGACTAGGACACTTGGGCTAACATATAGCTTAGCTCGAAGAAGTACGAGCAAGACTATTTCTCTCTCATTTTGCAGGGTTCTTGACTTGTAAACCCAGAGCAGATGGTGAAGACTTTCATTCAATGGCCTTGACTCCAAAGCGGGCCCCCTTTGAAAGCCAATATCCAAGCCTAACATTACGGTCCGTGGAAGACCTCCTGATCGATCAGAATGTATGCGCTGCGAATGATCCTAAAACCTAGGCACAGGTTAGTAGGAAGTTGAACGCATTCCTTACAAAAGACCATTATCACAGAGCGGTGAGGAGCCCTCTTGGATGAGAAATTCTCCAATAGATGTTTTGAACAAACTCTTTTTGGAAATTTCAAATTGTTTGATCCAGATTTTCCGTGCAAGGGATTTGTGATCACATTTGCATATTGCAAGAATGCTTTGGATAACCTCCAGCATCAAAACGCACATTTCATGATTAAGACTTAAATCATACGGTTTTGTCAGATGGACAACCGTCGTCTTCCCTAAGATTGCTAATGTTTTCTTGATGAAGAAAAATTTTTCAGGCTCGAACTTCTGCAGGATCCGTTGGAAACACCAATCTCCCAGAATGCCGCCTCAACAGACTCAAGTGAAGCTTTGTCAAGATAAAATCTTTCATTGCTTCAAAACTGAATTCCCTACAAATTTCGGGATCTTTCAAAAGAAGGGATGAGGATAGAACCCTTTTTCAAAATCAAGCAGTCTCGTCGGACGTGGAGAACCCTCGTCATAAGACCCATTTCCAAAATTTTAGCAATCTCATCGGACGTGGAGAACCCTCGTCATGAGACCGCTTTTCAAAATTCAAGCAGTCTCATCGGACGTGGAGAACCCTTGTCATGAGACCCCTTTTCAAAACAATCAAAGGTAGATACCGCCTGAAGGGTCAAACAAGGGTAGAAACCGCCTGAAGGGTCAATTCAAGGTAGATACCGCCTGAAGGGTCAATTCAAGGTAGATACCGCCTGAAGGGTCAACACAAGGTAGATACCGCCTGAAGGGTCAAACAAAGGTAGAAACCGCCTGAAGGGTCAACTCATGGTAGATACCGCCTGAAGGGTCAATTCAAGGTAGATACCGCCTGAAGGGTCAACACAAGGTAGATACCGCCAGAAGGGTCAAACAAAGGTAGAAACCGCCTGAAGGGTCAATGTATGGTAGAAACCGCCTGAAGGGTCAATGTATGGTAGAAACCGCCTAAAGGGTCAACCAAAGGTAGAAACCGCCTGAAGGGTCAACCAATGGTAGAAACCGCCTAAAGGGTCAACATATGGTAGAAACCGCCTGAAGGATCAGCCTAATGGTCCGATCCACCATACGGATCAAAATCCTTGGCAAATCCCAAAGCGTGGGATGCGTCTTCCTTAGGTTCCTACCAGTTAGGAATCCCATAATGGTATGACCTACCATACAGGTCAGAGCTTAACCTCCCTAGGATATTCTGAATGACGGGTCCTAGGCATCCTCTTGAAAGTCGTCGCAACCGGCAGCATCCGACAGGTGAGCTTCAGGTAAGCCTCTCTCACTCCGGCCCATGTCCAAATTATTAGAGCGAACCGAGGGTTAATTTGAGCTTTCATCAAAGAGCCTTAAGGATCCAATGTCATAGCATTTCTTCTCCCCAGTCGAGTCAGTCAAGATTCAGGTGTCATTTTGTCTTTGAAAGCAACCTCTGACGAGCTCACTCTCAAAGAGGGGCAGCTGTTGACACATGGATTTTGATCAGTCTTTTCTAATTTATTTTCAAAAATAATTCATTGAAAACCCATAAAAATTAAAATATATACATGTATATTTTTAATGAATTGCCGAAGGGCAAGCGTCCTCTCCACCCTCAAATCTTCACGATCAAAGTGTTCCGCATTTCAAGAACCCTTTGTACAAAGTCACTAAAGAAGGGAATTTGAGGGTGCGGCGCGTTATAATAAAAAAAAGGGGAAAAGTAGAGGACAGCAGCAGCCTGTCCTCCACCATGCGATAGAAAAAGAAAGACTAAACAAAAAAGGAAGGGGAGTGGACAGAGGATATTCGGACATGCAGAGTTAGAGAGAATATTTTTTTCAAGACCGTGGAAGGGGAAGGTCCCTTGAAGGGTGAGTCCGGTTGGGAATGATAAAAAGAAGAGGGAAGAAAAACGTTGGTGGTGGTCGTGGCAACCCGAGAGAAAGAGTGATAGACAGCCTTCGTCCAAGCGGGGATCGTGGTTTTCTCTCTCAGCTCAAGTTTCGACTGAACAAATGAGGACGAAAGAAGGAGGAGCCTGATGACGAAGTGTTCCATGACTGCCTCGAAATGATCGATGAGATACTGAATGACTTCGGGAGGCGGCGTGGGTTTGAGCTCGTACCCGAGCGTGGCGAATCGTTGACGTAGCACGCAAACGACCTGAAGATTGACGAGCGAGGCGACGACGAAACAGGAGATCGGTCTAGACGAATTCTCGCCCAGAGACAGCCGACGACGATGTAATGGGATGAAACGTCGCTCCAACGGTTGGCTGTGTTAGTGAAAGTTGATGGCTCGGCAGCCGACCCAGACGATGCATGAACGTCAATCGTCGAACCAGAGCGGTAATCTCTCGGGTGTGACGCGACGAGCCAGTCCCTACGACTCACGGCCGTCGATGGGCTAAGGCGAATGCCTCGAGCCGTGCAGTTCTGAACCATACCGAGAGCTACAAGACCCGAGCCAAGCCCAACCCCATCGCTCAGTTGCAGCACCCTAGTCAGCATCGCCAGAGCCGACGCGGGCTTGAGTCGCGAGCAGGTCCGTGACCGCTTCTCACGTCACTCCCACCCGCCTTGGCCTATCGCGGTCCTCAACCCAAGTCTGAGCCAAGCCAATCAAGTTCCAGCCACCGCGAGCCACGAGAACCCCGCCAATCACCTGCGGTCGCTTCCTCCGCCGCTACACAGTTAAGTCCCTCGTGACCGAGCTATTGCGACAACCCTCATTGAAGTCCCAGCTCAGCCGCGCCGTTGTCTAGAAACGGCAACTCCGACACCACTCTACTCGGATACCACCGCTATAGCCACCACCAGCTGTTGTTCTCTCGCTCAACTGTCGTCTAAGTTCCACTTCGAAACCGACGTCCTCCTCTGCGCATATGTCCAAACCGAACCTTCCTCTTGGATTTTCAAGCCAGTTGATGCCTTTGTTTGGTTCGGCCGCCACTTCAAAGCCTCCCTAAGCCGTTGCGTGACTATCTGACATCGTCCCCTCGGATTTGATCGCCACCCAACCCATGCATCGGAGGCTACGACGACCATCCAACTTGGATTCGGCCGGTCCGAGCTTCCCCAACCGTTCACCCGTAGGCCTCGACGGTCGAGGAACTTGTGACTCACTAGCTTCGAAGCTGCTACCCGTCATCTCGACGCCACCGGAGCTCCTCTTCGCAACCTGAAGGATGTCTCGACGCTCGAACTCCGCCAACCTCATTGGTGCTGCATGAGGAAGAAGATGAATAGTGTAGGGTGGCAGCTTATTTGCTCCTCATTTCGGACGGGCTGGCGTAAACAAGAAAAGCGAAGAATGATTGGGCTTGGTCTGAAGAATGGTTGGGCTTGGCCTCCTTTTGGTGGGCGGATCCGTAGATGAAGAGCAAGTGATGGGTGTTAGGGAGTTGGGGCTAGAGGAAATCGTAAACCCAGCCCTATAAAAAAAAAGAAGTTTGGCCTGCTCCTTTTGTGCCAATGCGCATAGAGATGGTCACATGTCACGGCTTGATGATTGAAGGCCGATGTCCAATCAGGTATATTTTGCGTACCCGATTAATATATTAGAGTCATTTTCCCAAAATATTGTCATTATAGATTTGATCTGCATGTGTTTATTTCAATCTAGTGATTAGCTCGTTTATTTGGTTCAGTGTTGTATGTTGTTAAAGAAAATATTTTCAGAAAATAATAAAAAAATAATAATAATAAATTCAAAAATCAATAAAAAAAAATAGAAAATCATAAAAAATTCAAAAAAATTCATAAAATTCAGAAAAATTCTAAAAAATTTCAGAAAATAGGAAATGGCCATATTCAACTGGCCGCAACCTGTTTCGGGTCTTCCGGCCCTCGGTCTTTTCAAAAATGACGGTTTTGCCCTTCCGGCAAACCGTCTTCCAAAAAAAATTCTAACAAATCCAGGAAAATCCCAAAAAAATAGGAAATGGCCACAGACAACTGGCCAAGACTCATTCCGGGTGTTTTGAACCCCGACCCTTCTTAAAAATGACGATTTCGCCCTTTGGGCGAATCGTCTCCCAAAAATTGAAGAAAAATCAAGAAATTCCAAAAAATTCTCAAGAATGGGAAATGGCTACAATCAACTAGCCATGGAATATTTTGGGTAATTCGGTATCCAAATCTTCCAAAAATTGACGATTTTGCCCTTCGGGCTAAATCGCCTCCAAATCCTCCCATTTTACCCTGGTCCGAAATCACACCTTCCCTAAGCCCTTATGGCTATAGTAGGAAGCCATCGATTTGGATTGATGTGCATCGATGAGGTTTATTTATGCATTTGATTGCGCTTTCATTAAAATTGATTGTGGTTGATAGGAATAGTCTTCCAACCTGCATGAAACCTTGAATCAAACTTACCCCATCCAAAACTGCGCCTGCATGAACTTTTAGCCAGGAAAATCACTCGCGTTAGGTACCGAAAGGGCGTTGGTAATGACACCGACGTAACCAAGTCCCCGAACCCAAAATCTCTGGTTCTGCAGAACTGATCGATCTCTCCCAATCGATCAGTAAGGTTTCCGGTCTACCCTCCAAGAAAGACCGGTGGCGACTCCAAATGCATGCATAAGTTGCACATGCCACCACGACCACACTGAAGGTCGAAAGCGATCGACTCTTATCGTCGAATCCTTTAAAAAATACTCCCGCCGCGATTTGGTATGGGCCTGGGAGGGCTCGCGCTGATCCAAGACCCGCGATCGGTAATCCATTAGCCGCGTCCACTTCCGGACGGGTCGCGACAGCTGGCGACTCCGTCGTCCCAATCCATGTAATTACTGCGAATAACCCTTACGTTTGTAGGTCAAGGTCTCACTATCCTTACCACTCCACTTATCTCTCAAGTGTGTATAGGACGTGTTTGGATCAGGCTTGCCTCTTGTCTGAGGAAATATCCTTTTGAACAATTTAAACAACTCTTATTGGAAAAGTTCATTTTGCTTTCTCCAAAACTTACCCTCCAAGGGGATTTATGATGCACAACGCATATTTCAATCATGTTCAGATAACCTCCAAGTCTAGACATGAATGCCAACGTCGTGATTGTGAGAATTCTGCATCTTTCTAGTCATGAGAATTGAATGCATGCTAGATTGTAAGAAGCCTTTAAATTCTAGTAATAAGGATTCTGACAGTTTTAAAAACATAAAAGATTGGGAAATGAATACTTACCTGCCTAGCGTGGCTACGGATCCCTGAAAAACATAAAAGGAATATGTCAGTATATGTTCTCAAATTTCAGAAAATTAGAACGATACACCTTACCCTTGATCATGCACTAGTCACCACGACAGTAAGTCCTCTTGATCATGCATTCCATTCTGAACGCCAATATGTAGATTACATAAATCAGCCATTTTGACCTATGGCGATGACGCCTTCGTCTGATTGGGGCAATGAATCATGCTCAATGGCTACATTCATCTTTGGAACGTGCCCCATGTCATTGTTCGAAGTTTCATGTTCTTCGTTTGCTGTCTTCTGTCTTCTTCATCAGACATTCCTGCAATTTTGAACACATGCTAGTGTATGCATGGATGCATGATTATGCTTATGCAATGACTATTATGATGACTCGGCTCAATTCCGAATGAGTCCTATAACCAGAACCTGATTTTATTTCAAGGGTAATACTTCTTCACGTCATCTGAATTTATAGGGTGCCTCAATTCTTCTCCCTCAGAGTTTACAAGAATCAATGTTCCTCCCATGAGAATCTTCTTGATAATATAGGGACCTTCGTAATTTGGGATGAATTTACCTCCCGGATGGATAGTATTCGGCAAAGTCTTTTTAATTACCAAGTCATTCACTTCGAAATTCCTAGTTTTGACCTTTCGATTAAATGCCCTGGCTATCCTCTTCTGGTAAGTTTATCCATGGCAAATGGTTTTAAGACGCTTTTTGTCTATTAAATTCAGCTGTTCATATCTGTGTTTGAAATACTCTGACTCAGAGAGTTTACCCTCTGACAAGATTCTCAAAGAGGGGATCTTAACTTCCACGGGTAGAACTGCTTCTGTCCCATACACCAGACTTAGGGAGTTGCCCCTGTAGAAGTCCTGACTGATGTTCGGTAAGCCAATAAGGCGAAGGGAAACCTTTCATGCCAATCCCTATAGTTTTCTGCTGTTTTAGCCAAGATTCTCTTGATATTTTTGTTGGCTGCTTCCACTGCCCCATTCATTTACGGGCGGTAGGGGGATGAATTCAGATGTCGAATACTAAAATGGTCCAGTAGATCATTGACAATCTTGCTGTTCAGGTTAGACCCATTATCTGTGATAATCGCTTGAGGGGTACCATACCGGGAAATGATGTCTCTTTTGACGAATCTTGCCACATTTCTTGCAGTGACATTCTTGTAAGAACTGGCTTCTCCCCATTTTGTGAAGTAATCAATTGCTACCAAAATGAAGCGATGACCATTTGAAGCCACAGGATTAATAGGTCCTATCATGTCTATGCCCCACATAGAGAAAGGCCAAACTTCGGACATTTGGTGTAGTTCGTTTGGGGGTGCATTGATCCTATCACCATATATTTGGCATTGGTGGCATGACCGGACATGCTGGCAGCAGTCTGATTCGATGGTCATCCAAAAGTAGCCAAGCCGCATGATCTTCCTAGCGAGGAGGTGGCCGTTCATGTGAAGCCCACATATACCTTCACGGATCTCTTTCATGAGAATATTTGCTCCTTTGGCATCTACACATTTTAACAGAGTAGAGTCAAATGACCTTTTGTACAGAATTTGTCTACTGAGGAAGAACTTGCTGGCCATCTTGGTTATGTATCTCCGGTCTCCTGGGTGGCATCCTTCAGGAAACTCCCCTATTGAAAGATAATTCTTGATGTCATAATACCATGGTTCCCCATCAAATTCTTCTTCGATTAGCATACAATAAGCTGGCCTTTTAACTATATTGATCATTAGGGGTTCTATATCCAACCCTCCAGTTGTTTGCAACATTGAGGCAAGGGTGGCTAACGCATCTACAAATTGATTGTGAGATCTCGGTAGGTACTCGAATGACACTTCTTCAAATTCGAGTGTTAATTCCTCAAGGTATTCATGATACGGGATGAGCTTTGCATCTTTTGTCTTCCACTCTCCTTGTGTCTGCAATATGATGAGCATGGAATCTCCATAAACTTGTAATCTAGGTATCTTCATAGAAATGGCCAATTGTAGGCCTAGAATGCACGCCTCGTATTGTGAGATGTTGTTGGTGCATGGAAAAGTTATTTTTGCGGCCACAGGATAGTGTTGATCATCGGGGGATATCAGTACCGCCCCAGTGCCTGCTCCTGATAGGTTAACGGCACCATCGAAATACATGACCCACTTGTCTTCTGCTAAGCTCAGAATTTGATCTTCAGTCCTTATTACTTTAGAAGGCTCACTGCTTGACGGGTTTTCTGCCAGCATGTCAGCTATAACCATTCCTTTAACTGACTTTTGTGGAGAACACTTGATGTCAAATTCAGATAGCATCACTTGCCATTTTGCTAATTTCCCAATTAAAGCGGGTTTCTCCAGGAGGTATTTGACAGGATCGTTCTCTGTTATGAGCTGAATGTGGTGGTGTAGGGTATACTGTCTCAGTCTGTGAAGTACCCATACCGCTGCTACACAGGCCCTTTCAACTGGTACATATTTTGCTTCAGACGGCGTAAATTTCTTACTTAGGTAATAGATGGCCCTTTCTTTACCATCTATCGGGCTTGTTTGGGCAAGTAAGGCTCCCAAGGATTCCTGCTGTATAGTCAGATATAAGGTCAATGGATGACCAGGAATTTGTGGCACAAGTACCGGCGGTGTGATCAGATAGTTCTTGATCATTTGGAATGCCCTGCTGCATTCAGCATCCCATGTTACTTTCGCGCCTTTCTTAAGCAATTTGAAGATTGGCTTAGCCACATCAGACAGTTGATTGATAAATCTGGCAATATAGTTCAATCTCCCCAGAAGGCTTCTCACTTCTTTTACTGTGGAGGGAGTTGACAGATCGTGGATAGCTTGAATCTTTGAAGGATCAATCTCAATGCCCCTGTTACTGACTATGAACCCAAGAAGTTTCCCAGATCCCGCCCCAAACACACATTTGTTAGTGTTCAACTTCAACTTATATTTGCGGAGGCGCTCAAATAATTTTCTTAACACCTGTATGTGATCCTGCCCTTTTTTGGATTTGGCGATCATGTCATCGACATATACTTCAATTTCTTTGTGGATCATATCATGGAATAATGTGACCATGGCCTTCTGATAGGTAGCCCCGGTGTTTTTTAATCCAAAGAGCATGACTTTGTAGCAAAAGTTCCCCCAGGGTGTGGTGAAAGCAGTCTTTGGTTTGTCTTCTTGTTTCATGAAAATTTGGTTGTATCCCAAGAATCCATCCATAAACGAGAACAACTCATAACCTGCTGTGCTATCCACCAACACATCAATGTGAGGAAGTGGAAAATCATCTTTTGGGCTCGCTCTATTTAGATCTCGGTAATCCTCGCAGATTCGAACTCTACCATCCTTCTTCATGACGGGGACTATATTTGCAATCCAGTCTAAGAATGGGATAGCTTCAATGAAGCCTACCCTGAGAAGTTTCATGACTTCTTCCTTAATTTTGTCTTCCAACTCGGCCTTCATCCGTCTGCTACCTTGCTTGACAGGTTTGATACTTGGATCTGTGGGTAAGGCATGCTCCACAATCTTAGGATCTAGGCCTGGCATATCAGCGTAAGACCATGCGAAGATGTCATGATATTCTCTCAGTAATTTTATGAGCTCGAGCCTCTCATCTCGAGATAGATGCCCACCGATCTTGACCTCTTTGATGTTCACGGCGTCTCCCAAATTAATAATGATTGGTTCTTCTGGAGTAGGAGGCTTTGATTCCTCAAAGGTATTCCAATCTTTGCGGATAGACGCATAACCTTCGTCTTCATCTTCCTCAATGCTGTAAGAATGGTTAATGGAGAGATCCGAATCTTGTAACAACCTGGTATGCATGTTTAAGATGATATGCCTGAAATGTCATGAGTATGGTTAGTTCGTACTCCATAAGAATGACATGCATGGTCGTGGAAAGTCTTTTCGAAAGAGTTTTCGAAATAGGTATAGGTATAAACGAGACTAATCTTCATGTCATTGGATATCCTGGCCCCAAGGAAATCTTTTTTTTGGAAATCAGGAATCATACAGCAAATTAGGCCTCAAGCTTCTGTGCAGAAGACTAGTATCATCATCGAGCTGATTCGTGGTTCCATATGTCCTTAACAAAATATGCGTGGTTTTATTGAATGCAAGATGGGCCGTGTTACAAGATGTGCTATTTGGACCAATGGCCGGAGATCCAAAGGCGTTTCTCTATACGTACGATAAGGAAAAAAAATGCAATAACATGCAGAAAGCTCTAAATGCAGTATTTAAAGACAAGGGAAGAGTCTCTTTACTCAGCGGAAGTAGCTTCATCACTTAGCCACTCTATGGCGGCATTCACAGAGTTGTCTTCAAGAAAAGGATTTGTCAGATCTGGTTTTATCGATGAAGTGACATCTTCTTCAGACAACCATTTAGAGTTCTGGTTGAAGTAGGCATTTAAGGGATTATTGAACATTCGAGACCTGCCTTTCCAAGTTGGAGAACCGATGAACGAGTTATTCGAGCTGTTTCGGCCTCCTAGGAGTCCCAGGGTTTTACCTCGGCCTTGGCCTGTTGCCTTTGGGACAGATTCATCCATGTGATGTTTCTGATATCCTAAGCCCATTCTATGCGAGTTAGCTTTTAACTGTATGGGGTATTTATCCCTTGACTATGTTTACCTAGACCTTTTCCAGGGTTAAACCCATATGCCAGTAATATCTTTGCTGGTAAGAGATTAGCTTCTGAGATGTAGGGGGCTCTCAACTTTGTCCCTGCCGGGGTATGAACTGTCGCTACCAGTTCTAGGGAATGATAGCTTGCTTCTGTCTTTACTTCGGGTTCAACATAGGGAATGGCACTGTTCTGGTATGTCTGGAGGTCGACTTCCCCATGTATGGTAATCACCTTTCCATCCACTACAAAGCGTACTTTTTGATGCAAGCTCGAAGGGACGGCTCCTGCTGTATGGATCCAAGGCCTTCCCAGCAAGAACCCGAATGCACTAGGTAGATCCATTACTTGGAAGTTTATAGAGAACTTTGTCGGGCCGATGAATACGTCAAGCTCAATCTCACCTACCACAGTCTTCTTCATTCCTTCAAAAGCTCTCACAGCCGTTTTGGATGCCTTAACCATTTCCTCATTGATTCCCAACCTTCTTAGGGTAGCCAAAGGGCAAATATTGAAGGCTGACCCATTGTCGATCAATACATGTGCCACTCGTTTCCCGTTACATTGTGCGGAGATGTATAAGGCCTTGTTATGCCATCTTCCTTCCATGGGGAAGTCCTCGTCAGAGAAGCTCAATTGGTCTTTTAAAAGGATTGTCCCCACAAAGTTTTCTAATTGTACCTCATTAATTGTTTCAGGGACATATACTTCGTTGAGTATCTTCAACAGTGTGTTCTTGTGCTTCTCTGAGTTGATGAACAAATCTAGTAAGGATATCTGAGCGGGCATCTTCCTCAGCTGCTCTATCACTTCAAATTCGCTGGTTTTGTTGATCGATATGAGCTTTTCGGCGTCTTCCTTTGAGACCTCCTTTTTTTCGGATTCGCCTTCCCTAGGAGCATAAAACCGTCCAGACCTCATTACCGCATCTACTTCTTTAGTCCCATAGTCCCAATGGACTGCTTTAGGATCGTATTCTTCTACTGGAGGGACTTCTATAGTTACAGTCGTCTGATAAGACGTCTCTGGTTCAGCCGTGTTGTCTGCTTCTTCTTGCGGCAATTGAATCACAACAGGCTTGACTAGGTAGTCCTTCACCTCGCTCAGGCTATCAAGTTCTTCCAATCTGATTACCACTGTCGTAGCGACTTCGACCATTGATACGGTGTCGTCAAGCCCTTTTGAAAAAAGTTCTTCCACGTCCTTCGAGGTCTCTGGTTGAGAGAGATCATCCATACCTCACCATCTGTCTGGTATGATGTCCTCAATTTTCTTATAAAAGCTGGGAGGGGCTGAATATTTCACTTTGAAGTTGTACCCCCCAGAATCTTGACCAGGTTGCCTACAATTTCGCCCTTTTTAAACGCGTTGGTCATAAATTTGTGGTCCGCTAGACTTCGTCTCATGGCTTCCAGGTCATCCTTTTCGAATTCTTCTTCTGACTGAGTGACCGGCCTGAGACTGTCTACCAGATTCTCGTGTGGGATATCCCAGGTGCTACCTTGCTCAGTTTTGATCACGAAGTAGCTTCCTTCCAAAGATAAAGAAGCTTCGACTCCTTTGAATTCTTCATTGGTGATATCGGACATTATCCCTAAGCTCATCATTTTGGCGATACATAGCTTCTTTTCGTCAGCAGAGATCTCTCCCGCTTGTGGGTATGACGAAGCGGCTGCTAACAAGTCGGTCAGCTTAGGCACGTCTACCTTCAGCTTAAGGTAGTCTTCTTCCCCTTCAGTGAATATTGCCCCTATTGCTTGATGATTTGGAAGTGGGTTTTCTTGTACATTTGGGGCCACATTGTCAAATTTCAGAATCTGACTGTCAATCAAAGCTTCCACCTTCAACTTAAGGATATAACAGTTGTCCACATTATGTCCTCTCTCGCCCATGTGGTAGACATAGGTTTGGTTCTCGTCAAAGCCATGATATTTAACAGGGTTTGCCCTAGGAGGTTCTTTTGCCACCAGGCGTTGTTCTAGCAGTACTGGGAGCAACTTGGATAAAGGCCTCGGGAGCTGAGAAAATTGCTTCTGGGGTTGCCTTCTTCTAGGCTCTTGTACTTTCGGTGTCGACCAAAACGATCCTCCTGTGGTCTGATTAGAATTTCCAAACGGCTTGGGTTTGTGGGGATCTGGTATAAATGCTATGTCAAGTCTGGCTTCTCTCTCCTTTTTCAAGGGATACTGCTTCCTAGTAGAAGCTTCATGAGGCATTCTTTCTCTTAAGGCCCATTCTAGCCTTTCAGCAACCTTAATCAAGTGGGCAAACGTTTGACATCCGGAAGTATTCATCCTGTCAAAGTACTTGTAGGGGAGCGCTTTTAGGAATAAGTCAATCAGTTCCTCTTCTGGGATTGCTGGCTTTACTTGGGTGGCCAAGGCTCGCCACCTCTGGGCATATGTCCTGATCGATTCGCCTCTCGCCTTTGAAGTTCGTAGAAGATCTTCTTTTGTTGGGGCTGTAGCCGTGTTGAACTTGTAGTGTCTGAAGAAGTCTTCTGCAAGATCCTCCCATCCGTCATAATCTTCTAGGTCTAGCTCTATGAACCAAGCCAGAGCGGCGCCAGCCAAACTCTCTTGAAACGTGTTCATTAACAGTGGAATATAATCCGAATAGTGTGCCATCTTGCGCAGATAATACTTGAGGTGGGCACGGGGACAGCCTGTCCCATTATACTTTCTTACGAACTTTGGCTCCTTATAGTCAGGAGGAGTCTCTACTTTAGCAAAAGGGGATATTTTGTCGAAGCGAGCTAACCCATAGCCCTAGCTGCTCAAGCATTCTTCGATCTTGGCCAATCTTTTAGCCTATGCCTCTGTTTTCACAGTCTGTTTCCCCTTCTCTTCCTTCTCGAGGTTGATGACAACAGGCGAGGCCTTTTGTTGTGACCAGCTGTTTGGTTCATGGATGTCCTCCTCTGCATGTTGGGTATCTCTCGTCACCTCCTTATCTATTGTATCAGGTACAAAAGAAGGACCTGTGTTGTTCTGGTTATGACCCGTTGTTTGTTTAGCTTGGGTAGCTTCCAGCATTACCTTGATGTCGACCATCATAGTTGCTAGGGTGGTCATATGAGATTCCAGCATGCCCACACGCGGAGTCAATTCTTGTTGCTCCATTCTTGTCTTAAGGCGAGTTCGGAAACGATGTGTTGGTAATTCCGTGATGAGAGTGTACCTATTTCAGAAGGATTCCCAGTGAGTATTTCTTTTGTCTTTGCCAAAAAGAAGCAGTTAATTCTTTTAGTTGCATGCTTCTTGTCGGTAGATGGGAAAAAGGACTACCTCGTGAGCCTTAACCTCATGTAAGTAGTTCTTTTAATCATTTTCCGACAAGAATTCATGAAATTAAATGAAGCGTAATTTCTGACGATAGTTTTTTATGTATTCGCAAAACATGTTCACATTTATCCTTATGTGTCCAAAATATTATCACAACAAGAATGAGAATGTATGAGAAGGCATCACAATGCTTGCTTATTTTACACTTGACAGAATAGCATATTCAAGCCTAGGACGCTTGAGGTCTAAGGTATCCTCATCATCCCAGTATGGATTCCCCTCTTCAGTCTGGGGCTCTTCATTCTCTGAATATGACAGCGGTCCCATGTCTTCGGGTACGTACGGCTCTATTCCAGGTACATACGATATGATATATTCGGGTATGTAGGGCTCGACAAGGTTTCGTCTGGTCGCTTTAAAGTGCTGAATGTATTCCGCAGTGGCTCTATGAATGTTTTCTTCGCGAGTCATGTTTTCTGGCCAACTTATTTCTTCGACTTGCGAATTCTTCAAGGAGCGGATGATGAATGTCACCCTGGCTTCAAACTGTCTCTTCTCCTCCTCCATGAGAGTCTTGCTCAGTATGTCAAAAGAAAAGATACCAGGTTGTGGTGGAGAAGGGATCCCTTGTAGCGCCCTAAATTGTCGGATCACCCTCTTCGGATAGTATGCGGTAGCGCCCGTGAATCCTAGCAAGGAGACTGGACCTTTGTCATCGCAGGCCAATCTGACTTTGTTCAGCGTTGGCAACCTTAGCCGCCATTGGAGTTGTTCGGGCTTTAGAACTTTAAGGAAGTTTTTTCACTCTATGAAGTTGAACTTAGGAATACGTGTATGTGTTCTAACAAAAGTTTTAAGAGGATGTGCATCAGGGCTGATTTCAGTGAAACCTCTGCGGATGTGGAATTGTCTGATATGGGATGTGAACCACAGATACAAAAGATCACTAGAGGCTCTAAAGATTCCCTTTTTATTTTTCTTGAAGTGATTTAAGGAAAGGAAGGTTTCGGCAAGGATGATGTTTGAGTAATTCCACCCACAACAGATTTGTCTGGCTACTACAGCCATGATAGGGTCGAAGGTGACAGATGAGATTGGGAATAGCACAAAGCTGAAGAATGCCAAGACAAAGGCTCTACCAGATTTGGTCCTTTTAGCAGCATGGAGGCAGGAAAATCAGTCTATAAGGAAAGATAGGGAGATTCGTCCAGAATTGCTTTTTGCATCTGCTTTGACTTCGCTTAGGCTTGTGTCAAGGAATTCAGCCACCTAACTCAGGGGTTCAAATCCTATGGGGGGTCGAACGAGTGTGTGAGTGAACTCAACTTCGATGACGGCACTGTACTCCTCGATAGTGGGAGTAATCTCCAGTCCTTCCATGTAGAATGTAGCGGTGGTAGGATCCCAATAGAGCGCCATGGCTTGGATAAAGGCAGGTGGACACTCAATCTTCAGCAGGTCTAACAGGTTTCCTAGTCGTGATTCAGCATACTTCTGGCTGGCTTCGCCCATGCTATCCCACCATGATTGGAGTTCGGCCCGGGGAACTTTGAACACTTGAATATCACTCTTTCCCATCAAGTCTAAAATATGCAAATGATTTTAAAAAGTCGATCGTCAGAAATTACTTTAAAGACATGATTATGCAGATGCCATGAGATATGCATGGGCTAACTTAATTGCATAGTTCATTTTGAAGAAATGGAAATTATGACCCTTTTCAGGTCTCGAAGGCCTGACCTAAAGCCTAACTTGAATTTCAGGGAAGTGAATTATGCAATTTAGTCAGATTCACTCAGTGACTAGAGGAAACAGTAATATCACATTCCATTGGTCAATACATCAAATGAACAAAGTGGAATGAACTTTTATTACAATCAGGATGCCTAATGAAAGAAAGGTAGAGAAAGATTCTTCAAACAAGAAAGCCATAAAAGGCCAATGGAATGTGAGGATCTAAATCACTCTTGACAGTCAGTCGGGAACTCCCCTCTAATCAAGTGTTCTGGTCGAAAGGTCGTAGTTCCTCTGGCCATTCTCTGGTCCATGATATGACGACTTCAGGAGCCTTCTCGGGTTTCACCTTCTTGAGTGTGATATGCTTTGGCTTTGTCTTGGTAGCAGGACGTCTTCTTTTTCCCCCAAAAAGTGATCATGGGTACACTTTCTTTGGTCAGTAGTTCAGCCTTCCGACGGGCATATGCCTCCCTGGCCAATTGGTTACGACGCTGTCTCTTCATCTCTAGATAATTCTTAAACATCTCGTCCGCTTGTCGCTTGAATCTGAGGTTATCGACGTAGTAGCGGGTTTGACAATCTTCTGCATATCCTAGATTACGTCCAGTTAATTCCCGACTGTGCACGAATCTGGTGAAGTGTAGCCTTGTGTTTGGTCCAGGGCGAGTGACTTTTCTCAGGTACTCAAAGGTTACCAATTCTGTCAAGCTCTTAGAGAACAGCGACATCCTACCCTATTACCATTGCTGTTTCAATTAGTCACTTGAGTGATTTTCATGATGTGAATGCATATGAATGTGTGTAATGTATGCTTCATATTATGGAGCAGGGAATTGTAAAGTACATTGGAAATAAATGCCTTACCAACCATACTTGGGGGAATGTGAAATGTCCCCCTGTATCAACGGGCGGTTTTAGGTACACCAACCATTCATAGACATGCGCATGAGACAAGTGGGTATACTCTAAAAATCAAAAATCAGGTGAGGAACCTATGGCTCAGGCTCCCACGATCCACATGAGGCAGATTCCTCCCCAAGGGTACCCACCCAAGAGGGCTAGATATCGCCAATGCGGATGATAGGCGGGAATGAATACGAAAGTCTCAACTGCCATCAAACACAAGATCCTTTTCGCACCCTTTCCCTATCTAAGGTAACCTAGAGGTGGTTGCAGTCGGGGTTTGACCTCCAGTGTGTGTAATGTGTCGTGATCAATACAATGCAAAGTCATGCATAGCAGTTTGTATCAAACACCACTTCAGTATGTGCGTAAAGTAAACATACATTCCCAACTCCAACCTGCAGGAAAAAATGTCAACAATCACTCCACCCCTTATTTCTTCAATCTGCAAAAATATCTAACACAATGGTTAGCATACGTACCTCACCTTCGAGAGCATCTGCAGAAAATAAGGTTAGATAAACCAAACAACTTTTTAATTGCTCAAGTCCTCTGGAATTCGTAACCAGAGATTCTGGTTTAGAATAAGTCATCAGCGGAGTCGCCAGTCTGTCGCGACCCTCTCGAGCGGGCGTCTTGTCTGGCTAGCGAGGGTTAATGGGTCGTCCGATGTTGGATGATCTGACGCGGGCCTCTCCCAAGGTCCATTACCCAAATCGCAACGGTTGGATATACGTGGTCGACCTTCGGTGTGGTCTAGTGACATGTGATAAGTGTACATGTCGAGGAGTCGCCATCAATCGTTTCGTGGAGGGTACGATCGGAAACCCTACCGAATAGTTGGGAGTCGTCTATTCAATTCTACGGAAACCAGAGAAATGGGTTCGGAGACTTAGTTACGCCAACTGCTAGAGTTGACGCCCTTTCGGTACCAAAGCTGAATGGTTTATCTGATCCTAGGATTTCATGCAGACGAGTGGGGTACAGAACCTAAATCTAGGAGCTCATGCAGTTGGGAATAGCTACCCTATCACTCACAATCAATGAAAATAAATGCGCAAATCAAGGATCCAGTACATGCGGATAAAACACATGAAATCAGCATGGCATCCCTAATGAGGCCCTATTAGCCTAGAGAAATATCAATCAAGGCTTAGGAATGATTTGGACATGATTTGCCCATGAGGGGCAAAATCGTAATTTTAAACAACTTAGGGACAACTTGCCTTGAAAAGGGAAAATTTGTCATTTTAGATGAATTGGGAAGTCAAAAGATAGGGGAAATAGGATTGGCCATCAATCCAATCCATTTCCTATTTTTCGAGAATTTTCAGGATTTTTTTGGAATTTAAGAGTGATTTTACCATCGGAGGGGTAAAGTCGTCATTTTGGATAAAGATGAGAACTGAAAATCTTAAATATTAGGATTTGTCGTCCACCTGAACCAAACCCTAACTTTAAGCAATTTTCAGGACTCGATTAGAATGGGAAAGACGATTTACCCTTTGAGGGGTAAAATCGTCATTTCAGGCGAAATGATGAGATTCGAAAATCCCAGCAAATGGATTCGCCACCTAACTGGCCCTATCCTAATCTAGGCATTTTCGACCTATCTTGAAGTACAAGGCAGGGACGAATCACCCCTAAAGGGGATTGTCGTCAATTCTTTGAAGAACGGATAAGAAACCCCAAAAATAGGGTTGATCAGTTGTCTGTGGTCAATCCTTGATTTTTGGGGATTTCTGGAGTGTCTAGGATTTTTCCACAATTTTTTCATATTTTTTTGGAATTTGTTGGAATTTTCTAGCATTTTTTTGGATTTTCTAGGATTTTTCTGATTTTTTTATTTTTAAAATCATTTTCTGATTTTTTTTATTTTTTATTTTTTTATTTTTTTTAAAAAAATGCTATCCGGGCCGGGTCGGGTGACCCGGCCCATGACCCACGGGCGACCGGCCCAGCCCGGTCCGACCCGCACCGAAACGGCGTTGTTCCTACGTTTTTTATTTTTAGATTATTCGGAATTAATCTGACGGTCCCCACCGAACCACGTAGCTAATCTACGCCCGTTGGATCTGATTACTAGAGCCTACAGTCCAGATTAAGTGAAGACTCGACCTGAGCCGTTTGATCAACTCACTAAAACCTACGGCCACGATTAGAAACTGAGACTTGATCCGAGCCATTCGATCCTGCTAGCCTAAACGACGTCGTCCACCCATTAGCCTATGCGACACCGTTTCGATTCAATTTGTTGGACTCGATTAATCTAGACCGTCCGATCTATGCTGACTCGCCCTAACGGACTAACGGTCGAGCTGACTCGACAACCACGTGGACTAATCGCATTGTGACACATGGAACTTTGACCTATTGACCACGCCACGTCAGCTTCGTCTTCAACCTCTCGACCCCGGCGGAATGGACAGCTGAGGATCTCCGGCGATGATCGTACGGTGAGATCTTGATGAAATCACGTGAGACCAACGGCAATCAACTCGCGATCATCTCTAGTTTAACATATCTGAGAATCGAAGCATCCTATTCACAGAATCGAGAACATCGTGCGAATTGCCGAGTACGGCCATGGAAGCTCAATCACACAGGTCACGCGAAATCAGATCAATTCATCCACAGATTGACATGGCAGGAGGTGCAGAAGGCTTACCTCGGGCTCCGATTGAGCCCGCGCGGCCTAGATTGGGCTAGGCAAGTATGAACAGTGGTCGGCTATGGAAGCTGAGTTTGAAGATTCGATTCAAGGTGCTCAGGAAAAATCGATGCAAAACCAAGATGCGAATATGGTCAGTGATGTTCAGGGGACGAAACGCACACATGAAATGCAAGAACCATGGCCAGGAATGAAATCTGCCATCGAAGTTCAGTGTAAAATTTGAAGCTCTGATTTACCTATTTTCGCGATTTAAGCCTGTGCGGTCGGCGGCGGTAGCTTCCGGGGAGTCTGGGTGGCCTCTTCGCAGCACTCTCCGGCTTTGGTTTGGCCTGGAAGTGGCCCTACCTATGCCTCTCAATTCGAGCTCGAGCCCTCGACAATGGCGGTTGGAGGGCGAGCTCTCTCTCGCTTTCTCTCTCTCCCTCTCGATTCTCCTCGTCCTCTACCAACTGAATTGACCAACCTCCTCAACTGAAAGTCCCCATAGGCTTATATAGCCCTTTGAGTTTTGGCGCCGAATCGGGGAACGGCCAATTGACTCGAATGGCACGTGCCATCATGTGATTTTAGGTCCAAACGGCGTCGGGGAAGATGGGTGAATCGTCTAACTCCGTTTGGTTCTCCGGCGGGCTTCATTTCACGCGAATTTGGCATGAATTTTTCCTGC
This sequence comes from Rhodomyrtus psidioides, assembly GCA_021437785.1. Taxonomy (NCBI): domain Eukaryota; kingdom Viridiplantae; phylum Streptophyta; class Magnoliopsida; order Myrtales; family Myrtaceae; genus Rhodomyrtus; species Rhodomyrtus psidioides. The sequence goes on along the minus strand of JAILYB010000143.1, from coordinate 1,392,013 downwards.
GTTTGGTGTTTGTTGACTTTTGCAGGTGTGCAGGTTTGACTAACCTCGCCGGAGCTCGTCCGACGGCCCTTTGCCTTGCAGCCGGTTTTGATCGAAAGGTATTGAAGTAAGGGACAAGATGCCCACCTTTCCCCTTTCAATTAGTCACGAATTGCCCTTCAATTTCTTGATCAAAACTGAGCTGAGGACTGCTCATTTGCGCGAGGAAGAAGATGATACTGTAGCAGACCGGTCCGAACCGGTTCCGACTTACCATTTTCCAAATTAAACCCAGATTAACGGGAAAATTTTGCAATTGAACCTCAGAATCGAATCTAGAGCATGGATTTTATCTAAAAATGTGGTTTTGCCCAAAAGTTTTCATCAATTTCTACAAAACCCCCAAATTCCCATTTAATTGGAAATTGGGGATCGTATAATTGAGGGTTCAAATGACCAAATTGGGCCAAATCACCTATGCCAATTGATTTAGAATGGTGAAATCCATTGGGCAGCATGTTCAATTTGTACTGATAGCCCTTGAATTGAAAGTAATTTCAATTATGCTCAAATTCAAGGACTAAAATGCAATTAAGTTTGCAATTGAGCAATTTATCCGAACAATTAGGTCAAATTGAAATAGGGGACAGTTAGATTGAATGTCAAGATTCTAAAAAATGCTAAAATTGCAAATTAAAAGACTCAATTGATATTTTTTTCTCAAATTCAATAGTATGGGTTACAAAGGAACACCTATAATTGAATCTGATTTTGGATATTTTGTGAGGTCAAAAATGCAAGAGATTAAAAATAAAAATATTGGCTATTTTTTCATATTTTTGTGACCTCAAATACTATTTTTCTTGATTTTTTGAGTATTTTTCTATTTTCTAAAAAATACCAAAAATGTAAAAAATATGGAAAATTATTTTTTGGTAAAAAATGGTTCCTTGGGCTTGGCCAAGGCCACCAAAGTTGATTTTGTAATTTTTGACTTTTTATGAATTTTTTGTGATTTTTCAAAAATAAAACTGAAAAAAACTAGGTCAAAAATTCATGTGTCAACATCTATGAATGATAAATTGTATCAGGTACAATTGTTATAAGAAGTATGTGAGAGCACATACAAACAGATTATGTACACAAGTTTTTAATATGAGAACACAAGTTCCCATATTCAGCAGGAACAAGTTCTGAAAGAAAAATAATTTCTCTCCTAAGTCGAATAGGTGAACACGTTCTTTATTTTGAGCATTTTATTAATCTGTATGTTTGGTAACATATTTACCAAAACAGGTTAACTTGAGCACATAGTTATCACGGCGACGCCTAGGCCACAAGGCGACCTCGGGCGACCAAGGCGTCCTGTCGCCTTGCTGGTTCTCCTCAAGGCGGGCACCTTGGTCGCCTAGGCATCCCCTTGTGGACGCCTTGAGTGCCTTGGACGCTTAGGTGACGCCTTAAGCGCCTTGAGAAGTATAAATATTAAAAGTTATTTATTTTTAATAATCTTTCATGCATATATTTACTATATTAAAAGTTGTTTATTTTTAATAATCTTTCATGTATATATTTACTCTGTTAAATCATGAATGTAAGTTTTGAAGTACAACTATAAAATATACAATTATACATATATATTTAAAAATTTAGCTACATTGTCTCTTTATCGCCTTGCGGACGACTAGGCGGACGTCTAATCGCCTAGACGTTTTAGAGGCCTCTGCTTGCCTTGTCGCTTTGTCGCCTTAACAACTATGCTTGAGCATGTTGAGCATGTTTTGAACTTCAAGTTCTGAGCTATTGTGTAGAAAGTTTATATCACAAGCAATATGCTCATATACAAGTTCTGAGCTATTGTGTAGCAAGGTTATATCACAAAGAAATATGCTCATATTTACCATGCCGCTCAAGTTTGTTATACATGTGATTAAGTTCTATAAAAAATCAAGTAGAATCACATGTCTATGCTCTATAACTATACTTGTGCTTAATCTCTAAATTTTAAGCACTATCACAAATTCTGAGACTGCTCATATTGTTAAAATATTGACTTCAGAACTTATTCTTACTAGAAGAACAAAGAACAGTTTGATAAAATTCATTCTTGACAAGATTATACTGAGAGTAACTAGATCCTAGTTGCTCATCCTTTTATTTAAATCATTGTTACTTTCTTAGATAGTTTTGTCATCATCAAAAAGGGAGAGATTGTTGAGAAAAATCTCTAAGTGATTTTGAAGTTGACAAAACAATCCAAGTACTCTTAAGTTTCGAGATAATGCCGTGGAATACTTGTTTTGCATATTATCCTTCAGTGCGTGGATGTAGGGGTGTGCAAACTGGACCGGACCGGCCTGGACGGGCCCAGGACCGGCCCGGACAGACCGGGTTGGTCCGGTCCTTGAGGTTGGCGGTCCAGTCCTCGATCCTAATAGATGGGACCGGTGCCTGGGCGGTCCGATCCCTGGTTCCATGGTTTGGGACCGGACCGCCCCGGCCCGGACCGGACCGCCAATGTTTTTTTTAAATAATCTATATCTAGAGTTAACCTATTTTTAACATTCTGATAAGCTCATGAATCTCATCTCACGTATCTTGAGTTTAGTGGTGTCAGTATTATTTATCAATTTGGGTTTTGGTATTACTTTGGGACAAAATCAAGTATTAATTGATTATAAGATCTGTTCCTTATAATAGGCACGTGCACGAAGAATAAGCACGTACGTGCATAAGGACAAAAAATCGAGTCATTATGCAGATTTGAGAAATCTATTTTTTTTCACAACCAAAAATAAAAAAGAAAGCAATAAAATCCGAGTTCGGTTCCATCTCTCACTTGAGTTTAGCGGGCCATATACGGGCGTCGATTACGAGCATAAAAGATCACGTGAAGCCTTCAAGGTCGGATCGAACACACGTTGGGTGCCCCTAGCATTTACGTGGTTGTCTTGCTGTCGTAAGTTGATTATAGATTATAAATTAACATTGTATTATAATTTCTAAGGGCTAGATTTTTATAAGTAGTTAGAGTTAGCGGTCTTACTGGGCCCGGACCGGGACAGGCCCGGGCCGCCGGTCTTGGTCCTGTCCGTGGTCCCGAAAATATGAGGACTGGGACTATTGGTCCGGTCCCTGGTTCCATGCCAGGACCGGACCAGCCTGGACCATGCACACCCATACGTTGATGCACATGATTGAATCTATCAAAAAGGTTTTGTTCAGATGGGATTTCTGATGGACTTAGACGCTGATTGGAGCTCAGACGTTGAGTGGGGATAGCTCAGACGTTGGAATGACGCTCAAGCTCTGATGGAAGTATTCACGTGCACTAATCAGAACTTGAAGATGACTTTGAAATGTACTTATCTGACACACTACAACGGATACAATCGAGCTGAATCATTCTTGAGAATTCTCGGGGATAGAGATCAATCAAGGATGCGAAATCAAGGAGACACATACGACTTTCCAAATGAACAAAATCATCTATGGAAACCCAGGATCAAAATTGTATGGACGATTTGATCCTAACGGAGAAGACTTTCCTTTGGCGATCCATAAAGGCTACAAGATCTTCTTTTGGTATCTATCTTGTCCAAACGGGAAGTTTTGGAGAGACTTCTTTTGGAAGCCTTGCAACGGTTAGATTGGAAGCGGAGGAGTATAAAAGACATCTCAAGGTCGAAGGGACAAAAGATCGGCGTTAAGAGGGAAAAGTTTTTATAATTCTTAGATCGAAAGTACTTCATTTCAAATACACTTCTCGATTCATCCATTGTAATTGTGAGGATGTGTACACAAGAGTGTTGAACGCTAGGTGGGTATCTGCGTGTTAAGGAGATCACTAAGCTGTAACCTCTCGAGCAGTTGACTAGTGGAATGCAGCCAATTGGCTAATAGCCGAAGAAGTGAACGTAGGTTTAACCAAAGCCGAACCACTATAAACTCTGTGTGCAATTTTCTCTATCTCTACTCTGATCATATTATATAATCTGTGATAGTAGAACTGCATATGAATTGTTTATATTGATACACTATGTTGCCATCGTCTGATATATTATATAAACGCATATGTAATTGATATTCCGCGAAAAACTTTTAAATTGCACTATAATCACCTATTCACCCCCTCCTCTAGGTGATAACGCTAGCCACAATATTTATGAACTGAGGTGAATTGGTGGAGTTGTTGCAGGCCCAGGGATGATGGCGTAACACCGTCAACATATCCAATTGGACCCACATTTATTCAAAAGTTTAACCCAATGAGTTATGGGTCAACTTGAATATATTAACTGTTCTACAACACATCAATTCTCTGATGTAGGACTTCTCTAAGACAACTCATATGTGTATCCTAACAATCCCCATCTCACATTTGAGCTTTAGTATTAGGCTTGCTCCCTTTTAGTTCAAGCATCTTTCCGCATCAACTATTTATGCATCACTATCCATGGTCTTTTCTTGCCAAGACTCGTGTGAGCATGTCTTGTATTTATCTAAGAAAGTGACAACAACAAAAATACCTCATTTGAACTATAAGGTTGGTTAATTTAATCAAGTTTGAGTTGTCGACTTAGGACATCTCATGGAAATAAGGCACCGAAAGGGCATTAGCTTTAATTAGTTAATGTAACCAAGTCCCCGAATCTTTAATGTCTGGTTCGTAGAAATAAAATAGTCATTCCGTTATTTTATTTAGGTTTCTAACCAACCTATCAAAAAAGGATAGTGGCGGCTCCAAAGTTAAAATCATTTGAATTAACATAAGTTGCGATCTGATAGGGTTTGGGAGACTCCGTGTTAGGTCAGTTTTTAATTAGCCTGATAATCCATTAATCTAAGGTCTTAATAGATTTTTATGTCACGACAGCTTGGCGAATCCGTTAGGGATTTTCTTTAAATTTTCGAAAAAATTAAAGTACTTAACAAAGCACTTGAAATTTTCGAAAATGTAAAAGACTTAGTGGACTTAGGCCTAAAGCAAATTTCATGGAAATTTCTTTATTTAGCACTTGATTGAATCTCACTTACAAGTAGTAAAATGTTCTTGCCAAAATGGAGTTGCTAAACTTTTCTTACAGATTGAAGGAGAATGTGTGGTGGTTTATATTGAAGCGATGATTGCTATTAAATTGTTATGTATGCCTTAAATGCTTTGGCATCACACAACACACACAACCGTCCATTGAATCCAAATGGCTAGCCTTAGGATGGTATTTGATTAGTGACACTTCGACTATCACCATTTAGCCCGAGTCTCCCTTCTCAAGTCTCGAACTTTTCAAAATCAGTACTAAGACTTACCACCTCCATCATTAGCCATGTGATATGGGTCGTTACTTGGTTAAGCCGAAATTTACAAAGACCTCGACTTAATTACAAACCAAGATGATTCGGTCCGGATATTCTTGGGGCTCCGTTTTTTCAAGTCATGCTAGATAGAAATCAAATCTCCCGAAGCATTTCTGCGCATGTTTATGTGTTCGCTATCTTCGGGTTTCAAATATGGTAATTTCTTAACCTCTTTCTTTTACTTATTTTTGAGCTGGTCCATGACAATTTAGGCGAGTAATTGTCCTTCGATATAGAATTGAACTTTTGGATTGTTAGCATGTTACTATTTAATATACGACCCTTCAGTTTTAGGGAATTTTTTGAGGTTCTTTGATTCATTTCTGACTTCGAGCCATTGAATGGAAAACGGTGGTCATACCTTGAGATATCGTATGTAAAATTTTGAAATTAATCCAAGTTGATTTTCATTTATTATCGAATTATTCATGAGAACAAAACAGAGCGGAGTTCTAAAAATTTACATCATTCTTATCTCATCAATTATCATTAAGTGCTGGTTCACTTCACAGTGTCCACAACAATCCAGCCAAAGAGAAAGTAACAAGAACTATCCTGCACACACGAGGCCATCTAGTGACAAATCTTTGGACTTGGACTTGAGGGTCAAAAAGCTTCCCATGACAAGTTTTCAACTTGGGCCAGCACCTTCACTTTCTTACCATGGAGCCAGATTATTCAAATCACAGAAGCCTTTTTTGAAGCTGATATTAAGCTCATTTTGCATCAAGGACCGAGGCGGAGACAAAATCCAATCCTAAGCATATAAATTTGGCAGACTAATATTAAGCTCAATCTGTTAGATCCTGTTCTCGCTTGGGGCTTCCGCCATTATGCGCTGAAGGCAGTTAGCGAGAGATGTGAGTTTTAACCATAAACAGACCTGAGAAACCATCAGAAAGAAATGGACAGCAAGGGAAATGGATTACCTGAAAGCATGACAGCGTGTAATGAACATCGTTTTCCGAGATCTGATGGTGAACAACCAGTCTAACTCTGAAGACTGACATCTCAAAATCAGTTTCCTAAAACACGATTTGTCAAGTTCACTACAGATACACTATTTGTTAAATGATGGTCCGTGGGAAAAACTAGTCAAAAAAGATGATCATCAAAGGCTAAGAACGACCTGGTTGAGGGGTCTGGCATGACGAGTATTCTATGATGTCCTCGAGAATCTGAATATAGCTCTCTTTTTTTTTCGTATTTCATTTTTCCCTCTTTCTTTCTAATGTGATAATTGTTGTATATCAACCTAATTACAACGATAAATAACTTACCCAAAGGTTGTTGTGTCGATTCTCCTGCATAGGGATATGCTCGCTGTATACTGAACTCTATATATCAAGCCATGAATTGCTGTTTGGGATCAATACCTTACCAAAAGGACGAAAGTTTCGTCTGAGGCTAAGAGAGACGACAAAGCAAGAACTGACAGCCAATGGCGCACCTTCACTTCGGATTACGCGAGCGGCCTTGAAATTTCCCCACCTTAGCTCTAGAGAGCGCTTCATGGCAATGTACTGCTCCAATGCGGTCGAGCCCGAGCCCAACAAGGGCAATGAGGATTTGTACAGCAAGCTATCTTCGGATGTTTCTCGAAAAGTCTTCTCCCTCACATTGCCATCCTCAGCCAAGGGTGGCATATGCAATGTCTGTAGTTGGCGTTTTACGTAATGGTACTCCAGTAAGTCTTGAATATATTCATATATAGATTCAAACTTGAGTGGTATGCACAATTTTTTTTTTTTTTTTTTGCGCTTAGAAAATTAATTTTTGCATTTGGGCTTAGAAAATTGAAGTGAAACTTCAAAATTTAGTTTTTATTTCTTTGTGGAAACTTGATGATATAATGATATGCCTTTGGTTGTAGGCATTGCTAAATTTGGTCAAAGACGTAATTTCTAACGTCAAACCACATGTTTTTCTTTTTGCTAGCAGGGTAATGTTAATTTCAATATAAATAATATTGAAATTCGAATAAAGAAAGAAACTTTGAGGTTCTTATTCAGATGGCTTTCTTGGAGCTATGCTCCGAGCCATTGAAGTTCATCCCGAGAGTGAATGGTGTGTAGCACGCGAAGAAATATCCAAATATAGCAGGCAATGTATGCTAGGTGATCTCCCAGAGCGGATTAGAAATTTTCAGTTAATGCAGTTTCACTCGATGAACAGCAACTTTTGTTGTATGACATTATGGTATTGAGCGTTACGTTAGAGGTAAAATTTACTGTGTTAGATTTCATTAGGATTATTGCACTTTTTTCGACGTTCTACTTTCTGATTTTGCAAAGTAACACTCCCGAGCAAATGTGTTTAATTCATGAATATATGAATAAGAAGTTTCCTAACATGATCTAGATAATGATTCACAACCAGGACGAGTGAGTCTGTTTTGGGATCCGGATCGCCCAACCTTCGCTTAGAATGTTAGGTACCTAACCTTGCAATCTGGGCCATTCATTTTTGGACAGACGGCCCAGATCTCCTGTTTTTAGGGGGCAATTTTTAGAATTTTTTATATATATTTTTATTAGTAATAATCTGGACCATCCATTCATAACACGAATGGCTCAGATTGCAAGGTTATGACCTAACCTTCTAAGGAAAGGTTATGGCCTAACCTTCTAAGGAAAGGTTAGGCGATCTCTTCCCTCTGTTTTGTAGTATTGATCTACCATCTCCCTCTCGGGAGTGTCTTCCTTTTGATCCTTTTATTAATATTTGTCTCAAATTCTTTTAGCTACATGGCGTGAAAATTGAAAAATGCCGCTAAAGAACATAATTCGATCGTGGCTGTCGTAGGAAAATATCATGTTAGAGGCATCATAGATCGTTTAAGTAAATTTTTGTTCCGACCTCTTTCCTTAACAAATCAATGTGCTCTTCTGTTTAGTTATACGAAGTGCCTATAGGTTATGTTTTTGTAGATCAATTGGAGATACGCTTCTTGCGTCAGTTTAGGGATGCTGAGTTTTGTTTTTCGTGCTAATTCTTGAGAAAAGTTTAGCTAGGGGACGATCTCATTCTCATTACTCGCTTCTTATTCTTTAGGTGGCAATGGGGCTTACCGTACGCTTGGAGAACCATGAAGCTACCCTGGAGCTCTCTAATGGACTCTGATCCTTTAAAGCAAATAGCTATCTTAGAAAGTGTAGACATAAATTTACTTTCCAATGAACTTGATGTGCTATTTTTTTCAATTAATTACACTGCCATTACTGGTACTCCTGGGAATTTGCCCTGCTATGAGGAGAAAAAACCTCGATTTTGAACTCCTTGAAAACCTGACCAGAGACATTGTCTATGCCATTACTTGTCCTCTGGAATTTTGCCCCGTTAGGAGAGAGCATTCTTTTAGCTGTGGAGCGAATTGAATTTAAGCTTTCTACTGAATGATTGGTGAAAAATGGTGCTTTTGGTTAGGCTGATTGGTGATAAACGGTTCTTTTGGTTGGGCTTTGGAGCAATGTAAAATCAACAGGATGCTTTTGGTTGGGCTTTGGTGATAAAGGGTGCTTTTGGTTGGGCTTTGGAGCAATGTAAAATCAGCCCAACCAAAAGCACAATTTATCACCAATCATTCAATAGAAAGATTAAATTCAATTCGCTCCACAGCTAAAAGAATACTTTCTCCTAACAGGGCAAATTCCAGAGCACAAGTAATGACAAAGACAATGTCTCTGGTTAGGGTTTCAAGGAGTTCAAAATCGAGGTTCATGCTAATTCAAAAACGATGTTGAGTTTTGTTCCTCCTAATAGGGCAAATTCCCAGAAGAACTGATAATGGCAGTGTAATCAATTAAAAAAATTAGCACATCAAGTTCATTGGAAAGTATACTTATGTACATACTTCCTAAATAACTATTTGCTTCAAAGGACCAGAGTCCATTAGAGAGCTCAAGGGTAGCTTCACGGTTCTCCAAGCGTACGGTAAGCCCCACTGCCACCTAAACAATAAGAAGTGAGTAATGACATTGAGATCGCCTCCTATCTAAACTTTTCCCAAGAATTAGCACGAAATGCAAAACCTCAGCATCCCTAAACTGACGCAAGAAGCGTATCTCCAATTGATCTACAAAAACATAACCTAGAGGCACTTCGTATAACTAAACAGCACATTGATTTGTTAAGTAAAGAGGTCGGAACAAAAATTTACCTAAACAATCTATGATTCCCCTAACATGATATTTTCCTACGACAGCCACGATCAAATTATGTTCTTTAGCGACATCTTTCAATCTCCACACCATGTAGCTAAAAAAAACTTGAGACAAATATTCATAAAATGATCAAAAGGAAGGCGGTCCCGGGAGGGAGATGATAGATCAATACTACAAAACACTCACTCGTTCTGGTTGTGAACCATTATTTAGATCATGTTAGGAAACTTCTTGTTCATATATTCATGAATTAAGCATATTTGCTCGGGAGTGTTACTCTGCAAAACCAGAAAGTAGAACGTCGAACAAAGTGCAACAATCCTAATAAAATCTAACACAGTAAATTTTACCTCTAACGTAACACCCAACACCATATTGTCATACAACAAAAGTTGTTGCTCATCGAGTGAAACTGCCTTCAACTGAAAATTTCTAATCTGCTCTGGGAGATCACCTAGCATATATTGCCCGCCATACTTGGATACTTCTTCGCGTGCTACACACCATTCTCTCGGGATCATACGGGAACTTCAATGGCCCAGACCATAGCTCCAAGAAAGCCATCCGAACAAGAACCTCAAAGTATCTTTTTTATTCGAATTTCAATATTATTTATATTGAAATTAACATTACCCGACTAGCCAAAAAGAAAAACATGTGATTTGACACTAGAAATTACGTCTTTGATCAAATTCAACAATGCCTACAACCAAAGGCATATCATTATATAATCAAGTTTTCACAAAAAAATAAAAATCAAATTTTCAAGTTTCACTTCAATTTTCTAAGCCCAAATGTAAAAATTAATTTTCCAAGCACAAAAAAAAAAATGTTCACACCACTCAAGTTTGAATTTGTATATGAATATATTCAAGACTTATCAGAGTACCATTGTGTAATACGCCAACCACATAGACATTGCATATGCCATCCTTGGATGAGGATAGCAATGTGAGGGAGAAGACTTTTCGAGAAACATCTGGAGGTAGCTTGCTGTACAAATCCTCATTGCCCTTGTTGGGCTTGGGCTCGACCGCACTGGAGCAGTACACTGCCATGAAGCGCTCCCTAGAGCTGAGGTGAGGAAATTCCAAGGCCGCTCGCATAATTCGAAGTGAAGCTGCGCCATTGGCCGTCAGTTCTTGCTTTGTCCTCTCTCTCAGCCACAGACGAAACTTTCGTCATTTTGATCAGGTATTAATCCCAAACAACAGTTCATGGCTTGATATACAGAGTCCAGTATACAGCGAGCATACTCCTATGCAGGAGAATCGGCACAACAGCCTTTTGCTAACATTTTTATTGGCCACGAATGGAGCAAGACGTGACGTGTTTTATAAAAAGGTGCAGGGTATGTCATGTAGTGAAAACCAAAAGCACTAATGCTAGCCTATATATGCCTCTATCTGTTCCAATCGCACCATGGGAGGATGTCATCCTTGACTTTGTCTTGGGTTTGCCAAGAACGCGACGGAATAAGGATTCCATCACGGTGGTTGTTGATAGCTTTTCGAAGATGGCATGGTTTATTCCATGTAACAAGACCTTTTGTGACAATCTGAATTTCCTGCCATTTCGAGGCTATTGAATGAGAAGAATCTATCGATATATTTCAGTTTTACTTCGCTCGGATCTGATCAATCCTGAGTAGACTAACCAAAAGGGAAAGGCTAACGCATGACAAGGTACGTGGACCTAAGAAACTCGAAAAAGGAAATGACGCTTTGACCACAAGGATTGCCGAGGAATATTTAGAGCCAATAAAGGCTGATCGAATAACGATTAAGGAATCCATTGCTAGCGTTATACGATTGGAACGCGGGTGATGCCGTATAACCAATGTATAATTTGCAAAGTTTTCCTAAATCGAACAATGACGATCGAGACCGTCGGAACTAGTAATAAACCCTCGCAATTACATGACAACCAAAGCCGTCTTATCCCGAGTCGTCCTAAGTGTGACGAGTCACAGAGTCAGTATTTATCGTTATAATTAGGTTGGTATACAACAATTATTACATTAGAAATGGGAAAAAATAAAAAACGAACAAAAAATGGGATATACACAGTTTCTCGAGGACATCATAGAACAATCAAACAAATCTTTAAAAGCAGCCAGCAACATGACATAATAACATTTCGATTCTATAATGTTCAATATGGTTTGAGACAGACAACCAGAAATTACTCTCGCAATAAAAAAAAAAATCAAAAGCATCAATACCGGAAAGCAATTATTTGAGTCGGCTTGCTTCCACTGCTTGACTGGTAGAAGTCTAAAAGCAGTTCTCAGCAAAAGGAAATGGAAAACCCCCCCTTGTATAAAATATGCAAGGAAGAATGGCATCACGGACAACGTCCGTCTAATAGCAGCCAAAGTCGATACAATGAGATAAAAATAATAAAACTAAGATCACAGGAAAAGGCTAAAGACCTATAACACTGAAAACATATGTTTCGAAATCAATGCTAATGCATGATAAATCCACTACTTTTATGTCGCAGATGTTCATAGCTTGCATCGGTAGTGTGCACGCCAATGACAAAACTAACAGAAGAAATAGAAACATAGTCACATAGCACAATCAATTCAGAAGTTTTGACGTCACAAATTAGAGTAGGGTTTCCAATTTATCGTTTGATGTTCAACATCAGCATACCAAATTCATGGGATTAAGATAGTCTATATGATTGAAATCGAAGCAAGCACTACATATTTTTACTAAGCAATGGATAGGAAAATGGAACTTCTTACTCTAATGTTTAATAGCTCGTCTTCCATCAAGAAGACAGAGCCTATGACAATTGCACGGAAAAGATGATACATGTGGCAAAATGAAGAACACCATGAGTAATGGACATTAAGAAACAACCCAGAATGCGAGGCTGGTAGAACTATAACCATAATGCCAAGTTTTACTAAGCAGGAGAGCCACTTAAAGTATAAGATTCCAAACAGTAGTTCATGGCTTGATATACAGAATCCAATAAACAGCGAGCATACCCCTATGCAGGAGAATCGACAAAACAACCTTTTGGTAAGGTATTTATCGTTACGATCAATTCAGAAGTTTTGACGTTACGAAATAGAGTACGATTCTCAGAGAAATTCCATGGGACATTAGTAGATGCTAGAAAGCCCGAAAACTTCTATGATAGCTAACGCTGATTAACAATGAAATTTGAATGGCATGAGATCCAGATATACGTATCGCATGATACTCCTACCGTCGATATCAGAGTTCTTCCGCTCCGCCAAAACACACAGAATGAGATTAGGTGGATGTGATAACTTCTCTCTAATATGTCCAAACGTCCATTTACCCTTCAAAACAGGACTCTTCTTTGCACTTGTGAACCTCAATAAGAGCCACTGGACATTCAATTTGCTGTGGAAGAGAGAGGGGTCAAAAAAGAAAGAGAATGAAGTGTGCATGACCAATTACTTTCGTTTAACGGACCAGACCCTTATTCCAACCGCAGTCAATGAATTCACGTGAAAGACTATTAGTATCACAGCAAATTTGAAACACATTTTTTCCGGGGTCATTATCTAATCGGAAATTCAACTATATTGAAGACTTCAGCTATATCTGCCTGAACGCAATCTGAATAGGAATTTAAAGATGCTCAATGCTCAGGAAGTTAATAAAGATTTTTCATGAGATAAATAGCTAATGGGCCAAAGACAGAGAAAAGCGCACCATCCATGTATGATACTTCTTCCAAGTACGACGACTAGAGCCAAACCTTGACAATTTGCTCCAGCTCAAAGTTTAAAACTTGATTGAACTGCGACTCGCTCACTCCATCCCTAGGAAAAGAGAACGGATCAAGGCAAAGAAAAGCAGGTAACAACCCCATAAAAAAAAAAAAAAAAAAAATTAGTTACGCTTTGCAAGGGTTAATTGTACGGTAACTAATTAACAATAGAACGTCAACTTGGGTCTCATCAGAAGCTCTTCTTGGACAGCTATGCAATTTCCGGTTTATCATTTGATGTTCAACATCAGCGTGCCAAATTAAATTGATTAAGATAGTCTAATATGATTGGAAATCGAAGCAAGCGCTACATATTTTTACTAAGCAATGGAAAGGAAAATGGAACTCCTTACTCTAATGTTAAATAGCTCGTCTTCCATCAAGAAGAAAAAGCGAACGACAATTGCACGGAAAAGGTGATACATGTGGTAAAATGAAGAACACCAAGCTTCGCCAAAACATAGGTGGATGTGATAAATTCTCTCTAATATGTCCAAACATCCTTTCTACCCTTCTAACAAGACTCTCCCTTCACACTTGTGAATCTTCCTCAATAAGAACCACTGGACATTCAATATGCTGTGACAGAGAGAGGTCCAAAAAGGAAGAGAATAAAGTGTGCATGACCATTTACTTTCATTTAAAGTAACACACCCTTATTCCGACCGCAGTCAAGGAATTCACGTGAAAAGCTACTAGCATCACACCGAGCAGAGAAGTTGACAACAACCCAACGTTCGATCTTGGAAGGTTGCAAAAGGGTCTACATATTGGGTTAAAGGAAATTGTGGAAAAAAAATGAAGCAATGATTAATTAAGATGGATCCGTATATCAGGATTTGAAATGGGATGTTGGCAACAGGGATAATATTAGAATTCGCGAGGACAGATGGTTATATGCTGGAATGTTGTATGGTCCAGCTAGCCGAGAAGACCCATACTTTGTGGTTGACCTTACTGACAAAAAAAAATCTTGAGAACCCAGCCATGAAAATCAAAGAACACCTTAAAGAGACAACTTTTACCTCGTTGATGGAAGCCACCGAAACAGGATCCGACGGCTCGTGGTACGACCGCGGATTGGAAACAGCGGCGGTCGGGGTTTGTAGGGAGGAGCACGGCGTCCTCGTGGGTGGAAAGGTAGACCCCTCGAATTTGGTGGGCGAAGCCCTCGCATCAAAAGAAATCTTGAGAACCCAGCCAAGGAAACCAAAGGAGAGCACCATAAAGGAGCAACCTTTACCTCGCTGGTGGAAGCCACCGAAACAGAGAGGCTTGAAGTTGAACATCGACGGCTCGTAGCACGAAGGTAGATCGGAGTGGAAAGGTAGACCCCTCGAATTTGGTGGACGAAGCTTTCGCACCAAAAGAAATCTTGAGAACCCAGCTATGGAAATCAAAGAAGAACACAAGGAACAACCTTTACATCGTTGGTGGAAGCCACCGAAACGGGAGGCTTGAAGTTGAAAAAAAAAAAAAGGCCTTGTTCAATGTCCCAAAACAATCAACTCCGACTCTATAGCTGGCTCGTCGGTGGTCGGGGCCTTAGTCAGTGCCACTTTGACCACCTCCGCATCTCCGACACTGCCTTCCTCTTGATTCTGGTGTCCGTGCCACCGTCCGCTGGGCTCAAAGCCATGGCTTCGCATGGGCGGTTGCCTCCGCATTGGCTTGAAACGGCACAGCCATTGGCGGCAGAACCGGACTCCACGGCCTCAGCGCTAGAGTATGAGAAGACTGAAGAGCATAGGAGCGAGGAGCGAGGAGCGCAAGAAGAATTACTATTCTGCGTAAGAAGAGCATATGAGAAAGTGTTTAAACAGATGGGCCACACTTCTTGGGCCAGACTTGGAGCTCTCAGTGGCACCGAGGCTCTAGGCAAAATTTGCGGAGAACCCTTAAGCTGAAACTTTCTCCATTTTGACATAAAATTAGTCCACAATTCTTCGTCTTTCGTCTTGCACCTTTCTGTTGCATTTGGCATTAAGCATGACGCCACCGAATCGATCAAGTGATTAACAAGAATAGCATCGGACATCAACCTGAGTAGTAAAGAGATTAATGAATCTTATTGCGGAGTTTTTCGTGCCTTTTTCATGTTAATTTGCATGATCTCGGTTTTATTGTGGATCGCAACAATTAGCATACGCAAATGCTCGAGGTGCTGAATGTCCTTAAAACTGCAGTTAGGCCGGCACATTGCAGTTGCTGCATAGTTGCAAGGTGGATAAAAAAGTCAGAAGTATACATATCGTGAGCCTAAAACATGTATACCAAAAGAAACAGAGGTTTCGGGCCAAGCGAGAAGCGCCACGTGTTGGCATGGCTATCCTCCGTAGAAATACTCCACGTTATTATACAAAAGATCAGCAAAGACCACCTCATAAGATACAAAAATGAAATCCAACAAAGCAGAGAAGTCCTACTGCTAAAAGTCTATAATCACACTCCATCTCGTTTGTCAATTTCTGAGGATGCTCGTCCGAACGCACTCCACTCGGATCACTCAACCAGCAATTTGGCTAGAATAAATAAAGTCAGCCATATTTCGTGATCTTAATCGCTTCAAATAGATCTTGTCCATGATTCTACTCGATCAGCGTGAGTCCCAAACTAATCAAAATATCAGTTTCATCTGTATTGTACGTTTGTTTCCTCAAGCATATCGTGCACTGTGAGGACCTGTATCAGACAGGACATGGTTGACCAAGATTCCCAACTTCCTGCTGATTAATCCGAGAGGGATCAGATCATAGTCCATGCCACGCACGCTACAAATTCTTCTGTCCTCTTTTCCCCTCTACAGATTCCCAACTTCGGGCTGGAGGTTTTCATCTTATTGGCGTTGTCTTCACGTAGTCTAGGATGGTTAATGCAGCAATCATACATGGGCTGCCATACAAACACTCGCCGCTTGATTCCCATTGTGCTCCCTTTGCTAATTTTTCCGATGGCCATAGAAGCTTCATAGCCTCCGGCGCAGTGAGAACTTGTTTTTCACGGAGCCCTTCATCATGGATTAGTGTCCTGCAACGCGAAATCCCATCAAATCATAATACACGAAGATTTTGCCTTTCCATTCAAGACAGAAAAAACTTAATTACACCAGATCAAATCTATGCTGATAAAGACAGTGAAAACTAGGCATGTACTACTCCTACTTGCTTGTTCCATCAAACCTATCCATTCACCGAGTCTTATTTTCCCCCCTAATTTTATGTCCTAACAAAAGAAGAAGGTATAGAAACTTGAACCTAAGTACAGCTTGTTCCTGCATCAAGTGATTGAAGGAACTACTGTGACCTGTATCTCCGTTGTGAAGATGGTAATCTACATGACAGGCATTATGACCTGCGTATTTAATCAGAAAGAAAATGAAAACCAAATGAAAAGGAAAACACTAATGTTTGATAACATCATACATGAGCAACGAGGTCAGCTTCCCAGGTTCAAAAGGATATTGGGGAGAGAGATGTACAGTATCTTTGCTATGTAGCGAATAAACAACTCCATTAGAAAATGGGCTCGGTAAGCAACAACAGATGGTAGCCGCGCAAGTAGCATCTCGCAACGGTGCCAGAAGTACAAAGCAACTTAGCTTGCCTGCAACGACTTTAATTAAGTTCACTAACCAGGAAGATATGACTGCCAAATTTGTAGGTGCAGACATGAGATTTCGTTAGTAACTTGCAGTAGTTGCTGTCAAAATGGCGGGTGACAACAATATGTTGCATTTGGATGTTTGAGCACTGTCTACCCAATAATTACTACTAATTAGGCTCTTAAGCAGGGTCGAAAATAGTACATCAACTAAACACAAGACTATTGATGACAAAGAAACTTACCGAACTGAATTGGCCTAATTAATAACCTTTGGAAAATGGACTAACACAGAAGCTCAAACTTCTATTGAATCCAACACATTGCAATCACGATTTGACTTCATTCATACACGGAAAATTTAAAGAAGCATTGCACATAAAGCTTCATATTTTGGCCATGATTTCTCCTCTTGGAATCAATATGACAGGCACTGGCGACTTCCTGACAAATCCATCCACGTAGTCCTCCACATGCTGATTAGGTGCTACGTGAATTACTGTTAACAGCTCCGACATGGATGATTTCAGCATTGTAACAGTCTCTAAAAAGATGGGAAGCATGCGTGCGACCTCTTGCAGTCTACTTCCAGGGAGCAAGCTTATGATTGTACCTCCTTAAGGCCCAAACAAAGTGTCAAAACCAGGTTAAACGAAGGTTTGCAAAACAGAAAGGTCAAGACTTCAGAAATAAAATTCGATCCCACAATTTGATAACGGAAAGAATAGCACGAAATTGGTTAACAGTGTTGAAGTGACATTTCATTTTTCAAGCATAAGACTACATCTCATTCTCACAGCCAAAGCACTAGGTATGTTTCTGTTCAAAATGGCACTCCGTCTTTTTATTTGTCAAGGAAACATTGCAAGTGCAGATTGGCGAAGAAAAAGTTTAGGACACTGAATTTCCTGCAGTAACATTGCCTGAGCTTGCCACTGCACTCACAATATCTTAAAATGCCACTCCAACAACAGATCAGTATGCATAAACTGGCACATTAAATCTTTTAAATGAGAGTAGAAGACCCAGTCCTTTACATTACCTGAAGGAGCTTGGTATTTGGACCAAAAGCTTTCCCTACTCCCAGCCTATTTCCATAATCTTGAAGCATCGTCTCCCTAAATATGCATTTCTTTCAGGAGTCATTGTAAAACAACATGAGAGCAAGTAGGAGGCAGGAAATTCCGAAAATCTTAAAACAAGTAAACATGTTCAAATGGGTTCGGCACTAGCTCAGTGAGCAAAACCTAAGTGCTAGCAGAAATATCTGAGCAACACAGATCCCCAAAATGACTTCGAGTACATGATCATACAATCCTGTCCCATAAAAATGGGATGCTCAACTCTATACAATACAGGTGCACCACAATTTAAGAAGATAAAATGATATGGAGTACAGCAAGGCATCTTCTAATATAAGATGGCCCACAAAATTCGCTGACAGTCTATCCAACTTGCAAACTTGCGCCTCCTCTGGAAGCATACAGAAAATGTGGTCCAAAAACTTAGCAAGGTTCTTTAGTCTTGCCTCACCCCATCTCCATGCCCAGAATGAAGGTGCAACATAATGGAAGTGAACAGAGCCATCCGCATATTGCTGATAATGTCTTGCTGCAAAAGCACAGTCCAGTTTCCCTTTATCATACAATCTGCAGAAACACTACGTGAAAATGTTTTGGACTACTCCGAGGCATTACATATTACCCCTCAGCAGCTTCAGGAGACGGAAAGAAAAACCTTGGAATTCACTGTCACCACAAAGTGAGGCTGAAACAGAAGAGCAGCATCCACTGTTTCCTTAAATTTTACCTGTCAATTTGAACTTCAGTATTCATATACAACTAAAAAAAGCATCATATAGACCACCAAAAGCATAAGCAGAAAACAACAGGAAAATTTTACATGCTTCTTAAAATGCACAAGCACAAAATTGGCATCGCTTGATACTCAATCTGATTTTACCCAAATGAGACATTAGCAGCATAAGCAGAAAACAATAGGAAAATTTTACATGCTTCTTAAAATGCGCAAGCACAACATTGGCATCGCTCGATTCTCAATCTGATTTTACCCAACAAATGAGGCATTAGCTCCCAGATGCCCATCACTGAAATATCCTCCATAGGAAACAGGCTTTTCAACCCCCGCTTAGACATCATCGACCTAAGATACCAAAGAGACAAGTCCTTCAGTGAGGAAAACCCGATAAAACGATACTTTATGCTCTTATCCTTCAATGTATGCATGACTTTTTCTGTCTAACTCAAAAACAATCTTGTTGATGATGACCTTTTTTAGCTTACTCCAGGAAACAAGATTGAGTTAACGCATGTTTATCACCAGAGGTGCCTCATTCACACAAATTTCAACCAGAACCCTTTACTACATGAGAATAATGCTGAACTCAAGAGCAGCAGTATATGAACAGAAAGGAATTGGCATCAATCAAGCACCGACCCAATTTCAAATTCACCCGAAAGTTTCAGCTACTAAAGTAAAGAACTGGAAGAAAATACAAGTGCTAAAAATAAGTGGCAACATCATTACCCTCCGACGCCGGCGAAACGAACCGGAAAAGGAGAGAGATTCTTGCGAGCGGTCATGAGGCGAGAAGCGATGGTGTCCCCTGAAACCTACCCAGCAACGACGAACACTGTCAACTCGCCATCTCTCGCCGCCATGCCCAGCACGGAGTTTCCCGAGATCGAGGCGTGGCTTCTCCATACACCCAAAACGCACGGTCTACGGTGATTTCCGTATAGACTGTTCTGAGCACCTTCACCATTTCAAGGGGTCAAATCGTCACATCATAGCCGAAGATTGCACTGCATAGCCGCAGAACGAAATGTTTAAAGGAAAAAATTGGGCTTTGGACTGAGATGATGAAGCAAGTAGAAGGGAAGTTTCCTTGAAGAACGTCGCCTCGGGTCACTGAGAAGTTTCCAAAAGTTCTCCGAAAAAACTGCCAAAAGTGTGTACATTTACCCAATATTTTTTGAGCCCCAAAGCTCCTTGCAAATGTTAATCCAGACGCATCCTAATAGTGCATTTGAATTTGAATCACTTTACAAAGTCCAAAAGCAATCTTACAAGAGGGTCTCACAACGACGTCCATATACGGACTTCTTGTTTATTTTTCCATCATGTAACCGTGGTTCTCTAATAATTTCTCTCAGCCTTATGCATTAGAGACGAACTTAGAAAAAAATAAACTCTTGAGTTTGACCGACTAAATCGAATTCGGTTTAAATGTGACAAACTAGACTAATGATGTGAAATTGTGAGATAGAGATTTATCGGGTGTCCTTTGGAACTTCCAAATAAAGGAGTGAATATTCTCAAAGAACAGACCTGAGCATAAATTTTCGACTTTCCAATGGGTTCTCCACAACGCACCGAGTGCTGAGAAAAGATGAGTTGTGTGTTTTCCGACAGCAGCATGCATGGGAGCTGCATAAAATTGGAGACTTCACCAAAAGCAGTGCTGCACGCACACGGGGGTTAGGTTCTCTATTTTGTATTTCTATTTCATGCGAAGCCAGTTATCTATTTTTAAAATCATTGTCCTTACATTTCATGTAATAATCACTTACACATCTTAACAGTTATAAATATCAAGTATGTACACGAGTTTTACCGTTGAATATCATACATACATGAATTTCACCTTTGAATATCATTTTACACATTCACGATATTCACCCTCATGTCCCTGTTTATCGAAACATTATTTTATTTCTGAAAATGAAAATGCTCATCCCCCGATTCTAAATTCTCAGACACTCCCAAAAGGTTCAAATGTGAAATGAGTTTGCAAAAAGGAAAATTTCGGTCTTCTCAATGTTGGATTTTGCTCTAGAGGTAATGAAAGGTATGTGCAAAAAGAGAGACGTATGTGGTCATTGGGTCAATAGTGAGGTAAGTTTTTGGTCTCTTCCCAGAATTCTCACATTCGAGCCAAATAAGATTTGACCTTTCTGACCTACTATACTGTCTGAGAGACAGGAGTATAATCTCACAACCAGAAAACTAAGAACGAGTACATCAGCAAAACAAACATCTGACTTTCCACTACAGCTCAGCAATATCCAAAAGCAAATACTCAATTTTGCTGGAGCTCCTCATGATGTTTCCGAGTGTGAATTGGTCATAACTCATCATTGTTTGATGCATCCTCGCTCATTAGTTCGTCGAGAGAGAATTCGTCCTTTTCAAAACTCTATCCGTCCTTACCATCCCATGGCTCCGTCTTGGCGATCACAGGGGTGCCTTCAAAAGGCAAATTTCCCTTACCACCAAGCCCAGCTTCCCTCACAAATTCTCTGAAAGGCCAAAATTGAGTATGATATGTCGAAGTATTTATACTTATTGTCAAATTGATACTTAAGTAGCTCAGGGTTCAAGACTTACACAATATGGTTTAAGTTTGAATGCGCTCCGAAGCGGGGCATAAGCACCTTTCTTAGCATTTAGTGCCACCAATGCGGAGTAACCATATACACCGACACCAACAAGTTTCTCTAGATCTGGCTGCTTACCGGCAGTGGCCCAAACAGAATTGCACCAGGTGGAGTTCAAGTTTTTAAACGAGCAACTAAACCATGTTTTGGAAACCACAGGCATTTACCATGGAAAATGTTAAAAAGGGTCCGAATGATAGAATATACATCAGCGCTGCGGACAAAATTCAGTGAGCAACACCACAGCTTACTAACCTGTACTGACTTCTTTTAAACTTTTCTGCTACTGACAATAGCATCTGAATATATCTGTTCCTTCCTTCTGCCTTAGTGTCCAAGATTTCGGGTGAGAAAGCAACAAAACAGATGGCAGCTTTAGCACATTTCTCCTCCATAACATCCTTTTGAAAAAATGACATGCCATGCTAGCGGAGTCGCTAAAAGTGAAAGAACCAGAGATTTACAGCAATCAGAAGTACTTACTTGGCTGGTCAGCTCAGTCACTTCAGGAGGAGCGACATTTGTCTCCAGCTGCTCTAGAGCAAAGGATTCAATAGCAGAAGGCAGTTCTAGCACCCTCATAAGGAATTGGACTGTCTTTGTCAGCACCAAATATGAAGATAGTAGGGAGGCCTTGCACCTCTTACCTGCTCATTAAAGACTGGCAATCCCAATTCATCAGAATTGTACAGGGGAAAAACTTCTCAAAGGATTTAAAAACGTTGATACATTTGTCAGTGTGCACTAGCTAGGAAACTAAGGGCTGGAGCTTGCCAAAAAAAGCATTTCATTTCGAAAGCATTTCCCTGGACAAGAATCGACAGTTAAATCGATGTGTGATGAGATGATTATTTACCAAGGTTCGCTGAGGCTGTATCAATTTTTGTGGCAATATAAAGGGAGTTCCTTAAGGATATGGATCCAATCCGGTAACAGATTGAAGTTTGAAATGAAAATAATAATTCTTATAAACATATAGGGGCTCAAGCCTTCATTAAATGAAGACAAATGCATGTAGAAGCACAGATCACTACCAACTTTCCATTTGTTGTAATGATGAAGCGATTGAAAATAAATAAACGGAAGGACCATCTCCTCCTAAATGTGGAATTAAATATAATACCTTCTCAGCGTCACAGTCAACATGTCCCAACTTCACTTTTCCTTTCAAATTATTGGCAGCCTTCTTCCACTCAGGTGACAAGTTTTTACACTGACCACACCTTCAAAAACACAAGATGCATAAACTTCTTGAGAAGCTAAGGCTGCGTATGGTAGCGTTTCTGTTCCAGGGAGCATTTTTTAAACAGAAATATTTTTTTGTGTTTCTGTTTAAAATTACGATTTTTAGGAAAAAAACGCGTTTGGTAATTTAAAAAAAAACACTTTTTTCAGTCGCCGACCGGAGGTGGGCGACGGCCGGCGGCTGGCGACCGGCGGCGATCGGCGACCGGCGGCGGCGGCGGCAATCGGCGGCGGCGATCGGTGGCGGCCGGCGACCTGCGGCCTGCGCCCCGCGACCGGCGGCCGGCGGACGGCGACGGCGTACGGCGGCCGGCGACCGCGGCCGGCGACCGTCAACGGTCGGCTTTTAGCGAGGCGGCGAGTGGTAATCGCGTCGGCGACGATGGATTGTGGTTTCAAAAGTGTTCCAAAAAGTGTTCCCAAATCCCAGAAGCAAGTTTTTTTTGTTCCTTCAAAAGTGTTCTTTGGCACAAAAGTGTTCCGCGGAACACTTTCGGAACATTTTTGAACCATACGCGTTTCTGCTCCAAAAGTGTTCCCGAAACACTTTTAGAACAGAAACAGTTTCCCCAGCCACCATCCATATGCGTTTCTGCTCCAAAAGAGCAATGATTATAACTGGCCATTAAAAATATGAGATCAAAAAAGAGACAAATAAAAGTTGTTCTTATTGAGATGATTTCTCCTTCTTATTATAACAGCTGCTTTCCCAATTCAAAGATGCATAACTTTGTCTTAGCGACATAAGCGTAAAAAATAAACAACTTTCAATCAATAAAAAGAGCAATAGTTAAAATTGGCGAAAAGAGACAGTGCATAAAAGTTGATCTTGTCAAGATGATTCTCCTCCTCCTTAATTATACAACTGTTTTCACTATTCAAAGATGCATAACTTTGTTTTAGCAACATAAACATAAAAAACCAAATAAGTTTACAATAAATGAACTAGATACAGACTCCTAATACAAGGGGAAAATCGAACTAATATTGACAGAAACAACAGGTAGTAATGATCAGTTTGTGACACACTACGCTGTAATCATACCATTGATCACCAATTCTCAAGAAAAGTTTCAGTAATCAAATTACTAGCTTGTATCTGACAAAGATCTAGACTTCTCCATAGTTTCTTTTGTCA
Source organism: Rhodomyrtus psidioides (assembly GCA_021437785.1). Classification (NCBI taxonomy): domain Eukaryota; kingdom Viridiplantae; phylum Streptophyta; class Magnoliopsida; order Myrtales; family Myrtaceae; genus Rhodomyrtus; species Rhodomyrtus psidioides. Next base: position 1,368,308 of record JAILYB010000143.1, on the reverse strand, counting down.
GTACTGTGCTTATATACATAAAAAGAGAGATGAGTAAAGAAAACTTAGATTCATTTGCAAGAAGCAATAAACAGACTACCCATAAATCAATCCAAAGAGATCAGCCATCAAGAAAATGGAATATACCATGGAGCAAAAAATTCTACAACCCAGAGTTCTTTACTTTTGAGAACCAACTCATCAAAATTGCTGGAAGTCAGTTCAACCGACGCATTACGTTCAGATTTCTCACTTGATCCTCCAGTTGATTTACCATTTAAGTGGTATTTGAGAAGTGCCTTAACCTGCACACAGATACAACCATTAAGAATGGGACGCATCCACATATTCTCTGTCTAGTAGATAACTAAACATTTAAGAGGAGACACAATTCTGCTTCTGCTTTTCAAAGTATATTACTGAGTTGAACACATTTTATGACATGATAATGCGTTTATTAATTGAAAAATTTAACATTCACAAGGGAAAGGCATTTATGTTCTACCGTTAATTTTAGTACGGAGACAAATTATATATCATGAACGCAAACCCATGAGAATATACTATGCCTGAGCCTGGAATCAGATATATAATATTTTGGAACTTATGTTATGTATTGAAGATGAAGGCTAAACTTAAACTTTTGGATCTAGAGATGCTTTACACCCTTTAACTATTAATTATTTATAGTTCGTTACCATTTGAACAAAATTCTACCTTCACATCAATGGTCATGATCTTAGAAGCCCCACAAAGATCTCACGATCCAATCCCTCAGACATCCTTTCTCCCAAGCTGGACTTTTCAACAACCTTGACTATTACTGTGTTCCAAGAAACCAACCCCCCGGGCCAAAGCTCCATCCCATAAAAACCGCTCTAATAATCTCAGAGCTTTCAAGCAACAGCGCATGCATTGCAAGCCATCAGGAGACAAAATACTACAGAGGAACAACTGTTTGCGCAGAGCATTTAAAAGGCCATGGAAAGGACGAAAGAGAAATAAAAAAGTAGACTCAACCTTGGGGAAATTTGGGTTTAGTCATTTAGAAATAATATCGTGAGATCAATAATGTGTCTAGGGTTATTTATGCAGATTTCTCAGTTGTATTTCTCCATAAGGCAGTGAGGTGTTGATGGCCACTAAAACCTCTTCTTATTGTTATATCGAGAAATGGTCATGGCTTTGAGTTAGTTTCACAGCCAACAAAATAATGCAAGTTAAACTTACCTTAAGTCTAATTCCCTAATTAAGCTAGCAAACAATGACCAAAACATAAAGAGAGCATTCCATAAGTCTGATCAAGAGACATATAAAAACAAACCCATTTTAGTGCAAATTCTGCAATAGGTTTGACATCCCTTGCTCCTTGGTAATCAATAGAAGGCTTCCCCGGTACAAACACAACTATGGTTGGAAATCCCTTAATTCCATACTCCTATAAAGTAGAGTAGAAAAAACAGTACATAATCAGAAAGGCAAGATAATATAATCTGAGGCAAGGGGACACAAAGCGAGGATATCTAAGTTCCACATGACAACTGTTACATGCCGCATAGAACCGTAGATAGGGAAAGAAATCGCTTCGGGGGGCTAATTTTTTGAATCATCCGCGTCTCGGTGTGGATTTGAAGAACCCATAAGAAACTAGGGCTGTGTATTTGCCGTGCTCTGTGATTCCTAAAGGTGCTCCTACTGAAATGAGGGACAAGGAACTCTCAAACTGAACGTCGTGTTGCAAGAGCCAAAAATTGAATCCATCAACTAAAGAATTCCTATGGAGGGAAACCTGAGCAAGGAACTGGTGTTGTTAGACATACTTGTATAGCCTTGTAGTCTTATAGCTTTCTCTTACATTCCTTCTTTCTCTTTAGTCCCACATAGGAAGAGCACTAAGCTCTTTACCTCTTCTAAGCCTATATAAGGGCTTCTCATGTACATTGTTTGACACACCATTATTAGAGAACAATACCATTCTCTCTTAATCATTCTTTCTTATCATGGTATCAGAGCCAAGATCATTGTCTTGAAAAGTATGCTCTGCGGTTGCCACAAGTTGGATCTTCCGCATCAGAAATTAAGATAATGAGCTCATTATTTTTAAAAGTATGCTCTGCGGTTGCCATAAATTGGATCTTCCGCATCAGAAATTAAGATAATGAGTTTTGGGCTATTGAGCCGTCACCCAGCTTTGCTAGCGTCTCTAATTTGTGTCTTTCGATCCTTTTGATCAGCTTTCCCACCTCAACCCACTTTTCTAGCTTCGCTAGTGATTTTTCTGTTGTCATGGGCGATTCTAGTGACCGCATAGATGTCAAGCTTGATGGTTCAAACTATTCACTTTGGAAACCATCGGCAATGGCGGCTCTTGTTTACCGCGATTTATTTGAGCATGTTGAAGGTTTCCGTCTATGTCCTGATGCTCTTAAGGAAAGTGCCTCATCTGAGGCGGTTGTAAAGCGTACCGCTGAAATTCGAGCATGGACAGTTGCTGATCGGAAGGCATGGGCTATTCTTTTTGGCTCTATTGATCCTGCTCTTTGCCCACAATTTTCTCATATTGTTGGAGCGAAATGTTTGTGGGATCAGCTCGCCGAGATGTTTACTCAGACCGGGGACATTCGGGTTTATCAGTTGGAGCAAGAAATTTACTGTGCTACGCAAGGGTCTCGCTCTATTCGAGACTTTTACAATTATATGCATTCCCTTTGGAGTCAATTAGATATTCTTGCTCCTGTTCTTTGCTCGACATGCTTGAACTGTACTAGGTGTCCATCTACTCGGCTTCAAACTCAAGATAGACACCGTCTACATACTTTCCTTATGAAGCTTGGCTCTCCTTATGAAGGTGTTCGCAGCCAGCTTCTCCATCGCTCTCCTAGACCGTCCCTCCTTGACGCTATCAAAGAATTGCAGTCTGAGGAAACTCGTCTGGGTCTACTTTCCTCCTCTGCAGTTGCTGATTCCGCTGCTGTTTTAGCTGCTCCACCACGTGCTCCGCCTGCTGTTTTGGCTGCTTCACCACGACCTCCCTCTGCACGTGGCTCTCGCCGCCTTTTATGTACTTATTGTCACCGTCTTGGACATGAGGAGCCACACTGTTGGCAAAAGAAGAAGGAAGCTTCACGCCCTTTAGCAACACCGCGTTCTATTCAGTATTCTGTGACATCTCCACACTCTCGACCTATTACTCTGGTTTCTTCTTCTACGGATAATCGGATTGCTGCCCTTGAAGCACAGCTTGCTCGATTGAACCCTTCTTTGCTTGGGTCTTTTCCCGATTCCAGCACTCCTACAACTTCTTCATCTACAAGAAACACTGCTGCAGCCACTCCATCTTCAGGTGACACTTCTATTACCTGGATACTTGACTCAGGAGCTGCTAGACATATGTCTAGTTCCGCTGCTTGTCTCACTCAGCTCTTTGAGCTCAAGCATCCAGCACATTTCTTTACTGCTGATGGCTCTCCTCTCCTAGCTACCCGGCGGGGTACTCTCACCATCTCTCAAGATTTCAATGTCCCTAACGTGTTACATGTTCCATCTCTAGCTCTCAATTTATTATCCGTTGGACAACTTACTGATGCTGGATGTACTGTAAGCTTTACAAATAGCTCTTGCTTTGTGCAGGATCGTTTGAGTGGTCGGATGATTGGGAGAGGTAGTAGACGGGACGGACTCTATATTATGCAGCATCTCCACCTTCCAACTTCTTCTCTTCCTTCTCCTGTGTTGGCTACCATTGATCTTGCCCGATGGCATCAACGTCTCGGACATATTCCTTCTTCTCGTCTCACCGTCCTTCATCAACGAGGTGCTTTAGGTCCTGTTTCTTCTGGTAATCTTCCTCCATGTTCTGTATGTCCCTTGGCCAAACAATCTGCTAAGCCTTTTCCTATTAGTAACTCTAGATCTAGTGCAATTTTCAATCTTATTCATTCTGATGTATGGGGTCCTGCCCCACTTTGTTCAAAGAGTGGTTTCAAATATTATGTCTCTTTTATTGATGATTACTCTCGTTACACATGGGTCTATCTTATGCGTCAACGCAGTGATTTCTTTTCCATCTATCAATCTTTTACTACCATGATTTCCACCCAATTTAATACAAAAATCAAAGTTTTTCGTTCAGACTCGGGAGGAGAATATCTTTCTACTGTTTTTCGTTCCCTCTTGGCCAGCGATGGTACACTTCCTCAACTATCTTGTCCTGGGATTCCAGCTCAGAATGGGGTTGCTGAACGCAAGCACCGTCATATTTTAGATACCACTCGCGCTCTCTTACTTGGGACATCTGTTCCTACTGAGTTCTGGGCTGAGGCACTTCTCACAGCTGTTCATCTAATTAACCGCCTACCCTCGTCTGTTCTTCATCAAGACACCCCTTTCCAGCGTCTCTATTCTCGATCTCCCAGCTATAATCATCTTCGAGTTTTTGGGTGTACTTGTTTTGTCATTCTTCCACCCACCGAACGTACGAAGCTCACCGCTCGCTCCATCTCGTGTGCATTCTTGGGTTACAGCACCGAGCACAAGGGTTATCGCTGTTATGACCCAAATGCGCGACGTATACGTATTTCTCGCAATGTTACCTTTCATGAACACGTTCCCTTCTTCCCTACAAATGTAACACCTCATGTCTCGACCCATGTTCCATTTATGGATTTCCCTGTTGATCCTTTTCCTGATCCTCCTTATTCTGCTTTCACCTCGGAACCAGATATATCACCACCGTCCCCATCTTCTCCTACCCGTTCTGCTGTACCTCCTACTCTACCTGCCCTCGACGATTCTGCAGTTCTAGAGCCACGCCGTAATCCTCCTCGGGATCGACGTCCGCCTACTCGGTATGTTGCTTCTACTTCTTATTCTACTGAGTTTAGCTCTTTTTTGGCTGCTGTTCATGCTGTACAAGAACCCACTAGTTATCGTGAGGCAGTTCAGCATACTGAGTGGCGTCAAGCTATGTCTGAGGAGCTCAGGGCATTGGAAAGTACTGGTACTTGGGAGCTTGTGTCTCTCCCTCCAGGCCGCTCCTTGGTATCATGCCGATGGATATATAAGATTAAAACACGTTCTGATGGCAGTATTGAACGTTACAAAGCACGTCTGGTTGCTAGAGGTTTCTCGCAGGAGTATGGCATTGATTATGAGGAGACGTTTGCTCCCGTAGCAAAGATGACATCTGTCCGAGCTTTACTAGCTATTGCTTCAATTCGTAATTGGCCCCTCTTTCAGCTTGATGTCAAGAATGCTTTTCTTCATGGGGATCTTCAAGAGGATATCTTCATGCAACCTCCACCTGGTCTTGGTCATATTTCTGGACAGGTTCGCCGCTTGCGACGGGCTATTTATGGTCTTAAACAGGCTCCTCGTGCTTGGTTTGAGAAGTTCAGTGATGCTATTCGATCTGCTGGTTTTACTCAAAGCGAGGCTGATCATGCTATGTTTGTTCATACCTCTTCTGCTGGTTGCACTATTCTTCTTCTTTACGTTGATGATATGGTTATCACTGGAGATGATCGCGACCATATTGAACATACCAAGCGGCACCTTCAGCAACATTTTGCCATGAAGGATCTTGGACCACTGCGCTACTTTCTTGGGCTTGAAATTGCTCGCAGTTCACGTGGTATCCTTATTTCTCAACAAAAATATACTGCTGATATTCTCTCTAGGGCTGCTCTCTAGGATGCACGCACTGCTGCTACTCCTATTGAGCTGAATCAGAAGCTCTGCTCGGATGACGGGGAGCCTCTTTCTGATGTGACCCGCTATCGAACTTTGGTTGGCAGCCTTGTATATCTTACTATCTCCCGACCCGACATTGCTTATGCTGTTCATGTTGTCAGTCAGTTTGTTGCTGCTCCTCGCACAGTTCATTATGCTGCTGTTCTGAGGATCTTGCGATATCTCCGAGGCACTTTATCGCGTTCCTTATTTCTGCCATCTTCTTCTGCTCTCAAGTTGCGTGCCTATTCTGATGCTGATTGGGCTTCCAATGTGTCTGATCGCAAATCTATCACTGGCTATTGCATTTTTCTTGGCGATTCTCTTATTTCCTGGCGTGCCAAGAAACAACAAATTGTCTCACGCTCCTCTACAGAGTCCGAGTATCGTGCTATGGCTGACACTACCGTTGAGATTGTTTGGCTTCGCCGCTTACTTGCTGACATGGGTGTTTCACTTCTGGATCCCACTCCTCTGCACTGTGACAACAAGAGTGCCATCCATATTGGTGCAAATCCAGTCTTTCATGAGCGTACAAAACATATTGAGATAGATTGTCATCTGACTCGTCATCATCTTCAAGCTCGCACTATTTCTCTTCCTTTTGTTGGAACTGAGAATCAACTTGCAGATTGTTTTACGAAAGCTCTTACATCACAACGCTTTAAATTTCTTCTTTCCAAACTCTCGTTGTTTGATCCACCTTGAGTTTGAGGGGGGGTGTTAGACATACTTGTATAGCCTTGTAGTCTTATAGCTTTCTCTTACATTCCTTCTTTCTCTTTAGTCCCACATAGGAAGAGCACTAAGCTCTTTACCTCTTCTAAGCCTATATAAGGGCTTCTCATGTACATTGTTTGACACACCATTATTAGAGAACAATACCATTCTCTCTTAATCATTCTTTCTTATCAGTGTGCACCAGCATCTAGAGCCGCCACAGTGGCTACCTTTCGATACAGTGGCCGCCTCTTCCCACGTTGGTGTTAAAGCTTTCCAATGGCCACACCAAGGTGCAAAAAGCTCGACCAAAACAACTTCATTCGAATCCGGAACCTGCCAACCACAGATTTGAAATAATTTAAATCCGTTTAGCTGTTACAATTACGGGAACGATAGACCAACATAGAACTAAGGTAACAGAAAAATAGAAGGACAACGATTTCAAGAGCACTGCAGCCGCTGCAGGAATTGCACTGGGCAAATAAAGATCGCCCTTGTACCAAATCAAGCAGCCTTGACGGCTTCACTCTTATGCTGTCCGAGACAAGACAGCCAATGCGCGCTCGAGAGGTAAACCAAAAGACCGGAGGAAGAGGAACAGCATCGAAACGGAACAGTAGAAGCTAATGCCACCACACGCGACGCGGAATGAACCGAGAGCAAGGAGAACTTGAGCTTGACAACCGAATTCAAAGACGGATCAGAAGAAGATGGCGATTACCTTGCTCTTGAAGTTGGAAGGGTGGAGCTGAACCACTGGAGAGGAGGGGCCGTACAATGCATCACACGAATCAAATGCGAATAGGAACCAGACAATTGCACAAACTAACGATGCCGATTGTGATCTATGCATCTCTCTCTATCGGTCGCTCGTCGACAAAGTCGGATAAAATTTTTCGTGGACCGCAAATCCATAGTCAAAAGGAAAACTACTCATCTCATTGCCCGCTCATGAAGGAAAATCCTTTCATCTGTAATAAATAGCATCCAATTTAGTATATATGTGCATGAAAAGAGAGGAGTGGTGCTCTCGTGATTGGGGCAGTTGATTGGGGTGTCGTATGAATTCCAGTTCAATTTTTTTTTTTTAAAAGGTGGACGTTTCGCTTGTTTGAATCCTATAATCATGCAAAAGTTGTTCTAGGTTAGGACCACCCACATAGGCCAAACTCCTGAGCTTGATCGACTCGCGAAGCTCATAGAATTTTCTTTGGTGTATCTTGCTGGACCTCTGCGCTTGCGCTTGTGGCCCCGAATCTGTCATAGAAGAAAAGAAAAGAGGTTGGATAGGAAACTAAATAAAATAGATCATGTTCCCAAACGCAAGCTCGTGCAATATGTCTTACATTGCACTAGAGATGAAACTCCATCCCCCTCGGAACCGATGAACAACAAATTGAGACTAGGGGCTTGTTAGGCGAGTGTCGTTCATCTTTTTAAGCCTTTCACTAATGCCGTATCTACAAAATTTGATGGAAATTCATTTAATTAGTAACCATTTTTTTTTGAAATGTTTTGATTGTTTCGAGACCCAAGGAAAAAAAAAAGAATCTTTTTTTTAATAAATTTAGTATTTTAGTCTTTTTTTTGTTTTTTTTTTAAATTTGATTTAAATAAGAATTAGGACACGAATAATAAAAAATTCCACGAAATTAATTTTAAAGTACCTCATCAGCATCTTTCATTATACAAATTGACGTTTCTAACGAAAGAACTCGATTGAATCAAATTGACAAGTTTTAGGATTTGATTATACTTTTTCAATATATCTTAGGACCTCTAGTGATCGATATACACACGTGCGCGCGCGAATATCGCATAATTTGGAAAACGCCAGAATGTCACTATGTTTATCCTAATGTACTTAGACACTTGAGAAAGCGTTTACCGATCACGAGTGCACGTGCATTGCATGATAGGCGAGGTGGCCCAAAAGACCGTGCTATAGATGATTGGGTGCATAACTTCCATTATATGACTGATAAAGTGTGAAGTTTGGACGGACATGAATATCTGTTGGGTTTAGTATCGTTTATGCTCACCTAAGTTTCACAAAATTTCTGGGTATGCCATAGTTTTAGTGGAAGTCAAATGGATGAAGCAATCCATGGTGTTCATGGTCTTACTATTTCTAGTTGGTTAAACATAATGTTACTTCTTTTGTAAACGCAGATGCATCGTCCTTGGGTCTCAGCAACTCGGTGGACATACCCTTCAGTGACTTCAAAAATTATGACTAAGTTGGGTCGTTGTCACCTCTATAGTAGGGGTGTCAATGGGCCGGGTCTCGGCTCGGCCCGAGACGGCCCAAAATGAACAACACCAACGATGGCCCGGCCCGAGCCGGCCTGGGCCGGGCCGGCCCAAAGAGAAGCCAGTGCTCGCCACGTTGTTGGTGTTCTCATCGTTGTCGTCCCCTCTTCGGAGTCGTCGAAATGGATGTGAGAGCCAGACGGAGGTCGAGCCGGAGGAGGAGGGGCGGGAGACTTCGACGTCGAGGGAGACTCCGATTGGAGAGGCGGTGAAGAGCGGCGCCGAACGAGCGAAGGGAGGCCACATGGGCGTCGGCAAGGGCGTAGCTTCGGTGGAGCGCGTCCTCGATGAGCTCAGTGCGGTCGCGACAGAGGGAGACGGTGGGCAGGCAGTCGAGCTTGGACCTGCTGCATCCCATGGGCTGCTGGCTAAGGACGATGGCGCGGCTGAACTGGAAGCTCGGTTGACGGCTGCGACGAACTCGAGTCCAGCATGGGCAAGCTCTCGGCTTGCAGATCTGGTGGCTCGAGGTGGAATCGGCAGTCGGGCGGTGGCGAGCTCGACGGAGGCAAGGGTGGCCGACGAACAACAAAAAACCAAGAAGTAGTAGGAGGCGAAGAAGAAAACCAAGAAGAAGAGAGAGGATCCCCTCTGCGGCGTTCCACCAAGAGAGAGAGAGGGAGAGGATGTAATAAAACCCTACGAGGAAGAGGTGAGAACACTGAGAAGTGGGCCCGCCCATTAAGGAACAGTACCGGTACTGTGCTGAAACAGTACCGGATCCGGCCCGAAAATTTCTCAATTTTAGAGACTGGGTCGGGCCGGGCCAGTGCGGGCCCATTTGACATCCCTACTCTATAGACGTTGTCATTGCGAGTCTAAGTGGGTGGTCAATTGTGTTCATTCAGGGAATCGAACGTTTGACTCTTAATGTTACCTGAAGAGAACAGATCTCATTTAGATGCGAGTGAAATTAATATGCCTAGAATCTAAAGGCCTTTGGTTTGAATGTTTGAATCGACTTCTTTTCTTATTTTATTCATGATCTAAAGTAAAGGCGGAATTCGCTTTTTTAGAGGTCTCCTGCGCAGGCATAGGCATAAACTTTCTTTGAACATGGAAAAAAAGCTAGCCCGAAAGCTGCTTACCCAGACTCTTGAATTGCTAGTCGTAAACGAACATATCACATGAGAGACATACCGTGATTTTCACAGACTAAGTAACCACAGTGCAGTTAAGAAAATCCATCACCCATTTGACGTTTCAAAGAGGAAATCAAGAGTTCGTCATCATTCATCTTCTTTGTTCTTCTCTGTTGAAAGAAGGACGACGAAATGACGTTCCAAAGAAGTGATTATCATCCACGTTCTTAATATCTAAGAGGATAAGGTGCTGGGATAGCTTACATAGGCGGACCATTTTCTCTCATGCACCCTATTTTTCAACATCTTCCATTTGTCCATGAAGGGCTATCTATAACTCTCATTTGCCCATGAAGGATCATAACTCCCACTCATCCCACGAAGGGTTAAATATAACTCTCTCTCTTTTCTGCAAAGTTTATATCGACAAGTAATCTATGAGACTAGCATACTACAAGAGCTCGTAGTCACATATCCGTTGGGAGCATATAATAGCTCACAATGGCATGTTAACTCAAAATAGATTCAGTATGCAGTTCCCTAGGTCAATCAATCATATTTATATCATATATCTCTTGATCTCTTTAAACATTTCATAAGTATTGTATTCACAATTATGATTAAAGTTAATAATCATAATTGATCGATTTGTGAATACAAAGATTGAATGTGACATAAAAAAAATTGGACATGAGCTTTAGGATCAGGTTCTTCCATACTGACTGACTCAGTTGGACATGGGGTGAAGCACAAGATGATAGGGAATAATGGACAAATAGAGGAAGAAGTGTCTTCCTTCTCTTTGGTGAATTTGATAGTGACAGTACCATCCTTTTTCTTGGTGTACTGTGGCTTAGAGGATTGGACAGGTCGAGAATTCTGGTGAAGTTTTTCATAATTGGTCACCCAACTGTCAATAAAGAGTTTGACAAGCTGATCTCTTGGAAGCTGACGAGGGATGTGGACACATGAAGTCCGGTCATTGTCAACAGAGATAAGCAAAGTATCCTCGGCACTGGGAAGGTTAAGGTCAATGGCATGATTTTGCACTCTGTACACTATCTGGTAGTGAAGAGTAGCAATTACGGCTGATGTGGTTTAAGGAGCACCGGTGATCTATAACTGGACCTTCAAAGCAGAAAGAAGGTTGGGATCTGCCAAGGCCATGTTGAAATTTGGGAAGAGAGTGACAAATACTATGCCTGCGTTCAGAGTAGTTTGAACTGTGCCGATGCAAGCATGCTGGTATTCCAAAAAGCGAGTGTCAAGGAGAGCAACTCGAGCAACAACGGGCAAGCCTTTTCACCCATGCAAGGATAAGGCCAAGCAGATGGGTCCAAAATGAAGGTGAGTGTAACCTTGTTGAGCCTACTGAGCAGGGAACTCAGGTGGAATTTGAAGAGTTACAAACTGCTCTTGCTGCATAGACAGGATATGTTGCTGATCAAATTTGGTGGTCTGAACATATTTTTTGACAGAACGGGGGGTGTGTTTGATGAAGTGTTTGATGGAGCAAATGGGAGAGAATGGAGGTGGTTTGCAGAGAAAACCCAAAACAGGCACTCGGAGACGGCGCTTTGACGATTTTTTTGTCGATCTTCCTTTAAGCACTCATATAATGGCGCTTCAAGACTAGATAAAACCAAACCTCTCTGACTCGTGCACAATATATATCCACACCTTGGACGACATCAGCATGAAGAGGAAATACACCCACGAGATATCTATTAGGGATTGTCGCGACCCTCTCGAGGTTGCATGGACGTTGTCAATGGTCTCTCGAGGGCTAATGGGCCGTCCAGTCTGGTCGGACGCGGGCCTCTCCCAAGGCCCGTTACCCAAATCGCAATGGAGGTATGCGTAGTCGACCTTCAGTGTGGTCTGGTGACATGTGCTAAGTGTGCATGCCATGGAGTCGCCACCAATCATTTTTTGGAGGGTATGATTGGACCACCCTATTGAATAGTCGGGAGTTTCTATTCAATTCTGCGATAACCAGAGAAATGGGTTCGGGGACTTAGTTACGTCAACTGTCAGAGTTGACGCCCTTTCGGTACCTAAGTTGACTGAATTTTCTGACCTAAGATTTCATGCAGATGAGTGGAGTACGAATCCTAAATCTAGGAATTCATGCAAATAGGAATGACTATCCTGACAATCACAATCGATAATAAAAGGCGCAAATCAATGAATCCAAATATGCAAAATAAACACATCAAATCAACATGACACTCATAAGAAGGCTCTATTAACCTAAATAAGTATCAATCAAGCTTAGGAATGATTTAGACATGATTTTACCCATCATGGGTAAAGTCGTAATTTTGAGACAAAAGGGACGATTTGCCTAAAAAGGGAAAAATCGTCATTTCGGAATGAATCCGGAGTAAAACAACGTCAAAAATAGGTTTGGTCACTCAATTGACCCATTTCCTATTTTTTTTGCAATTTTCATGATTTTCTGGAATTTTAGAAACCGATTTACCATTCGAATGGTAAAATCGTCATTTTCTAAAAATGGGAATGAAATGTGGAAATCTTAGACATAAGGTTTAGTCACCTATCTGACCCATCGCCAAATTCTAAGCAATTTCCACAATTCATTAGAATATCAAAGACGATTTACCCTTTGAGGGGTGAAATCATCATTTTGGATTAAAGGGGAGAAGATCCCAAAAATGAAAACAAATCAATTTGTTTTGTCATTTTCAGCCTTGGAAAAGTTTTAGAATTTTTCAGGAATTTTTCTGCAACTTTTCTCAATTTTTTTTTTGAATTTTTCCTTAATAATCCATTTTTTTGGAATTTTTTTTATTTGATTTTTTTTATAAGTTTCTGAAAATAAATCCCAACTGACGGTCCCTAACTCGCCACGTGGCGTCTCGGTGACAATCGAATCATTTTAATTTTTGTAAAATTCGAAATTCATTTCTTTTAATGTTAAAAATATTTTTTTATTCTGAAAATCACCGGATCACGACACGTGGCTCATCTGCAGCTGTCCGATCTAGCATTTTTTGTTTTTTGTTTTTATAGGACGCAACACAATGCAAATTATAATAAAAATAAAGAAGATATTAAGTCATTATACAGCATAAACATAAGCAAATGAAATGGGATCCGGTGAATTTTACGACGTCGGAGTCCGTCGGTGCTCGTGCAACAATGTGTGGGGGTATAAACCACCAGCAGGAGGATCGGCCTTCCGATTCTGGGGTAGCACAATATAATTTGCAGAAAATAAATGAATAAAATGCCTTGGACACCAATAGGAGGCTTGGCCTTCCGATTCTGGGTCTGATAGGCGAAATAACATAAAGTAAATATACAGCAAATATTTAGACACCAACAGGAGGCTCGGCCTTCCGATTCTGGGTCTGATAGGCGAAATAACATAAAGTAAATATACAGCAAATATTTAGACACCAACAGGAGGCTCGGCCTTCCGATTCTGGGTCTAATAAGTAAAATGTAGAAAATGCCCACTTTTATTAAATGCAATACAACACAAATTAACTATATGATGCATGAAATGCTAGGACATAAAGTAAATACGCAGCAAATATTCAGACACCAACAGGAGGCTCGGCCTTCCGATTTTGGGTCTAATAAGTAAAATGTAGAAAATGCACACTTTTATTAAATGCAATACAATACAAATTAACTATATGATGCATGAAATGCTAGGACATAAAGTAAATACACAGAAAATATTCAGCAACCTTAAGACTCCAGAACATAGCCTTTCCTCTTAGGAAGCTGTCACCGAAAATTTCACCTTAAAAGGAGTCCAAATGAGTGAGATATGACCACAATACCTCAGTTCGCTCGATTTTCGTCGACTGTTTTTCAAAAAATCACCATAATTTAACCAGACCTCGAAAATTCATGAAACCAACGGGAAATTGTTAAGGACATCTTAACTTAACCTGTGGTGGTCAGAGGGAGTCAGAAAGGTTGCCGGAATGGCTGATCGTGGAGGACGACGGCGGCGGCAGAAACTGGTCGGTACAGGGTCAGCAGCGACCTTTGCTCATTCAAACGGCTCTACAAGGCAAATGGCTGGGCCAAATTGGACTCACAATATGTCGTTATAACGGCAAGAGAATAAGCTTTCTAACAGTATATGGCTCGTTCTCATACGATTCCTAACGAAAGAGTTATAGCCGAAAAACCGGACGGTTTTGGGTTTGGGCGGCGAGCTGAGCGAGAGAAATAAAAAAACGAAAATGAAAGAGCGAGTTGAGGGAGATGATGAGGGGGATTGCGGTATCCAGGAGCTCCACGAGGCCGCGATAAACAGCAAGACGGACGGGATCTCGGCACGGCGTCGGAGGGTGGCGGAGCAAGGTGGTGGTGAGGGTGGTCGGCGTAATCCAAGGGAGGAAAAAAAATGAAGAACCAAAAACTAGGAAGAGGAGGGAGGAAGAGGAAGAAGAAGAAGAAGAAGAAGAAGAAGAAGAAGAATGAAGAGGAGGCGACGGATGATCGTGGGAATGGTGAGATGAGGGAGTAAAATAATAAAAATAAAATAAAATAATAAAATAATAATAAAATAAAATACTAAAAAGTAAAAATAATAATAAAATAATCAAAAGCAAAGACAAAATGATGAGTCCCCTTTTCCTTTTGAATGATGATGTTTTCGCTCCTTTTCCTTTTAATCATTACTAATATTTTTGCCAAATTCAATTTTATGATGATCAGAGAACACCTAAAATCGAACCTGAATTTTACTGTTTTATGAGGTCCTAAAGTAAAGAAAAATAAAAAATACCGACTATTTGTATATATTTTTTTTTTTACCTCAAATATTATTTTTCTTGATTTTCTTCTTTTCTTTTTCTTTTTTTTCTTTTTTTTTTGTATTTTTCGAAAATATATTAAAAAAATGAAAATTATGAAAATTATTTTTTTTGGTCAAAATGGTTCATTTAGCTTGGCTAAGGTCACCAAAATTGATTTTTCAATTTTTCAACTTTTTATGGATTTTCTATGAATTTTCAAAAAAATAAAGAAAAAAGGAAAAAAAAAATTGATCAAAATTTAGGTGTCAACACCTGCCCCTCTTTGAGAGGAATCTCGTTGGAGGAATCCCCTCAGAGGTTTCTCTCAAAGACAAGGTGACACCTGAGTCCTGATCGACTCGACTCGTGAAACTAAAGGAAAATGAGTCATGACATCCAGTTTTTCATGCTTGTCGATGTATGCTCTTTCTTGAAGGGGGAAACATTCATTTGACATGAGAGAGTGAGATAATAGAGCGACATACCTGCCACTTACCTGTTCGATGTTTGTGCGATTTTCGCGGTGTTTGATGGATTCAAGAGAATTTCTAGGAACTCGTTACTAGAGTATCCTAGAGAGGTTAAGCTCTGACCCGTATGGTAGGTCAAACCATAATGGGATTCCTAACTGATAGGAATCTAAGGAAGACGCGTCCCATTTGGGATTTGCCAAGGATTTTGATCCGTATGGTGGATCGGACCATTGAGTTGACCATTTAAGTGATTTTCACTATTGGATTGACCCTTCAAGCGGTTTCTACCATGAGTTGACCCTTCAGGCGGTTTCTACCATGAGTTGACCCTTCAGGCGGTTTCTACCTTGAGTTGACCCTTCAGGCGGTTTCTACCTTGAATTGACCCTTTAGGCGGTTTCTACCTTGAATTGACCCTTTAGGCGGTTTCTACATTTGATTTGACCCTTTAGGCGGTTTCTACCCTTGATTTGACCCTTTAGGCGGTTTCTACCCTTGGTTGACCCTTCAGGCGGTTTCTACCTTTGGTTTTGACCCTTTAGGCGGTTTCTACCTTTGTTTTGACCCTTTAGGCGGTTTCTACCTTTGTTTGACCCTTTAGGCGGTATCTACCTTTGTTTGACCCTTTAGGCGGTATCTACCTTTGTTTTGACCCTTTAGGCGGTTTCTACCTTTGTTTGTTTTGAAAATGGGTCTCATGACGAGGGTTCTCCACATCCGATGAGACTGCCTGATTTTTGAAAAGGGGTCTCATGACGAGGGTTCTCCACGTCCGATGAGACTGCTTGATTTTTGAAAAGGGGTCTCATGACGAGGGTTCTCCACGTCCGATGAGACTGCTTGATTTTTGAAAATGGGTCTCATGACGAGGGTTCTCCACGTCCGATGAGACTGTTTAATATTTTGAAAATGCGTCCTGGGACGAGGGTTCTCCACGTCTGATAGGACTTTTTCTTTTAAAAGAGTTTTTTTTCCCCTCTTTTTTTTAGAGATCCCGAAGTTTGTCGGGAATTCAGTTTTTTTGAAGTAGTGAAAGATTTTATCTTGACAAAGCTTCACTTGGGTCTGTTGAGGTGACATTCTGGGAGTTGGGTTCTACAGGTATCCTACAGAAGTTTGAGCTTGAAAGATTTTTCTTCACCAAGCAAACGTTAGTAATCCTTGGGAAGACCACGGCTGTCCATTTTGACAAAACCGTATGATTTAAGTTTTAATCATGAAATGTGCATTTTGATGCTGGAGGTTATCCAAAGCATTCTTGCAACATGCGAATGTGATTACAAATCCCTTGCACGGAAAATCTGGATCAACAGTTTGAAAATTCCAAAAAGAGTTTGTTCAAAACATCAATTGGAATATTTCTCGACAATAAGGTCTTCTCACCTGTTTTGCGATAGTGGTTTTATAGGGGATGCACTCAATTCCCCACTAACCTGTGCCTAGGTTTTAGGCTCATTCGCAGCGCATACATTTTGATCGGTCGGGAGGTCTTCCACGGGACCGTAATGTTGGGCTTGGATATTGGTTTTCAAAGGGAGACCCGCTTTGGAGTCGAGGCCATTGAATGAAAGTGTTCAACATCTGCTCCGGGTTTACAAGTCAAGAACCCTGCAAAATGAGAAAGAAATAGTCTTGCTCGTACTTCTTCGAGCTAAGCTATATGTTAACCCAAGTGTCTTAGTCAGAGAAGACTGTTTAAGGGTTATGATGTTGGTAGGATTGGGGACCGAAAAAAGCTTGTTTTTGGCCCAGAAATTACGAAGGGTTTGACATTGGTGATCATTGCAAATTTACCACCCGCTCTTTCCTCTCTGCACCTCCAGTTTTTTTTTTTCTTTTTTTTTTTGGATGCGCAACCGATTTTGAGGTGTGCACCAGCTCTTCAGAGAGCGTTTCGTCGCATTAAGAGACTGATGACTCTGTCTGCGTCTCTGCTCCACGCTTGACACCATTTGGGGAGTAGTTTTTTTTATCTGACTCCTTTAGGGATTTTCTCTTTTCCCATCTGGCTTCATTGCGGATCAATCAAACAACTTACACGAGCATCGGCCTTGCTTTTACCAGGCACTTTGCTTTTTCTCGATGCCGTGGATTTTTCTCATTTATTTTTGAAATCCCACTTTTTCTCATCTTCATGGGATCGTGTTAGACCTATGATCAAAGGTCTAACAAGGTTAAACATTAACTTAGGAATTTTTTTTTGCAAACCCTAAGTCTTGAACTCCTTCGTTTCTGAAGTGATGCTGCATCCGTCTTGGAATGTGCAATGATCACCAACGGGTTTATGAAATGATTTTGCAGGCTCAACTTGGCTATGCAAAGGATTCGGTGTGTGGGATAGAGAAATGAATGCTTCTCATCATCCTATGGCACTTGGATTACCATATAAACAACACACAAAGATTAATGTTAGTCCGAGCAAGAAAATTTCTAACCATTTCTCCTGAAGCTGCTGGACTCACCTCCATTTTGCCCCGATGTGGGGTGGTTCTTGACAGGGTTAAGAATGAAAACCGCCGTTCAAAGGGGTTATCAACGGTCACCTGTAGTGTTTGGGGGGATATGAAACGAATGCCTCCGTCGTCCCAACCCATGTAATCGCTGCGAATGGTCCCTACTTCCGTAGGTCCAGATTTTGCTATCTGATCTGCTTCATTCATATCTCCAGTGTGTGTAGGACGTGTTTGGACTAGGCTTTACCTCTTGTCTTTTGAGAAAACGTCCTTTTGAAAGTTTTGAACAATTTTTTATTGGAAAAATCTCTTTCATTTTCTCAAAAAAATTTACCTGTCAAAGGGGATTTTATGATGCCCCATGCATGTTTTTATTCATGTTCAGAAAACCTCCTGTTTCAAAACATGAATGCCAATGAAGTTTGAATTCTATGTCTTTTCTAGACATTAGATTCTGAAAGCTTTTCTTTTTCTCTCTGTTTTTTTTATTTAACATCTTCAATGGATTGGGGAAAGGGATACTTACCTGTCCCCGCGGCTGGAGATCCCTGAAAATGCGGAAGAAACATGTTATTGTACGTTCACGAATTTTTCAAAAAATTAGAACGATACAATTTTACTCTTGGTCATGTATTCCAACGGGTAATACATGGGATGTGAAAACCCGTTTTGCCTTGATGGCGAGTCCCTGTAAAAAACAAACAATAAGTGCCAGTTTGCGTTCCAAAATTCAAGACAAATTGGAACGATACCGCCTTGTTCTTGCTTGGCGTTTTCATTTGAACATAAACGCGCGGCTTGCAGAAATTGGCCATCTATATTGTGGCCATGATCCCTCCGTTTGGTTGGCGATGAATCATTCTCGAGGATTTGCCCCAGAGGAGATCCATTTGTGTTTTTGGGTGCATCCCAGCGCCATTCTTCAAAGTTCCTTTTATTCAAGGAAAAAGGAAATTGTTATCGGAATGCATGTCAAAGCATGATGTGGGGAAGCGATACTTTTTACCCTCCACTCGATCTTTTAATCAAAGACCATTTCTTGGAGTGCATGACTTCCAAGGCCGATAATTTTGTTCGCTCCCCAATTAGTGAGTTCTTTTCTTTTGTGGCTTTCGGCGCCAACGCCTTCCTGTTAAATGAGGAAAAACTCATGTTACATGTGGGATCTTTGGAGATCAAATTGGAACGATACAAAGTTACCGTTCACCCAAATTTGTATCTTGGGGTTTACTTCTGATGCGGACGACTATGTCATTGCGTCCCTGGATTTTGCCAGAGAAGAAACGTCCGGCGTACAAATGATTCACTTGCCCCAGTTAGGCATGGTTTTTTATGCCTGCCCCAGCTAAATTCATTCCAGCATTTTGCTGCAATCATCATCCACTTTGGGAATGTCTTCTCTCGTCTGTATTTATGGGTGTTGTTCGTGAGATTAACGGTCGTTCTGCCCCAGTTGGGCGACGTTTGTCCTGGCAACATGCCTTAACACTTTCCGTGTTTGTTGGCGATTTTCGATCCAATTTGGAGAAGTCCATGCACCTGCACATGAAGAGACAGGCATAGGTCTTTATCTGACTTCATTTGGAATTTTAGGAAAGAGATACTCCCTTCGAGGTTTTGTCCTTCCAACATTTGAAGGAACGATGCTTTTTAAATATTTTGCCCCAGTTAGGCTTGTCTTGATGTTTGTCATCTCTGGGTTTGATAACCCTAGTCCGATGCGCTTTCATGGGGGATCATGAGAGTTTTCTCTCGGCTCGGCTCCTCGAAGAAAATGGGAGAACTCACTCCCATGGATTTCGTCGATTATGATCTTCTATCTCAATCGTCAGAATTTTCAATTATTTTTATCCGTCTCTAGATGACTTGACGGTCTTGAGATTTGTCGTGTGGCGGTTTTGTGATTCTCTCGATCATCGTCGCCATTTGAAGTATTTGATGTTTCTCTTTTCCGGGTAGTGGAGCGATTTGTCCCTAGCCACCAGATGCTTTGTCTGGGGCTGGCTGATTTAGTCGTAGGCCATTTGATTCTGCCGCATTGACGCATTCAGGCTATTTGACATCCGCAAGAATGGGTTTACTCGTGATTGAGTACTTCAACAACCTGCGCGAGGAGTGAAAGAGTCAATCACCGCGTAAGGAGCTTTAATTGAAACGATTACGGATTTACTATCCCGGCTCTAGTCACTTCGGGCATCCAAGATGATGGAAATTCTTCAGTGGTCCCATTCATTTTTGTCATCACCTGCAAGAATGGAAAACCATATCAGCTTGTGAATAAATCGATTTAATTTGGAACGAATATACCATTCTCGACTTCAAGAGAGTCGATCCAAATTAGGTTGCCCCAGCTTCACGTTGTCTACTTAAGGCTCATCACAATAAATCCATCTTGTTTTTGCAAACCCAATGGGTGATGCCCGATGAAGGTGCACTCTTTTCCATCTTGTCGGGAAGGCAAGCTCCCCTTTGTTGGTCTTTAACCGTCTTATCCTGAGAGGAAGAGATATGAAATATTATGCCATTATCTGATTGAAAATCAATTAGGAATGACACGTCCTTATCCTTGATTTGGTTGCCCCGGTCAGGAGGCATTTGCCCTCGTCAGTTGACTCTCTGTCGCGACCCGTCCGAAGCGGACGCGGCTAATGGATTACCGATCGCGGGCCTTCCCCCGCACAAGGGTGCAAATCGCGGGCTTTGGATCGGCGCGGGCCCTCCCAGGCCCATACCAAATCGCGGCGGGAGTATTTTTCAAAGGGATTCGACGATAACAGTCGATCGCTTTCGACCTTAGTGTGGTCGTGGTGGCATGTGCAACTTGTGCATGCATTTGGAGTCGCCACCGGTCTTTCTTGGAGGGTAGACCGGAAACCTTATTAACCGATTGGGAGAGATCGATCAATTCTGCGGAACCAGAGATTTTGAGTTCGGGGACTTGGTTACGTTGATGTCATTACCAACGCCCTTTCGGTACCTAACGCGAGTGATTTTCCCTAACTAGGATTTCATGCAGGCGCAATTTTGGGTGAGGTAAGTCTGACTTTGCACATTAACCAGTTTAACATGCTTACGTAATCATAATAAATAAATAGATGCCAATCACATAAACATCTATCCTACGTGGTGATCATGGAATTATGATTTAATGGGTCTCGAGCCAATGAGACCACATTTAATCATTTTAATATTTTAATAACGGAGAGCCGCTCTTCGCTTCTTCTTGATTTCTTGAACTCTTCAAGAATCGGGCCCCAAAGAGCTCGCCGACTTAAAAGGCTCCTCCACGTAATCCTCGTAGCATTTACATCAACAATTGACTATGCTAAAAATAAAGATTACATGAAAAATAAAAGGAGTACGCAGCCTCCATTTAATAATTACAACCCCAAATATATAAATAATCACCATACATTCATACATACATCAATCACATTGATTAGGGATTTTTCCATGATCACCACCCTTCCACGTAAGTAATAAATTCACAATTTAAAACTTAGGAATGCACAATAAAAATTCTACGTTGAATCATATTCAGAATTTTTACGTAAAATAAGATAGCCATAAATTTTCGATTCAAAATTGATTTAGTCTCAATTTTTGCTACGTTGATTAATTTATCATATAAAATAATCAACCTCCATTAGCCATGTAAGACGAACAATTCGTTAATACATATTGGCCATAGTATTGCAAAAATTGCAAAAAATCAATTAAATGCACGAAAACACCTAAGGATCGGCTCTGATACCACTGTTGGGATCCACGTAACACGTAGCGGAAATAAATAACAACCCATACATGTATCTCCAGAGGCGTACTTCGTGCATTTCAATCGAAAAAAATCACAAAGCCTCAAAGGGAGTAAATAGATTACCTCTCGTAGCGTGCTTGAACGGAGGTGTCGGTTCGATGTTCTTCGATCTCAGCCTCCACAAGTGTTAGGCATCTAGTTCGGACGCACCACCAATTGACGAACGGGGAGACGACGAATAACTCCACAACAATTGTGCTAGCAATATGCGGAATCAATATTCCGAACTTAGTATATTTTGCTCACTCAAGATTATGAGAATATAGAGAGTGTTTGTGTTCTTCTCTCTAAGCTCTCAAAAATTTGCACAATCTACAAAATGTCTCTCTCCTTCAACCTCAAAACTCTTGCCATCCTTTTATAGCCAACAATACATTCCAATAAATTGTATTTAAAAATAGCACTAACAATTATAAATTCTATCTAAAAATAGCACTCACAAATAAATGACATTTAAAAATAGCACTAACAATAGCACTCACAATTTATAATACAAAAATGCTATTTAAAAATAGCACTAACAATAGCACTCACAATTTATGATAAATAAATGTCATTTAAAAATAGCACTAACAATAGCACTCACAATTTATAATACAAAAAATGCTATTTAAAAATAGCACTAGCAATAGCACTCACAATACAAAAATGCTAAAAAAAAAAGGCACTAACAAAGGTGTTAAAAATAATAACCATTATTATTATTACAAGAGTTAAAGAGGTTACCAAACAGTACAAATATGCATAATATATAAATACGTATGACGTATAAATATGTAGAGCATACGTATACATCCGTGAAACCGGGGACTAATTGAAAGAAAAATGTGCAATTAAGCCCTTTTGGTAAAAATTGATTAAATTGGAGGGCAAATTGACCTAATTGCACTTTAAGACTTTAGAATCCAATGTCATAGCTTATAAAAAGTGAGAATTGAAAACTAAAAGACTCGAAAATGATTTTTTTTTTTTAGGCTCGGTTCGGGTTTATGTTTGTGAAGGAACATAGTGACCCGAGCCGAATTTTTGAGATTTAAAGTGACACACTTGAAGAGGAAATTAAAAAAAAATTATCGAATATTTTTGGGTATTTTTCTGACCACGAATGGTATTTTTCTGATTTTTTGGGTATTTTTATAATTAAATAAACTCGAAAAATATTAAAAATACCGAAAAATATTTTTTGTTCAAAATTGGTTCCTAAAGTTAAACCAAGGCTTCCAAAGTTGATTTTGTGATTTTATGACCTTTTTTGATATTTTTAATTAATTTTAAAGAATAAAAATCACAATAATAAATGGTAAAAAAATCAGGTGTCAACAGCTGCCCCTCTTTGAGAGAAATCTCGTTAGAGGTTTCTCTCAAAGATAAGGTGGCACCTGATTCCTAACCGACTTAACTGGAAAAATAAGAGAAGAAATGTTATGACATCGGATCCTTAAGCCTATTGATAAAAGCTCAAATCAATCCCCGGTTTGCTCTAACAATTTGAACATGGGCCGGAGTGAGAGAGGCTTACCTGAAGCTCACCTGTCGGATGCTGCCGGTTGCGACGACTTTTAAAAAGATGCCTAGGACTCGTCATTCAGAATATCCTAGGGAGATTAAGCTCTGACCTGTATGGTAGGTCATACCATGATGGGATTCCTAACTTGTAGGAACCTGAGGAAGACGCATCCCACGCTTTGGGATTTGCCAAGGATTTTGATCCATATGGTGGATCAGACCTTTGTGTTGATCCTTACTGCGATATTTATCAATGAGTTGACCCTTATGGCGGTTTCTACCAATGAATTGACCCTTATGGCGGTTTCTACCATATGTGACCCTTCAGGCGGTTTCTACCATTAATGTGATCCCTCAGGCGGTTTCTACCTTGGTTTGACCCTTTAGGCAGTTTCTACCTTGAGTTGACCCTTCAGGCGGTTTCTACCTTTGATTTGACCCTTCAGGCGGTTTCTACCTTGTGTTGACCCTTCAGGCGGTATCTACCATGTGTTGACCCTTCAGGCGGTATCTACCTTGTGTTGACCCTTCAGGCGGTATCTACCTTTGATTTTGACCCTTCAGGCGGTATCTACCTTTGATTTGACCCTTCAGGCGGTATCTACCATATTTTGACCCTTCAGGCGGTATCTACCTTGATTTGACCCTTCAGGCGGTATCTACCTTCATTTGACCCTTCAGGCGGTATCTACCTTTGAGTTGACCCTTCAGGCGGTATCTACCTTATTTTGACCCTTCAGGCGGTATCTACCTTCATTTGACCCTTCAGGCGGTATCTACCTTCATTTGACCCTTCAGGCGGTATCTACCTTTGTTTGACCCTTCAGGCGGTGTCTACCATCAGTTTTGACTTTGAAAAGGGGTCTCATGACGAGGGTTCTCCACGTCCGATGAGACTGCCTAAATGAAAAGGGGTCTCATGACGAGGGTTCTCCACGTCCGATGAGATTTCCTGAATTTTGAAAAGGGGGTCTCATGACGAGGGTTCTCCACGTCTGATGAGACTGTTTGAATTTTGAAAAGGGGTCTCATGACGAGGGTTCTCCACGTCCAATGAGACTGCCTAAATTTTTGAAAAGGGGTCTCATGACGAGGGTTCTCCACGTCCGATGAGACTGCCTAAGTTTTGAAAAGGGGTCTCATGACGAGGGTTCTCCACGTCCGATGAGACTGCCTAAATTTTGAGAAGGGGTCTCATGACGAGGGTTCTCCACGTCCGATGAGACTGCCCAAGTTTTGAAAAGGGGTCTCATGACGAGGGTTCTCCACGTCCGATGAGACTGCCTAAATTTTGAAAAAGGGGGTCTCATGACGAGGGTTCTCCACGTCCGATGAGACTGCTTGATTTTTGAAAAAGGATCCCGGGACGAGGGTTCTCCACGTCTGCTGGGATTGCTTGATTTTTTGGAAAGAAGTCTCATGAGGAGGGTTCTCCACGTCCGATGAGACTGCCTGAATTTTGAAAATGGGTCTCATGACGAGGGTTCTCCACGTCCGATGAGACTGTTTGATATTTTTGAAAAGGGGTCACATCCTCACCCTTTCTTTTGAAAGATCCCAAAATTTGTCGGGAATTCAGTTTTGAAGCAGTGAAAGATTTTATTTTGACAAAGCCTCGCTTTAGTCTGTTGAGGCGACATTCTGGGAGCTGGGTTTTCCAGGTATCCTGCAGAAAATTCAAACCTGTGTGCTCCACTCCATGGAGCAAATATTTTTCTGGGATTCGGGGTTTCCAAGAATCCTGCAGAAGTTTGAGCTTGAAAGATTTTTCTTCACCAAGAAAACGTTAGTAATCTTTGGGAAGACCACGGCTGGCCACTTGACAAAAACCGTATGACTTAAGTTTTAATTGTGAAATGTGCATTTTGATGCTGGAGGTTATCCAAAACATTCTTGCAACACACAGATGTGATCACAAATTCCTTGTGCGGCAAATCTGGATCAAACAATTTGAAATTTCCAAAAAGAGTTTGTTCAAAACATCTTTTGGAATATTTCTCGACGAGGAGGTCTTTTCACCTGTTTTGAGATAGTGGTTTTTATAGTGGATGCACTCAATTCCCTACTAACCTGTGCCTAGGTTTTAGGCTCATTCGCAGCGCATACATTTTGATTGGTCGGGAGGTTTTCCACGGGACCGTAATGTTGGGCTTGGATATTGGTTTTCAAGGGGGACCCGCTTTGGAGTCGAGGCCATTGTGTGAAAGTCTTCGCCATCTGCTCCGGGTTTACAAGTCGAGAACCCTGCAAAATGAGAAAGAAATAGTCTTGCTCGTACCTCTTCGAGCTAAGCTATATGTTAACCCAAGTGTCTTAGTCAGAGAAGACTGTTTAAGGGTTATGATGTTGGTAGGATTGGGGACCGAAAAAGGCTTGTTTTTGGCCCAGAATTTATGAAGGGTTTGACATTGGTGATCATTGAAAATTTATCACCTGCCCTTTCCTTTCTGCATCTTCAGTCTTTGAGGTGTGCGCCCCTTTTTTAGGTGTGCACAAGTTCTTTAGAGAACGTCTCTCGTCGCATTAAGAGACTGATGACTCTGTCTGCGTCTCTGGTCCACGCTTGACACCATTTGGGGAGTAGTCTTTTTGATCCGACTCCTTTAGGGGTCTTTCTCTTTTCCCATCCGGCCTCATTGCGGATCAATCAAACAACTTACACGAGCATCGACCTTGCTTTTACCAGGCACTTTGCTTTTTCTCGATGCCTTGGATTTTTCTCATTCATTTTTGAAATCCCACTTTTTCTCATCTTCATGGGATCGTGTTAGACCTATGATCAAAGGTCTAACAAGGTTAAACATTAACTTAGGGATTTTTTGCAAACCCTAAGTCTTGAACTCCTTCGTTTCTGAAGTGATGCTGCATCCGTCTTGGAATGTGCAATGATCACCAACGGGTTTATGAAATGATTTTGCAGGCTCAACTTGGCTATGCAAAGGATTCAGTGTGTAGGATAGAGAAATAAATGCTTCTCATCATCCTATGGCACTTGGATTACCATATAAACAACACACAAAGATTAATGTTAGTCCGCGCAAGAAAATTTCTAACCATTTTCTCCTGATGCTGCTGGACTCACCTCCATTTTGCCCCGATGTGGGGTGGTTCTTGACAGGGTTGAGAATGAAAACCGCCGTTCAAAGGGGTTGTCAATGGTCACCTGTAGTGTTTGGGGATATGAAACGAATGCCTCCGTCGTCCCAATCCATGTAATTGTTGCGAACAATCCCTACTTCCGTAGGTCCAGATTTCACTATCTGATCTGCTCCACTTTTCCCTGGAGTGTGTATAGGACGTGTTTGGATTAGGCTTTGCCTCTCGTCTTTTGAGAAAAAGTCCTTTTGAAAGTTTTGAACAATTTTTGATTGGAAAAATCTCTTTCCTTTTTTTCCAAAAATTTTACCCGTCAAGGGGATTTTATGATGCACCATGCATATTCTTATTCATGTTCAAACAACCTCCTGTTTCAAAACATGAATGCCAATGAAGTTAGAATTCTATGTCTTTTCTAGACATCAGATTCTGAAAGCTTTTTCTTTTTCTCTCTGTTTTTTTTTTGTTTAACATCTTCAATGGATTGGGGAAAGGGATACCTACCTGTCCACCGTGGCTGGAGATCCCTGAAAATGTAAAAGAAATATGTTATTGTATGTTCACGGATTTTTCAAAAAATTGGAACGATACATCTTACCCTTGGTCATGTGTTCCAATGGGTAATACATGGGATGTGAAAACCTGTTTCGCCTTGATGGCGAGCCCCTGTCAAAGACGAGAATTAGGTGTCAGTTTGCGTTCCAAAATTCAAGGCAAATTGGAACGATACAGCCTTGTTCTTGCTTTGTGTTTCCATTTGAACACAAACGCGCGGCTTGCATAATTTGGCCCTCTATCTTGTGTCCTTGATCTCCCATCTGGTTGGGTGACGAATCATTCTCAAGAATTTGCCCCAAAGAAGATCCATTTGTGTTTTTAGGCGCACTCCAGCGCCATTCTTCAAGGTTCCATCCATTAGGTCTTATAATCAAAGACCATATCCTGGAATCCTGACTTCTAAGGCCAATGATTCTATTCGCCTCCCTGTTAGCGCGATATTTTCATTTGAGGCTTTCA
Source organism: Rhodomyrtus psidioides (assembly GCA_021437785.1). Lineage (NCBI taxonomy): Eukaryota > Viridiplantae > Streptophyta > Magnoliopsida > Myrtales > Myrtaceae > Rhodomyrtus > Rhodomyrtus psidioides. Next base: position 1,341,332 of record JAILYB010000143.1, on the reverse strand, counting down.
GCGCCAACGACTTCCTGTAAAATGAGTAAAAACTCATGTTAGGCAAGTGGTCTTGGAAGACCAAATTGGAACGATACAAGGTTACCGTTCACCCAAATTCGTATCTTGGGGTTTGATTCTGATGCGGACGACTCTGTATTGCGTCTATTGACTTTGTCAGAGGAGAAACGCCCTGTGTACAAATCATTCACTTGCCCCAGTTAGGCATGGTTTTGCTGTTTGTCATCTCTGGATTCGATGACCCTGGTTTGATGCGCTTTCATGGGGGATCATGAGAGTTTGCCCCCGGTTTGGCTCCTCAAAGCAAATGGGGGGAACCTGCTCCCATTGATTTTTGCAGATTCTGATCATCCATCTCGATTGTCAGAGTCCTTGATCAATTTTATCTGTCTCAAGACGGCTTGATATTCTTGGGATTCGTCATGTGGCGGTTTGGTGATTCTCTCGATCACAGTCGCCATTTGAGGTATTTGATGTTCCCTGTTTGTTATTTGAAAGCATTACATCCTGCGTCCTCTGCTCTTGATCATCATCTGAGAGGAAAAAGAAAGGAAGCATTATTCCCATATCAAGAAAATAATCATTTTGGAACGATACGTCCTTTTACACTTGATTTGCATTCCGTTTTGATGTTGCACAACATCTATCAAATTCCTCCATCCGTGCTTGAAGGTATTTGCAACGCCTACGGTTCATTTGCCCCAGCTGGGCGACGTCTGTTTTGTCACTTGAATGCATGAGCTTTTGGGTGCATTGTCTCTTTTATCACCTGAGATAAAAAAAAATTGGAGAAAAACTTATCCCCAGATCTGATTAAAAATCAATTAGGAATGATACGTCCTTTCACCAAACGAGTGGCTCTGCGGCCAAATGTATTTTGCACTGAAGGGACGATTTCCACTATGCTCCACGGGTTTGGGGAATTTGCCCCCATTTTCGATAGAAATGAGCCTTATCAAGATGTATACAATACAAATAGATCCATAATACAATCAATCTAAGGGACGAGATAGAGAGAATCTCAGCAAAATTAATCTTATACAAGAGAACTAAGAATGTCAAATCAATCAAAGGAATGTGGTCCGAACACTTGGAGATGCCCCAGTTCCAGTCTTCAAGATGTGACTCCAGGATCACCGAATTTTTTTTTTTTAGGTGGTTTTAGATATACCAACCATCTAAAGACATGCACATGAGACAAGTGAGGATAAAACTTCTAAAAATCAAAGTATTTGGCACCTAAGGTCAAGGTTCCCACCTCGAGTTCTAGAAAGAGCCGATTCCATTGCACAACTATCGTTGCATTGGGACTCGATCCATAGTTCGAAGTGAGCGGAATTGAAAAGTGGATTACCCCATGTTTTTCCTCACGGAGATTCCATTTTCAATTCCTTCTATTGTTTTCCTAAAGAAGGCGCCCGAGGTTTTAGGCGCGGTTGTGTGTGTCCATGTGTTGTGATCACCACAATGTGAGTCATGCACAACATTTTATCAATCGGCGCTTCAAATCATCCATACAACATACATTCCTACGCCAACCTGCATAAAACAATGTTAATCACGGACTACACCCCTTATCTCTCCAATCTGCAAAAACATATAACACCTTACCATGAGCGGACTTACCTCACCTTCAAGAGCGCCTGCAGGGTTAGAAAAATCACTCAGCGTTTTAATTACGGCCTAAGTCCACTTGAGGTCTAGAACCATAGGTTCTAGAACAAAGTCCCCAGCGGAGTCGCCAGCTGTCGCGACCCGTCCGAAGCGGACGCGGCTAATGGATTACCGATCGCGGGCCTTCCCCCGCACAAGGGTGCAAATCGCGGGCTTTGGATCGGCGCGGGCCCTCCCAGGCCCATACCAAATCGCGGCGGGAGTATTTTTCAAAGGGATTCGACGATAACAGTCGATCGCTTTCGACCTTAGTGTGGTCGTGGTGGCATGTGCAACTTGTGCATGCATTTGGAGTCGCCACCGGTCTTTCTTGGAGTGTAGACCGGAAACCTTATTAACCGATTGGGAGAGATCGATCAATTCTGCGGAACCAGAGATTTTGAGTTCGGGGACTTGGTTACGTTGATGTCATTACCAACGCCCTTTCGGTACCTAACGCGAGTGATTTTCCTTAACTAGGATTTCATGCAGGCGCAATTTTGGGTGAGGTAAGTCTGACTTTGCACATTAACCAGTTTAACATGCTTACGTAATCATAATAAATAAATAGATGCCAATCACATAAACATCTATCCTACGTGGTGATCATGGAATTATGATTTAATGGGTCTCGAGCCAATGAGACCACATTTAATCATTTTAATATTTTAATAACGGAGAGCCGCTCTTCGCTTCTTCTTGATTTCTTGAACTCTTCAAGAATCGGGCCCCAAAGAGCTCGCCGACTTAAAAGGCTCCTCCACGTAATCCTCGTAGCATTTACATCAACAATTGACTATGCTAAAAATAAAGATTACATGAAAAATAAAAGGAGTACGCAGCCTCCATTTAATAATTACAACCCCAAATATATAAATAATCACCATACATTCATACATACATCAATCACATTGATTAGGGATTTTTCCATGATCACCACCCTTCCACGTAAGTAATAAATTCACAATTTAAAACTTAGGAATGCACAATAAAAATTCTACGTTGAATCATATTCAGAATTTTTACGTAAAATAAGATAGCCATAAATTTTCGATTCAAAATTGATTTAGTCTCAATTTTTGCTACGTTGATTAATTTATCATATAAAATAATCAACCTCCATTAGCCATGTAAGACGAACAATTCGTTAATACATATTGGCCATAGTATTGCAAAAATTGCAAAAAATCAATTAAATGCACGAAAACACCTAAGGATCGGCTCTGATACCACTGTTGGGATCCACGTAACACGTAGCGGAAATAAATAACAACCCATACATGTATCTCCAGAGGCGTACTTCGTGCATTTCAATCGAAAAAAATCACAAAGCCTCAAAGGGAGTAAATAGATTACCTCTCGTAGCGTGCTTGAACGGAGGTGTCGGTTCGATGTTCTTCGATCTCAGCCTCCACAAGTGTTAGGCATCTAGTTCGGACGCACCACCAATTGACGAACGGGGAGACGACGAATAACTCCACAACAATTGTGCTAGCAATATGCAGAATCAATATTCCGAACTTAGTATATTTTGCTCACTCAAGATTATGAGAATATAGAGAGTGTTTGTGTTCTTCTCTCTAAGCTCTCAAAAATTTGCACAATCTACAAAATGTCTCTCTCCTTCAACCTCAAAACTCTTGCCATCCTTTTATAGCCAAAAATACCTTCCAATAAATTGTATTTAAAAATAGCACTAACAATTATAAATTCTATCTAAAAATAGCACTCACAAATAAATGACATTTAAAAATAGCACTAACAATAGCACTCACAATTTATAATACAAAAATGCTATTTAAAAATAGCACTAACAATAGCACTCACAATTTATAATACAAAAATGCTATTTAAAAATAGCACTAACAATAGCACTCACAATTTATGATAAATAAATGTCATTTAAAAATAGCACTAACAATAGCACTCACAATTTATAATACAAAAAATGCTATTTAAAAATAGCACTAGCAATAGCACTCACAATACAAAAATGCTAAAAAAAAAAGGCACTAACAAAGGTGTTAAAAATAATAACCATTATTATTATTACAAGAGTTAAAGAGGTTACCAAACAGTACAAATATGCATAATATATAAATACGTATGACGTATAAATACGTAGAGCATATGTATACATCCGTGAAACCGGGGACTAATTGAAAGAAAAATGTGCAATTAAGCCCTTTTGGTAAAAATTGATTAAATTGGAGGGCAAATTGACCTAATTGCACTTTAAGACTTTAGAATCCAATGTCATAGCTTATAAAAAGTGAGAATTGAAAACTAAAAGACTCGAAAATGATTTTTTTTTTTAGGCTCGGTTCGGGTTTATGTTTGTGAAGGAACATAGTGACCCGAGCCGAATTTTTGAGATTTAAAGTGACACACTTGAAGAGGAAATTAAAACAAAATTATCGAATATTTTTGGGTATTTTTCTGACCACGAATGGTATTTTTCTGATTTTTTGGGTATTTTTATAATTAAATAAACTCGAAAAATATTAAAAATACCGAAAAATATTTTTTGTTCAAAATTGGTTCCTAAAGTTAAACCAAGGCTTCCAAAGTTGATTTTGTGATTTTATGACCTTTTTTGATATTTTTAATTAATTTTAAAGAATAAAAATCACAATAATAAATGGTAAAAAAATCAGGTGTCAACACTCTCCAGAGTGGTCCAGCGCTTTTCCATGCCATCCTGGTTCATTTAAACTCGCAACTGATTCTTCACACAAGTCTTTGGATTTTGATTCATAAGCGGCGCTGAATGACCTTTTGGTTTCGAGGTGTACCAATCATTCACATACATGCGCATGAGACAAGTGAGGCTTGACTCTAAAAATCAAAAGGGTTTGGAACCTAAGGCCAAGACTCTCATCTCGAGTTCTAGAAAGAGCAGATTCCATTGCACAACTATCGTTGTATTGGGGCTCGATCCATAGTTCAAAATGAGCGGAATTAAAAATGGATTACCCCGTGTTTTTCCTCACGGAGATTCCATTTTCAATTCCTTCTATTGTTTTCCTAAAGAGGGCGCCCGAGGTTTTAGGCACGGCTGTGTGTGTTCATTGTGTCGTGCTAAAGCAATAAACATGCACTTCATTTAGCAAACACCGCTTCAATATAAACATCCACACAATCATACATCCTAAACTCCTACCTGCATAAGACAGAGTTAACGAACACTTCACCCCTTATTTCTCCAATCTGCAAAAACATTTAACACCTCAAGGGTTAAAGTACGTACCTCAACTTGAAGAGCATCTGCATAAAACATGTCAGAAAAAAAAAACCAATCAACTTTTTCATCGGCTCAAGTTCTCTAAGTCCCCAGCGGAGTCGCCAGTCTGTCGCGACCCTCTCGAGGTTGCATGGACGTTGTCAATGGTCTCTCGAGGGCTAATGGGCCGTCCAGTCTGGTCGGACGCGGGCCTCTCCCAAGGCCCGTTACCCAAATCGCAACGGAGGTATGCGTAGTCGACCTTCAGTGTGGTCTGGTGACATGTGCTAAGTGTGCATGCCATGGAGTCGCCACCAATCATTTTTTGGAGGGTATGATTGGACCACCCTATTGAATAGTCGGGAGTTTCTATTCAATTCTGCGATAACCAGAGAAATGGGTTCGGGGACTTAGTTACGTCAATTGTCAGAGTTGACGCCCTTTCGGTACCTAAGTTGACTGAATTTTCTGACCTAAGATTTCATGCAGATGAGTGGAGTACGAATCCTAAATCTAGGAATTCATGCAAATAGGAATGACTATCCTGACAATCACAATCGATAATAAAAGGCGCAAATCAATGAATCCAAATATGCAAAATAAACACATCAAATCAACATGACACTCATAAGAAGGCTCTATTAACCTAAATAAGTATCAATCAAGCTTAGGAATGATTTAGACATGATTTTACCCATCAGGGGTAAAGTCGTAATTTTGAGACAAAAGGGACGATTTGCCTAAAAAGGGAAAAATCATCATTTCGGAATGAATCCGGAGTAAAACAACGTCAAAAATAGGTTTGGTCACTCAATTGACCCATTTCCTATTTTTTTTTGCAATTTTCATGATTTTCTGGAATTTTAGAAACCGATTTACCATTCGAATGGTAAAATCGTCATTTTCTAAAAATGGGAATGAAATGTGGAAATCTTAGACATAAGGTTTAGTCACCTATCTGACCCATCGCCAAATTCTAAGCAATTTCCACAATTCATTGGAATATCAAAGACGATTTACCCTTTGAGGGGTGAAATCGTCATTTTGGATTAAAGGGGAGAAGATCCCAAAAATGAAAACAAATCAATTTGTTTTGTCATTTTCAGCCTTGGAAAAGTTTTAGAATTTTTCAGGAATTTTTCTGCAACTTTTCTCAATTTGTTTTTTGAATTTTTCCTTAATAATCCATTTTTTTGGAATTTTTTTTATTTGATTTTTTTTATAAGTTTCTGAAAATAAATCCCAACTGACGGTCCCTAACTCGCCACGTGGCGTCTCGGTGACAATCGAATCATTTTAATTTTTGTAAAATTCGAAATTCATTTCTTTTAATGTTAAAAATATTTTTTTATTCTGAAAATCACCGGATCACGACACGTGGCTCATCTGCAGCTGTCCGATCTAGCATTTTTTGTTTTTTGTTTTTATAGGACGCAACACAATGCAAATTATAATAAAAATAAAGAAGATATTAAGTTATTATACAGCATAAACATAAGCAAATGAAATGGGATCCGGTGAATTTTACGACGTCGGAGTCCGTCGGTGCTCGTGCAACAATGTGTGGGGGTATAAACCACCAGCAGGAGGCTCGGCCTTCCGATTCTGGGGTAGCACAATATAATTTGCAGAAAATAAATGAATAAAATGCCTTGGACACCAATAGGAGGCTTGGCCTTCCGATTCTGGGTCTGATAGGCGAAATAACATAAAGTAAATATACAGCAAATATTTAGACACCAACAGGAGGCTCGGCCTTCCGATTCTGGGTCTGATAGGCGAAATAACATAAAGTAAATATACAGCAAATATTTAGACACCAACAGGAGGCTCGGCCTTCCGATTCTGGGTCTAATAAGTAAAATGTAGAAAATGCCCACTTTTATTAAATGCAATACAACACAAATTAACTATATGATGCATGAAATGCTAGGACATAAAGTAAATACGCAGCAAATATTCAGACACCAACAGGAGGCTCGGCCTTCCGATTTTGGGTCTAATAAGTAAAATGTAGAAAATGCACACTTTTATTAAATGCAATACAATACAAATTAACTATATGATGCATGAAATGCTAGGACATAAAGTAAATACACAGCAAATATTCAGCAACCTTAAGACTCCAGAACATAGCCTTTCCTCTTAGGAAGCTGTCACCGAAAATTTCACCTTAAAAGGAGTCCAAATGAGTGAGATATGACCACAATACCTCAGTTCGCTCGATTTTCGTCGACTGTTTTTCAAAAAATCACCATAATTTAACCAGACCTCGAAAATTCATGAAACCAACGGGAAATTGTTAAGGGCATCTTAACTTAACCTGTGGTGGTCAGAGGGAGTCGGAAAGGTCGCCGGAATGGCTGATCGTGGAGGACGACGGCGGCGGCAGAAACTGGTCGGTACAGGGTCAACAGCGACCTTTGCTCATTCAAATGGCTCTACAAGGCAAATGGCTGGGCCAAATTGGACTCACAATATGTCGTTAGAACGGCAAGAGAATAAGCTTTCTAACAGTATATGGCTCGTTCTCATACGATTCCTAACGAAAGAGTTATAGCCGAAAAACCGGACGGTTTTGGGTCTGGGCGGCGAGCTGAGCGAGAGAAATAAAAAAACGAAAATGAAAGAGCGAGTTGAGGGAGATGATGAGGGGGATTGCGGTATCCAGGAGCTCCACGAGGCCGCGATAAACAGCAAGACGGACGGGATCTCGGCACGGCATCGGAGGGTGGCGGAGCAAGGTGGTGGTGAGGGTGGTCGGCGTAATCCAAGGGAGGAAAAAAAAATGAAGAACCAAAAACTAGGAAGAGGAGGGAAGAAGAAGAAGAAGAATGAAGAGGAGGCGACGGATGATCGTGGGAATGGTGAGATGAGGGAGTAAAATAATAAAAATAAAATAAAATAATAAAATAATAATAAAATAAAATACTAAAAAGTAAAAATAATAATAAAATAATCAAAAGCAAAGACAAAATGATGAGTCCCCTTTTCCTTTTGAATGATGATGTTTTCGCTCCTTTTCCTTTTAATCATTACTAATATTTTTGCCAAATTCAATTTTATGATGATCAGAGAACACCTAAAATCGAACCTGAATTTTACTGTTTTATGAGGTCCTAAAGTAAAGAAAAATAAAAAATACCGACTATTTGTATATATTTTTTTTTTTACCTCAAATATTATTTTTCTTGATTTTCTTCTTTTCTTTTTCTTTTTTTTTTGTATTTTTCGAAAATATATTAAAAAAATGAAAATTATGAAAATTATTTTTTTGGTCAAAATGGTTCATTTAGCTTGGCTAAGGTCACCAAAATTGATTTTTCAATTTTTCAACTTTTTATGGATTTTCTATGAATTTTCAAAAAAATAAAGAAAAAAGGAAAAAAAAAATGATCAAAATTTAGGTGTCAACAGGGATCTGCCAACAAAAGTAAATAGTGAGTTTCCCTTTTTTTTTTCTATCCTTTTCTTTACCGAATGTAACTCCAAGTCAGAATAGGAATGTAAGTCCAAAGCTATCTTCCTTTTATTTTCTTCTGAAACTCCATTATCCCAAAAGATATTGCGCACCCTTTTGTTATTTAATATCACAATCAACTTTTCCCTTTATTTCGATTGTATTTTAATCGACGGCCTTAAACTCAAGACATATTTTAACAATCTCCACCTTGGCTCGATGTTTGAGCCAAGTCGCAATCGCTTCGCTGATAATCCCGAACTTCATTTGCTACTCTCCTAGCAGCCCTAATGGGTTCAACCATCACAGATATCATACAAGTTCAAGTCGCGCTTGAATTTCGTCATAATCGAGGACCTCACCAAAACACTAACTGAACATGCACCTTTAGCTGCTCCATAAGAACTATCTGATAGAAGCTCCTTAATCACAGATAAAGCAAACCACCATTGCATCTATATCTGTCAGGAGATCGAACACGTACCTTGTCAATATCAGCAATTATAGTAATCGCCGACTTTATAGGCTCCACCTCGCTACAAGCACCTTTTGTGTCGATTACTACGCTAATATCTGCTACCTCAAGAGTTTCTGGTTGCAACTCCACCTCAAGCTGAACACCGACTAGATCCATATGAACACTGCCACAATCACTCCTAACCAAAAATAGTGAAGACTCGTCAAAGGTAACTTATTTGCTGCAAACATGTGAATTTATATTTGGGCACCACAACTGATAGCCACTCTCACCTCGTGCATAGCCATAGAATATGCACATTGCCCTCAAATCGAGCTTACCATCACTTACTCGATAATAACACGGGCAACTACACATTCTAAAAATAGAATTATCAGCAACGTTGCCTGACCACACTTATTCAGGAGTCCGATATCCGATCGTAGTCGATGGAGATCTGTTCACCAGGTAGCTCATCATACTAAGCGCATCCATTGAAATTCTCCTAAACATACCAGCACTAGAGATCTTTTTACGGGTCATCTCTAGTAACGCTTTGCTCATCAATTTTGTAAATTGTTGTGGTTTACTAGCAGTGGTGCGGTGTTTCACTATGTCCTTTTTCATGCAGAATTTATTTACCAGTTTCAAGCAGGACTACATGCTACTGTCAGTTCGCACATGCTTGCTCAATTTACCAGTCTTTGTTTCGATCAAAGCTCTCATCCCGTATTCTTGACAATAGCATCAAACTTGTGCATCGACACAATCACCTAGTCCTTCCTCGAGCAGCCGTTAAACTCTCGAATAGATGTCGACATCTCCGGAGCGAAACTTATCAATATCTCACATTGTAGTTTATACAGACTATTATGCTTGATTCCTTTCATTATCACTAGGTCACCTCGAACAATATCTCACATTGTAGTTTATACAGACTATTATGTCAAATCATAACGACGTAGCTCTTATGGTTTTGACCCTTATCAAATCATAACGACGTAGCTCTTATGATTTTGATCCTAAACCAAATCACAACGACGTAGCTCTTGTGGTATTGGCCTCTTTTACCAAGCTATAACGACGTAGCTCTTATGGCTCTGGTATCATTTTAACCAAATCATAACGACGTAGCTCTTATGATTTTGGTCCTTTCGTCAAATCATAACGACGTAGCTCTTATGGCTTTGACCCTTATCAAATCATAACGACGTAGCTCTTATGATTTTGATCCTAAACCAAATCACAACGATGTAGCTCTTGTGGTATTGGCCTCTTTTACCAAGCTATAACGACGTAGCTCTTATGGCTCTGGTATCATTTTAACCAAATCATAACGACGTAGCTCTTATGATTTTGGTCCTTTCGTCAAAATCATAACGACGTAGCTCTTATGGTTTTGACCCTTATCAAATCATAACGACGTAGCTCTTATGATTTTGATCCTAAACCAAATCACAACGACGTAGCTCTTGTGGTATTGGCCTCTTTTACCAAGCTATAACGACGTAGCTCTTATGGCTCTGGTATCATTTTAACCAAATCATAACGACGTAGCTCTTATGATTTTGGTCCTTTCGTCAAAATCATAACGACGTAGCTCTTATGGTTTTGACCCTTATCAAATCATAACGACGTAGCTCTTATGATTTTGATCCTAAACCAAATCATAACGACGTAGCTCTTGTGGTCTCTGTTCTCTTTCACCAAGCTATAACGACGTAGCTCTTATGGCTTTGGTTCTCATTTTAACCAATTCATAACAACATAGCTCTTATGATTTTGGCCCTTTCGTCAAATCGTAACGACGTAGCTCTTATGGTTTTGACCCTTATCAAATCATAACGACGTAGCTCTTATGATTTTGATCCTAAACCAAATCATAACGACGTAGCTCTTATGGTCTTGGTTTTATTTTACCAAGCTATAACGACGTAGCTCTTATGGCTCGGGTATCTTTCTAACCAAATCATAACGACGTAGCTCTTATGGTCTTGTTTCTCTTTTACCAAATCGTAACGACGTAGCTATTACGATTTTGGTCCTTTCACAACGACGTAGCTCTTGTGATCGTGATTCTACTTCTTTTAGCTCACAACGACGTAGCTCTTGTGATCTTGGAATAAATATTTCAACCCTACACATATCTTGCGCTGTCCCGCATTAAAGGGAAACCTTTGGTAATGGATAAGGCCTCCAAAACCTAAGATCCACATGTGATCTTGGCTTTTTCTTGATTTCACAATGTATGAGCTCTTGTGATTTCAAAAAATAAATGACCAGCTCGAATCATAACTCGAGCATATTTTCAAACTCTACACAGATCTTGCGCCGTTTCGCATCAGAAGGAAATTTCTGATAACAGACGGGCTCAGTTCCTTAGCATCCTAGCATCCAGAGGAAGCCTGGAGATTAAGGGAATCACCAGCATTATGAAATATTTGATAAAACAGATATCTTCATATGCGATCCATGTGCATGTTTCTCTAAAATGGTGAAAAGAGAAATTTTTGCACATGTTATTTATAGCATCGCATTCCATGCATCATTTCACTTTCATCAGAAAATGGGATTTAAAACTCCCAAAAAAAAAATCATCATTCGCATTTTGCAGAATTTAGGTTTTAATTTTAGTCTTTGAGCAAAACCTCTGCGAGCTTCCATTCAAAGAGGGGCAGCTGTTGACACCAAAATTCTAATTTTTTAGAAAATTCATTTATAACATAAAATAAGAGTTATTCATAACTCTTGCAAAAAAATAAATTCTCATGCATTACATATTTATTTTCTGTTAGTCACGCCATTCGCATTAGGGTCAAATGCGAGTCGATTGGGCATAATTTAATATCAATATGAAATTTTCGACCACAAGAGAGGATGGCCGATTTTATATGGGTTTGGGCTTCATTCGAAATTAGTTCAGTCCAATTTAGGTCATTTAAATGCAAGGCTTTCAACTAATTACCCGTTTGATTAATTAAAGCCCGGTTAAGCCTTAAATTCGCGTAAATAAGCCCATTAATAGTGAAATTTTTGGCCAAGCCCTATATATCTCCATGGTGGCCGAATTTTACGATCCTACGGTTGATATCTAAAATCTTTAGAGTCAACGGCTAGGATTAAATCCCTAGGCATTACCCTAATCTTCTCTATATATACATCTTTGTGCTTAGGGTTAGGGGGATTCATTTTTTCACAGTTCACGTCCAAAAAAAAAAGATACGACCAGAGACACTGAGAAAAGGAGAGAGAGAAAAAAGAAGAAGAAGCAGGAGCTATTCTTATTTTTCAATCTCTGGTCGCCGATTCTTCTGGCGTTTCCGGTCGATTAGACCGTTGGATCGAGCTAATTTTTTGTGTCCAAGGCTAACTCGATCCCTTCTTAAGCTCGACTGTTCGGATCTTTGAAACGAGTTCTCCTGATGGTCGAACAACATCTCAATCAGTAGCTATTAATTGCCGCGGGTACTGTTCATCCTCCGGCTGTTCTTGCGTTTCCGGCCGATCGGACCGTTGGATCGAGCTCATTTTTTGTGTCCAATCGACTCTCCTTGGTCTTCACGTGCATGTCTGATGATGGCACGTGCAACGTTTACGTGGTCCGGGCGAAACATAACTCTGAGGTGAGTATTGTGAAGGCTAGAGCCCTAAATTTCCCACGGTTGTTTGGGGGAGGGAGAGGAAAACGAAGGGAAATTGAAACGGGACTTGGAAAATTGAGTCTTGCGTTTGGGCTTTGTTCTGTTTGGTTGCCCACAAATGTGGCGGTGAAAGAGAATCGGATTCATCGATCTGTTTTAATTGATATGGCTTTGTTGCAGGAATTATCTGAAGAAAAAGTAATCATGCTCACTTACGTGGGACCAAAGGTGGTGTTTTTCTACTCATGCTACGGTTTTGCTTGGTTTTGTGCATCATTGTATGTACGAAGTTTAAGAAACTTTGGGGTTTACTGCAGGCGGTAGCTATGGAATTATACTCGGCTGACGTGAGTATTCTTGAATGGCTGAAGCGGAATACGAAGGTGTGTCTTATAGGAATGTTTATGGTAGTCCGTGGCTTCAGCTCTCCTATCCCAAACAATAAGTTTGGTGACACTCCCAAGCGTTGACGAATTAGTGGATAATAATAGTTTTAATAGGTTGTGTGATGCTTGTTTTGTTCTGACTCTATAACTGCCTTCGCATCATTATACCGTTTTATCCCGTACATTTTCTAGCTTGATGCCCTAATTCTGATTCACATCTTTCAGTTTTCCTTCTGAAGAAGCAGCAAATTATCAAGCATTATACTCAAAGAGAAGAGTATTTTGACATATATTTTGTGACAAATTGTTGTCATGGAAGTGAATGTCTTCAGTGTACATAAATGCTCTTTTGATAGGATCAATTTGATTTTATCTCCATATGTGGGTGGTTTCTAATGGCCGATCCAACCTGTACCCTTTACGACCGGGCATGTTTTTCTACAATCCAATTCCACTTTTGATCTCTAACCTGTGCGATGTCTGGTTTAGAGTTAGCATTAGTCTATTTGCTATGTCCTTTTGCATCTATTTTAATTGGACTCAACACATATCCTTATGGATCTCACTTCTGTTATTTATTAGGTTGTTAATAAGCTTGAGGTCCATCGTAGAGGTGATTTACATGTAGCATTTGAAGAAGCAATGAAGTACGGTGGCAAGGTTATTTCGGGGGATCTCTCATAAGCACTGATTTTCATGTAGCATAACCACTTCCTTTTAAAGGCCGACCATGTCGATTTTCTACACTACATGAGAGCTAAGAATTGAAATTTCAATTTAACTCACATATATCCTTCCGGATCTCACTTTTGTTGTTTACTAGGTTGACAATCATCTTGACCTCTATCTCGGTCGTGGGTTTCGGTTAGCCTATGAAGAAGCAATCAAGTGTTGCGTCCAGTTTTTGCAGCGTCATTTCCCACTACAAGTATTGCTTTCTTCTCCCTTCCTTCTCTAAGGTTGAGTTGTTCTAAGAGATTCTGTAGAGAGCGTCTACGATTCTTTCTAGTTTATCGGCTTGAACGATTGATACTCAGAAATCCATTTTATGGACATTGTGAATCTTCAGAAGGAAAAGGTGTAAAGGTGTAATTCATTCCCCATGCGTTTAATTCCAAGGCAATGCAGCATGATATCCTCTTGAGTAGTAGAAGCCACTTCATTCTGAAAGCCAACCATGTCGATTTGCTATGCTAGAGAATGGCTAAGAATGCACAAGTCAATTCGACTCACTTATGTTCCCGCGTTCTTGGTAGTTGATCGGCTTTTATTGACATTGTAAATTAATCTTCATAGATGATTACCACATTTGCCTCCTAGCTAGATTACCCTTAGTTGCAATCTTAGATTGAATTTTTTAGATGCTCCGGATGTACAAAGCGTTATTTATCGGTTTACTTTAGTTCGTGCTCCTTCTCTCTTCTCTAGCATGACTTTGCTCTATGACTGTCCATGTTTTCCTGTGGGGAAAAGAACCACTCTCGAAAAAGATGGCATTAATTGGTTGGACATTTTACTTTCAAATGGTAAGATTTATTGCATTTAGTTCTTATTGAAAATATTGCGAGTGCTTATTGCATGTGGCATAGTGAACCACTAGAGAGATAGTTTTGATAATTGATAGTTTATACATGCTAAATCGTGTCATGACTATTCTTTTTATGCATGCGATGTTTAACTTGTTGCTTTTGTCAGACTATGCCTTGGATTGTTCCCGTCAGAATTTCTACCGTCGAACTGCTCTTGTGTTTGGCTGTCGCGGTTGCTGGGGTGGCCATCCACGCTGGGGTGCTTCTTTGAGTGCTTTTGAGCTCAATTTGATTCACACTCTTGTTTCATTTGCGGCAAATGCTTATTTAAGTTGGCTTCATTACTGCTATTATTGGCGAAGACCCTGATGTGGTATATGGCTATTTGAGTGTGGAGCTTATATGCACAATTAGGCTTTTGTGAATTTGCTGTGCTTTTGTCCCCATCCGAGTACAAAAAGTAGTTGACCCACGAACAAATCAATTTTCACGAGACTTGCATGTTTTCCTTTGCCCAAATTCCACGTCATGCCTTGTAAAAATGTAATTATCCTAAAACGGGAAATATAAACAGGGGTAGAAATTTTATTTCTGGTTTTCTTGAGGAGTAATCGAGGGAAAAAAAGTAATGGAGATTCTTTTCTTTTGTGTTGGCAGATGGGGGCGCCTGTCGAGCGTGTGAGAAATTGATATTTGTTAGATTAGCCAATTATTTGATTAAAAAAAAAAGATTAGCCAAGTCATTTTAATCGTTAAATATCTAATAACCTATATTGAAAGATATTATTAGTAATTAAGACACAGTATGACACAAATGAAGTGTGATTAAGAAGACATATGATGCCATTACAAAACATACTCTAGCTAAAGCTAGGTTATACCGAAAATTTAACAAGGTCCAAAAGCCAGAAATAACTACGGAAAATTAGTCCACAAAAAAAAAAAACAAGCACATTGTGTGAAAAACTGTTGAAGATATGTCTCGACTTTGAGCTCGTGAAGCAAGTACCAAAATAAAGTCCAAGTTGGACTTTTGTGATCGCTTTAGTTTTTGTACGCTGACCGAAATCTCTACAGTATGTTAAGGGGGGAGCCTTGCTACGTGATCTTCTCTTGTCATTTTATTTAATAATCATTCAACAAGGGCCCCTTGGTTCTATATAAAAAGAGGCAAAGAGGACGAGAGATAATAAAAGATCTTCCCCGAAGCATATTGTAGGAGCTCTCGGCAGAGTGAGGTTTGCTTGTTGCAATTACACTTGAGTGATTTAGCTAGATAAATTCTTGTGAGTGGAATTTGCATAATTCCTCGAGTGAGATTTCACTAGGAATTGCGAGGGGCTAAACACTGTGTAAGTTATTTGGTATAATTGGGGCTGGAAAACATGCCGAGAGTGTAATTGAGTGCTCGAGTGATTGTAATCTCGTTATATCGCTTGTTCCTACAATGGAATTCCGTCGTGCTCTCTCCGTGGACGTAGGTTCCGACATTCGGACCAAACCACGTAAACCTGGTGTCCGATTTCCTTTCCTTCATTCCGACCACTTTGCCAATTCACCCGATCCCTTTCATCCGCAACAGAAACATACTGGTATGGTAAAATCATTAATGCAACAAACATAGACTGCTTCTAGTGGAACTCTAGCAATGGTACCGGCATTCACAGTGCACAAATTGAGAAAATGCTCAAGCAAAAAAAATGATGAAATTCTATGTAGTGATGTCCAAACACATTCTATTCATTATTTTGCAAATGCCTCAATCTCGTCGTCAAGAAATCTTTCCATGAGATGCGGATCACAAAATTCGGTGACGATCACCGAAAGTAATTCCAACACAGAGGATCTTACGGTTTCTAGTTTCTGCAAAAATAATTACTAGGTCAGGCAATACTCGTGCAAAACAAATGTGAGTAACTCCGCGGAGAATTCTATTACCTGAAGCCACTCAGGAGCACTACTTTCCTAAAGAATAACTGTCGCGACCTAAAATCAGGCTAACGGGTTAATTAAATCAACTAATCTAATGCGGACCCTCCCAAGTCCTACCGAAATGCAATTTAGGTTTATTTACGAAAAATATTCAATCGGAGCTGCCACTAATCATTTATGAAAGGTTGATTGAAACTTTAATAAAATAGCAAGATATCTATTTTATTTCTGTGAACCAGAGAAAATGAGTTCGTGGATTTGGTTACATTAATTTGGAAAATTAATGCCCTTTCGATACCAATTTCATGAAAAATCCTTTTAGATTGATCGATATGAATTGATTAATTTTTTTATTTAAAAAAATGTGACATGAACTAGGTTATGCAAAAATGATGTCATTTTTTTTTTGTATTTTTGGATTAAATAAAAGCAATCAAAAAATAAAACAAAAATATCCATAATATACCTTAATATTCCGAATATTCCAAAATTCACTCATTCCTAAAGAGTTTGGCTAGAGCAGAATTTTCATCCACTACATCCTCGAAGTATGCGGATGGGTTACAAGACAACGCCGTCTCTTTTGCCAAAGCGAAAGAACACGAAGTGTTATATTAAATCACCATGGAAATCATGGATAAGGTATGTGATTTAATTTTTCGACGGGACAAGGCACATTGAGGAGCATATATTATGGGCATGTCTGTTTACAAATGTGCAGATTTTATAACAAATCAAAACAAGCAAGCTCAACAAAAAATAAAATGAAAATGAGTCAATTGATTTGAAATTTTAAAAAAAAATAAAGGGGTGGCTGAAAATATGACATTGAGGTCCACCTTTCCTCATCCAAAATTTGATCTAGTTTTAATTTGAGAAAATTATTTTTAAGGATTGAAAAAATTAATTTTCAGATAATTCTAAAAAAAATGGATGAATGTCCAATCAAGCGCAAATCTTATCTCTGGCACGAACATCCATAAAAGATACGGCAATTCAATGGTTCATGCATTAGAGATAATCATCGGGCAAATTCGTCTATCCACCACTAGCAAATATCGTCCGATGGACAAAATAATTAAGGATAACACCAATTCAACCGACCATGAACAAATACAAAGCAATGTTCGTCCACCATGAGCATAATTTGACAAACCAATTCCATCATTCAACAAAAATTCTGGTTTTTCCAATCAAATCCATTTTGATCTTCAAAAAAGTTGAGCAATTTCCACTTTGAGAAAAGATATGGTTCCAATTTCGTTGAATCTCAAAATTAGCACAAGATTCAATTGACTCATGAACAGACTAAGCCTACTTGAAAAAAAAAAGATTTTTCTCATCACCAAGTCAACTTTCGGCGTTAACATAAATTTGATAGAAAACATTCAACTTTTCTTTACTTTCAATTGCTAATCGAGTGTGGACACATAAATTTATTCTCAATAATAAAAACATTTTTCATCGGGTCGCGCTTTTTCTACTCTCTTTTTATCTACCACGCTTCATGAATTAGTGTTTTGACAACAATAACCCTTATATAGTCTCGAATTTTAGCATATCATTCCCATTAACAGATTATTAAATTCAAACGTGGGCCTCATTTTGTGTTTATTTTCTCTTTTTCTTTTTCTCTTTTTCTTTCCTTTCTATCTCTTTGCGTGTTCCTTGTTTTCTTTCTCGGTGAATTCTTCAAGTACGTCCTCACAATGCCTCGGACCTCAAGACTCCATTGGCCGCACTGTTTGCTCACTTCTCCATCTCGCCGCTCTTCGCGGCCTCGACCCACCATCATTGAGACATTCTTGACCATCGTTTACTCCAACACGAAGGGGCACAAGATCAGCAAGGCGTAGCTAGGCCTTACCGTGTGCCTGACCAATTTTGAAGACGAAGATCAAACAATGATGCTGAACTTAAAGAACTTGAGACAAAGATGATAAAGAAGTGACCAACCTGATGATGCTCTCAAGGTGAAAATGCCACCCCTTCACAGTGAGGTAAACGATAGTGGAGAAGGTCTCAATGGCGGCTGGTTGAGGCAGCTAAGGAATAAGCTGCCAGTGGAGCCTTTTGGTTAGAGGTGTGTTGGAGGACGTACACGACAACACCCAAATAGAGAGAAGAGATAGATCAAGAAGAAAAGGAAAAAAAAAACTAAATACAAAATGGAACCCCCATTTGAGTTTAATAATCTGTTGATGGGAATGATATGCTAAAAGATGGGACCTATAAGGGTTATTGTTGTCAAAATACTAACTTAGGGGATGCGGTAGCCGAAAAGGATGTAGAAAAAGCTTGACCCTTTCCGTTGACTAATTATTTCAATGCCGGATCATTTTTAAGAAAATATTTTTTTAAATCGTTTATTTTCCGCAAAAGCAATAGAATCATTATATAAATCTTAATACAAACAACATTTCCTTAGTTTCATTGAGGGGGAAAAAAGGTACATTTCATTATTCAAGCTGAATCCGCGAAAAAAAAAAAAACGAAAAAAAAGTGAGATCTTGCGTTATTTTGACATTGTCATGAGTTTGTTTAAACTTTTGTGGATTTGAAATCTTCTTCTTTTTATACATTTTATTTTACAGATTTGTGTTTAGAACTTGTTTAACAACTTGGCAGGCTAAATGGAAGTCGTGGGCCTAGATAGGGCTCGTTTCAATCATAGAGCGAGAGATTAGGTCAGATTTATGGGCTAGGCCCATTTAATTAGAGATGCGTGGCATAATTTACGTTGCAAAAAAGTCCCAAAAGCAGTCGATCAAAGTCCATTTAGGAAGCAACTCATGAACGTACTCGCAGCGATTGCAACCACCACGCACCAATACCACCACATTGGGAAATGCTGCATGCTAAGTGGTTTACAATTTGCTGTGAATCCCAATATTTTGAGCATCAACCTACAGTGATCTCAACAATATCTGATCAACTTAAAGTTATCTGGCAATACATGACAGTCGATACATGTATCAAGCATTTATATCGTGAAAAATTCATTTGGTAAGGCCCGATCCATCAACTATTCACCCGCTTTAAAGATCTTCTTGAAGTAAAAGTATATTGATAAATGACTATTTGACTATCCTTAATTTAGTATAAGATTAACAGCCTATACTGGTCTGAAAAAAATAATTAAAAATTTTCGCATGATGCACTTCTTCAAGAACTGTAACACACAACACCGTGTTATTATCACAGCCACCCAAAGACCGTTATACTAGTAAAGTCTTCCAAATTCACATGAACTGCATCGTGCATTAGAACTGTATCGTGCATTAGAACTGTGACAAACTATAAATGATTAATGCTTAAAGGACGTAAAGCATCCCTAGATCCAGAATTTTAAGTTTAGCCTTCATCTTCAATACATAATATAAAACGTTATATATATATATGATTCCAGGCGCAGGCATAGTATATTCTCGTGGGTTTGCATTCATGATATAGGATTTGTCTCCGTACTAAAATTAACGGTAGAACATAAATGCGTTTCCCTTGTGACTGTTAAATTTGTCAATTAATAAAGGCATCATCATGTCATAAAATGTGCTCAATTCAGTAATATACTTTGAAAAGCAGAAGCAGATGTTTAGTTATCAATTAAACAGCGAATATGTGGGCGTGTTCGATTCTTAATGGTTGTATCTGTGTGCAGGCTAAGGCACTTCTCAAAGACCACTTAAATGCTAAATCAACTAGAGGATCAAGTGAGAAATCTAAACCGAGTGCATCGGTTGTACTGACTTCCAGCAATTTCGATGAGTTGGTTCTCAAAAGTAAAGAACTGTGGGTTGTAGAATTTTTTGCTCCATGCACATTCCGTTTTCTTGATGGCTGATCTCTTTGGATTGATCTATGGGTAGTTTGTTTATTGCCTCTTGCAGATGAGTCTTAGTTTTCTTTACACATCTCTCTGTTTATGTGTATAAGCACAGAACTGAGAAGAAATTGTGGAGAAGTCTAGATCTTAGTCAGATACAAGCTAGTAATTTGATTACTGAAACTTTTTCTTGAGAATTAGTGTCCAATGGTATGATTACAATGTAGTATCTCACAAACCGATCATTACTACCTGTTGTTTCTGTCAATGTTAGTTCGATTTTCCCCTTGTTTTAGGAGTCTGTATCAAGTTTCATTGGTTATAAACTTGTTTGTTTTTTTTATGTTTGTGTTGCTAAAACAAAGTTATGCATCTTTGAATAGTGAAAACAGCTGTATTAATAGGGAGGAGGAGAATCATCTTGACAAGAGCAACTTTTCTGCCCTGTGTCTCTTTTCGCCAATTTTAACTGTTGCTCTTTTTATTGATTGAAAATTAGTTATTTTTTACGTTTAGGTTGCTAAAACGAAGTCATGCACCTTTGAATTGTGAAAGCAGCTGTTACAATAATGAGAAATCATCTCAATAGGAACAACTTTTATGCGCTTTGTCTCTTTTTTGATCTTATATTTTTAATGGCCAGTTAGAATCATTGCTCTTTTAGCTTCTCAAGAAGTTTATGCCTCTTGTGCTTTTGAAGGTGTGGTCGGTGTGAAAACCTGGCACCTGAGTGGAAGAAGGCTGCCGATAATTTGAAAGGAAAAAAATGAAGTTGGGACATATTGGCTGTGACGTTGAGAAGGTAGTATATTTAATTCCACATTAGAGGTGGCAATATAGGTCACAAACCCATATTTGACCCATATTTTACAAATATGGGTCATTAACTTTTAAAAGGTTCACTAAAAATGGGTTAACAATGGGTCACATTTAAATCAATTTTTTACCCACATTGACCCACTTTCGACCCATATTGACCCACTTTCGACTCATAAGGATAACATCCTTCCACAAGTTACAAATGGTCTCGGGACCGGGACTCGGTCTCGGGGCCTGATCGAGAGGTCGGGTTCAAGGGCCAGGGCGGGTTCCGGGACCGGGTGCCGGGGCCGGGTCCGAGGGCCGACTCCGAGGGTGGGTCCGGGGCCGAGACCGGGTCCCGGGGCAGGGGCCGGGTTCGGGTCCCAGGTCAGGGGCTGGGGCCGGGACCGGGTCTGGGGCAGGGGCCGGGTCTCGGGTCTGGGTCCGGGGGCCAGGTCCCGGGTCCAGGTCCAGGTCCGGGTCAGGGTTCGGGGCCAGGGCCGGGTCCCGAGGTCGAGGCCGGGTCAGGGTCCGGGTCTCGGGGCCGGGTCCCGGGGCCGGGTCTCGGGTCCCGGGGTCGCGTCTCGGGTCCCGGGCCGGGTCCGGGTCCCGTGGCCGGGGCAGGGAGCGGGGCGGGGGCTGGGGCCCGGGTCCGGGGGCCGGGAGCCGGGGCCGAGTCCGGGTCCGGGGCCGGGGTCGGGTCTCGGGACCGGGTCCGGGTCCGGGGCCTGTTCCCGTTGCCGGGTCCGGGTCTCGAGGCTGGAGCAGGGTGCGGGGGCGTAGGCCGTGTCCTGGGTCCGGGGCCGAGTCCCGGGATCGGGGCCGAGGTCGGGTCTCGGGACCGGGGCCGAGGTCGGGGCCGGTGCTGGGGCGGGGGCCTGGTCTGGGTCCCGAGGCCCGGTCCCTGGGCCGGGGCGGGGTCCCGGGGCCGTGTCCGGGGTCGGGGTCGTGACCGATGCCGGGGCCGTGATAGGGACCGGGACCGGGGCCGGGGACAGGACCGAGGTCTGGAACTATTTTAGTAATATTATTTTTTAAAAAAAATTGTTGTGTTTTGTTAATATGGGTCAAAACGGGTTGGGTCGGGTATGGGTCAGTCGCGGGTTGGGTCGGGTTTGGGTTATTAAATATGGGTCATATGGGTCAATATGGGTCGGACCATATTCGACCCGACCCAAACCTGACCCGACCCACCCATTTGCCGCCTCTACTCCACATTTAGGAGGATATGGTCCTTCTATTTATTTGTTTTCGATTGTCTTCATCATTACAACAAAGAGAAAGTTGGTAGTGGTCTTAAGGCTTGGGCCGCTACATGTTTATAAGAATTATCATTATCTTCATTTCAAACTTCAATCCGTTACCTAATTGGATTCACATCCTTACGGAACTCCCTTTATTTTGCCACTAAAATTGATACAGCCTCAGTGAACCTTAGTAAATAATCATCTCATCATACATTGATTTGATTATCGATTCTTTCAAAGGGGAAAAAAACTCCATATTTGTATTGTTAAGGGAAATGCTTTCTAAATGAAATACTTCTTTTGGCAAGCTCCAGCCCCTTAGTTTCCTAGCTTGTGCACACTGACAAATGTCTCAACGTTTTTAACTCCTTTTGAAAAGTTTTTCCCCTGTCCAGCCCTGATGAATTGGGATCGCCCGTCTTTAGTGAGTAGGTACAAGTTGCAAGGCCTCCCTACTAATACTATCCTCATATTTGGTGCTGATCAAGACAGTCCAATTCCTCACGAGGGTGCTAACTGCCTCTGCTATTGAATCCTTTGCTCTAGACCAGCTGGAGACAAATGTTAATTGCTCTAGACCAGTTGCAGGGATTTGGATCCCCTACCTTGGTAGGGGTGACTTGAGATCTGGACCGTCCAATTCAAAATGGACTGCCCAGATCAATCCGCAGTTTTTTGATGGAAAATGATGTGAACTGATCTGGGCCGTCCATTTTTAGTCGGACGGCCCAGATCGACTAAGTCACTCCTACCTTAAAGGTAGATGCGGTTCCTAGTTGCAGAAGCCCTTGCAGTGAGAGATGGCTTGAAGTTTCTGGAAGAGGTACGAAGGGAAAGAACTGATCCAGGAAGGTAGATCTTGCAGACTTGCAGTGCTGATGGAGACCGATTGCCTTCCAATTGTACTGTGGACTTGGGGACAGGAAGTTAGCCCATGGAATGTTCGCAATATCATAAACGATTGCAAGGCGCAGCTTAACCGACTGAAGTGGGTCTCTTTAGCCCATTGTTCAAGAATGGCAAATCAAACGGCCGGTTGGGTGGCTAAGGCTCACCGCAACAGCTCTCTTCACCCAAAGTGGCTCCTTAAGCCGCCTCCTTATCTATGAACTTTATTAAGCATAGACTGTGGTAGCTCTTTTGTTAATTCCGTTAATCATGAATGAAATCAGTAGTTTTCCTGTCCAAAAAAAAAAAAAAAAAAACCTGCGCTACTTGAGTATCAATTTGACAATAGGTATAAATACTTTGACATATCATACTCAATTTTGGCCTGTCAGAGAGTTTGTGAGGGAAGCTGGGCTTGGTGGTAAGGGAAATTTTCCTTTTGAAGGCACCCCTGTGATCACCAAGACGGAGCCATGGGATGGTAAGGACGGGGAGATTTTTGAAGAGGACGAATTCTCTCCCGATGAACTAATGAGCGAGGATCCATCAAACAAGTATGAGTTATGACCAACTCACACTCGGAAACATCATGAGAAGATCCGAGAAAATTGAGTTTTTGCTTTTGGATATTGCTGAGCTGTAGTCGAAAGTCAGATGTTTGTTTTGCCGATGTACTCATTTTTAGTTTTCTGGTTGTGAGATTATTATCTTGTCTCAGATAATATAGTAGATCCAAGAGGTCAAATCTTATTTGGCTCGAATATGAGAATTTTGGGAAAAGACCAAAAACTTACCTCACTTTCGACCCAATGGCCGCATACATATTTCTTTTTGCACGTACCTTTCATAACCTCTATGCAAAATCCAACATTGAGAAGACCGACCTTTTCCGTTTTGCAAACTCACTTCACATTTGAACCTTTTCGGTGTGTGTGTGAGAATTTAAAATTGAGGGATGAGCATTCTCAGAAATAAAATCATGTTTCGATAAACAAGGACATGAGGGTGAATATCGTGAACGTGTAAAATGATATTCAAAGGTGAAATTCATGTATGTATGATATTCTAAGGTAAAACTCGGGTTTAAGTACACCTCAAGTTCCATAAGTTATGTACGCGCTCACTTTAGTGTCAGAACTTTCAAATTGATCACTTTAATGCTAAGTTTTTGTAACTTCGATCACTTAAGTATCAATTTCTTTTAAAGACGATCATTTTAGTGCCAACACTTTGTTTTATTTCTGATCAATGAACAGAAAAATACCTAGTGCTATTTCTTCCGTTATAAAATTGTGGGATTGAATTTTATTTCTGAAGTCTTGACCTTTCTGTTTTGCAAGCCTTCGTTTAAGCTGGTTTTGACACTTTGTTTGGGCCATAAGGAGGTGAAATCATAAGCTTGCTCCCTGGAAGCAGACTGCAAGAGGTCGCACGCACGCTTCCCATCTTTTTAGATATTGTTACAATGCTAAAATCATCCATCTCAGAGCTCTTAATAGTAATTCATGTAGCACCTAATCAGCATGTGGAGGACTACGTGGATGGATTTGTCGGGAAGTCGCCAGTGCCTGTCATATTGCTTCCAGGAGGAGAAGCACGGCCAAATATGAAGCTTTATGTATGAGGCTTCTTTATATTTTTTTGTGTGTGAATGAAGTCAAATCATGACTGCAATTTGTTGGATTCAATACAAGTCCGAGCTTCTGTGTTAGTCCATTTCCCAAAGGTTATTAATTAGGCCAATTCAGTTCGGTAAGTTTCTTTGTCATCGATAGTCTTGTGTTTAGTTGATGTACTACTTTCGACCCTGCTTAAGAGCCTAAATATTGGGTGGACAGTGCTTCAACATCCAAATGCAACATATTGTTGTCACCTCTCATTTGCACAGCAACTACTGCAAGTTACGAACGAAATCTCGCGTCTGCACCAGCAGTCATATCTTCCGTCGAAACTTATGCTTAGTGAACTTAATTAAACTCCTTGTGGCCAGCAAAGTTGCTTTGTGTACTTCTGGCACCGTTGCCGTAGAGATGCTACTTGCGTGGCTACCATGTGTTGTTGCTCACCGAGCTCATTTTCTAATGGAGTTGTTTATTCCAGAAGCTTTGTTTCAGCAATGTGCACCTGGGAAGCTGACTCGGTGCTCATGTATGATGTTATCAAACATTAGTGTTTTCCTTTTCATTTGGTTTTCGTTTTCTTTCTGATTAAATACGCAAGTCATAACGCCTGTCATATAGATTCCCATCTTCATAACAGAGATACAGGTCACGGTATTTCCTTCAATCACTTGATGCAGGAACAAGTTGTATTTAGGTTCAAGTTTCTATACCTTCTTCTTTTGATAGGACATAAAAGTAGGGGGAAGAATAAGAATTGGTGAATGGATAGGTTTGATGGAACAAGCAAGTAGGAGTAGTACACCCCAACTTTTCACTGTCTTTTTCAGCATAGATTTGATGTGGAGTAATTAAGATTTTGCGGTCTTGAATGGAAAGTCAAAAATCTTCATGTATTACGATTTGATGGGATGTCTCGTTGCAGGGAACTAATCCATGATGAAGGGCTCCGCGAAGAACAAGTTCTCACTGTGCCGGAGGCTATGAAGCTTCTATGGCCGTCAGAAAAATTAGCAAAGGGAGCACAATGGGAATCAAGACGCAAGTGTTTGTATGGCAACCCAAGTATGATTGCTGCATCAACCATCCTAGACTACGTGAAGACAACATCAATATGACCAAAGTTGGGAATCTGTAGAGGGGAAAGGATGACAGAAGAATTTGTAGCGTGCATGGCATGAACTATGATCTGATCCCTCCCTCTCGGGTTAATCAGCGGGAAGTTGGGAATCTTTGTCATTCTGTCTGATACAGGTCCTCAAAATGCAAGGTATGCTTGAAGAAACAAACGTACAGTACAGATGAAACTGTTATTTTGATTAGTTTGAGACTAACGCTGAGCGTGTAGAATCATGGACAAGATTTTATTTGAAGCGATTAAGATCATGAAATACGGCTGACTTTATTTATTCGAGCCAAATTGCTGGTTGAGTGATCCAAGTGGAGTGCGTTCGGACGAGCGTCCCCAGAAATTGGCAGACGAGATGGAGTGTGATTATAGACTTTTAGCAGTAGGACTTCTCTCCTTTGATTGATTTCATTTTTGTATCTTATGATGTGGTCTTTGCGCTAATCTTTTGTATTAATAACGTGTAGTATTTCTACGGAGGATAGCCATGCCGACACGTGGCGCTTCTCGCTTGGCCCGAAGCCTATGTTTCTTTTGGTATACATGTTTTAGGCTCGCGATATGTATACTTTCGACTCTCTTATCCACCTTGCAACTATGCAACAAATGCAATGTGCCGGCCTAACCGCAGTTTTAAGGACATTCTGCACCTCGAGCATTTGCCGCGTGTCAGATTTAGGATATGACTTGGCAACCCGGACGCCATCAAAGCAAGTTGCATTTCTATATTGCTTATGGAAACATGAAGTTGAGCTTTGCAGACTTCTATTCATTTTAGAGTGCTCAACTGCCATGTTGTGCAGGTGGTATTCATGAAAGTTAATGTTAAACCTAATTGAAAACTGAACTGGTAGATCAAACCGAATTGGGTTTTTTATTCGCTTCATATTTAGTTTAAGGCGAGATTTGGTTCAATTCAAGCTTATACCCTAATGGTTCAATTCAAGCTTTTACCCCGATGGTTCAATTCGGTTCGATTTTTCAACGTTATATTATTGCTATTCACCGAAGTTAAGATTAAAACTAATTCCTCAGTTTCGAGTTCTCATCTTATTAGAGAGAGGAGAGAGTGTGCCATGGCAGCTTCCAAGTTTCAAGCTTTTTGGATCCATCCTGCAGGGCCCAAGACCAGTGCGTTCCCTTCTTCTCATCTGTTTCTCTTCTTTTGCCTACGCTTTAATGGTCTGTTTTCTTTTCAATTTGCCTCCTTCTGGGTAGAAACTGCTTCTTCCGTCTTAGGTTCATGATTTTCTGCGCTCGCATCGACCTTCTCTTCCATGTTGCTATGGTTCGGCCGCGCAACGACAAGGGCATGCGTGGTCTGCGGGTTTGAGTCAGTCACATTAATATTCCATCTGGGTGTCTCAGGCTTTTCTCATAGGAGCTTGGCGGTTTTTTAAGATGCTGGAGTAGTGCATATGTCACGTAGCTGGTCTTATGTCTTAAACCTCGTAAACTGTAAGATGAGTTCGATTCTTATAGTTGATGGTTATAACATCTAAAGATTCGACTTTGTTGGTACATATATCGGTTGACTTTAACTAAACCATCCAGAAGACTCGAAACTTTGTTAGCACATAAATCAGTCGACTTTAACAGTTGGTTAGGCCAGAGCATCTGCATCCCCTTCAGATGGAAGATATCCTATATCCCTCCTCAATATCAAACATATCTTTCATGTCGGACTTTCAAAGTTCGGCTTCTGAGGGATCATCTAGACCGAAAGATGCATCATCTCGACTTTTTATGCAACCTTCAGATGTTTCGCTTAGCTCGAAAGGAAACCGTACAGGGCTAGTCAGGACTAAGTTGTCTTTGACAGAATATTTCCGATTCTTTCTTTCTCCTCTAAACCCAAGCTGCAGTTCATTTTTGGGCCCCTCAGTTCAAATGGGGCATATCTCCCCGACCTCTCAAAGCCTCCAGAGCAAATTTCGCATCCTCGGACAATCAGGCACGTAGATATCCGACTTTTTCCATCACATCTTGTTTTAAGTTGAATCATTACTTATTTGATTAAACTCTAATTTCCCCCAAAAGAAAAACTCTAGCGTCCTAACTAAGCCGACAGTCTTATGTTGTGACTTCTAGCAAAATTATTTGGATGAAATGATTATGCAATTCTCATGGTTTTCCTCGGCTCTCGCAATCAGCGGACTCATCTGGGCGAGTTACAGCTCTGCAGTAACCCCGATAATGTTCTAGATCAGCGATACTTCGCTGCCATAACATTCAAGAGTACTCCACTTTGGCCTCTGCTGAGCATTCTAATACGCTATGCTCAAACCTGTGAAATTTCAGAAGAACTGAAACCTCTTCAATATCAGCATCGGGACAGCTTTGGTCTCCACATAAAAACTTGTGCGCAAACATGAGGAAGTCGCAAAGTTTTCTTTGTTCATTACGGACCAAACAGCTATTTCACTCGTCTGATGCATGCCATGGACTTTGATAACTACTCTTAAATGATAATCAACCCCGCATTAGTCCGTCAAATCTTCCCCTCCTTTCTGACGAGAATTCTACATCGATTGTGCACAACTAAGGATTAATCTTTGCTGTACTAACGAATCCAATTGCCAGGCACGAATTCTCGTCCAAGTACAAAGAAGTGGGGCCAGCAGCGGACGACTGCTCTTGTGGACGCTCGGTATCCTCAATTTCTTTCCTTTTATAGGATCGAAGGAAGGAACAATTTTTTTTTTTTTAAGTTCCCTTAACACAAAAGACTTTTCTATTTGAAAATTTTAAACCCAAGAGAAAGAAATTTAACTAGACAACATATCATTTTCCGTAAAATAGAGTTAATATTGCAAAAAACATCAAATTAATATACCTATGACAAACTGACAATAAAAATCTCAAACTGATAAAACCATAAACTGTTACGTGTCATCAAACTTAACAATTTGACGGTAAAATTTAACAAAATTTAATAAATAATAAATTAATCACATATATATTAATTTAAAATTTAATTATCAAAAAATTAATTTGAGATAAATTTATCACATATGTATCATTTTTAAATTTTCTGCGGTGTTAACTCTTTTGGATTTTTACCATCCAATTGTAATAGGTATAACGAAATTAAGAGTTTTTCTTTGTATTATTCTAATTTAACAAAAATTAACGAAAGGTAAAATTATCAAAAATATCAATTTGCATAAATTTATCACAGAATTAGTGACATTAAAATTTTAAATGAATACATGTCTATGTAAGGTAAAAAAATTTCCAATACATTCATAATTACTGCAAAACCACAATAACTATTCCAGCAATCTAGCAAGCAAGGTCTCTGTCGCCAGTAATATGGACCAAGAATCCATCCTTCCTCTTAAGCCGGGGGACAACATAGAATTTGAACTACTTTTTTTTTAACACAAGAAACGGACCAGTCAGTTCTTGAGCTAATTCGTATCGAAGGGTAATACAAGACCGGACGAGCATGACTAAAGTTCGAGGAAAAAAAAAAGGTCGAATTTTACGAGATGGCCACTGTATAAGCCAACTGCTTCGATCGAAGGAGAGGAGGATGGAGTACTTCACAAGTCCCATACAAAGGAGGGAAACAGAATCCATTAAGGTTGGTACACGCTGTCAATTTGTCAATATGGGCATCAAAATCTATTTACCAATGCAAAACTTGCCAAAGATGTTGGACAAAAGTTCTTCAGAAATGTCTTCTCCACTTATCTGCCCCAATGCTAGTGCAGCATCTCTCAAATCGATTGTCCAAAAGTCGAGCGGCATTTCCTCCCCCCACCAACATCTCCAATCTCTTCAGAGCCTCCTTGGTCCAAACCAGCTGTTCACATTGCCTCTGTTCATACACAATCCAGTCGCAGTTAAAATGCTGTGTCTGGATATAAAAAGGACTCGAATTGCCCCCCCGGCATTCAAAAGCATCAAGAAGTTCAGCAGGATCATGTCCAAGAAATATTGGGAGCAAACCTGGTTCACAGACCACCGCCACCCACCTGCAGGGATCCTGTTGAGACCCACAATCTCCGACACTGCCCTTTCCAGGTCTTGCACGCCATGACCGGTCAAAGCAGAGGTGAATACATGCTTACTGAAGAAACTGCCATCTGCAGCATCCCATTCCAAGTGAGCGGGTGGGACACGGTCCACTTTGTTGATTACAAGAATAGCTGATGTCGAAGACCCACTTGATTTCTGCAGCAGCAAAAGAAGCCGTTTCATCAGCAGCAATACGGCATTCCGGTTATACTATAGTATGATATTTGATTGAGTCGAGACATTGTAGAAAATATGGAGATGAGGTTATAACAGGCTTTTTGTTTGTAAGCAGACCTTAACGAATTTAACTCTCTCGAGAAGCTTAGCATCTTCTGAAGTCCATCTGTCAATAGCGCTTATTGCCATGATTATGACATCAGCACCCACTGCTACAGCTTCAGATCTCTCCACTCCTGGAGAAAAGACAAGAAGATTAACATTAAGGATAAAATTGCTAGGCATTTGAAACTAAACGCAGCAGTACAATAAGTTACACCTATGAGGAAGTATAAAACTCCAAATGGCATACATAAAATCAGTAATATAGGGGTCACATTTGTGCGATACTGAAATTTGCAGCATGACCAAAATTCTCAACATTCCAACGCATTAAATAGAGTGCCCTTATTCAGTCAGCAGAAAGAGAAGAAACGAGGAATTTGACGCTAATTTTGAAAATATACAATCCAGACTCCAATCTCATGGCACATCTGAAGACTACTTTGCCACTTCAAAGAATTGGAGTTCACTAATGGAAACAACTGGGTATTCTGTCCTTCGACTGTAACAGAATTGCTCTCTAACCAATTTTCTCCACGACATTGTCAGTTTCCCTGATGGCGGCCGTATCAAGCAGTGTCACTGGAATGCCATACACGTTAATGCCAGCTTCAAGCCTTCAACCACATCCCGGGTGGTTCCAGCAATTTCTGTGACAATCGCTCTCTCACTCTGCATGCTAAGTTGAAGCCTGGGACTCAAGGAAAGGTACCATGGACCAAAAAAGAACAAAAAAAATCATGTAGAGTAGCATCGACTTGAAAGAAAATCTTGCCTCAATTTGTGGTGTCAATAATGGGTGCATGCTTGCAAATATACGCTCTAACGTAAGAGCACAGCAAGGAATTTTAGACACTAATCATTCTACACATCAAAAAGAAACGGGACTGGAGAATTGTTTGTTGTATAGTAATATAGATCTGTCCGCAGCTTTAGCAAGATTAAGTAAAGATATCATCCACGACAAACAATCTGTTGAGGTTTCTTCTCACTGAAATTTAGGTCAAGAGCCTCATCAAATGGGATATGACCAGAAACAGGTTCATCAGAAGGAGTTGCGTTCCTGAAGTAGGGGAAGGCTCAGGCAAATTGGTTATTCCTTCTTGAGTTCAAGGAATTTAAGGAATTTCAACCCTAAAATAACCAGACAAGGTCAGCAAAGTTAGTCGTGTTCGTGTTCTCAATCATTGATCGAGCATTACACCCAAGGCTTCTATTAATAACACTAAGAATGGGGCCAAAAACCAACTTATCGTTCACAAGAAATTATTTGCTTACTTACTGAAAAAAGAAAGAATGCCAAAGATTTGCTGAAGCATACCTTACTCCAAGCATTTAGAAGGCTTGACTTCCCAATATTTGGACGGCCAATAATTGCAATCTGCAGGTATATAGGCAATGATTATGATAGAATGGGTAGACAAAGCTTATATAAAGGCACATGACAACAACATAAAAAAGGCATACAGGAATATTACTTAAATGATCAGGAGGAGTTAGAGAAACTATTTCTACCACAGATCAGGAAATACCTATTTTTAAAATAAAGATATATTAACGAGAACCAAAAATCTATTGCAAAGTGACCGATCAATGTTTGATTTTAATTAACATCCAAACAATGATTGAGGCAAGTCAAATTGAAGTACATAAAATATACAGCATATAATACCCTTCTCTCCAAATCTATAACAACTTTCCAAATAATGGCACACAAGATATGATTCGTACACCAGTGTTTTGGGAGATTTTTCACGACTCCGAGTAGAAGGCTTAGAGAAACCACAGTTAATAATTTAACAACCGTAGGCTATAACCAAATGAGCACTAAGATATTAGACCCATCTAAATTGGGCATTGTCATTTGGAGCACTAAGATATTAGATGAACTGAGCGAGAAAGGGGAAGTCTGCTGGAATACGGACGAGGTAGAGCCAAAAATCTGGCTCTTGGGCATTGTCATTTGAAAAATGTGATGCCAGAACAATTATTTAATTTGTACGAAGTTCGCGTGCAACGACGACATAGAGATTGCACAGTGAAGAGGAACTTATTAACACTAGTATTTCAGCAGCCTTTACTATATCCTCACAATTACCTGCAAACCAGATTGAAGAAACTTACTTGTCATAGTCGGCTGTTTCCAAGGCTGTCTCAACATCTTTCACCATAGAATGTATAGTATGGACTATTAAATCTAAGTCGAGGGGTGGCATCTCGTCATCAAAATCAAGTCGAGCTTCAATCTCAGTGAGCAATTCAATGCACTGTGATCTTAATTTTTTGACCAGGGAAGAGAAACCACCCTGCCAAAAGTTAAAAATCTTAATAATTTTCGGTCTCAAACTGTTATATTATAATCTAGAGTAATGACTACTATTCAATTTGTAACATCTAGCGGTGACGTTGCAAAATAGGTTTTCATCTTGAAAAACATGCCTGAAGTCTAGCTAATGCTGCCGACTTCGCTGAAATAAGCCTTCCAACATTTTCAGCCTGCGAGAGGTCTAAGTGGCAATTGAGAAATGCCCAGAGAGTGAACTCACCTGAATGGACAAGAAATGTAATTTTTACAAAAATGAAAACATCTAAAGAGCCTTACAATACCCTTCCTGAATTAGCCAAGTCAATATGGTTGATATTTTTTAATGGTTCAGCCATTACATAGTTTATCAAAACGCATGTAGAAAACAGAAGACTAACCCGGTTCTGCAAGCTTTGCCCCTGCTTCAAGACAGGCCCTCAAAACTCTATGTAAACAAATGTCGCTTCCATGAAATTGAAGTTAAACAATATCTTTGCGGGTGTAAGACCTTGGAGCTAACATTGGTACAGCCAAAACCTGATTGATATAGGGAAGAATACGATTATCTGATCAATATGGAACTCCACTTTTCTGGAAGAAAATGTGAACTATCATATCTTTTTGAGAAGTCGAAGCTGAAGCAATCATATAAGCAGCCTCATAAATTGCACGTGATATTGCTCTCTCCATGTCGATTAGTGAACGATGCGCAGACTTTATTTCCTCACGAAATACTACAATGACAATAGCAGCTAAGTTGATGCACTTTGTAATCTCAAAGGTGAAACTATTACACAAACATGATCATACTAGCAAGAACTGCAATCCATCATAGAAATAGTGTGTTGCATAAGGTGGTCGACTGAGATTACACTACATGAACAACGCCTAGACAATTGATCAAGCTCGAATCATTACAGATGACACCAAAGCCCCATAAAAAACTCAATAGCTATGCTGTTTTAATCACAAATTTAATCGAACTGAAGAAACTTTAGCCGTGCTACCTTGATTGCTAGCGCTAAAATGGACAGTTCTCCTGCCCTTGAGGAGAAACGAGAAACAAGAAACATACAATAAAACAACGATCACGACACCAAAGGCACTATCCTGGTGGAGTTTCATTGATTTGGGGAGAGAGAGGGTGAGTGAGTGAACCTCATCAACAACATTCCCGTTGAAATCCATAACCAAACCATATTCTACCATATGCCTAGTAGGCCGCCAAGAATTCGAGGACAAAGTCCTCCTGCTGCTTTTACTCGCTGGCCGGAAAACCCGGTTTGCAATAGCTACAGCGTTAGGACCAGATAAACGCACAATCCCGACCGCGCAACCGAAGTCACGATTGCAGCAATAGTACTCGAACTCTCGACACGTTCGAACCCATCAACAGCACTAGAGCACCCCACCCTCTCGTCGTTGTTACGGACCAGAATCCTCTCTGTCCAATTCAATCAGAAAAGAAGAGCAGTCGGCATAAGAATGACAAAACATGGATTGGACTTGGGTATGTGTAAAGATTGTACCTTTTGGGATGAGATAGGACTTGGAGCGTGTGGAGAAGGCCTTCTGGGGGCGGGAGATTAGGGAAGATGAAGCGACGAACAGATGAGGCGTTAATGGCGGAGTTGGTCCAAAGAGATGGGTGACGATGCAGCGAAGAGCTGGAACGAAAGACATTGGGCTATCGCCGGGGCAGCTGGCCAATCAGTTAGCTTTGTTAGATGGGTGAACCCCCTCGACCATGAAGTATCGGCTCCTCCTCCAGGGGGAAGAAGGAATGAACTGTGAACGAGGTGAAACAGCGGCAGTGGACGACTTCAGCGACGGGAAAAGACGACGGAATTAATATAAATCACGTCTGTCAATGACCAACGGGCCGTGTCTGGCCCACGGCTCCGCTTAAGAAAACTTCTTGAGTTAAAATATATATATATATATATATATATATATATATATATATATATATATATAAATATAAACTCTAAATTAATATATCTTTTGAACCTAAGTAAATCCTAAACTGCTTCGTTTGAGTCTGCGTCCGACCCTCGAGGTCTCTCCTACGTAAAACAAATATATAGTCTTTCCCATATTTAGAGAAGAAAAAGATATGGTTGGCAATTGAGTGTGGTGATGGAGAAGATAGATTTCATGTAATCTTCGAATGACTATGGGTCATAGAGTAACATATCATAAATTAGTTTTTTGATAACAAAAAAAAAAACCTCAATATAATTGTTGCGCAAAATTTTCCCTCGATTGGCCTGCTCGGTTCTTTCAGGGTTCGGCCCAAGAGGTTGAAGCCCAAAGGGTTGTAATTGCGGGAAAATCCCTTTTATCGAACGTTAGCAATTCGTTAAGTAAGAAGGGTTCCGGACAATTTTTGGACAGAGAGCGTCAAATGCAGGATATCTTATTGATGAGAGCGTGCCTTTCGACAGCTTTGTACAAGACTTCGACAAACCTCCTGGAGACTGTTTTAGAATAGGAACTCATTATTTTGGCACTACCAGGGAGTTATTATGCTTGAAACTGAAATGCATGCCAATATCTATTAGAAGACTTACTCTGACTGGTCGTGTGCAGCTTGTTCAATCATGCTAAAAGCAACTGCATCATGGTTAAAGATTATAGAGGACATTGAGATCCAGGAATAAGCGAGAATGATAGCAGCTGTCATTGCTTAACCAAAAGAGTACCTTTTCCCCCAAAACTGTGACCAATTAAAGCCCGGGGCGTTAGCCTAAGCAGTGCGACCTACTTCGAGAGAAGAAAAGGAGATTAATGCCAGAATAAATGGAAGGCATAGTAAAGATAAAACCATGCATTCGTAATTGCAAAATAACCTCTTCATATCATCTGAAATTCAAGGTAAATCCAGGAAGACACTCTAAGTTAGTTATATGAAATTGAATCAAACATTGGATGTAATCTGGATTTTTTACAGCAGTATGCTGTTTGAAGTAACATCAGAATGGAAATGGCACAACATATTTTATTGGAAATCTTGAGCACTCTCCAAGAGGCTAGAGCTGGACCACTGAGACCTCTGTTAGTGCTACAAATCCATTATGAAAAAACTTGGAAGATAGACCATGATCAACGGTCGTCTCACGGGTGTGTCATGCATCTTTTAACCTATGGAAGGCTCAAACCGACGACAAAGGACATGGACATTTCCCTACACTACCATTTCAATGTAGACGTAAGCACACAGCTGGAAAAACCACAAATTGCCTCATGGGATCGAGTGAGGGGCGTGAGAGATACCTTAAAGAGAGTGGAGATCCTGGTAACACCACTCCATCGAATGTCGGAGTGGTTCGTTTTGGCCTCCGCGAGACGAACCGCGCGCCCGGACGCATTGTGACTGGAGAGGACCGGCATTGTGTTGGGAACTCGCGATCGCAGCAGCTGAAGCAGAGATTGAATGGACGATCAGATCGTCCACGGGTATTTTAATATTTATTTTTTGTCAATTCAGTCCTAAATCTTTTGCACTTATGCCAATTCATTCTATTTGGATGGCCGGCGCTAACGTGACAAATTTTAAATATTTTTTTTTACTTATTATTTGTCTTTAATAATGTAAAATTCAAAAATAATATTAAAATAGTATAAAAAAATTGCCACTTCACAGCGGGCTGGCCAAATGGATTGAATTGGCGTAGTTGCGAAAGGTTTAAGACTGAATTAAAAAAAAAATATTAGGATTAAATTGACACAATTGCAAGACTTTTTTTTAGTAATTTTGCCATAATCAGTGAGGTCTTTCCCTTATCAACGAGATCATTAGTACGTCCCAAACCTCCATGTCTTCACAATTCGTTTCTCTAATTTTTCTTTCGTGACTATCTTCTTCAAGCAAGTTCTCAAATGGAGATTACAAGCCATCTGAAGATTCCGCTTTTTTGGTTTTGAGCCTGTGGTTTGTCGTGATGTGAAGAAGAGGAATACGAAGGAGGCCACAGAGATGATGTCCATTCTCCTCCTCGATTTCCAAAAGTGGAGTCTCGTTGCGGTTCTTCTAACGAGTGAGCAAAACGGAGAGATTTTGCATGGACTGGATTCGACACGTGGGGCTTGGTCATCCCCTCCCCCTGTCCTTTCGACAGCAAAGCGAAATTCAGGAGGGAAGACAAAGAAGGCAAGACTGAACACGACTGCTAACAGATTTTTTTTTTTTTGAAGTCAGATTTTATATATATTATCAATATGAGATGGAGTAAAATCAAGTTTCAACAATTCATCAAAAAAAAAAAAACAAGTTTCAACAAAAATACCGATTAAGTATAATACTTATTCGGTCCTAGTAAATAACCTATGTACCACGTGCGATGGGTATTCACCACCTAGATGCCGATAGGCCACTATAGTCAAGGGTGAGCCTATTTATTGCGTGCAATCCATCCTTTTAATTGGCGGTCCACACATTTTAAATTATCTGTCACGACCTCGTACAAAAATGAATGACCACAACTACATAAATAAATATATATATTATATATGTGTGTGTCCGATAATCTATCTAATAAATAGAGTTGTCGAAAAAATCCCGATTAACCCGAACCGAAAGTTTCGGGTCTTCTCGGGTACGGATCTCTTCCAATTCGGACAACAGCTTTAAAAATTTCGAGTACTATTATGGCTTCGATTAGGTTCGGTTCGGTTCGGTTCAGTTGGGATGAGAAACCCAAAAATTGGCCAGATGTAGCGGCAGCGGCCGGAGGATCCGAGGTCGGGGAGGTTGCCGCAGGAGTCGGAGAAGGTGAGGCCGACCTGGATGAGGCTGAGGGCGTCGACGTTGGACTTGAGGAGGCGATAGTGGTCGGAGGGGCGGAGGCGGCGGTAGCCGGCGTGGGGGGAGGGGGGCGGAAGACGACGCCGGGGAACTCGGTGTCCATGGAGATAAAGGGGTGGGAGTAGATGACGTGGCGGATGAGGTCGAACTCGGACTCGAGGTTGTGGGCCCAGACCTCGCGGATGACGACGGGTCCGGAGGCGGTCGTCGGGTCGACTTTGGGTCTCGTGAACATCGTCTCTTTTTCCACTTCTAGGGTTTTGAGAGAGATCGATCGAGAGCGCAGCAGATTTCTATCGATTGATCTGGAGCGACGGAGGAGAAGGCGGTGGTGGAGACCTCTCGACTGCGTTCTTTCTCTCTCTTTTTTTTTTCTGGTGTTTTTGGTTCTTTTTGGGTTTTGGCTTGGGAGGAGAGACGGTGGGTTTTCCTAGATCAGATTCTTATTTTTTATGTTCCTGGAACAGAGTTTGAATGGACGATCAGATCGTCCACCAAAAGATGGATTGATTATTCGAGGTTACGTCAGACTCACCGTCGTGGTTTTTCGGATTCGTTTAGGATGATTTTCTTTTTCTTTTTTTTTCTTCTTTTTTTTTGTCCTTTGGGAATCTTGGGTCATGTCGGAGAATGTAGCGTAGAATCTTTACCCAGAGAAATACGTAGGAACCATTAGTGTCCTTTCCCCAACTGAAGAGCGGACTACTTGCGCACGGAGACGGACGGGCGGCTATACTTGGGCATTCTTTCCTCTTAGGCACCCTTTCCTCTGTTTTCGGCATTAGAGTCTTAAAAGTTAAAACTCTTAGAAGAGGAAAGGTTGCAAGGAAAAGCGTGGTGCCGTACTTTGCTGCAGCCGTCGAGGATACAAGATCGAAAATGAATTGCATAGTTAGTTTTGTCAAGGCCGGGAGCATTAGAGTTCATCTTGCCGAGTTTTGAAAATGATTGTATCCCATCATAATCACTTGACAGCACCTAAAAGCGCTACGCTCTTTACATCACACAGGAACATGGAAACCAAAAAAAGAAAAATCGAGTGGCATGCGGTGCATGGATTGGAAAAAATAAATCGCATTCAAGGATTCTGTCGTTGAAGTCGGGCGTATGGAAAATTAAATTTTGTAAGGAAAAAGATTTTTTATTTTTACACCAGTTACAAAGTACAGAAGGGTTGCAACCGCAACAAACAGATGGGCAAATACTTTTCAAGTATTTTTGGCCAGGCAATTTCCAACTTTCTCTCGGTTTCGAGCATGTTATTCCAATTTTTACTTGGTTTCGAGCAGAACTACTATTTTGCTCCATGTGTCGGAGTCAATCATCATGGTCAATTAATTTTGTAAGGATGTGGTTTGCTTGCGGATGAGACGAGCAACTCTTTCATCGAGCTGTTTTAAGTTTTGGTTGATTGCATGTCAGGTGCAGCTCAAGCCTCAAGCCTCAAGCCTCAAGCCATCATTACTGACCGGTGTAAAGCAATGAAATGAAATTTCCGAAGTATTTCCTTTTGCTTGTCATGGCCTTTGTTCATGGCCTATAATACAATGAATTGCCGCCAAAATTAGGGGGTTATTATCAATGAAAAGGATACAAAGTTAACAATAGAAACGGCAACATAATCCCCCAATTCCACAAATTCAAAGTGAGAGTTTTCCTATTCTAATTGTCCCAAGGAAACCAGTTAAATAACTTCATCTTCATTGGGAAAATGAGAGGTGGAGAAGTCACCGTGTCTTTGTGAACACTTACAATGACTAGTTGATCAATTTCCTTTTTACAAGCATTACAACGGAGAAATTACCAAAAAAAAATTATAAATTTATTGCAATTGTACCTATTGAGTCCTAAACTATTTTTTTGGCCAATTGAATCCTAAATTCTTTGCACTTGTACTAATTCAAACCATCTTGCCAATTTTAGCGAGGCCTGGAAATTTAATAAGGAAAATAGTTTTTGTTAGGGTTATGTGATTAAGATCGAATATAAGAGCACGAAATATGGTGGGCTAAGTCATTAGATCTTTTTGGGATTCATGAAGTAATATTCTAGAAATTACCTAACTCTTGTCACCCGTATCGAGATCTTTTTTGGATTTGCGAATTAATATTCTAGAAATTGCCTAACTCTTGTCACCCGTATTTATATTTTTTTTTCAATTATTTTCCCATATTTGTTAAGCTGCGTTAACATTATATAATAATGGCTAGAGTATGGAAACTCAATATTGGTAAGCAATATCTGATAAGAAACGTGATAGGATGATGTCCCTTCTCGGTTCAGTGCTTTTGGTCGATTTTAGCTTGGCCACGTGTACGCGTGCGTAATCTCCCAGGTTGAAGGGAGAATACTGAGTTTGGACCGAGTGTTTCGGCATCCGCGTGCATGGGGCCTTGGGTGGGTGAGTTAATTCGGGAGTGGATGGATAGGAGGTCACAAAGTTGGGTATAAAAGATTGCCGGTGAAGTGGCCAAGGTCGACGCCGTCGTCGATGGGTATGACCTCACCGGTGAAGGCCGAGGAGCGGCGGCTTTTTTCTGCCAGTTGCGAGGCCAGCAGCTAGTGTCACTGCCCCTCTCTAACACACACATAGAGTCTCTGTCACTCCAACCCTACGGATCCGTCCACCCTCGCCGGTATCCCAAAGGTAGACATGGCCATTGGGCCCGTGGGCCCGGAACCGGCCCGTTGACCTGGCCCGCGGTTCCGAACCGGAACCGGAACCGATCTTCAAGGGTCGGTTCCGCGGTAATTAAAAAAAAGGGGGGGGACAGTCAGTAGTGGGCCCCCAACGGCTCTTCCCCCCAACAGTCCGAAGGCCCGTTAGAATTTGCAATAGCCATTTTGGCAATTGCAAATTCCTTTAAAAAAAAAAACTCTTTATAAACCTCACAATCCCTCTTTATTTTTCTCACAATTTCTCATAATTCTCTCCAATATTCTCAACTCTCAAGTCAAATTCTCTCAAATTCTCTCGATTCGATATTCTCTTTCAATTCCGTCTCAATTCTTTGAATCAACTTTCCGATCAATTCTCTCAAAAAATGGCAAGTAGAAGCAGAAATACTGGAAAGAGAAAGAACCCGATAGAGATGGGAGAATCCGATTATCCTGTTCATGAATATGATACTCGTGAATATGCATGTTGTCGCGACCCTCTCGCGGGCGGGCGAAGGGCTAATGGGCCGCCCGATCGCTGGTGTGGTCGGACGCGGGCCTCTCCCAAGGCCCATTTCCCAAATCGCAACTGCTGGATATACGTGGTCGACCTTCGGTGTGGTCTAGTGACATGTGAGGAGTGTACATGCCAAGAAGTCGCCACCAATCGTTTCGTGGAGGGTACGATCGGAAACCCTATCGAATAGTTGGGAGTGGTCTATTCGATTCTACGGAAACCAGAGAAATGGGTTCGGGGACTTAGTTACGCCAACTGTCAGAGTTGACGCCCTTTCGGTACCTAAGCTGAATGATTTATCTGATCCTAAGATTTCATACAGAAAAGTGGGGTACAGATCATAAAACTAGGAGTTCGTGCAGATGGGAAATACTACCCTATCACTCACAATCAATAGAATTAAGTGCGCAAATCAAGGATCCAGTACATGCGGATAAAACACATGAAATCAGCATGGCATCCCTAATGAGGCCCTATTAGCCTAGAGAAATATCAATCAAGGCTTAGTAATGATTTGGACATGATTCGCCCATGAGGGGCAGAATCGTAATCTTGAATAATTCGGGGAAAATTTACCCTTAAAAGGGTAAATCTGTCATTTTAGACGAATTGGGAAGTCAAAAGACAGAGGAAATAGGATTGGCCATCAATCCAACCCATTTCCTATTTTTTAGGAATTTCTAGGATTTTTCTTGGAATTTTCAAGTGATTTTACCCTTGGAGGGGTAAAGTCGTCATTTGGGCAAAGATGAGAACTGAAAACCTCAAATATTAGGGTTGGTCATCCTCCTGACCCAAACCCTAACTTCAAGCAATCTTCAGAACTCGATTGAGATAAGAAAGACGATTTTCCTTTTAAAGGGCAAAATCGTCATTTTGAGAAAAGAGGAGGGACTCGAAAACCCAAACCTAAGAATTGGTCGTCTAATCGACTCTAATTCTCACCTTGGCATTATCGGCCTTATCTAGCATGCACAGAGGCGACTTACCCCTAAAGGGTAATGTCGTCAAGTCTCGGAAAATTGGGTAAGAAACCCCAAAAATAGGGTTGACCATTTGTCTGTGATCAACCCTCGATTTTTGGGGGTTTCTGTAATATCTAGGATTTTTCCACAATTTTTCCACATTTTTCTGGAATTTTTTAGCATTTTTTGGATTTTCTAAGGTTTTTCTGATTTATTTTATTTTATTTTTTTAAAAAAATCATTTTCCAATTTTTTTATTTAAAAATATTATTCGGACCGGGTCGACCCGACCCACTCGGGCCAGGAACCCGGCCCTGACCCTGACCCGCGAAATCCTTGGTCGAAACGACGCCGTCTGATGCACTTCTGATTTTCAGATTATTTGGCACTGATCTGACGGTCCTTAATAGACCACGTGGCTAATCCACGGCAGTTGGATAGGCTGACTGGAATCTACGGCCTAGATTGAGCAAAGACCTGACCAGAGCCGTCTGATCGACCTACCAAAATCTACGGTCAAGATTAGAACGCAAGACTCGATCTGGACCGTTCACCCTCTCTAACCTAAAACGACGCCGCACTGTTACTATCCTAAACGACACCGTTTCAGCTCGTTTTGATTTTCTGATTTTAAAGATTTTCGGATAAACCTAATTACTAATCGGACGGCCGCTAGAATTTAGACTCGATTATCCTCAGCAGTTAGATCTGTTTATTCGAATAACAACCTCTAACGGCATGCTGACTGGACGAAAACGTGGACCAATGATGGACTGACACCTAAGACTTTGACCTGTTGACTACGCCATGTCAGCTTCGTCTTCAACCTCGCGACTCCGACGGAATGGACGGCTGTGGCTCTCCGGCGATGATCGTGCGGTGAAATCTTAATGGAATCACTCGAGACCAACGGCAATCGATTCGCGATTAGCTCTAGTTCGACATTTCTAAGAATCGAAACATCTTATTCGCAGAATCAAGAACATCGTGCAAATCGCCGAGTACGGCCATGGAAGCTCAATCATGCGATT
This sequence comes from Rhodomyrtus psidioides, assembly GCA_021437785.1. Lineage (NCBI taxonomy): Eukaryota > Viridiplantae > Streptophyta > Magnoliopsida > Myrtales > Myrtaceae > Rhodomyrtus > Rhodomyrtus psidioides. Next base: position 1,298,953 of record JAILYB010000143.1, on the reverse strand, counting down.
CACTCAAAATCAAAGAATTTCAGTCATAGAATAGCATCAATGGAGATCCAGAAGACTTACCTCGAGCTCCGATTGAGCTCGCTCGGCCCAGATTCGGCCGGGCAAGAATCGGCTATAGAGGCTAAATCGGAAGACTCGATTCGGGGCATGTGAGCAAAATCAATGCAAAATGAAGACGCGAACATGGTCAGTGATGTTCGAGGAATGAAACGCACACATTAATTGCATGAACGATCAAGAAACACGTGAATCGCCATGAAAGCTTGAAGGAAGACTCGAGACTGTGACTCACCTGTTCCGGCGGTTTCAGACTGTACCGTCAACGACAGCGGTTTCCTCTCAGTATGGGCGACCTCCCGACGATCTCCTCGAGCTTTGGTCTAGCCTGTAAAGGCCTGACCGATGCTCTGTGGATTCGAGCTCTGTCCTCGACAATGGCGGTTGGAGGACGAGCTCTCCCTCTCTCCTCCTCCTTCTCTCTCGATTTTGTTTTCTTTTTTACAACCGAATCCGTTCTCCTCTCTAACTGAAAGCCCCTGTAGGCTTATATAGCATCTCCGAATTTTGGCGCCGATTTGAGGAGTTCCAACTGACTTCAATGGCACGTGGCAGCACGTGTTTTTGGGTTCAATTGGCGCCGGAGAGGATGGGTGACTTGCCAAGGTTCATTTGGTTTCCCGGCGAGCCTCATTCCTCACGAATTTGGCATACATTCGACCTGCATTTGTCGTTTGTTGACTTTTGCAGGTGTGCAGGTTGACCAGCCGATTATTTGCTATCCCGATGGTCACTGGTCTTCATTCCGGTCCCGATCGACGGGGATTGACCCAAGGAACTAAATGCCCAGCATTGCTTCTCCAATTGTCGTTGATTCGTCGCTCAATTTTCTCCTTGAAATTATATCTTCCACTGTTCACTCGTGCACAGGCCTGATAAAGAAGAAGACACTGTAGCGGGCCGGTTCGACCGGTCCGACCGCCGGTCTGACCGGTCTGAACCGGTCCCGAATAGTTTTTTTTTCAAATTAAGCCCAAATTAATGGGAAAATTTTGCAATTGAACCTCATAATCGAATCTAGGGCATGAATTCTATCTAGAAATATGGTTTTGCCCAAAAGTTTTCATCAATTTCTACAAAACCCCCAAATTTTCATTTAATTGGAAATTGGGGATCGTGTAATTGAGGGTGCAAATGATCAAATTGAGTCAAACCACCTGTTCAAATCGATTTAAAATGGTGAAATCCATTGGGTAACATATTTAATTTGCAATGATAGCCCTTGAATTGAAAGTAATTTCAATTATGCTTAATTTCAAGGACTAAAATGCAATTTTAGTATGTAATTTTGTCAAATCCGTGCAATTGAGCAAATTGCGCAAACAATTGGGCTAAATTGAAATAGGGGATAGTTAGATTGAATGTCAAGATCTTAAAAAATGCCGAAATGGAAAATTAAAAGACTCAATTGGTATTTTTTTCTCAAATTCAATGGTGCGGGCTACAAAGGAACACCTAAGATTGAATCTGATTTTGGATTTTTTGTGAGGTCAAAAATACAAGGGATTAAAAGGAAAAATATTGGATATTTTTTCATATTTTTGTGACCTCAAATTGTATTTTTGTTGATTTTTCTAGTATTTTCCTGTTTTCTAAAAATATTAAAAAATGTGAAAAATATGAAAAATTATTTTTTTGGTCAAGAATGGTTCATTGGGCTTCGCCAAGGCCACCAAAGTTGGTTTTGTAATTTTTTGACTTTTTATGAATTTTTTGTGATTTTTCAAAAATAAAACCGAAAAGACTTGGTCAAAAAATCAGATGTCAACACATGTTGGGAAGACGACGACATTCCCAATCCCAACGTCGAGCACATCGCAACGCAAGAAAGTCTTTATCCTCCTATTGTCATTGCCACTGATGTCGAAGAATCGTCGATACCAAATGAGTCGGGACGAAAGAGTCGAGAATCCGACTTATGGCTACACTTCGATAAAGTATGAAATGAAAACGAAGGTAAGTTTGATATAAGCTGTAAATATTGTCCGTAAAAATACAAACTTGGTAAAGGAGATGGCTATGGAATATTTCGTCGGCATCTGACGAAAAAACATCCAACGCAAGCGAGGATCGACACTAGCCAACAACAAATTTTCAGGTTCACCAATCCTAACCCTCATCATTTATTCCGTTTCACTAATGCATTTTATAAACATACATTAGCTGAATATGTTCCGAATCGAGAACCGGGAACCGGAACCGGCCATGTCTACCCGAAGGAGATTCCACCGCCCTCTGCTGTCTCTACAACAACTTTCTTTTTTATTCTTAAACATTTCCTTGCAAATGACACACATAATGTGATTTTCGTTTAAATTTTTAGCCATATAAATGTTGGTGTCACATAGGAGTCAAAGTTACACTGAACCGTCGTTTCCATTTTCATTAAGGTTTTATCGAAGGTTTCGCACGAAAAGATTAGCTTAATACCCTAAAAAATCTGCCCAGTCCCAATTTTACCCTTAATTTTTTTTCCTCCATAAGGATTTTCAAACTTAGATCATTGCCAATTCAACCGTAAACTTTTCTTGCCGAACTGAAAACTCCGACCTTTAGGTCTTGTCCTCATTTTACCATCCAATACCCTAAATTTTCATAAACTCATATAAAATCAATAATCTTTACTCGAGTCACAAATCTCCCCAATTAACCATCCGTCCAAAATTTATGGTTGACAACTAAGAAATGCAAACCTTTAAAGCATGAGATATTCGAGCGTCCCAAGCGTGAGCTCTCCGAACGCAAGAAATGGAGCATTTCCAAGCACGAGAGGTTAAAGACCGAGCACAAAATCACTTAGCGCGATTTTGACAGAGGGTTAATAGAGGCAGATTTAGGACTCCAGTAAAAGTTGGTGATCTTTTATGTTATAAAAAAAGAATAAAATTTGAAATTGGACCTAAAGCTTGGATTTTTGCATGAGACAAAAAAAAATGTTTATGGTAGAACTGATAGAGGACCTAAAATTGAGCATATTAATTAAGACAAAATATTTTAGGGTAAAATTGCGACTTGACCTAACGTCTAGGGTCTTTCATATAGAAAAAAATGTTTTGAGCAGAATTGGGATTGCCCCTCAAGTTGGAAGTTTTTTGTGTGATAAAAAGTAGAATTGGAATAATAGTTAAAGTTGGAAGGTTTTCAATGTTACTAACAATGAAAAAGTTACGTGCATATTATCTCTACAAATATTTTCGCAAAAATGAGTTTTATAGCAAAGTCAAGAGACACAAAAATCCAAACAATTCAACATTCACCTTGATGACGAAGTGTGATATCATTGTATCCAGTCTGCCGATAAGCATCCCCTACCTTAGTATTTCGTCAGATGTCGATGGCACACCGCTTTATTTTTTTATTATTATTTGTTTCGACTTATTGGGGCGCGGAGAAAAATATTGCATAAAATAGATAATCCACGTCCTATCCTGCAAAGTAACTTAAAATGATTGGGATTTTTATTAGGTCAATATCGTGTTAAATACAATAAGGACGTTCAATGTGAATTATTGACTTGCGAAAAGACTTTGGTTACGAAATTGACTCTAAATACACACCTTTATTCGCTCATCGGCGAATAGCAGAAAGAAAAAAAAAAAAAAAGACACGTGGGTGACCAATGAAGAACCTGCGATTAATTTGTTATTGAAATATATTTCTATATTAAAAAGTCCACCAAAAAAACATATACGTCTCTACTTCTAGTTAATTCCTTCGCGAGACTTTGTAAACTGATCGTCACTTTGTAAGCTCCACCTAAATCGGTTTCGGCGATGGGTTGATGAGGCTCTTCCCGTGCTTCCTGGATGTCACCGTACCTCGAAGTACTTTGGGCACGCCTTTGAAGGTAAAATCTCGTTTGCTCCTGATATCAAATAGTATCATTTCAAACATGTACATAACTATGTCGACTTATATCATTCATCTCAGTTCATTTTTGCTTCTACAACTATTGACAAATAGAACTAGAGCAGTAGTAGCTAGGGTTGATTGATTTCGGGATGATTAGTTTGAATCGAAAGCCAGCATGTTGATCCTGTAATTGATCGAGTTTTTTTTTCCTTTTATTTTGTTTCAACAAATACCTTACGTTAGAGAGAGAGAGAGAGAGAGAGAGAGAGAGAGATAACCTACTTAGGGTTAGACCCGAGAGACCGCTTTGCAGGTTCCAAGTTCCTCGATAGAACTAAACTAATCAGTTCAAGGTGTAGAACTAGGAACCGAACTAATCAAGGCCAAGCCGCTCACGAGGACGCCATGCTCGTCCCTGCAAGCCGCTTCCGATCTGCCTTCGCACAACGAGCCGTCGGATTGTCAACTTCAAGCCTCCCTGTTTCGGTGGCTTCCACCAACGAGGTGAAGGTTGTTCCTTGAATGTGCTCTTCTTTGATATTCATGGCTGGGTTCTCAAGATTTCTTTTGATGCGACCTTCGTGAACCAAATTCGAGGGGTCTGCCTTTCCACTCCGATCTACTCCGATCTGCCTTCGCACCACGAGCCGTCGGATGTTCAACTTCCAGCCTCCCTGTTTCGGTGGCTTCCACCAACGAGGTAAAGGTTGTTCCTTTAAGGTACTCTCCTTTGATTTCCATGGTTGAGTTCTCAAGATTTCTTTTGGTGCGAGGGCTTCGTCCACCAGATTCGAGGGGTCTACCTTTCCACTCCGATCTGCCCACTCCGATCTGCCTTCGCACCACGAGCTGTCGATGTTCAACTTCAAGTCTCCCTGTTTCGGTGGCTTCCGCAAACGAGGTAAAGTTTGTTCCTTTATGGTGCTCTTCTTTGATTTCCATGTCTTGGTTCTCAAGATTTCTTTTGATGCGAGGGCTTCGTCCACCAAATTCGAGGGATCTACCTTTCCACTCTGAGCTGCCTTGGCACCACGAGCCTTGGGATGTTCAACTTCAAGCCTCCTCGGTGGCTTCCACCAACGAGGTAGAGGATGTCCCTTTAAGGTGTTCTTCTTTGATTCCCATGGCTGGGTTCTGAAGATTTCTTTTGATGCGGGGTATTCGTCCACCAAATTCGGAGGGTCTACCTTTCTGCCGTTGAAAACCACCTTTTCCAGATTTCTTTTGATGCGGGGTATTCGTCCACCAAATTCGGAGGGTCTACCTTTCTGCTGTTGAAAACCACCTTTTCCAGATTAGCCAAAGTGTTATCTGCTAAGAGTTTTCTTTTTAACAAGTTCTTTTTTGTAGGAAACGAGTTCTGGCACATGCTCCATATAAAGTGTTGGATTTTTTGCTGTACATGTAGCTGCCATATGAATTGCCATAGGTGTTTGATATGACCCTTTTGCAACCTCCCAAGATTGAACGCTGGGTTATTGTCAGCTTCTCTGCTCGTGTCATACTAGTAGCTTTTCACATGAATTCATTGACTGCGGTCGGAATAAGGGTGTGGTACTTTAAATGAAAGTAAATTGTCGTGCACACTTCATTGTCTTCCTTTGTTAACCTCTCTCTGTCTCACAGCATATTGAATATCCAGTGATTCTTATTGAGGAAGATTCACGAGTGTGAAGGGAGAGTCCCCTTAGAATGGTAGAAAGGATGTTTGGAGATATTAGAAAGAAGTTATCACATCCACATGTGTTTTGGCGAAGCGGAAGAACTCTGATATCTATGGTAGGAGTATCATTGTGTTTTGATTGTTTACTTATTTTTGGTGAATAACCAACTTTATGTTCATTTTGCTTCAAAGGGCTTGGAAGAAGATTTGTCTCGGTGACTTTGGTGTTGTCAGATAATGCATTTGCCCATTCAAGATAAATCATCAGTACAGTACAAATGTGCTTCTAAAAGTCAATTCAAAGGTAAATGTGCGAGGCCACGATACTATGCTGACATTTACCTTTGGCAGCTCGGGGAATAAATTCTTTGTTGGCAATTGAGCACTCAAGCATCCCCATAATAAAGGATACTCCTACAATGATTGTGGGTGACATTTCGATTTTTCCCTTTTCAATATTGAACATTTTTTTTGGCAGCTCGGGGAATAAATTTTTTCTTTTTCGTTTTCATTTTTCCCTTTCCATCAAATGTGATATTTGCTGTATATCAAACCTAATCACAACAAAAAATGCCTTATTGAAAGGTTGTTTTGCTCATTCTTCTGCATAGGGGTATGCTCACTAGATACTGGACTCTGTATATCAAGCCATGGATTGCTGTTTGGGATCTTATATTTTAAGTGGCTCTCCTTCTTAGTAAGACTTGGCAATATGATTATAGTTTTACCAGCCTTGCATTCTAGGTTGTTTCTTAATGTCAATTACTCAGTAGTGTTCTTCATTTTGCCATATTCATCATCTTTCCGGTGCAATTTTCATGCACTTGAACGGAAGACAAGCTAGAATAAGAAGTTCCATTTTCCTTTCATTCTTAATAAGTGCTTGCTTCGATTTCCAATCATATTAGACTTAATCCAATGAATTTGGTACACTGATGATGAACAATTTACTGGACTAAATCGGAAATTGCATAGCTGTCCAAGAAGAACTTCTGATCTGACCAAAGTTGACGTTCAGTTGTTGTTTATTAGTTACTGTACGATTAACCCTTGCAAAGGGTAACTATTTTTTTATGGGGTTGTTACCTGCTTTTCATTGGCTTGATCCGTCCACCCTGAAACTCTTCGATATAAGCTCACCTCCCGGGTCATTCCGATGGCTTAGCTGGATTAGAAGGTGGCGGCTCAATTGGGAGTCGACCTCGTGACCATAGCCCAAGCCCTCCACTGGTTCAGCCTCCCCGATTTCTACCGACAGGTGAAGCACGTCCTCAAGAAGCCCAACGAGCATGATCACTGATACGGTGAAAGCCGTTTTGCTCGGATCGATCCGGAGGTCAACGGCCGGGTTGACTCGGTGTTCCGCATATTTTACTCAGCGGACTCAAATGCATGTTGGGATCTGGCCTGCAAGTTGGTGGACGACAAGTAGAGGGGTCCGATTTCCTGTTCAAGCTGGTCGGGGGATGGAGGACATGAGGCCAGTCCAGTTGTGACGGAGAGAGCCATGGGGGTGGAGGATTGCTTCCCGTACATACGGTTGTGGTCGGCGTACCAGACGGCAATGGAGCAGGGTGTGGAGCTTCTGAAAGTGAACGGTGATGTGGTCAATACTTCTCTCTTTTGATTAGGATGGGGCCCATCTAAAAAAAATGAACTTTAGAATAGTAACCTGAAGGCAAGAAAAGAAATTTCCAACAATATGTAGAACCTTCTTTTTCAATTCTTCCCTTTTTTTCATTGTGCTTGCACGTTTACATTGATACTACTACATAATAAAAAAATATACGAAATTTTTTCTAGAAACTTGAACAACAAATTTCGAATTATTTTCACCAAAAAAGTGATGGCTCATTACGTATTTTTGGCATATACTAGAACACAAAAGCACAAATTCTCAAGGTTTGGCTTGAGTCGTCATGTTTTGTTTAACTTTGCTTTAACTATGGAGAAGTATCATACGTGGACGGTGTGCTTCTCTCATTCTTTGGCCCGTTAGCTATTTATTTCATGAGGAATCTTTAATGACTTCATGAGGATGGAGCATCTTCAAATTCCTACTCAGATTGCATTCAGGCAGATATAGTTGAAAGTCTTCAATGTTGTCAAATTTCCAATTAGATAATGCCCCCGGAAAAAGTGTTTCAAATTGGAGACATGGGATTGATATTTCTCATGTGAACACAGCTTGGAATGTCAAGGGCGTTTTATGGTTCTTATGTGTAATACAGGCCTATCAGAATTTGGGGAGACCAATATTCCAAATTTCACTGTTATCGTGGCGCAGAAGAATTATCACACAGCTTTTTCAAACCTGGTATGTTCTTAGTAATTGTTGGCTCTTCATCCTCGACCTTTCTCTATCGCTCTCACAAGCGCAAGTTTATTAAGTATTTCACACTGTCAATGAAATTGAACCTGGGCTGGGCCCAGTTCAACTATAATGTATTCAGCCCAGTAAGCACTGAACCAAATACATTTCCTTGTACGAAGAAAGACGCAGAAGAACAAGAAACTCCCCAATTGCTACTCCGGTCTTCTTGGGGAATGGAAAAGCTGCAGACTGAGGTGAAAAGAGACGAATCCCTTCCTTCGATCGACTCAGGTATTGACCACTGCTCAACCATCTGTACTTCACTTGCTTCGGCTTTCACGTTTCACGTTTCTTTCTACCATCCATACGACTGAAAGAGAAGTGCAGAGAGCTAGTTTTCGGGCTTTTCTGGGTTGTGCACGCCAACCGTTCGAGGAAATTACCCACTGGTTGTTCCTAGCAATCTCTCTTCCTTTTTTGACCCCCTCTTTCTGTCACAGCAAATGGAATGTCCAGTGGCTCTTTTTGAGGAAGATTCACAAGTGCTAAGGGAGTCCCCTCTTAGAAGGGTAGAAAGGTCGTTTGGACAGGTATTGACCACTACTCAACCCTCTATACTTCACTTGTTTCGGCTTTCACCTTTCACGTTTCTTTCTACCATCCATACGACTGAAAGAGAAGTATAGAGAGCTAGTTTTCGGGTTTTTCTGGGTTGTGCACGCCAACTGTTCGAGGAAATTACCCACTGGTACGTTCCTAGCAATCTCTCTTCCTTTTTTGACCCCCTCTCTCTGTCACAGCAAATGGAATGTCCAGTGGCTCTTTTTGAGGAAGATTCACAAGTGCGAAGGGAGTCCCCTCTTAGAAGGGTAGAAAGGTCATTTGGACAGGTATCGACCACTGCTCAACCCCCTATACTTCACTTGCTTCGGCTTTCATGTTTCTCGTTTCACGTTTCTTTCTACCATCCATACGACTGAAAGAGAAGTACAGAGAGCTAGTTTTCGGGCTTTTCTGGGTTGTGCACGCCAACCGTTCGAGGAAATTACCCACTGGTTGTTCCTAGCAATCTCTCTTCCTTTTTTGACCCCCTCTCTCTCTGTCATAGCAAATGGAATGTCCAGTGGCTCTTTTTGAGGAAGATTCACAAGTGCGAAGGGAGTCCCCTCTTAGAAGGGTAGAAAGGTCGTTTGGACAGGTATTGACCACTGCTCAACCCTCTATACTTCACTTGTTTCGGCTTTCACCTTTCACGTTTCTTTCTACCATCCATACGACTGAAAGAGAAGTATAGAGAGCTAGTTTTTGGGCTTTTCTGGGTTGTGCATGCCAACCGTTCGAGGAAATTACCCATTGGTACGTTCCTAGACATCTCTCTTCCTTTTTTGACCCCCTCTCTCTGTCACAGCAAATGGAATGTCCAGTGGCTCTTTTTGAGGAAGATTCACGAGTGCGAAGGGAGTCCCCTCTTAGAAGGGTAGAAAGGTTATTTGGACAGGTATCGACCACTGCTCAACCCTCTATACTTCACTTGCTTCGGCTTTCATGTTTCTCGTTTCACGTTTCTTTCTACCATCCATACGACTGAAAGAGAAGTGCAGAGAGCTAGTTTTCAGGCTTTTCTGGGTTGTGCACGCCAATCGTTCGAGGAAATTACCCACTGGTTGTTCCTAGCAATCTCTCTTCCTTTTTTGACCCCCTCTCTGTCACAGCAAATGGAATGTGCCGTGGCTCTTTTTGAGGAAGATTCACAAGTGCGAAGGGAGTCCCCTCTTAGAAGGGTAGAAAGGTTGTTTGGACAGATAAGAGAAAGGAGTATCATGCGGTACGTATATCAAAAGGTTGTTTTGCCGATTCTCCTGTATAGGAGTATGCTTGTTGTATAGTGGACTCTGTATGTCAAGGCATGAACTGCTGTTTGGGATCTTATACTTTAAAGTGGCTCTCCTTCTTAGTAAAACTTGGCAGTATGATTATAGTTCTACCAGCCTTGCATTCTGGGTTGTTTCTTAATGTCCATTACTCATGGTGTTCTTCATTTTGCCACATGTATCATCTTTTTCATGCAATTATCATACGCTCTTTCTTCTTGATGGAAGACGAGCTATTGAACATTGAAGTAAGAAGTTCCATTTTCCTTTCCATTGCTTCGTAAAACTATGTAGTGCTTGCTTTGATTTCCAATCATATAGACTATCTTAATCCAATGAATTTGGTACGCTGATGTTGAACATCAAACTATAAATCGGAAATTGCATAGCTGCCCAAGAAGAGCTTCTGTTCAGACCCAAGTCGACGTTCTGTTGTTGTTAATTAGTTATTGTACACGCATCATCTTTTATACAGTTTTCCTTTTCCTTTTGCAGAGAACTGCTTTTAGACTCCTACCAGTCAAGCAGTGGAAGCAACCCGACTCAGATAATTGCTTTCCGGTATTGATGCTTTTGATTTTTTTTGAATGCGAAAGTAATTTCTAGTTCTCTATCTCAAGCCATATTGAACACTATAGAATCAAAATGTTATTGTCATGCTGCATGCTTTTAAATTTCTCTGATTGTTCTATGATGTCCTCGAGAAACTGAGTATTACTCCTTTTTTTTTTTTACATTTTTTCTTTTCTTTTGAATGTGGTAATTGTTGTATATCAAACCTAATTACAATGATAAGTACCTTTTGGTACCAAAAGGTGATTGTGTCGATTTTCCTGCATAGGGGAATGCTCGTTGTATATTGGCTTTTGCATACTGGATTTTGTGTATCAAGCTATAAACTACTCCTTGGGATCAATGTCTTACCGGAAGGACGAAAGATTCGTCTGAGGCTGAGAGAGAATGGTGCACCTTCACCTCGCATTGCGCGAGCAACCTTTAAATTTCCCCACCTGAGCTCCAGGGAGCGCTTTCCTGCAGTGTGCTGCTCGAGTGCAGTGGAGCCCGAGCCCAACAAGGGCAGTGAGGATTCGTGCAGCAAGCTACCTCTAGAAACATCCGGAAAAGTGTTCTCCGTTACGTTGCCGTCCTTGGCCAAGAGTGGCAAATGTAATATCTATGTGGTCGGCGTATTGCACCGTACTCCTGTAAGCCTTGAATATGTATTGGGCAATTTCTGGAAATTAAGTTTTGCCTTAAGCTTAGAAAATTTAAGTGGAACTTGATTTTTTTTTTTTTTTGTGGAATAGTTGATGATATACTGTTATGACTTTGGTTGTAGGCGTCACTGATCTTGGTCAAAGACGTAATTTTTCGCGTCAAACCAGAGGTATGTCTATGCTAGCTGTGTAATGTTAATTTTAATGTAAATAATATTGAAATTCAAATAAAAAAGAGGTACTTTGAGGTTCTTGTTTGTGGAGATGGGTTTCTTGGAGCTGTGCCCCGGGCGGACGGAGGTCCTGCTTGATCGCAGCAGTGAAATGTGCATAGCATACGAAGAAGTGATCAAGTATGGAGGGAAATGTGTTCTAGGTGATCTCCCAGAGAAGATTCGCACGGCTCAGTTGAAGGGAGTTTCACCCGGTGAACAAGAGCTTTGGTGGTATGACATGGTGGTGTTGAATCTTACAATGGAGGTAAAATTTACTGTGTTAGATTTCATTTTATAAGGGTCAAAGCCATAAGAGCTACGTCGTTCAAAGCCCACCGTAAGCCCCACCTACACAATAAAAATCTAACACAGTAAATTTTACCTCCATTGTAATATTCAACACCACCATGTCATACCACCAAAGCTCTTGTTCACCGGGTGAAACTCCCTTCAACTGAGCCGTGCGAATCTTCTCTGGGAGATCACCTAGAACACATTTCCCTCCATACTTGGTCACTTCTTCGTATGCTATGCACATTTCACTGCTGCGATCAAGCAGGACCTCCGTCCACCCGGGGCATAGCTCCAAGAAACCCATCTACACAAACAAGAATCTCAAAGTTCATCTTTTTTATTTGAATTTCAATATTATTTACATTGAAATTAACATTACACAGCTAGCATAGACATACTTCTGGTTTGACTCGAGAAATTACGTCTTTGACCAAGATCAGTGACGCCTACAACCAAAGTCATAACAGTATATCATCAACTATTCCACAAAAAAAAAAAAAAAAATCAAGTTCCATTTAAATTTTCTAAGCTTAAGGCAAAACTTAATTTCCAGAAATTGCCCAATACATATTCAAGGCTTACAAGAGTACGGTGCAATACGCCGACTACATAGATATTACATTTGCCACTCTTGGCCAAGGACGGCAACGCAACGGAGAACACTTTTCCGGATGTTTCTAGAGGTAGCTTGCTGCACGAATCCTCACTGCCCTTGTTGGGCTCGGGCTCCACTGCACTCGAGCAGCACACTGCAGGAAAGCGCTCCCTGGAGCTCAGGTGGGGAAATTTAAAGGTTGCTCGCGCAATGCGAGGTGAAGGTGCACCATTCTTTCTCAGCCTCAGGCGAATCTTTCGTCCTTCCGGTAAGACATTGATCCCAAGGAGCAGTTTATAGCTTGATACACAAAATCCAGTATGCAAAGGCCAATATACAACGAGCATTCCCCTATGCAGGAAAATCGGCACAATCACCTTTTGGTACTAAAAGGTACTTATCATTGTAATTAGGTTTGATATACAGCAATTACCACATTAAAAAAAAAAGAAAAATGTAAAAAAAAAGGACGTAGCTGTTATGGCTTTGACCCTTATCAAGTCATAACGACGTAGCTCTTATGATTTTGATCTTAAACCAAATCACAACGACGTAGCTCTTGTGGTATTGGCCTCTTTTACCAAGCTATAACAACGTAGCTCTTATGGCTCTGGTATCATTTAAACCAAATCATAACGACGTAGCTCTTATGATTTTGGTCCTTTCGTCAAATCATAACGACGTAGCTCTTATGATTTTGATCCTAAACCAAATCATAACGACGTAGCTCTTATGGCTTTGGTTCTCATTTTAACCAATTCATAACAACGTAGCTCTTATGATTTTGGCCCTTTCGTCAAATCGTAACGACGTAGCTCTTATGGTTTTGACCCTTATCAAATCATAACGACGTAGCTCTTATGATTTTGATCCTAAACCAAATCATAACGACGTAGCTCTTATGGTCTTGGTTTTATTTTACCAAGCTATAACGACGTAGCTCTTATGGCTCAGGTATCTTTCTAACCAAATCATAACGACGTAGCTCTTGTGGTATTGGCCTCTTTTACCAAGCTATAACAACGTAGCTCTTATGGCTCTGGTATCATTTTAACCAAATCATAACGACGTAGCGCTTATGATTTTGGTCCTTTCGTCAAATCATAACGACGCAGCTCTTATGGTTTTGACCCTTATCAAATCATAACGACGTAGCTCTTATGATTTTGATCCTAAACCAAATCATAACGACGTAGCTCTTGTGGTCTCGGTTCTCTTTCACCAAGCTATAACGACGTAGCTCTTATGGCTTTGGTTCTCATTTTAACCAATTCATAACAACGTAGCTCTTATGATTTTGGCCCTTTCGTCAAATCGTAACGACGTAGCTTTTATGGTTTTGACCCTTATCAAATCATAACGACGTAGCTCTTATGATTTTGATCCTAAACCAAATCATAACGACGTAGCTCTTATGGTCTTGGTTTTATTTTACCAAGCTATAACGACGTAGCTCTTATGGCTCAGGTATCTTTCTAACCAAATCATAACGATGTAGCTTTTATGGTCTTGTTTCTCTTTTACCAAATCGTAACGACGTAGCTGTTACGATTTTGGTCCTTTCACAACGACGTAGCTCTTGTGATCGTGATTCTACTTCTTTTAGCTCACAACGACGTAGCTCTTGTGATCTTGGAATAAATATTTCAACCCTACACATATCTTGTGCTGTCCCGCATTAAAGGGAAACCTTTGGTAATGGATAAGGCCTCCAAAACCTAAGATCCACATGTGATCTTGGCTTTTTCTCGATTTCACAATGTATGAGCTCTTGTGATTTCAAAAAATAAATGACCAGTTCGAATGATAACTCGAGCATATTTTCAAACTCTACACAGATCTTGCGCCGTTTCGCATCAGAAGGAAATTTCTAATAACAGACGGGCTCAGTACCTTAGCATCCTAGCATCCAGAGGAAGCCTGGAGATTAAGGGAATCACCAGCATTATGAAATATTTGATAAAAACAGATATCTTCATATGCGATCCATGTGCATGTTTCTCTAAAACGGTGAAAAGAGAAATTTTCGCACATGTTATTTATAGCATCGCATTCCATGCATCATTTCACTTTCATCAGAAAATGGGATTTAAAACTCCAAAAAAAAAATCATCATTCGCATTTTGCAGAATTTAGGTTTTAATTTTAGTCTTTGAGCAAAACCTCTGCGAGCTTCCATTCAAAGAGGGGCAGCTGTTGACATCTAAATTCTAATTTTTTAGAAAATTCATTTATAACATAAAATAAGAGTTATTCATAACTCTTGCAAAAAAATAAATTCTCATGCATTACATATTTATTTTCTGTCAGTCACGCCATTCGCATTAGGGTCAAATGCGAGTCGATTGGGCATAATTTAATATCAATATAAAATTTTCGACCACGAGAGGATGGCCGATTTTATATGGGTTTGGGCTTCATTCGAAATTAGTTCAGTCCAATTTAGGTCATTTAAATGCAAGGCTTTCAACTAATTACCCGTTTGATTAATTAAAGCCCGGTTAAGCCTTAAATTCGCGTAAATAAGCCCATTAATAGTGAAATTTTCGGCCAAGCCCTATATCTCTCCATGGTGGCCGAATTTTACGATCCTACGGTTGATATCTAAAATCTTTAGAGTCAACGGTTAGGATTAAATCCCTAGGCATTACCCTAATCTTCTCTATATATACATCTTTGTGCTTAGGGTTAGGGGGATTCATTTTTTCACAGTTCACGTAAAAAAAAAAAGGATACGACCAGAGACACTGAGAAAAGGAGAGAGAGAAAAAAAGAAGAAGCAGGAGGAGCTATTCTTATTTTTCAATCGCTGGTCGCCGATTCTTCTGGCGTTTCCGGTCGATTGGACCGTTGGATCGAGCTGATTTTTTGTGTCCAAGGCTAACTCGATCCCTTCTTAAGCTCGACTGTTCGGATCTTTCAAACGAGTTCTCCTGATGGTCGAACAACATCTCAATCAGTAGCTATTCCTGGCCGCGGGTACTGTTCATCCTTCGGCTGTTCTTGCGTTTCCAGCCGATCGGACCGTTGGATCGAGCTCATTTTTTGTGTCCAATCGACTCTCCTTGGTCTTCACGTGCATGTCTGATGATGGCACGTGCAACGTTTACGTGGTCCGGGCGAAACATAACTCTGAGGTGAGTATTGTGAAGGCTGGAGCCCTAAATTTCCCACGGTTGTTTGGGGGAGGGAGAGGAAAACGAAGGGAAATTGAAACGGGACTTGGAAAATTGAGTCTTGCGTTTGGGCTTTGTTCTGTTTGGTTGCCCACAAATGTGGCGGTGAAAGAGAATCGGATTCATCGATCCGTTTTAATTGATATGGCTTTGTTGCAGGAATTATCTGAAGAAAAAGTAATCATGCTCACTTACGTGGGACCAAAGGTGGTGTTTTTCTACTCATGCTACGGTTTTGCTTGGTTTTGTGCATCATTGTATGTACGAAGTTTAAGAAACTTTGGGGTTTACTGCAGGCGGTAGCTATGGAATTATACCCGGCTGACGTGAGTATTCTTGAATGGCTGAAGCGGAATACGAAGGTGTGTCTTATAGGAATGTTTATGGTAGTCCGTGGCTTCAGCTCTCCTATCCCAAACAATAAGTTTGGTGACACTCCCAAGCGTTGACGAATTAGTGGATAATAATAGTTTTAATAGGTTGTGTGATGCTTGTTTTGTTCTGACTCTATTACTGCCTTCGCATCATTATACCGTTTTATCCCGTACATTTTCTAGCTTGATGCCCTAATTCTAATTCACATCTTTCAGTTTTCCTTCTGAAGAAGCAGCAAATTATCAAGCATTATACTCAAAGAGAAGAGTATTTTGACATATATTTTGTGACAAATTGTTGTCATGGAAGTGAATGTCTTCAGTGTACATAAATGCTCTTTTGATAGGATCAATTTGATTTTATCTCCATCTGTGGGTGGTTTCTAATGGCCGATCCAACCGGTACCCTTTACGACCGGGCATGTTTTTCTACAATCCAATTCCACTTTTGATCTCTAACCTGTGCGATGTCTGGTTTAGAGTTAGCATTAGTCTATTTGCTATGTCCTTTTGCATCTATTTTAATTGGACTCAACACATATCCTTATGGATCTCACTTCTGTTATTTATTAGGTTGTTAATAAGCTTGAGGTCCATCGTAGAGGTGATTTTCATGTAGCATTTGAAGAAGCAATGAAGTACGGTGGCAAGGTTATTTCGGGGGATCTCTCATAAGCACTGATTTTCATGTAGCATAACCACTTCCTTTTAAAGGCCGACCATGTCGATTTTCTACACTACATGAGAGCTAAGAATTGAAATTTCAATTTAACTCACATATATCCTTCCGGATCTCACTTTTGTTGTTTACTAGGTTGACAATCATCTTGACCTCTATCTCGGTCGTGGGTTTCGGTTAGCCTATGAAGAAGCAATCAAGTGTTGCGTCCAGTTTTTGCAGCGTCATTTCCCACTACAAGTATTGCTTTCTTCTCCCTTCCTTCTCTAAGGTTGAGTTGTTCTAAGAGATTCTGTAGAGAGCGTCTAAGATTCTTTCTAGTTTATCGGCTTGAACGATTGATACTCAGAAATCCATTTTATGGACATTGTGAATCTTCAGAAGGAAAAGGTGTAAAGGTGTAATTCATTCCCCATGCGTTTAATTCCAAAGCAATGCAGCATGATATCCTCTTGAGTAGTAGAAGCCACTTCATTCTGAAAGCCAACCATGTCGATTTGCTATGCTAGAGAATGGCTAAGAATGCACAAGTCAATTCGACTCACTTATGTTCCCGCGTTCTTGGTAGTTGATCGGCTTTTATTGACATTGTAAATTAATCTTCATAGATGATTACCACATTTGCCTCCTAGCTAGATTACCCTTAGTTGCAATCTTAGATTGAATTTTTTAGATGCTCCGGATGTACAAAGCGTTATTTATCGGTTTACTTTAGTTCGTGCTCCTTCTCTCTTCTCTAGCATGACTTTGCTCTATGACTGTCCATGTTTTCCTGTGGGGAAAAGAACCACTCTCGAAAAAGATGGCATTAATTGGTTGGACATTTTACTTTCAAATGGTAAGATTTATTGCATTTAGTTCTTATTGAAAATATTGCGAGTGCTTATTGCATGTGGCATAGTGAACCACTAGAGAGATAGTTTTGATAATTGATAGTTTATACATGCTAAATCGTGTCATGACTATTCTTTTTATGCATGCGATGTTTAACTTGTTGCTTTTGTCAGACTATGCCTTGGATTGTTCCCGTCAGAATTTCTACCGTCGAACTGCTCTTGTGTTTGGCTGTCGCGGTTGCTGGGGTGGCCATCCACGCTGGGGTGCTTCTTTGAGTGCTTTTGAGCTCAATTTGATTCACACTCTTGTTTCATTTGCGGCAAATGCTTATTTAAGTTGGCTTCATTACTGCTATTATTGGCGAAGACCCTGATGTGGTATATGGCTATTTGAGTGTGGAGCTTATATGCACAATTAGGCTTTTGTGAATTTGCTGTGCTTTTGTCCCCATCCGAGTACAAAAAGTAGTTGACCCACGAACAAATCAATTTTCACGAGACTTGCATGTTTTCCTTTGCCCAAATTCCACGTCATGCCTTGTAAAAATGTAATTATCCTAAAACGGGAAATATAAACAGGGGTAGAAATTTTATTTCTGGTTTTCTTGAGGAGTAATCGAGGGAAAAAAAGTAATGGAGATTCTTTTCTTTTGTGTTGGCAGATGGGGGCGCCTGTCGAGCGTGTGAGAAATTGATATTTGTTAGATTAGCCAATTATTTGATTAAAAAAAAAAGATTAGCCAAGTCATTTTAATCGTTAAATATCTAATAACCTATATTGAAAGATATTATTAGTAATTAAGACACAGTATGACACAAATGAAGTGTGATTAAGAAGACATATGATGCCATTACAAAACATACTCTAGCTAAAGCTAGGTTATACCGAAAATTTAACAAGGTCCAAAAGCCAGAAATAACTACGGAAAATTAGTCCACAAAAAAAAAAAACAAGCACATTGTGTGAAAAACTGTTGAAGATATGTCTCGACTTTGAGCTCGTGAAGCAAGTACCAAAATAAAGTCCAAGTTGGACTTTTGTGATCGCTTTAGTTTTTGTACGCTGACCGAAATCTCTACAGTATGTTAAGGGGGGAGCCTTGCTACGTGATCTTCTCTTGTCATTTTATTTAATAATCATTCAACAAGGGCCCCTTGGTTCTATATAAAAAGAGGCAAAGAGGACGAGAGATAATAAAAGATCTTCCCCGAAGCATATTGTAGGAGCTCTCGGCAGAGTGAGGTTTGCTTGTTGCAATTACACTTGAGTGATTTAGCTAGATAAATTCTTGTGAGTGGAATTTGCATAATTCCTCGAGTGAGATTTCACTAGGAATTGCGAGGGGCTAAACACTGTGTAAGTTATTTGGTATAATTGGGGCTGGAAAACATGCCGAGAGTGTAATTGAGTGCTCGAGTGATTGTAATCTCGTTATATCGCTTGTTCCTACAATGGAATTCCGTCGTGCTCTCTCCGTGGACGTAGGTTCCGACATTCGGACCAAACCACGTAAACCTGGTGTCCGATTTCCTTTCCTTCATTCCGACCACTTTGCCAATTCACCCGATCCCTTTCATCCGCAACAGAAACATACTGGTATGGTAAAATCATTAATGCAACAAACATAGACTGCTTCTAGTGGAACTCTAGCAATGGTACCGGCATTCACAGTGCACAAATTGAGAAAATGCTCAAGCAAAAAAAATGATGAAATTCTATGTAGTGATGTCCAAACACATTCTATTCATTATTTTGCAAATGCCTCAATCTCGTCGTCAAGAAATCTTTCCATGAGATGCGGATCACAAAATTCGGTGACGATCACCGAAAGTAATTCCAACACAGAGGATCTTACGGTTTCTAGTTTCTGCAAAAATAATTACTAGGTCAGGCAATACTCGTGCAAAACAAATGTGAGTAACTCCGCGGAGAATTCTATTACCTGAAGCCACTCAGGAGCACTACTTTCCTAAAGAATAACTGTCGCGACCTAAAATCAGGCTAACGGGTTAATTAAATCAACTAATCTAATGCGGACCCTCCCAAGTCCTACCGAAATGCAATTTAGGTTTATTTACGAAAAATATTCAATCGGAGCTGCCACTAATCATTTATGAAAGGTTGATTGAAACTTTAATAAAATAGCAAGATATCTATTTTATTTCTGTGAACCAGAGAAAATGAGTTCGTGGATTTGGTTACATTAATTTGGAAAATTAATGCCCTTTCGATACCAATTTCATGAAAAATCCTTTTAGATTGATCGATATGAATTGATTAATTTTTTTATTTAAAAAAATGTGACATGAACTAGGTTATGCAAAAATGATGTCATTTTTTTTTGTATTTTTGGATTAAATAAAAGCAATCAAAAAATAAAACAAAAATATCCATAATATACCTTAATATTCCGAATATTCCAAAATTCACTCATTCCTAAAGAGTTTGGCTAGAGCAGAATTTTCATCCACTACATCCTCGAAGTATGCGGATGGGTTACAAGACAACGCCGTCTCTTTTGCCAAAGCGAAAGAACACGAAGTGTTATATTAAATCACCATGGAAATCATGGATAAGGTATGTGATTTAATTTTTCGACGGGACAAGGCACATTGAGGAGCATATATTATGGGCATGTCTGTTTACAAATGTGCAGATTTTATAACAAATCAAAACAAGCAAGCTCAACAAAAAATAAAATGAAAATGAGTCAATTGATTTGAAATTTTAAAAAAAAATAAAGGGGTGGCTGAAAATATGACATTGAGGTCCACCTTTCCTCATCCAAAATTTGATCTAGTTTTAATTTGAGAAAATTATTTTTAAGGATTGAAAAAATTAATTTTCAGATAATTCTAAAAAAAATGGATGAATGTCCAATCAAGCGCAAATCTTATCTCTGGCACGAACATCCATAAAAGATACGGCAATTCAATGGTTCATGCATTAGAGATAATCATCGGGCAAATTCGTCTATCCACCACTAGCAAATATCGTCCGATGGACAAAATAATTAAGGATAACACCAATTCAACCGACCATGAACAAATACAAAGCAATGTTCGTCCACCATGAGCATAATTTGACAAACCAATTCCATCATTCAACAAAAATTCTGGTTTTTCCAATCAAATCCATTTTGATCTTCAAAAAAGTTGAGCAATTTCCACTTTGAGAAAAGATATGGTTCCAATTTCGTTGAATCTCAAAATTAGCACAAGATTCAATTGACTCATGAACAGACTAAGCCTACTTGAAAAAAAAAAGATTTTTCTCATCACCAAGTCAACTTTCGGCGTTAACATAAATTTGATAGAAAACATTCAACTTTTCTTTACTTTCAATTGCTAATCGAGTGTGGACACATAAATTTATTCTCAATAATAAAAACATTTTTCATCGGGTCGCGCTTTTTCTACTCTCTTTTTATCTACCACGCTTCATGAATTAGTGTTTTGACAACAATAACCCTTATATAGTCTCGAATTTTAGCATATCATTCCCATTAACAGATTATTAAATTCAAACGTGGGCCTCATTTTGTGTTTATTTTCTCTTTTTCTTTTTCTCTTTTTCTTTCCTTTCTATCTCTTTGCGTGTTCCTTGTTTTCTTTCTCGGTGAATTCTTCAAGTACGTCCTCACAATGCCTCGGACCTCAAGACTCCATTGGCCGCACTGTTTGCTCACTTCTCCATCTCGCCGCTCTTCGCGGCCTCGACCCACCATCATTGAGACATTCTTGACCATCGTTTACTCCAACACGAAGGGGCACAAGATCAGCAAGGCGTAGCTAGGCCTTACCGTGTGCCTGACCAATTTTGAAGACGAAGATCAAACAATGATGCTGAACTTAAAGAACTTGAGACAAAGATGATAAAGAAGTGACCAACCTGATGATGCTCTCAAGGTGAAAATGCCACCCCTTCACAGTGAGGTAAACGATAGTGGAGAAGGTCTCAATGGCGGCTGGTTGAGGCAGCTAAGGAATAAGCTGCCAGTGGAGCCTTTTGGTTAGAGGTGTGTTGGAGGACGTACACGACAACACCCAAATAGAGAGAAGAGATAGATCAAGAAGAAAAGGAAAAAAAAAACTAAATACAAAATGGAACCCCCATTTGAGTTTAATAATCTGTTGATGGGAATGATATGCTAAAAGATGGGACCTATAAGGGTTATTGTTGTCAAAATACTAACTTAGGGGATGCGGTAGCCGAAAAGGATGTAGAAAAAGCTTGACCCTTTCCGTTGACTAATTATTTCAATGCCGGATCATTTTTAAGAAAATATTTTTTTAAATCGTTTATTTTCCGCAAAAGCAATAGAATCATTATATAAATCTTAATACAAACAACATTTCCTTAGTTTCATTGAGGGGGAAAAAAGGTACATTTCATTATTCAAGCTGAATCCGCGAAAAAAAAAAAACGAAAAAAAAGTGAGATCTTGCGTTATTTTGACATTGTCATGAGTTTGTTTAAACTTTTGTGGATTTGAAATCTTCTTCTTTTTATACATTTTATTTTACAGATTTGTGTTTAGAACTTGTTTAACAACTTGGCAGGCTAAATGGAAGTCGTGGGCCTAGATAGGGCTCGTTTCAATCATAGAGCGAGAGATTAGGTCAGAACATTTTTTATGGGCTAGGCCCATTTAATTAGAGATGCGTGGCATAATTTACGTTGCAAAAAAGTCCCAAAAGCAGTCGATCAAAGTCCATTTAGGAAGCAACTCATGAACGTACTCGCAGCGATTGCAACCACCACGCACCAATACCACCACATTGGGAAATGCTGCATGCTAAGTGGTTTACAATTTGCTGTGAATCCCAATATTTTGAGCATCAACCTACAGTGATCTCAACAATATCTGATCAACTTAAAGTTATCTGGCAATACATGACAGTCGATACATGTATCAAGCATTTATATCGTGAAAAATTCATTTGGTAAGGCCCGATCCATCAACTATTCACCCGCTTTAAAGATCTTCTTGAAGTAAAAGTATATTGATAAATGACTATTTGACTATCCTTAATTTAGTATAAGATTAACAGCCTATACTGGTCTGAAAAAAATAATTAAAAATTTTCGCATGATGCACTTCTTCAAGAACTGTAACACACAACACCGTGTTATTATCACAGCCACCCAAAGACCGTTATACTAGTAAAGTCTTCCAAATTCACATGAACTGCATCGTGCATTAGAACTGTATCGTGCATTAGAACTGTGACAAACTATAAATGATTAATGCTTAAAGGACGTAAAGCATCCCTAGATCCAGAATTTTAAGTTTAGCCTTCATCTTCAATACATAATATAAAACGTTATATATATATATATGATTCCAGGCGCAGGCATAGTATATTCTCGTGGGTTTGCATTCATGATATAGGATTTGTCTCCGTACTAAAATTAACGGTAGAACATAAATGCGTTTCCCTTATGACTGTTAAATTTGTCAATTAATAAAGGCATCATCATGTCATAAAATGTGCTCAATTCAGTAATATACTTTGAAAAGCAGAAGCAGATGTTTAGTTATCAATTAAACAGCGAATATGTGGGCGTGTTCGATTCTTAATGGTTGTATCTGTGTGCAGGCTAAGGCACTTCTCAAAGACCACCTAAATGCTAAATCAACTAGAGGATCAAGTGAGAAATCTAACCGAGTGCATCGGTTGTACTGACTTCCAGCAATTTCGATGAGTTGGTTCTCAAAAGTAAAGAACTGTGGGTTGTAGAATTTTTTGCTCCATGCACATTCCGTTTTCTTGATGGCTGATCTCTTTGGATTGATCTATGGGTAGCTTGTTTATTGCCTCTTGCAGATGAGTCTTAGTTTTCTTTACACATCTCTCTGTTTATGTGTATAAGCACAGAACTGAGAAGAAATTGTGGAGAAGTCTAGATCTTAGTCAGATACAAGCTAGTAATTTGATTACTGAAACTTTTTCTTGAGAATTAGTGTCCAATGGTATGATTACAATGTAGTATCTCACAAACCGATCATTACTACCTGTTGTTTCTGTCAATGTTAGTTCGATTTTCCCCTTGTTTTAGGAGTCTGTATCAAGTTTCATTGGTTGTAAACTTGTTTGTTTTTTTATGTTTGTGTTGCTAAAACAAAGTTATGCATCTTTGAATAGTGAAAACAGTTGTATTAATAAGGAGGAGGAGAATCATCTTGACAAGAGCAACTTTTTTGCCTTGTGTCTCTTTTCGCCAATTTTAACTGTTGCTCTTTTTATTGATTGAAAATTAGTTATTTTTTATGTTTAGGTCGCTAAAACGAAGTCATGCACCTTTGAATTGTGAAAGCAGCTGTTACAATAATGAGAAATCATCTCAATAGGAACAACTTTTATGCGCTTTGTCTCTTTTTTGATCTTATATTTTTAATGGCCAGTTAGAATCATTGCTCTTTTAGCTTCTCAAGAAGTTTATGCCTCTTGTGCTTTTGAAGGTGTGGTCGGTGTGAAAACCTGGCACCTGAGTGGAAGAAGGCTGCCAAAAATTTGAAAGGAAAAAATGAAGTTGGGACATATTGGCTGTGACGCTGAGAAGGTAGTTTATTTAATTCCACATTTAGGAGGATATGGTCCTTCTATTTATTTGTTTTCGATTGTCTTCATCATTACAACAAAGAGAAAGTTGGTAGTGGTCTTAAGGCTTGGGCCGCTACATGTTTATAAGAATTATCATTATCTTCATTTCAAACTTCAATCTGTTACCTAATTGGATTCACATCCTTACGGAACTCCCTTTATTTTGCCACTAAAATTGATACAGCCTCAGTGAACCTTAGTAAATAATCATCTCATCATACATTGATTTGATTATCGATTCTTTCAAAGGGGAAAAAAACTCCATATTTGTATTGTTAAGGGAAATGCTTTCTAAATGAAATACTTCTTTTGGCAAGCTCCAGCCCCTTAGTTTCCTAGCTTGTGCACACTGACAAATGTCTCAACGTTTTTAACTCCTTTTGAAAAGTTTTTCCCCTGTCCAGCCCTGATGAATTGGGATTGCCCGTCTTTAGTGAGTAGGTACAAGTTGCAAGGCCTCCCTACTAATACTATCCTCATATTTGGTGCTGATCAAGACAGTCCAATTCCTCACGAGGGTGCTAACTGCCTCTGCTATTGAATCCTTTGCTCTAGACCAGCTGGAGACAAATGTTAATTGCTCTAGACCAGTTGCAGGGATTTGGATCCCCTACCTTGGCAGGGGTGACTTGAGATCTGGACCGTCCAATTCAAAATGGACTGCCCAGATCAATCCGCAGTTTTTTGGTGGAAAATGATGTGAACTGATCTGGGCCGTCCATTTTTAGTCAGACGGCCCAGATCGACTAAGTCTCTCCTACCTTAAAGGTAGATGCAGTTCCTAGTTGCAGAAGCCCTTGCAGTGAGAGATGGCTTGAAGTTTCTGGAAGAGGTACGAAGGGAAAGAACTGATCCAGGAAGGTAGATCTTGCAGACTTGCAGTGCTGATGGAGACCGATTGCCTTCCAATTGTACTGTGGACTTGGGGACAGGAAGTTAGCCCATGGAATGTTCGCAATATCATAAACGATTGCAAGGCCCAGCTTAACCGACTGAAGTGGGTCTCTTTAGCCCATTGTTCAAGAATGGCAAATCAAACGGCCGGTTGGGTGGCTAAGGCTCACCGCAACAGCTCTCTTCACCCAAAGTGGCTCCTTAAGCCGCCTCCTTATCTATGAACTTTATTAAGCATTGACTGTGGTAGCTCTTTTGTTAATTCCGTTAATCATGAATGAAATCAATAGTTTTCCTGTCCAAAAAAAAAAAAAACCTGCGCTACTTGAGTATCAATTTGACAATAGGTATAAATACTTTGACATATCATACTCAATTTTGGCCTGTCAGAGAGTTTGTGAGGGAAGCTGGGCTTGGTGGTAAGGGAAATTTTCCTTTTGAAGGCACCCCTTGTTGGCCGTGAGAAACTTTACCACGGCACTCCCCGGATCACCATAGCAGAGAGTCGGATGCCGTACAACGAAAGAGACGAGCTTGTGTACCTGTTTTGGATTCGCCGGTCTTTAGGCGGAACTCCAGCGATTCCTCAGCTTAGGCGCATCACCTCTATCACCCTCCGGAATCCTGGCGTCGATGAGACCACCACCCTCACCTTCACTTGACTTTATAGGAGGAAACAACCTCCTTAGTGAAGCAACTTCTCAAGGAAGTTGAGTGTGTGGAATTATGGAGAGTTAGGGTTAGAGGGGGGTTGCCTTAGCCTATTTATAGAGTCATTTGGCCGGGCCCTCTCATCACAGGCCGGGCCGAACTCGGCCCACACCAGCCAGGTCCATATTAGGCTAATTAAGAATCCTTATATCTCACTTTATTAGACCAACCCCGTTAACGATAAATTAATACCGTATAATGGTAATCATAATCTCAATTAATATAAGCCCACACTTAGGAAAACTCTAACATTCTCCCACTTGGGCGAATATTAATTGAAACTGTACTGTATATGCGCATCTCTATGTTGGTCTAGAGATTATTCTTAATAGCCAATCCGATCCCATAGAATCTTAAACACCGAATCATGGCAGTAACTGCATAAAAGGTATGCAGAGCCATCCATGGTCACGAATGTCCTTAACTCTACTGATATGGATTCAATATGGTAGTGTGGCAGTTGGATAACACCTCATAGAATAGATATTTAGACAGAAACTTTATGTGTTATCCCCTTTTGTCAGGCAACATTCTCTCTCCTTAAGTGACACGAAACTTGATGTGCACCAGAGAATACATATATGGCTCCAATGAACCTACATATGTCTTATCTTTATAGTCAACTGTACTTTATGTGTAACAAGACATATCTTCAAGGCTAGTATCTCAATGCCCCTAGCCTTATATTCAAGGTTTACATATACCTTGAGATTTTCAATTGATCAACTCAACTCAAAAAACTTTATTGCACGCAATAGAGTTGATCCATATCAAGATGTTACAAATGTAACAATCACAGATGCAAACTTTATTGGAGCAAAAATTGATAACAGCTCCCACTGAACAACCGCATCCAAAGATGCTGCTAGGCCCATCTTAATGGCGTCATTTCAAACACAAAAGGGCAAACAACTTTAGTCAGTGGAACTTCAACCATATCATCTGTGAAACTATGCTCCACTTTAATGTCACCATTTGATCTGGTTCTTTACGGTCAAACACTTGACCGCCAGATGTTTGGACCCTTTAAAACCTCTGTTGTTGTATATAATCAACAATGCAGAGCCATCATCATACTATAACTGTATGAGTCCATATAAAAATAAATACGATCAACTCCCTAGTGAGGTTCTGGAGCTAAATAACCTGAGTAGCAGCCCAAAAGCTTGCTATAAACTCCGCTTGAATGCTAGAGGACAATACAGATCTGTGTTTTTCTCTATTATGCCGCACTGCCTGCTAATTCAAAGATGCATTATGTTGTCAACTTCTCGTTATCCAAATAGTTAGTAAGGTCTTAATCCGAATGCCTCACTAGCTGCAAGTAATCAATCTGTATGTGAATCAATATGTAGTCTTTTGTCCTCTTTATGTACCTTAAAACTTTCTTGACAGCAATCCAGTGATCGTTTTCTGGATTTTACAGATATCTGCCTCATGTTCTCAAAACAACATTTGGGTTCTCTCCACATCCGTATAAGGACATGACAATAGATTCAGTTTATTACCCTTAATGTCAGGATCAATTCCTGACTTACAATGCTGTATACTGAATCTTTCACAATACGATCAACACATGTCCTATGAGACAGGCCCAATATGCGATAAGAACGATCCCAACAGATCTCAATGCCCACGACAAAAGACACCTTATCAAAGTCCTTTATGGCAATACGTGCTTTGCTTCATGCAGTAATTCAACATCACCACTTGTAACATATTGTTCAAAAGAAGATAAAATTTCCTCCCACTGATCTTGTAGTGTATACACTAATTCACTTCACTTTCAACATCACTGAATAAAGTAACAACATATATGAAACTCCTGATGTCATTATCTGAGAGCTGTTGCATGAGGCCTTAAGTAAACTATTTTAGTCTACTGATAAGTTTATCTGAATTACCAGCTATAAAACCTTCGGGTTATACCATATAGACTTTCCTCATCAAGGTCTCTGTTTGAGAAGATAGATATCAATATCCAGCTGGCGTAACTCTAAAACAAGATGAGTTACAAATGTCATGATCACTCTGAAAGAACCTTTATGAGAGACTAGAGGAAAGAGTTACTTTATAGTCTTCACCTCCTCTCAGAGTGAAATCTTGGCAACCAGTCTAGCTTTAAACTTCTCTGACTTTTCTTTTAAAGACCTTTTGTCTTATTCATCCACTTGTAACTGATGAACTTATAACCCTCAACTATCCATTATGCTCTCAAAAACCATTATGTTTCATAGACCATGTCTCGTCTTTTATCACATCCAACTCCAGATCTCACTGATTACAAGAAACAGCATCTGTATAAGTTTCTGGATCAACCATATGGCCTATATTATAATGATGCTCTCCAAATAGACTATAAGTCTGGCAGTATAATTGGTCGTCTCTACCTTAGGGATCTTCCAAATGGAGCCTCGTTAACCTCATCATACACCTATGGGACTTGAAGAGTTTCATCAGAATCTGTGTTAATAACACTGTCCTAAACCCCAATAGGCTTAGATTGTGATGTGGTAGGCTTCACGATCGTCTATATAGGCAGAGAAAACGACACAACACATGTATCGTACCTTTAACCTTAATAGCCTAAGCATCTTTTGGCCTCATTAAAATTCAGAAACTTCATTGTCTGTTATTCCATAATTCTCGTACTTCTGTTGGGATCATTAACCAAATATCCCTTCAAATGATCTGGACTTACCTAATGCTGGACAATACATCTTCACCTCTGCAGGATAACTTCAAATCTTTAGATGGTTTATCTAGATTTACGTCTAATCCATAACTCAAAAGGGTCAATAGAATAACCTTAGTGGAAACACCAATCAAAGTATGAAGACAACTCAAAGGCTATCCATACACAGAATCTTGTAGGTTCATTCCATTAATCATACTCCTCATTACAACTTTCAGGCATAGTAGACTTAACTACTATCCCAGAATCATTTTAGGTATATGGTAAATGACCCTTAAAGCTTTCCAGCATGGTCATGTACACCATAATACTCACCATATTGGTCTGATATGACAATCTTTATGACTTTTCCCAACTATTCCTTGACTTCAGCCTAAAGACCTTGAACTCGTCAAGAGAGTCAGACTTTTCCTTAATCAAGTACATATAACCATATGGGGAACAGTCGTTAGTAAATGTGTCGAAATAAAATTTTCAACACAGAGTTGTCATATAGGTCCATTGACACAAAACTGTATGACCTCCAAAAGGTCGAAACTTTGGACTATAATATTTCTTCTTTATCTCGGTCATCTTATTTCCACATCAGTTTACGCAATTCTCCAGGTCACATTTAAGAGTAGTTAGGATGTTAAGCTTTATCAGCCTCCCACTCTTTCCCTAGATAAGTGGCCAGATCTTTATGCCACAATGCGTAAAACTGTTCTTTAACTGGAAATTTCTTGGAAAACAACCTTTCACTGTATAAGTGATGTAGATATCATCGGGAGTTAAGCATAATCTAATTCATTTGACACATTGCAGCACTCATCCTTATTCGACTTGAGAACACAGAAATTCCGTTGTTCTTTCAGTTCGAAAGAGTAGCTGCTCACGTCCAAATATGATACGGAAATCAAGTTCCGTCTAAAGGTAGATACAAAAAATGCATTCCTTCATGTCAGATCAAAACCAGAGAATGGAATTAAAATGACACATCTCCCACGAATTTAATGTCAACTTTATTGTTGTTTCCTGATGTGAGCTTTTGATTCATCTTGATTTGGTTTCTTGTGATTCATGAATTCTTGTACTGTGAACACAATATAATTGGTTACACATTTATAAAGTCTCCATAAACTGGATGAGACTTCTGCTAGATTAGATTCGTGAATCAAAACCAAAGAATCATCACCTACATGCCCACACTTAGATGACCAAGCCTTATTACAATAGCAGTCCCACTTTATGTGACATTTCTTTATAAAAGAAGTCATAGTCACAATCTTTCTCAAAAGATGCCATTTTTGGATCCAAACTGTCTGAATGACCAGTGGTTTCAAGAGTTCCTTTATGAGTACGATCTTTAAACCTTTTGCTCAATGTGTCCACCATCCTTATGACGTAATCTCTAACTTCATAAAAACCATCAAACCTTATATTGAAGAGTTCTCGCTGATGTATTATAATATCAGCAGTGAACGAGACACAGACCCAGGCTACTTGGGCTTCCATCATCCATATAGCAGTGCAGTCAGCTGGCCATCTACTTTCACAGCAGT
Organism: Rhodomyrtus psidioides; assembly: GCA_021437785.1. Taxonomy (NCBI): domain Eukaryota; kingdom Viridiplantae; phylum Streptophyta; class Magnoliopsida; order Myrtales; family Myrtaceae; genus Rhodomyrtus; species Rhodomyrtus psidioides. The sequence continues at coordinate 1,269,360 of JAILYB010000143.1, read as the reverse complement.
ACTAAATGGATTACTTCAGAAATCACAAGCAAATCCAATTTCTCTTTTTAATCCAGGCAATAAAATGTCCCTTCTCGAGTTCCATATGTTAACAGTAAAATCTGTCAACTTATCCTCATAAAGAGCAATATAAACTTCTGCCAGCCATATCACAAAACTTAATATCCTCCAGTTATTTCACAAAGTCTGAACCAGTATGAACCTCAATCTTAATGGAGTTACCGTTTACTGGGAAGGTGACTACTTTAAAAAGCAATGTATAATAATGGCACTATGTGAGTACTGTGTAACTTGATCCTTAAAAGTACACATCTTGAGGATCAGATGCACCATCATGTAATCACCTTTGGGCAGAATACATAATGTGCACTTTATATGTGACAGCCTATAAAGAGAATAAATCCAATCTTTATGAATCACCACCTTTGGGTGGATGAACCACTAGGATCAGTTACTTCTCAAACTTTATGCTGCACATGTGATACCTCATGAACCAATATTGTGTAACTTTAAAAACTGTTTGAGTACACATCCAGAGAGCTGCATACATCATCACAAAATCACCTTTGGGCAGAAGATGTGACATGCAGTTGCAAACACTCCACATGATAGCGGCCATGAGAATCTGTTTCAATCTTCGTGAATCACCACCTTTGGGTGTATGACTCACTAGAATCGATCAATCCCCAACCATATGCTATACATGTATCCCTCCATGAACCAATACACAATCACCTCCTTTGGGAGTATGACCATGCATCAAAACAGGAGACATCCTTCCACAATACGAGACTGATATTTCTCAAACCCAACCAAGTGTGCCACTTTGGCGGTCACTACCTGACTGAATCCTTGAAACTCTCTCATACCAGGGATATAAGCTTTATGCCTCACATTTACCATATCCAAATGATTTCAAATTTCACTATGGGGCACTTTATTCTGAAATCATAGGCGATGCCAATAACATTGCTGTATACATTGATGCATGTGAAACTTTATACATGCTAAAACTCTACACATCCTGTATGTGGTCATATACATGTAAGCTCGCCTTGATATTTCCGAAACCATATGGAAATATATGAAAAATGCCCAATATACCCCTAAAAGTACACGTATATAAGGGTCTTTATACATTTTTCATTATTTAAAAGCTTCAAACATGTTAACTAAATATACCACAGTGTAGAGAATTTCCATACGAGCACGCCGGTACCAAGATCGCCCCTAACGGACGTCTCACGCGCCGGCCAAAGCCTCGGCGCGTGGGGCTCACGCGCCGCACGTGCTCCTCACGTGCGGGGCGCGTTCACCGGTCCAATGACCGGTCCGACCGGGCCGACCGGCGACCGGTCCGACCGGGCCGACCGGCGACCGGTCCGACCGGGCCGACCGGCGACCGGTCCGACTGTTCATCCGGTCCAACCGTTGACCGGTCGGACCGGTCAACGGTCAACTCGGGTCGGAGTCGGGTCGAAGTCGGGTCAGGGTCGGGTCGGGTTGACCCGGTCAAACCGGGTCAGTCAACGGGTCGACCCGGTCAATTCGGGTCGGGTTGACCAGAAACCGAACCCCCGGGTGACGTCAGCCTGCCACGTGGCGCATTCACAACGCGCCACGTGGCACGCATAGGACGCGGCCCGCGCTGGGCGCGTGCCAGCGCGTGCGCACGTGGGATACCACGCGCAGCCACCGTGGTGGCGCATGGTGGCGCGTGCGGCCGCTCCCGGCCTCCTCCGGCGACGATCTACCCATCAAAATGCTCGTCTCGACGAGCCCGTTCCAAATATATGAACAAAAATCATTTTCATCCGTAAAAAGTTTTCGAAAATGGGAAAACATAGTACGGTCCCGATCTTCGCTATGGCGGCTCTGATACCACATGTTGGCCGTGAGAAACTTTACCACGGCACTCCCCGGATCACCATAGCAGAGAGTCGGATGCCGTACAACGAAAGAGACGAGCTTGTGTACCTGTTTTGGATTCGCCGGTCTTTAGGCGGAACTCCGGCGATTCCTCAGCTTAGGCGCATCACCTCTATCACCCTCCGGAATCCTGGCGTCGATGAGACCACCACCCTCACCTTCACTTGACTTTATAGAAGGAAACAACCTCCTTAGTGAAGCAACTTCTCAAGGAAGTTGAGTGTGTGGAATTATGGAGAGTTAGGGTTAGAGGGGGGTTGCCTTAGCCTATTTATAGAGTCATTTGGCCGGGCCCTCTCATCACAGGCCGGGCCGAACTCGGCCCACACCAGCCAGGTCCATATTAGGCTAATTAAGAATCCTTATATCTCACTTTATTAGACCAACCCCGTTAACGATAAATTAATACCGTATAATGGTAATCATAATCTCAATTAATATAAGCCCACACTTAGGAAAACTCTAACACCCCTGTGATCACCAAGACGGAGCCATGGGATGGTAAGGACGGGGAGATTTTTGAAGAGGACGAATTCTCTCCCGATGAACTAATGAGCGAGGATCCATCAAACAAGTATGAGTTATGACCAACTCACACTCGGAAACATCATGAGAAGATCCGAGAAAATTGAGTTTTTGCTTTTGGATATTGCTGAGCTGTAGTCGAAAGTCAGATGTTTGTTTTGCCGATGTACTCATTTTTAGTTTTCTGGTTGTGAGATTATTATCTTGTCTCAGATAATATATAGTAGGTCCAAGAGGTCAAATCTTATTTGGCTCGAATATGTGAATTTTGGGAAAAGACCAAAAACTTACCTCACTTTCGACCCAATGGCCGCATACATATTTCTTTTTGCGCATACCTTTCATAACCTCTATGCAAAATCCAACATTGAGAAGACCGACCTTTTCCATTTTGCAAACTTACTTCACATTTGAACCTTTTCGGTGTGTGTGTGAGAATTTAAAATTGAGGGATGAGCATTCTCAGAAATAAAATCATTTTTCGATAAACAAGGACATGGGGGTGAATATCGTGAATGTGTAAAATGATATTCAAAGGTGAAATTCATGTATGTATGATATTCTAAGGTAAAACTCGGGTTTAAGTACACCTCAAGTTCCATAAGTTATATACGCGCTCACTTTAGTGCCAGAACTTTCAAATTGATCACTTTAATGCTAAGTTTTTGTAACTTCGATCACTTAAGTATCAATTTCTTTTAAAGACGATCATTTTAGTGCCAACTCCGATTTAAGCTGATGTGGCTCGCCGAAAATCTGACGCGTGTATTTTTTTAAAATTATTATTTGAGCTAACGTGGCTCATCGGACTTAGCACTGAAGTGATCATTTTTAAAAGAAGTTGGCACTTAAGTAATCGAAATTACAAAAACTTAGGACTAAAGTGATCGATTTGAAAGTTGACACTTAAGTGATCGAAGTTACAAAGCTTAGCACTAAAGTAATCGTTTTAAAAGTTTTGGCACTAAAGTGGGCGTCGTACACAACTTATGGCACTTAAAGTGTACTTGGCCCAGAAAACTCGTGTACACACTTGATAGTTTTAACGATTAAGATGTGTAAGTGGTTATTACATGAAATGTAAGGACAATGATCCTAAAATAGAAAACCGGCTTCGCATGAATTGGAAATACAAAATAGAGAACCTACCCCGTGCGTGCTGCACTTCCAAAACTCCATGGACATGCGGAAGAGAAATGCTATCCCCACTCGGATTAAGACATAACTTTTACTTGTTCAAATAACAATTAAGGTAAAGTAGGGTCAGGAACAACGAATCTCTTCTCCAATTTTTTATGCAGCTCCCGTGCAGCCGCTATCGGAAAACACATAATTCATCTTTTCTCGGCACTCGGTGCGTTGTGGAGAATCCTTTGGAAAGCCGAAATTTATGCTAATGTCTGTTCTTTGAGAATATTCACTCCTTTCGAAAGACACCCGATAAATCTCTATGGCACGATTTCACATCGTTAATCTAGTTTGTCACATTTTCCTCCCTCGAATTCGATTTAGTCGGTCAAACTCAAGAGTTTGGTTTTTCTAAGTTGGTCTCTAATGCATAAGGCTGAGAGAAGTTATTATAGAACCACGGTTAAATGATGGAAAAATAAACAAGAGGTCCATATATGCACGTCATTATGAGACCCTCTTTTGAGGAAAAAAAAGGGGGGCTCAATATCATACAATTATTTAAGATTTCACCATTTCAAGTAGTAAAAGTCTAATTTTGTAAGAGTACTTTTGGAGTTCGAAAAGTGATTCAAATTCAAATGCACTCTTAGGATGCATTTCGATTAACATTTGCAAGGAGTTTTGGAGGCCAAGAAATGTTGGGTAAATGCAAACTACTTTTGGCAACTTTTTTGGACAACTTTTGGGCAAATTTCATTTTCAAAGAGCCTTTGGCCCAAGGCAGATTTGGAGGTTGTTAAGAAAGTAGCATTCTCAAAATGCAGGTCTTGGCATTGTTCACTGTTCATCAGCCCTTTTGGATACATTTGATTCTGCATTTGTAGGGAGCTTTGATGGCCCAAAATTTCTTTGGCAAATGCAAATGGCATTTGACAAATTTTTTTGGATAATTCTGAGACTGCATTTTCAAAGGCCTCGTACTCAAGGCAGGTCCGCATGTCCTTTGGGAAGTAGCATTCTCAGAATGGGAGTGTTGGCATTGACTGTTCATCGACTATGTTAATACTGATATAAACTAAAACCAACGCATCTCATGTGCAGTGGATAATTTTAAAAACTGTTGTTTTCGGTATATTTCCATGTAGAGGAAATAACTCTTTTTGTTTTTTATTTTAATTTTTCTTTCCGAAAATTTTCACAATATCTAAAATTTTTTGGATATGTTTACTGCAAGTCCTAAAACTTGTCACGAAAGTGCAATTGAGTTCTAAAACTTACAAAAAGTGCAATCAAGTCCTTAAACTTGACAAAGTGATACAATTCTGTCCATCGTGGCGGACGGAAAATGCTGATGTGGCATATTTTTAATCATTTCTCTCTCCTACGTGGCAAATTACCCATCCAACTTGTCCAGGTCAGCAAAACCACGTCGTTTTGTATGCTTATCCTATCCAAAATGACGTCTCGCCCTCCATCTCCACTGCTCCTCTGCCCCATCTCTATCCGTCAACCCTAAAGCCCCAAATTAGTTCGGCAATTTGGCCTCCGCCAGAACGTCGACGGTGGATCGAGTGTCGTCGGCATCGACGACGGTCTCCGTGCGTCTCTCTTCCTCGCGTTCTCCTTTTCCTCTTCATGTTTTCCATTGACATCTCCTCTCTCTGAAACCTAAACGCCAAATCAAGTCGCTTTCTTCTATGTGGATGGCGAGTCCGACTATTCCCGTGGGTACCTCGACGGCGAATCAAGCAACGTCGACGAAGACCCCTCTCAAACCCTAAGCGTCTCTCATCCTCCTGCAGGTATTGCTTTATGTTTCCTCCTGTTTTCGTCGGTAGAGATTTCTCGCGTTTTCAACTTTCGATTGTTCGTCTTGTTTTTGTGTGACTGATTGTGGCCGCCAATGCCATGAGAGATGAACTCTCGTTTGAGTTAAGGTATTTCGATTGCTTTTGAGTTTTTGAGCGTCTTCTCTCTCAGAGAGAGAGAGAGAGATGCTAGAGTTACGATCAAGACATTGAACAATTAGGACTTCCATTTGGGAATTATCATCCGCTCTCGAAGGACTTTTAGTAAGTTAACGGAAGAGGCGATTTAATAGGAAATTTCATTTGGTTTCTAACTGCTTAGTCATTTTGTTTGCTTTCTGGTGAACTCCTTTGCGTTCTGGCGACTTAAGAGAATGTGCGGCTCTTTTGAACTACTCAACGGTACCGTAGTCATCTCAAAATGAGTTTTTGATGTGATGCTTGTTTACGGGATTCTTTTTTCAACACTGGTGGTCCTTAAATTTGATTTGCTTTGGCTTTGCTTTACTTAAGAATTTCTTGGTAAAAAATAGCCCCAAGTGCATCTTTTTTCGTATATCTTAATAATCTTAATCATTTTATGAATTTAAATAATTACATAAATACAATAATTGAGAAGTATTTATTTATCTTAATAATTTTTTATGCAAAAAAATACGAAAATTTTAAAAAAATAAAGATTTTACCAAATTAGGCCTCTCGTCCAATCGGCTGCCCAGCTGTTGATTATGGTCTAATTTGGTAAATATATATATTTTAATTATATTTTGGTAAATTATTTTTTAAAAAATCTTAATTTGGAAAAAAGCCCAATATAGTATATCTTCCATATGAAGGGGATGTAGATGTATGATGTAGATGTTCTGGCCTAACCAACTGCTAAAGGGGAAAATTATCAAAAAAATCCTAAACCTATTTTTTTTTGCGCCAAAACGTTCCTAAACTTTTTTTTTTTTTGCCGATTCAGTCCTAAGCCTTTTGCAATTGTGTCAATTCAGTCTATCCGGCCAAATTTGACAGGCCGGTGTTGACGTAGACGCCGATCGTCTGGTGAGACAATATTTTAATATTTTTTTTAAAAAAATTATTTTGTTTTCATTTTTTTCTTTTCGTTTTTTTTTATTATTTTTCCCCACTTCATCTTCTTCCTTAGCCAGCGACTTCGGGCTTGTTTGGTTCAGCATTTGGTTAAGGGACTTTGAGAAAATGCAAGTACCTTTGGGCTAAAGGTCTTTTGCAAAATGCAAGTAATGTTTGGTAAAGTGTGTTTTTAAAAACACATTGGAAAGCAACATTGACGTAAATACTGTTTGGTGAAAAATGAACTTTGTAAAGTATTTTTACTTTAAAAAAAAAGTGGCGGTGGCGGTGGTTCGGCGGCCATCGCCGGTCGCCACTGATTGGCAATTAGCGATCGACAGCAGCGGCGGCAACCGGCGGTGGCGACCGGCGGCAACCGGCGGTGGGGACCGACGGCTGCAGCTGGAGGCGACCGATGGCGGTGGCGATTGGAAACCGGCGGCGACTGGCGACCGGCGACCGTCGGCGGTGGCGGCGACGACTGTAGACCCGACGATGGCTGGCGGGGTGTGGCGATGGGCGACGGGGACGAAGGTGACAAAGTTAAAATAAAAAATAATTAGTTGAATTTCTCGAAAGTCCCTTAGCCCAAAGAACCTCTTGGGCTAAGGGACTTTGGAGAGTATTTGAGATACAAGTGCTTCTAGGCAAAGTGAGCAAAAAATTGAACCAAACAGCATTTGTATTTGACCAAGGGACTTTAGAGCCCAAATGCTCATCTGTAAGACTTTAGAGTCTTAAACATGTTCATATTTTTTCAATTGAATCCCTTCATTCAATTTTGACTAGAAATCGCTGACGTGAATGCTAATCGTTCTACGTGGCATACTGGGGATATTTTAAGCATTTATAATTTTTTTAATCTTTCTTTTCTCTTTTTTTTTTTTGGATTGAAGCTGCGAGGGTCGATGGCAAACCCTCGCCAGCCATTGTCAAGAGCTGCAACGCCATCACCTAATCTTGGTATCGTAGCCTCACTTAGGGTTGTGCACCTTTTGTATGACCAATAAGGGCATCAACGAGGGCCACAACGCCCTTGTCCGATATTCGCGAGGGTCGACCAGCGACCCTAGCCAACCTCGGTCCAAAAAAAAAAAGCAACGAAAAAAATTATAAAAAATTCGAAGAATTATTTAAAAATATTTAGGTCAGCATCAGTCATGCCAGATAGGATGTTAGTGTCCAATTCAACGATTTCTGATCAAAATTACTCGGATGGACTCAATTTACAAAACATGAAAAAGTTTAGCACTAAATATATACAATTGAATGGTTGAGAACTGAATTATCAGAATGAAATAAGTTTAGGATATTTTTTGGGAAATTATCCCCTAAAAATCACGCAGTAGCCGCCACTAGCGACGAAAATTTTCACTATGTTTGTAAAATTTTTAGAAACCGATGTTCACCTCAAATATTATCTGCTGCAGGAGATCCTTTTTCCCTGTTTAACCTTGGGTACAAGTGACATCTCAGATATTAGCAAAGACTGATATTTCGGATCACCCTTTGTTGCTATATTAAATCCCCCTACCAAACGCAACTCACTCCCACCCCACCTGGACATCCGGGAGCAATAAACGATTTTCTCAAGCTATATGGGACACAGTAGTAACAAGAATCAAACAGATGGTCGATCGAATACTTTGGACATCCTTATTAGTTAAAAATTATTAAGCAAATTAAGACTCCATTTATTTCATAATAATAAATAATTAAAAAAAACATTTTTCTAAAAATAATCATTTGTATTGCTTGAAATAATTAGTTAATGAAACATGTCTTCATCATCGTCAACAGTATATTCCTAAATATATTTCGTGGACGATAAAAATATTTTTTTTGTACGTTTATTTTTCTAAGCGATGTAACTTATCATTCTTAGAACAATATTTTTCAAATCATTTCATTTTTCGACAAACAAACAGAGCCCAAGTCAATTCCATATCAAGAAATAATCAGAAACACCAGATTCTATGGATAAAAGACACTTTTTATATATCATGCTTAACTCCTATCCAACATATTGTCTCAAAGCATGATCACATGTAACATGGTTTTTTTTTTTTACACATTCACTCGTAGCAATCATCAGGCCTCCCAAGCAAATGAAAATTCCGACATGGAGTCATGCCCACGATTTTTAACTTCGATGGAAATGGAAAGACCCATGTGTCTTCCTGAACTTCAAATCGTGTACCCTCTTTTTTGGGCCATATTGTGAAATTGGATTAAAGATTGAAGAAGCTTTTTCTCTCGACTACTAGATGAGTGACCAAAAGCCCTACCAACTAAGCAGCCCTTGCTATAAAGCCAGTGCTTGTGTAGATGCTATCCACTGTAAAAAAGTGACATTTAAAGAACATTACACTCCTCACCCGATTCGCATTGCACAATTATTCATTCTTCGTTGACAATTCAAATTAGCTGCGCTACTTAAAGTTCTTTAATAAAACGCATACCTACTAGACCCACTTCTCCAAATGTATTAATTTATTTTTTACACCTTTATTGATCTTTTTTTAATTTCTCTTTCCAGAAAGAAAGTAAATATTTGCATCATTTTTCTGAAAAAGGAAAAAAGATGGGTCCTAGGGGGATCAGTAGAGGCGAATGGTCACGTGTCACTTTCAAGAAATATCTGTGTAGCGCAAGAAAATGGTTTTCTGAAATGTATCGATTCTTTATGCACACCTCCGGCTCCATAAATTAATGTCTTCAACACACTCAACTTTGCTGAAAGGCATTGAAGAAATGTTCATTGTTTCTTTAGGCTCCGTCCGTTTCACGAAAAACAACTTTCAAAAAAATATTTTTCGGATTTTTCGACAGTTGGTTCACGAAAAATAAATGAGTCAGGGAAAATATTTTCCATAAAATAAATATTTCCCTATTTTTTGTCCGTCCACTTATTCGCATTCCTCTTTTATTGTTTTATAATATTACAATTTTTCATTTTAATTTATTTTTTATTTTTATTTTCTTTCATTTTTTATTTTTTCTTTCTCCTCTGCCGGGCGCCAGCCACGGCAACGGCTGGCAATCGAGATCAACGAGCTCGGGCTCACATAGGCTGGTGAGGCTCGCCTCACTCGAGCCTTTGCAACCTGTGGCGAGGCTCGATCTCACTTGGAGTTGGTCCAAACGAACGGAGCCCTACTTTAAAAAGGAGGAAACTAGGTTTTCACTCACCACCCATGTAAAGCTCCGCCACAGGCTGTAGAACAATTGGCTCGTAGGGAACCCCCGCATCCCTTCCAATTAAAGAAAGTGATTGCAGCATGTCGAGAAATGTTTCTATTGATCGAGAATAGGGGGTGCATGACAAAATTTCTGTTCTAGAAAGAGTTTCTGGAACAGAAATAGTTTTTGTATTTCTATTCAGAATGAGTTTTTAAGCAAAATAGATATGTTTAATGTTTTCAATTCACACCTAACTTATCACCATTCTAACTATCACCGCTTGTTGAAATTAATGCCTCTTTAATGCCGGGTTGTACAATAGAGTTCCGCCATAAAAGATCAATTTTATTCATATACGAGCCCCAATCGCTTATCTTCCCATAGCTCTCTATCTCCTCTCCCCGATGGAACCGAATGGAAGGAGAAGCGTCTTTAGCTTCACATGTAATGATGATGATGATGAAGATAGGATGGAGACAACGCAATGTTCTCTCCAACAAAACCGCCAACAAACACCTGACCAAGACCTCCACTTCAGCCCTTCAAGACCTTCATACACATGCACAACCATGGAGAGCAAGAACAACATAATAATCCGGCCTCCGGAGATCCTGGGATCGCCGTGGACGCTCTCACCTCTCCAGACGCTGTCTCCTTCCCTCCTCTACACCTGCATCGCCTCGCTCCACCAGCCCGAGGGCCAGATCCATGCGGTCGCCATCTCGAAGGACCTCCTATTCACCGGATCCGACAGCTGCCGGATCCGGGCATGGAGAAAGCCCAACTACACGGAGCGCGGGTCCCTCAAGGCGGGCTCGGGCGAGGTCCGCTCAATCCTGGCCCACGGCAACATGCTCTTCTCCTCACACAAGGATCACAAGATAAGGACGTGGAAGTTCAGCGTTTCGGATGATTTCTTGTCCAAAAGAGTCTCAACCCTACCCAACAGAAGAAGCCCGTTTTCACGGTTCTCTAGGGCAAATTATCCCAACCAACAACACGATGATTATATCTCTTGCATGGCTTATTACCATGCGGACGGACTATTATACACATGCTCACATCACAAGACCGTCAAGGTTTGGCGAGTTTCCGACAACAGATGCGTCGACTCATTCGTGGCGCACGACGACGTCGTGAACGCGGTGGTGGCAAACCAAGATGATGGGTGCGTGTTCACTTGCTCCTCCGACGGGTCGATAAAGGTATGGAGGAGGGTCTACAAAGAAAGCTATCACACCCTAACCATGACCCTGAGGTTCCAACCGTCGCCGGTCAATGCACTAGCCCTAAGCTCGTGTTCAGACACTGGCATTCTCTATTCAGGTTCATCGGATGGGATCATCAACTTCTGGGAAAAGGAGAGGATGTCTTATCGGTTCAACCATGGAGGTTTCTTGCGAGGCCACCGCCTCGCCGTCCTTTGCTTGGCATCGATCCAAAGGCTCGTATTCAGCGGCTCGGCGGACGCAACGATCCGGGTTTGGAGGAGGGAGGAAGGGAGTTGCTTCCACGACTGTCTAGCTGTGATAGATGGGTGTGGAGGGCCTGTGAAGTGCCTAGCTGCTTGCTTGGAGATGGACAATGTTAATGGGAAGGGTTACTTGGTGTGCAGTGCGAGCTTGGACAAGAGTTTTAAGGTTTGGAGGGTTAAGGTACTTACTGAGGAGATCAATAAGGCTTATTTGGATGACGATGACAATTCCGAGCACGGTAGTAATGGTAATAGAAATAGTAATTTAAGGATGAGAGAGAGGGAATCGTATGAGATGAGCCCTGTCTTGTCTCCTTCATGGGTAGAGAAGAAGAGGCAAACCAGCTTCTCTCCGTAGGTGTGAAAGAACAAGTTAGACGTCAATTATGCGTTGCATCACATTTCTCATGGATGTTTTGTAATATTACTCGCTTTTGTGATGCTTCTTGAGGGATTTCCTTTGTATGTATGTATGTATGTATGTATGTATGTATATGTCATGCAACTGTATTAACGTTGCTTCTCAGAGGTGATCTTATCTTGATGGCACATCCACAGTTAATCCAAAAAGCAAATCCTATATGATTTTGAAATAATTTGCATGGATATCATGACAAATCCCTATGCGATGAAATGTCATTTTAAGGATTATATTGAATAAATAATCCCTTAATAAGCTGTCTGACATCCATAACTAAAATAGCTAGCCTAATGCGGGATAGCTAACAATTCATTACTAAACGGACGCCTTGCATATCACTATGCGGAGATCCACAAGTTGCCCATGTCAGCATACTGCATAGGACGGCCAACGGTGACCAGACACCATTTCGACAATTTTTTTTCAGTTGCAATTTGACCATAAGGATGTTATTGGAATTTTTCAGACTTAATTGAGATCCATATAGTAGGTTTTTTGGACTGATTTAGTGATTATTCTGCCTAACGCTCGAATAAACGTCAACCTACCACACTAATACTCTTCCATGACTTCGACTATATGAATCAATGGATGTCCATTTAGCCAATGTATAAGTCCACAAGGGTTCTCCAGTAATTATAAAGACCTTGAGGAAATCTTTTGGAGCATATCACGTGTCACACTTTTCTATCCATCATCGTACAATCAGATTCCCTTTAATTATCGATTGGGCCCTTTTGCTTTCAAGGAAGTGATAAAAGTTGGGTCTGCTATAGCAAATGTCTAGGGATGAGAATAGAAATGGAATTCCAACCAGCATTAATGGCAACCTAAGACTTGTACCGGCGTAATTTTCAGTGCCCATCATAATTCTTACATGAGTCCAATCACAATCATCACTTAGAATTAGAAAGCCTATTCTATGGTCGGAAGAATGGCGTGGGATCTGCAGATGAAGAAGTTCTCGTACACCAACCCGGCGAGGCCGCCACCGATGAGGGGTCCGACCCAGTAGACCCAGTGGTCGGTCCAATCCCAGGTCGCCAGAGCGGGCCCGAAGGAGCGGGCCGGGTTCATTGAGGCCCCCGAGAAGGCTCCGCCGGCCAAGATGTTGGCCCCGACGACGAGCCCGGTGAGGATCGGGCCTTGGGCCCCGTGTGCGCTCTTCCTGGGGTCCACGATGGTGGAGTAGACAGTGAACAGCAGGGAAAACGTCAGGACGATCTCCCATAATATTCCTTGGAGGGAGGTCATTCCACTCGCAAGTGTATGTACTGGTGTAGCCTGCACAAATTAAGGCAAGAGGTCATAAAGTAATGCGAAAAAAGCAAAGAGTGACGACAAGAATATACAGCTTGGAGACCCATCACTTGATTCACCTTTTCTTACTTTTCTCTTAGATTAATCGCAATACTGTCATTAAAAAATTAATTAGATAGTCAAGTTTGTGATCGTTACGGGAGGAAAACAGATGATAAAAACATAAAGTTTGTCACAATGAGCGAAGCTAGTGCGACGATAGAATTTCAGATTGCTCGAACACGAGTTAAAGATCGATCTAATGTGCAAATAAACTTGTCATCTAAAAGTTTAAGCTTTTAATGTACTGCGTAGTTTGTGATATACTATATGCGATCCGTGTGTATTGATCTTTTCTCAAGGCTGAAGAGCGAATGACTTACTAGTCCTCCAGTGAGATACTGCAGAAGAAAACAAGCTGCTGCGGAGGCGAGCAACTGGTCGATCATGTACAGAATCGACCGAAAGACGGTGATGTGGCCGCCGAAAAGGAGCCCGAGCGTGACGGCGGGGTTGAGGTGGCCGCCAGAGATGTGGCCGGCGGATATCATCACGGCCACCACGAGCGCATGCGCCATGGCCACGCCAAACAGCCCCACGAAAGCATCTGCAGCTAGCTTCCCTGATCATGTATAGATTCACCAAAAATTCTTGTTATTGACATGGTCTACCCCTAGTTTCGTGACCGGAGAAAGTAACACATTCCCAGAATTTCGAAGTTCAAACTCTAGGCTATATGCAAAATCTTGTTACTAACATCATCACGATGAGACGTGCTCTTTAATGACTAAGACGACAAAAACCATCCATTCCTTCATCAAGACGACGACCATGAGTTATTACCGGCAGCCATGGCGGATCCGACTCCGGCGAAGACGAAGAGGAAGGTGGCGACGAACTCGATGACGAGGGCGTTGATGCAGTCCGGCTGAGTGGCCTCACGGCTGTTTCCTAACGCGATTTTCGCCATTTCCGCGGCTGATGACGACGGTGAAATTGAAGACCTCTCCTTCTCTCTCTTGTTTATAAGGAGGATGATTTAATCAAGTTTAGAATAAGAGGCCCCCCCCAAGAAATTCAAAGGAGTAGTGGCCTTTTCAAGTTCAATGACCCTCCACTTTATAACGCTCGTGAGTCTCCCTTTTGTCCAAATCGCCAAGAATTATGAGAGGCATGCCTGTAATTTTACGTGCATTATCTCCGCAAGGAAATTACATGAACACCCAGATACCTAAATCGTATTTTTCCTATCTCTTACCAATTTTTTTGTTTTCTTTTTAATATTTGGGACCTCTTTACGTTATAAATATTAAATTAATACCTTATTCTAATGTGCATATACGAAAGTACCGAAATTCAAACTTATGTAACAAGTCAGATCCCCCGGAAGGATCACTTACCACTAAAAGAAAATTAGAAAAAAGAAAAGTCATTATAGTAATCTCGAGCGGAATTGTTCGCCAATAACCGACGGGAGAGGAGAGGTGGCACGAACCAAAAGAAAATTATTCTACCTGAAATCAAAGAAAAACTACAAAGACAATGATTTTCGTCGAAGCACTCATTAACCTACTAATGACTTGACATCGTTCATCGAGTTGCCGATGCATATAAATCGCTGCTTACCAAAGCAGTCTAAAGAAAAGTGCATAAATGACTTGATTCAAATTCAAGAGCGAGGAAGATAATCCGTCTAAAACACTTAATTAATCCGAATTTGTACATTGAACCTATGGCGTGCTTCTAGCATTTTCCTTCGAAACTTCTAACACCAGTTCCCCAACCAATGCCGATGGCTAGACAGGGGCATATTTGTCACTGACTAGGTGATTCCTGAGCGATCAAAGAACGACTTTCTTTGGTCAATTATTCATGTTCAAAACGTTCAACAACATACACAGCCCGCTAACTCAAAAGCTGAGATGATAGTGCTAGCTCCTCGTCTTCTTAAACAATTGTCTGAATCGACACATTAGGTTACTTTACATTTGTTTTTTTTGTCTTAAAGCTTCTTTTTATTTACTTATTATTACCATTGATCGTGCTTCCGAGTGTGGAGTTTGGTGTTGTCTCCTTCACCGTACTTTTTTCATTATGCTTTTGCTTGCGTGGCGTTGACATTAAAATAGTGTGAAAACCTCAACCAACCAATTAACCAATGGCTTCATGGATTCAAATCTCGGTCTCAACCTTGACAGGGGAAACAAATGAAAGAGAAACGGAGAATGGCCGATCGAGCATTGGGAGCCGGAACAAAGCCCCATTCTTCCGCTCCGATCAGAGATGGGGTCGATCCTTGTCCATGGCCTAGGGGATTTGTGAGGATGAGACCTCATGTCCCTCGCTGATTAAGAGAATTGCTCCATCAAACCCTTTTCAGCTCAATCTATTTACTCTTTCTTCTCTTTTCTTCACACATGTATTCCAAGGAGATGTTTGCTTTCATCAAAAGCCTCCATCCGCTTGTACTAGAATCTACTGAGGTGGGACCAAAAATGGATGGACGGCCACTAGTTTTACATTATTGAAAAGAGGCAGTTGATGAATTTGTCATCTAGCTCATGATGACTCCTCCCCCTTTTGCCCGTGGAGCAATAATTGAAGTAGGGGAAAAGAAAGATGGAAAATGAAATCCATTTTCACGAGTCGATGAACAGACTCAGGAGCTTAGCTGGGCCGCACATGCAAACTGCTGAAGATTCCCTAGATAAGTTGAAGAAATTTTGTAGGTGGGATGCTGATTATGGACCCACGTGGGGTTGGCTACACATCTATTGCTTAGGGGTGAGCAAATCGGATCGTTCGCACCGAATCAACGATCCGGTTCCCGATTCTATGTAGATTTGGTCCAGTTTTCGGTTCCTAATATTAGAATCGGTGATCGGATGGTCCAGTTCCCAGTTCTAGGGCTGTAGAATCGGACCGGACCGTTCGATTTTTTTTTTTAAAGTAACTTATTGATTAGGGTTTGCTTTTTTGCACTTTCCACTCAATTTGCAGCCCTTGCCTCTTCAGCCCCTCTGTGTCTCTCGCACAGTTTGCACTTTGCACTCAATTTGCACTTTTTTTTTTAAGTAGCTAACATTGAACCCTGCACAGTTGCGGCCAGAAATTTGATCGTGCTTATGACATGTCAATTTGATCTTTGCCCATTTTGAGTCTTTATCTTGACTTGACTGGGCCCTCCCCATAATGGTTTTATTGTTTCGGCCAGAAATTTGCTCGTGCTATTGGTTCCTTAGAACCGACCCGGAACCGAACCGGATCGACGGTCCGGTCCGGTTCCCAATTCTCGGGGTGGCCGGTCTGGTTCCCAATTTCGAAAAATGGGAACCGAGACCACCGGTCCGATTACCGATTCTTGAGAGGAACCGGACCGGAACGGAAACCAATCACCCCTACTACTGCTTGTTGACACCTGATTTTTGACCAATTCTTTTTCAGCTTTACTTTGAAAAATCATAAAAAATTCATAAAAAGTCAAAAAAAAAATTACAAAATCAACTTTGGTGGCCTTGGCCAAACCCAAGGAACCATGTTTGACCAAAAAATAATTTTCCATATTTTTCACATTTTTGGTATTTTTTAGAAAATAGAAACAATACTCAAAAAATCAAGAAAAATAGCATTTGAGGTCACAAAAATATGGGAAAATAGCCAATATTTTTATTTTAAATCCCTCGTATTTTTGACCTCACAAAAAATTCAAAATCAGATTCAATTATGGGTGTTCCTTTGTAACCCATACTGTTGAATTTGAGAAAAAAATATCAATTGAGTCTTTTAATTTGCAATTTTAGCATTTTCTAGGGTCTTGACATCCATTCTAACTGTCCCTTATTGCAATTTAGCCCAATTGTTTGTACAAATTGCTCAATTGCACGAATTTGGCAAAATTGCATACTAAAATTGCATTTTTAGTCCTTGAAATTGAGCATAATTGAAATTACTTTCAATTCAAGGGCTATCATTGCAAATTAAACATATTGCCCAATGGGTTTCACCATTTTGAATCGATTGGCACAGGTAATTTGACCCAATTTGATCATTTGAACCTTCAATTGCATAATTCCCCAATTTGCGATAAAGGAAATTTGGGGTTTTTGTTGAAATTGATATGAACTTTTGGGCAAAATCACATTTTTTGATAGAATTCATGCCCTAGATTCGATTATGAAGTTCAATTGCAAAAATTTCCTACTAATTTGGGTTTAATTTTGAAAAATCCAATTCGGAACCGGTTCAGACCGGTCAGACCGCCGGTCCGACCGGTCGAACCGGTCCAGAACAGTGTCATCTTCTTCCCCGGGAGTCTGCGCAAATGAACAGTAAAATGCCGAGCTTTGATAGCCAAATTGACGGACCAATCGGCGATGATTCAAGACACACTTGTAGGCGTTTGATTCCTTAGATCGTTCCTCGTCGATTGACACTAAGATCACGACCAATGGTCGCCCGAGGAAGAAGCAATCGGCTGGTCAATCTCACAGACCTGCGAAAGTCAACATTCTCAAACGCAGGACAAATTCGTGCCAAATTCGCACGAGATGAAGCCCGCCGGAGGACCAAACGGAGTTGGACGGAAATGCCCATCCTCCACAACGCCGTTTGGGCCTAAAAGCACGTGGCTGCACGTGCAATTGGAGGTAGTTCGCCTCTCCCGTTCGGCGCCAAAATTCGAGAAGGCTATATAAGCCTACGAGGGCTTTCTGTTGGAAAAGACAGTTGATTCAGTTAGGGAGGGAGGAACTGAATCGAAGAGAGAAAAAGAAGGAGAGAGAAAGAGCTCCCCTCCATCACCATTGTCGAGGGTGGAGCTCGAATTGACAGAGCACTGGTTGGGCCTCCTGAGGCTGAACCAAAGCTTAACGAAGTCGTGAGGTGGTCGCCCAAGCTCCGGGGAAGCAATTGCCGTCGGCCGCACGGCCTAAGATCGCCTGAATAGGTGAGGCAGAGCTTCAACTCTTATACTGAGCTTCAATGGCAGATCTTGCATTTCTTGTTCATTCTTTCGATTATTATGTGCGTTTCACTCCTTGAACATCACTGACCATTGTCGCATATCTTTTTTGCATTGACCTTGCTTAAACACCCTGAATTGAGTCTCCCAATCCCGGCCTCCATTGCCGAGTATTGTTCATACTTGCCCAGCCAAATCTGGGCCGAGCGAGCTCAATCGGAGCTCGAGGTAAGTCTCCTGAGCATCCATTAATACTATCCTGGGATGGAATTGCAATGATTTTATGTTAATCAAGCAATCGAACTCCCATGGCCGTACTCGGCGCTCTGCTTGATACTCATGATTCCGCGAATTATATGCTTCGGTTTTTAGATATGTTAGACTAGAGGCGATTTCGAGTCGATTGGCGTTGGTCTCGCACGATTTCATCAAGGATCCACCGTCGGATCGTCGCCGGAGAAGCATAGCCGTTCGCTCCCTCAGAGTCGGGAGGTTGAAGACGAAGATGACGTGTCATGGTCAGCGGGTCAAACTCCTAGTTGGCGTTCGGCCATTGGTTCACGTGTATGATTAGTCAGCAGGCCGTTGGGGAGTTTGTTATTCGAATAGGTAGATCCAACAGCTCAGGTTAATCAAGTCTAATGAATGGTGGCTGTTCGATTAGAAATTAGGATTATCCCAAAAAATTTTTAATCGAAAAATCAATCAGAACAGAAACGGCGCCGTTCAGGTGAATGGTCAGGCGACGTCGCTTTGGGTTAATGAGAATGGACGGTCCAGATCAAGTCCCATGTTCTAATCGTAGCCGTAGGTTTAAGTAATTAGATCGGGCGGCCCTGGTCAAGTCTTCAATCAATCTGAACCGTAGGATTTGATAGGTCAATCCAAAGATCGTGGATTAGCCACGCGGTCCATTAGGGACCGTCAGATCAAAGCCGAATAATCAGAAAAATAAAAAATGGGAAACGGCGTCGTTTTGGCGTGTTTGGTTTCGCGAGTTCGGGTCTGGGCCGGGTTTCGACCCGAGTGGGTCGGGCCAACCCGGCCCGAATAACATTTTTTTAATAAAAAATCGAAAAATGATTTAAAAAAAAAATAAAAAAATCAGAAAAATCCTAGAAAATAAAAAAAAATGCTAGAAAATTCCAGAAAATCCAAAAAATTGTGGAAAAATTCTAGACATTCCAGAAACCCCCAAAAAATCAAGGGTTGACCACAGACAACTGGTCAACCCTATTTTTGGGGTTTCTTATCCGATCTTCCGAGATTTGACGACATTACCCTTTAAGGGTAAGTCGCCTTTGCTGTGTATGCAAGATAAAACCGAGAATGCCAAGGTAAGAATTAGGGTCGGGAAGGCGATCAATTCTTAGGTTTGGGTTTTCGAGTCCCGCCTCTTTTCTTAAAATGACAATTTTGCCCCTCAATGGGAAAATCGTCTTTCTTGTCTCAATCGAGTTCTGAAGATTGCTTAAAGTTAGGGTTTGGGTCAGGTGGACGACCAACCCTAATATTTGAGATTTCCAGTTCTCATCTTTGTCCAAAATGACGACTTTACCCCTCCGAGGGTAAAGTCACTTTTAAATTCCAAAAAAAATCCTGGAAATTCCCGAAAAATAGGAAATGGATTGGATTGATGGCCAATCTTATTTCCCCTGTCTTTTAACTTCCCAATTCATCTAAAATGACATATTTACCCTTTCAAGGTAAATTTTCCCGAACCATTCAAAATTACGATTTTGCCCCTCATGGGCAAATCATGCCAAAATTATTCCTAAGCCTTGATTGATATTTCTCTAGGCTAATAGGGCCTCATTAGGGATGCCATGCTGCGTTCATGTGTTTTATCCGTATGTACTGGATCCTTGATTTGCGAATCTATTTCTATTGATTGTGATTGATAGGGTAGTAATTCACATCTGCATGAACTCCTAGATTTAGGATATGTACCCCACTCGTCTGTATGAAATCCTAGGATCAGATAAACCATTTAACTTAGGTACCGAAAGGGCGTCAACTCTGACAGTTGGCGTAACTAAGTCCCCGAACCTACTTCTCTGGTTTCCACAGAATCGAGTAGACTACTCCCAACTATTCGATAGGGTTTCCGATCGTACCCTCCACGAAACGATTGGTGGCGACTCCTTGGCATGTACACTCATCACATGTCACTAGACCACACTGAAGGTCGACCACGTATATCCAGCAGTTGCGATTTGGGTAATGGACCTTGGGAGAGGCCCGCGTCCGATCAAGACAGCGATCGGGCGGCCCATTAACCCTCCCTCGCTAGCCCATAGATGGCACCCGAGGGAGGGTCGCGACACTGCTGACTATTGAATTTTCTTTTTTCCTTTTTTACCCTTAAGAAGATAAGCTGCTAACAGTTGCAGGTCGTCAGTACAAAAATAATTGGGCCTAATACTCTAAACAATCTTCAACTTTAATTTTTAGATAAATTCTACCTTTCGTATCATAAAAAATCTAGGTATAGTCTCAATTCGAAAAAATTGCCAAAAAAAGTCATAAACTTATTGCACTTTTGTCAATTTAATTTTAAATCTTTTAATTTTACCAATTCAGTCCTAAACCTTTTGCAATTGTGTGAATTCAGTTCTAAATCTTTTTTGTTCAACTCAGTCCTAAATCTTTTTTTGTTCAACTCAGTCCTAAATCTTTTGTATTTGTGCAAATTCAGCCCATCCGACAAACTTTGACTGGTAGGCACTAACGCGGATACTGGTCAGAACTAACGTAGATAATTTTTAATAATAATTTTTAAATTATTTCATTTTCTTTTCTTTTCTTTCTCTTTCCTTGACCGGCTAGAGGAAGAAGAAAGGAAGAAAAAAGAAAGAGAAAGAAAATAAAATAAAGTAAAATAAATAATTTGAGAAAAAACATTAAAAATTATTAAAAATTATCCATGACAATGCTAACATCCACGTCAGCACAAGCTAGCATCCACGTTAGCACCGGCCACCAAAGTTAGATGGATGGACTGAATTGATATAAATGCAAAAGATTTAGAACTAAATTAGCAAAAGTGAAATAGGTTTAGGAATTTTTTGTTAATTTTTCTATCTCAATTTTGCCTCAAACCGTTTTTTGTCCCATAAAAAATACCAACTTTATGTCAGTCTCAATTCCACCCTAAACATTTTTTTTGTGTCTTAACAAGCCCTCAAATTTAGGTCCAGTATCAATTCTAACCCAAACTTATTTTGTCTCATAAAAAAAATCCTTTTAGGTCTAGTTTCAATTTTACTTTGGTTGTTTTTGTGTCATAAAATATCAACGATTTTACATGAGTCCTAAATTTGCCTCCATTAACCCTCCATCATAATTTTCCTTAGTGAGATTTTGCTCGGTCTTCGATCTCTCGTGCATGAGAGAATTTTATCTCTCGCGGTCAAAGAGCTCGCATTCAAGATGCTCAAATAAGTCATCCTTGAGAGTTTTCCATTTCTCAGGAGTCAAATTCAAATTTTGGACGCAGGGTTAATAGGGGCAGATTTTTTACTCAAGTAAAAGTTCATGATATTTTATGATACCATAAATATTTTAAGATAAAATTGGGATAAACCTAAAGTTTGGAGTTTTTCATTGGACAAAAAAAAGTTTATGGTGGAATTAAGGCAAAACCTAAAATTAAGGATTTTTTTATGGGACACAAAAAATTTAGAGTAGTATTGGATTTGGACCAAAAGTTGGATATTTTTTATG
Source organism: Rhodomyrtus psidioides (assembly GCA_021437785.1). Classification (NCBI taxonomy): domain Eukaryota; kingdom Viridiplantae; phylum Streptophyta; class Magnoliopsida; order Myrtales; family Myrtaceae; genus Rhodomyrtus; species Rhodomyrtus psidioides. The sequence continues at coordinate 1,247,824 of JAILYB010000143.1, read as the reverse complement.
AGATAAAAGATAGCATTCAGACAATAGCTAAGGTCTAAGCGGTTTTTAAGGGTATTACCTCAACAAAGTTGTGAATGACTTTGAGCATCAATTCGTGTGAATTTGATTAATAAGTCATAAAAATCCTTTAAAAAATGTGAGCTGTTAAGCCTTACAACATGAACTTTGCCTCATCCAAACATTTGATATATAAATCCCTGCTTACGAAAGTAGCTTAAAGAGAAGTGCATAAATGACTTGATTATTCAAGAGTGAGGAAGATAATCCATCTGCCACTTACTTAATCAATCCGAATTAGACATTAAACCAAATCATGTGCTTCTAGCATTTTCCTTTAAACTTCTAACACCCGTTACACTACCAATTCCAATGTCTAGATGGGCATATTATTCGCGAGACATCAAAACTAAACTTTGATTTATCAGTCACACCTGCGAACTGCAGAAGATTCCCTACATAAATTGAAGAAATTTGGTGGGTAGGACACTGATTATGGACCCATATGGGGTTGTTGCACTTCTACTTATGACTATTAAATTCTCTTCTCTGTTTTTTTTTTGTTTTTGTTTTTGTTTTTGTTTTGGCTCTTAAGAAGATAAGCTGCTAACAGTCGTAACCTTGCAATTTCCTAAAATTATGGGCCGTGGGCACTATAAAAGATGATGAAACGTGTCAAAAAGTCATAAACCTATTGTATTAGTGTCAATTTAGTCCTAAATCTTTTTTTATGTCAATTCAATCCTAAAATTTTTGTATTTGTGCCAATTAAGTGCTAAACCTTTTATTAGTGTCAATTCAATCATAAACCTTTTGTATTGGTGCCAATTCAATCCTAAATTTTTTGTATTTATGCCAATTGAGTAAATTCAATCAATTTAACTAGTAATCGTTCGCGTAGATATCAATTGTCATGCATGGCATGGTTGGCGCTAACATGGATATTTTTTAATATTTTTAATTAATTTTAATTAATATTAAAAAAACAAAAAAATGCTTAAAAATTATTTAAAATTATAGAATAATATTAAAAAATATATCCAAGTCAGCCTTTGCTATGCCACGTAGAACAATCGATGTCAATATCAGCCACTTTCGATCAAGATTGGCCGGATTAACTCAATTTGCATAATATTCAGTGTATAATTCAAGCAAAGTTAAGTGTGAGTAAAGCATTTCGAATAACCAGACCCTCGTGCATTGATAGTTTATTACAATGAGAGGATTTACAGTAAGGAAATGGGAAAAATTCTGGCAGAGGGTTCATGTTGCTACACAAATAGACACAAACGCAATCGATAGTTGCGTTATTATTGGATATAGGAGACTATCCCATGGCGGAGGAAAGCTGCTTTATGAACTCCACCACGACCGTGACCGCATTGCCCGTGGCGAGGTCGCTGAAAGTGCTGGCCTCGTTCGACTCGGTGGACCCGCCGCCGGCCAAGTCGGATAGCGCCCTGACAGCAATGAAAGGCGTGTTCTGTTGGTAACAAACTAGGGCGACCGTCGCGCTTTCCATGTCCACGGGGCTTGCGTTGAACGCGCCGTAGATGAAGCTCCGATAAGCAGCGTTGTCGACGCGGATGCCGGCACTGACGCCTCTTTCGACGGTGATTACCTCAGGCGTGTAGTTTAAGCACGTGGTCACATTCACGCAAGATTCCAATTTCAAGCCCTAGCGAGCGAGTACCATAAATCAAATGTAGGTGTGCGAATAAAAGAGACACCCGTTTTGTGGGTCACTTTTTGAAGATCTTATGGGGAGGATCATGGGAACAACCTCAGGTCGTAAAATAATTATTTTGGATAGACAAGAAAGGTTGACCAAAATTTGTCTCTTTTCGCATTTTCATAAGAGACCTTTCGTCGCAAAATGAAGTATTGATTCATGAAACTCGAGAAAACTATCAAAATATCCTAAACTTATTGTAATTGTGTTAATTCGATTTTAAACCTTTTTTTGTGTCAGTTGAGTCATAAATATTCTGCATTGTGATAATTTTAGTCCATCTGGCCAAGTTTGACCCGTCAATATATCCGGTTGATACCATACGTTGTTCAAGAGATTGTCGGATGAAGGGCAACCCGTCATGTTTACGGTGTAATTTGCAAACTTCAAGTAGCCAATCGCTCTCGTGTAGTCTCCGTTTGATTCCAATGCAAGCTCGTCCTCTGGACCCTGCCCATATCTCTGCGTGCAACCACCATTGTATTGATCTAATCAGCATGGGTGACCTTATAACATGTAACCGTTCTCTTTTAATAGGGAAACCATGGAATGTTTAGATATGTCTGAGTCACGAAAAGAGAAATGAATTTCGTGCCGTACTACACTAGTCGTTCGATGGATAATAAAATAGAACCAATCACTATCGAAAACACGTTAAAAAATAGTTTTTTTTCTTTTTTATTGTGAGATCCGGCTATCTTGAAATGTCACCGGTTTGATGTACTCCTCTTAATATCTCGCTATTCATTAACACCATAGAAATTTGTTAGGATGCATGTGTGAGTTGTGTTAGAGAAGTCCCACATAGGAGAATTGGTGTGGTACTGAGCCAGTTAATATACCCAAGTTGATCCATAACTCATTGGCTTAAGCTTTTGAGTAAAGGTGGGTCCAACTGGATATATTGACGGGCTCGGACTTGGGCTCCCTCTTGGCGATCTCCCCGGTAAAAAAAAAAAGTATCAGACTTCCGCTGCGAGCATCCCTAACAAATGGTTTCAGAGCCGATGGTTGATTGATGGGCTTCCAATTTATTTCGATGAATATCTCAAGAAGGAATTTGATGATTGTGTCTCAAGAAGGAATCTGGTGCCAACGCGATTTTCAGGCCGATGGACGCTGTGATGTAGCAGTGCGGGCCCGATGGACGTTGATGGAGATTCAGATTGAGATGGATGGAGATTCAGATTGAGATGGAGCCAACGCGATTTCCGGGCCTATGAACGTTGTGGTGTAGCAACGGGCCCGATGGTTGGCCAATGGACATTGTGGTGTAGCAACGAGCCCAATGGGTGTTGATGGAGATTCAAGTTGAGATATGTTGGTGCGGAATGATACTTGAATTAAGGGGGAGCAAACCTAACAATGAAGTTCACACATGAGGGGGAGATTGTTAGGATGCATGTGTGAGTTGTATTAGAGAAGTCCCACATAGGAGAATTGGTGTGGTACTGAGCCAGTTAATATACCCAAGTTGATCCATAACTCATTGGCTTAAGCTTTTGAGTAAAGATGGGTCCAACTAGATATATTGACGGGCTCGGACTTGGGCTCCCTCTTGGCGATCTCCCCGGTAAAAAAAAAAAAGTATCAGACTTCCGCTGCGAGCATTCCCAACAAAATTTGTATGCTTATGTACTTTGATGGGATTCCTGTACCATCGTGGGGAAAACTGTAAAAAAAATTCATAAACCTATTGGAGGACGGTCGATGTAGTAATAAACTTTCCTATTTAGCCAATTTTATATTAAACATTTGAACGACTTTCCATTGTAGTCCTGCAGCAAAGTTTGGTGTGAAATTGCTGACATAACGGTCCAATTATCGTCTATTGTATTTGGACACTTTTTAAATTTTTAAATTTTTTTTTAGATTTTTCTTTTCTTCATTTCTTTTTTTCCCCTTTTAGTTTTCCTTTTCACTTGTCACCGGTCGCCAGCCATCACCAAGACCGACCATAGGCACAAAGAAAAAAAGAATTACTCAAAAATTTGAAAAAAAAAATTGCGAGAATCATCCAAGTCAGCTCCATTCCACCAAAATTGACCGAATAGACTATTATTTGAAAATCATCAAAATGCTTATGACTAAATTGACCAAATTGTCAAAAGGCTTAGGACTGAATTGACTATCGTGCAATAGGTTTATAACTTCTTGGACAATTATCCCTTGCTACGTGCATGTTATAAAAGCCACCCCATTGCTATTATTTTCTTAGAATATACCGAAGAGCGTGCTAGATTTTGCTATCTCTTCTATTTATAGAATGATAAAGTGATTGTCGTTGATATATTGAGAGAATAATCGTTTGTTTTTGGCATAAAAAAGCAAATAGAAAGTAATTTTAAAGCTCGCAACATGCTATCGCTCGCACAACGATCCAAAAATTGTTATTCTAGCAAAAATCCAGAATGATGAAATGCATTGACAGCTCCATACTTATGTACTTTGAGGACGACTCTAGAGTTTCCCCCACAATTTCATGGCAGAAAAAAGTCAATTCATCTTCTTCGAAACATACATATTTTGTAACCATTTTTGTTAAGACTTGGATAAAACTGAAAATTGTGTTGATAAGTCAAAAAACCTGCCAATTCCAAAGACCGGTATGCGCCCAATACTGGGGAATAGCGACGTCTCCGATGCCCAAAGCTGGGTTTGCATTCCCAGCGATTCCATAATGAACCACTCCCTCCACATCGAAGAAGCTCAGCAGAAGCTGTGTAGTGATGGCTGCGTTTATCTGCAACCAAATTCATACGTAATTCCCCTCAACATCGCGACGTTCGAGCGCATTAGTCGCAATCAGATTAAGCCGCTGTTGAACGATATTTCGAAGATTTTACGAAAGGGGCACCAAATCATAAGAAAGCTTAGAGAGAAAAAAAACAATTAGAGTAGCTGTAGCGGGATACATACCACGCTCAATCCGGTCATGACCAGTATGACTTTCCTCTCTTCGACCGTCCCGAACCGAAATCTTCTCCCTTGGAATCCCGTTGAGGCATAGAGAGATGTTAGGGTTCAAGCGAAAGACTATTTCCTATGCATTCTTAGGAGAACTTGCATTTTGACGCCGTGAAAAAGTCGGCACTTCGCATCGGTTTTTACGCTTTCACTGTCAATCTACATCTCTATGCTCTAATCCTTCGCCGTTGAGTGCAGTTTCAGTGAAATTTTGTGGTCAGACATTCCCGAAAAATTTGCGGGCGATGTCTGCTTTTTCCCACAAGTCATCAAGGGTCGATTGTTAGTGTTAACTAATGGTATGCAATATGCTCCACAAAAATTAAAGCACTCAATGAAACTACTAATGATGTTTGTGAAAGTACTTTATCATAATCTTGATCTGTCTAGCGTTGCTCCATCAAAGCTCATGAGATAACTGACTGATCCACACATTCATATTGGTACACAAAGAGCCCATGTGGTCCAAGTCCAAACAAGAAAGCATTTTCCATATCTTCTAGGAGACACGACATATTGAGACATGGTGCCGTCGTTACCTGCGAAATCTATGATTCCAGTAGCGTGGTAGCTGGACGAATTAAGGAGCGGTCCCATCTCGTAAAGGTTAGGAATGACGATGCCGGTGTAAGGGCCGTTCGCGTTAGCTTCTGCTACCGCTTCTAGGTTTGCAGCCGGTAATGCGCCATCTGCGTCCCGTGCATTGCTCACCACGATTACCATAACACAAAGAACCAGCCACCGAGAAACCCCCATTTACTTCTCTGTATTGCTTTCTTAAGTTCTTGGAGGAAGAAAACAGGCGGAGATAATGAATTAAAGCTTTGAGGGGTCTTGAATGTCCGAGAGTTCAGCAGCTTGATATATATTTAGAACACAAGAGGACTATTCTTTTATGTGGATCAGATAATACTGCACGTGGATAAGACACGGCGTACCCGGCGATAAAAGCTTCAATCGGGACCAAAGGTCTTGAGCCACAAGCTAAGAAGTGGGCCCATCTCGCAAAGGTTAGGACTGACGATGCCGGTGTAACCGCCGTTCGCGTTAGCTTCTGCTACCGCTCTTCTAGGGTTGCAGCCGGTAATTCGCCGTCCGCGTCCCGTGCATTGCTCGCCACGATCACCGTAACACAGAGAACCAGCCAAGGAGCAACCCCCATTTTTGCTTCTCTGGGTTGACTTCTTAAGTTCTTGAAGGAAGGGAACAAGCGGAGATAATCGATTAAAACTGAGAATTCAGCAACTTGAGATGTATATAGAACACAGAACTATCTTTTTATGTGGATCAGATAATGCTGGACGTGGAATCGGATGCAGTATCTCCGAACTCATCAACTACCCGAGGGAAAGGAAGATGAGGTGATGAAGTTGTTGGGGGTGTGGGTCATGCTCCTCATCGCTAGAGAGCTTTTATAGTTTGAACCCGTATTTTTATTGGTAATTTCAATTTCGATCCATGAATGACTATCGTTATATATAATCTATCTCTTGCAACTGAGAATTGTAACAGAGAGGCGGGACAAGCTGATTCTACCGAAATCCTCTACTGGATGTAGGTGAACGAGGATAAACCTCTGTTTCTCGATTTCTCTTTGTAGCTTTTTTACTCTTTAATTTCGTCATGATTGTGCGCCTTATCCTAACAGAGCAAATGTGAACGTACTGATGCGATGGCCACGTAGAACCAATGTTAATATGTCTTGAATATTTAGGGGCTTAAGTTAAGGGCCTTGGGTCAACATTAGGGTTTGAGGGGTAATACTATAAATATTGCTCTTTGCCCATTCTGTCTGATAGAGAAGCTTACGTTGCATCTTTTGTAATCCCTAGTTCTCATAGTGGATTTTGCTTCTCCTCTCTCCCGTGATTTTTCTCGTAAGGGTTTCCACATAAATCTTGATGTTCCGTTCTTCTCATCTGTCTCAATTTCGTTTTAGTTTCCGTATTGTCGTAACAAACTGGTATCAGAGCCTAAGGTTTATCCGACGACGAAAGAGAGCACACGAAAGAGAAGAGCTTGGAGAGGCATTGCTTGGTCGGGACTCCGTTTCACAGTTGCGACGTCAACAACCAGCGAAACTCCTGCCCGCGAGTTCGGTGGGATTTGGGTTATTTGGATTTTCGGTGATTTCGGTGGTGTCCGCAATACTGAGAAACTTCGGCACCGAGGGCCGCAAATTCAGAATACGATTGAGAGCTTGCGGGTGTGATTGCCTCTCAAAAGTGGAGGTGATTTTGTCCTGACTCAAACCAGCTGAGTTCTCCAAATCAATGTCCACTTTTGGAGTTCTCAATTGGCCGTGCATCACGTGAAGAATTTTTTTTTGGAGCGGCCGTGAAGAATCAATTCTCAGTGGGCACGAATTGGAGCAGATCGAATCACGATTTTGAAGGCCGCACCGGTTTTCTTTTCTTCGTGTGGCTGCACCCGGTTTTCTTCTTCAGGAGCAAATCGAATTGGAGCACTAAGGAGCACGATCTCCAAAGCGCGCGATCATGAGCAGGGCTGCAAATTCAGAGTTTGACCGAAGATTGGGGTCCTCTCGCGGACGATCGTAAATCCGCAATTCGCATCGCAACAAAGTTTGACCGAAGATTGACTTTTGATTTGCAACTTAGTGGATTTTTTTCGGATTTCCCCTCGTTGACACCTGATTTTTGACCCAGCCTTTTTATATTTTGAAAAATCACAAAAAATTCATAAAAAGTCAGAAAATTACAAAAACAACTTTGGTGGCCTTGGCCAAGCCCAAGGAACCATTCTTGACCAAAAAATAATTTTTCATATTTTTTAATATTTTTTAGAAAATAGAAAAATACTTAAAAAAATCAAGAAAAATATCATTTGAGGTCACAAAAATATGGAAAAATATCCAATATTTTTCTTTTTAATCCCTTGTATTTTTGACCTCACAAAAAATCCAAAATCAGATTCAATTTTAGGTGTTCCTTTGTAACCCGTACTATTGAATTTGAAGAAAAAATAACAATTGAGTCTTTTAATTTGCAATTTTGGCATTTTTTAAGATCTTGACATTCAATCTAACTATCCCCTATTTCAATTTAGCCCAATTGTTTGCGCAATTTGCTCAATTGCACGGATTTGACAAAATTACATACTAAAATTGCATTTTAGTCCTTGAAATTAAGCATAATTGAAATTACTTTCAATTCAAGGGCTATCATTGCCAATTAAACATGTTACCCAATGGATTTCACCATTTTAAATCGATTGGAACAGGTGGTTTGACTCAATTTGATCATTTGCACCCTCAATTACACGATCCCCAATTTCCAATTAAATGAAAATTTGGGGATTTTGTAGAAATTGATGAAAACTTTTGGGCAAAACCACATTTCTAGATAGAATTCATGCCCTAGATTCGATTATGAGGTTCAATTGCAAAATTTTCCCATTAATTTGGGCTTAATTTGAAAAGTCCTATTCGGGACCGGTTCAGACCGGTCAGACCGCCGGTCAGACCGGTCGAACCGGCCTGCTACAGTGTCATCGTCTTCCTCAGGTTCCTGGCGAGTGAACAGTAGAAGGACGAGCTTTAACGGGGAAATTGACGGGCCAATCGACCTCAATTGAAGACGTAATGGTGGGCGTTTAGTTCCTTAGATCACTCACCGTCGATTGGAGCTAGAACGACGATCAATGGCCGCCGGAGCAAGGAGCAATCGGCCAGTCAAACCTTCGGACCTGCAAAAGTCAACAAAGGCAAAAACAGCTCAAATCCTTGCCAAATTCGTGCGAAATGAAGCTCACCGCGGAACCAAAAGGGACTAAACGGAATGCCCATCCTCCCCGACGTCGTTCTGACCTATTTGCACGTGACTACACGTGCCAAATGGAGTTGGTTGAAGCTCCACCGTTCGGCGCCAAAAATCCAACAGGCTATATAAGCCTACGTCGGCTTTCAGTTAAGGGGAGGAACAGATTCAGTTGTAAAGGGCGAAACCAAATCAAGAGAGAAGGAGAAGGAGAGAGGGTGAGCTCGTCCTCCAACCGCCATTGTCGAGGACAGAGCTCGAATCCACAGAGCATCGGTCAGGCCTTTTCAGGCTAGACCAAAGTTCGGGGAGACCTCCAGGAGACCGCCCAGAGCGCCAGGAAGCGATCGCCGCCGGCCGCGCCCCGCGAAATCACAAGAACAGGTGAGTCGCAGTCTCGATTTCTTCCTTGGGCATTCATGGCGATTCACACATTCCATGATCGTTCTTGCAATTAGTATGTGCCTTTCATTCCTTGAACATCACTGACCATGTTCGCGTCTTCATTTTGCATTGATTTTGCTCACATGCCCCGAATCGAGTCTTCCGATTTAGCCTCCATAGCCGATTCTTGCCCAGCCAAATCTGGGCCGAGCGAGCTCAATCGGAGCTCGAGGTAAGTCTTCTGGACCTCCACTGATGCTATTCTGTGACTGAATTTCTTTGATTGTGAGTGAATCGCATGATTGAGCTTCCCTGGCCGTACTCGGCGATTTGCACGATGTTCTTGATTCTGCGAATGAGATGTTTCGATTCTTAGATATGTCGAACTAGAGCTAATCGCGAATCGATTGCCGTTGGTCTCGAGTGATTCCATTAAGATTTCACCGCACGATCATCGCCGGAGAACCACAGCCGTCCATCCTGCCGGAGTCGCGAGGTTGAAGACGAAGCTGACATGGCGTGGTCAACTGGTCAAATGTCCAGATGTCATCCCGTGATTGGTCCACGTAGTGTCGAGTCAGCATGGCCGTTAGGGTCTGGTATTCGAATTAACGGATCGGACGGCTGAGATAAATCGAACTTAAATTCTAGTGGCCGTCCGATTAATAAATAGAATTAACTGAAAATGATTTTCGAAATCAGAAAATAAACAAAGAGTGGAAACGGTGTCGTGTGGATTAATGAGAAGGCGACGTCGTTTAGGGTGATAGAATAGACGGTCTAGATCGAGTCTCACGATCTAATCGTGGCCGTAGGTTTAAGTAATCGGATCAAACGGTCCCGAGAGAGTCGTCGTTCAATCTAGACCGTAGATTCTAGTAATCAGATCTAAGCGACGCGGACAAGCCACGTGGTCCATCAGGGACCGTTGGATTAAAACCGGATAATCCGAAAATAAAAAACGCGTAATACGGCGTCGTTTCGACCAAAGGTTTCGCGGGTTCGGGTCTGGGCCGGGTTCCGACCCGAGTGGGTCGGGTCGACCCGGTCCGAATCATTTTTTTTAATAAAAATAATCGGAAATAAAAAAAATAATAAATAAAAATCTGAAAAATCTTAGAAAATCCAAAAAAAAAATGTTAGAAAATGCCAGAAAATTCAAAAAAAAATGTGGAAAAATTATGGGAAAATCCTAGACACTCCAGAAATCCCCAAAAATCGAGGGTTGACCACAGACAACTGGTCAACCCTATTTTTGGGGTTTCTTATCCGTTCTCCCAAGACTCGACGACATTACCCTTTAGGGATAAGTCGCCTCTGCTGTGTATGCAAGATAAAACCGATAATGCCGAGGTAAGAATTAGGGTCGGGTAGGCGACCAATTCTTAGGTTTGGGTTTTCGAGTCCCGCTTCTTTTCTCAAAATGACGATTTTGCCCTTTAATGGGAAAATCGTCTTTCTTGTCTCAATCGAGTTCTGAAAATTGCTTAAAGTTAGGGTTTGGGTCAGGTGGACGACCGACCCTAATATTTGAGATTTTCAGTCCTCATCTTTGTCCAAAATGACGATTTTACCCATCCAAGAGTAAAATCACTTTTAAATTCCAGAAAAATCCTGGAAATTCCAGAAAAATAAGAAATGGATTGGATTGATGGCCAATCCAATTTCCCCTGTCTTCTGACTTCCCGATTTATCTAAGATGACAAATTTTCCCTTTTTGAGGTGAATTGTCCCCGAATTGTTCAAAATTACGATTTTGCCCCTCATGGGCAAATCATGCCAAATTCATTTCTAAGCCTTGATTGCTATTTCTCTAGGCTAATAGGGCCTCATTAGGGATGCCATACTGATTTCATGTGTTTTATCCGCATGTATTGATTCCTTGATTTGCGCCCTTACTTTTAATGATTATGAGTGATAGGGTAGCTGTTCCCATCTGCATGAACTCCTAGATTTAGGATCTGTACCACATTCGTCTGTATGAAACCCTAGGATCAGATAAACCATTCAGCTTAGGTACCGAAAGGGCGTCAAATAGACCACTCGCATAGTTGGCGTAACTAAGTCCCCGAACCCACTTATCTGGTTTCCGCAGAATCGAATAGACCACTCCCAACTATTCGATAGGGTTTCCGATCGTACCCTCCACGAAACGATTGGTGGCGACTCCTTGGCATGTACATTCATCACATGTCACTAGACCACACTGAAGGTCGACCACGTATATCCAGCAGTTGCGATTTGGGTAATGGACCTTGGGAGAGGCCCGCGTCCGATCAAGCCAGCGATCGAGCGGCCCATTAACCCTCGCTAGCCCATTTAGATGGCGCGCTCGTGAGGGTCGCGACACCCCTGCAACTCAGTCGGTGAAGTTGAAGGAGGAGCGACTTTCCCCTGCAACTACGATTTATTTTTTGGATTTCGACGACTAGTGGATTTCATGAATTTCTAAGTGACTTCGGATTTTCCCTGCAACTCAGTCGGTGAAGTTGAAGGAGGAGTTCATGCGCGCTTTTTCGACTCGGAATAAGTTATGGCTTCGAGTTCGACAACAAAATTCGATATCAAAAAGTGTGATGGGAGCGGCAGTTTTAACCTATGGCAGGTTCGTATGTTAGCCGTTCTTACACAGCAGGGTTTGAAGAAAACTTTGTTTACTAAAGGGAAAAAGCCGGAACCGTCAGATGAAGCATGGGAAGAATTGGATGAGAAAGCTTTATCCACTATTCAGTTGTGCCCCACAAACGAAGTTTTGCAGGAGGTACTAGATCAAAAAACGGCTGCAGGTTTATGGTCGAAGTTGGAAAGTATTTTTCTGACAAAGTCTCTCACCAATCGATTGAGACTCAAGCAACGACTCTTCACTTTTCGTATGACTGAATGTGCTTTTCTCAAATCCCATATTTCTTAGTTCAATACTCTTATCGCTGAATTAAGAAGCATTGCTGTTAAGATTGAAGATGAGGATCAAGCTCTTTTATTGCTAGTTTCACTACCTCCCTTTTATAAGGAGAGACCATGATTGTTAGTAGAGAAATTATTGATTTTGAAGATATCAAGACTAGTATGCTAAATAAGCAGAAACTCGATACAGAATTGACTTCTGATTGTAGTAATAATCATAGGGCTGGTTTAGTCGCTCGAGGAAGATCCATTGAGAGAAGAAATAGTGGCAGGAGCAGGTCAAAATCTAAGCATAGAGATATGATTTGCAACTATTGTAAGTCTATAGGGCATATCAAGATAAATTGCCTAAAACTGAAGGCAAAGGAGTAAAGAGAAAATAATTCGAATCAACAAAATCATGAGAATGTCAATCGTCATAACAATCGCAACTATCAGAATAGACAGAATAGGTGAAACGAAAATCCTGCTCAAGCTGATGTTGCTAAAGAAGAAGATGAAGATTGGCTATTGATTGCAGATAATAAAGATAAATTCTGTGATAGTTGGATTCTTGATTCAGGCTGCTCATATCATATGTGTCCTCATCGAGATTGGTTCTCTACGTATAAAGAATATGATGGTGGAGTTATTCTCATGGGCAATAACGCTAGATGCAAAGCTATTGGGATTGGCACTGTTAATATTAAGATGCATGATGGCATGATCAGAACTTTAGATAATGTCAGACATGTGCCTGATTTGAGGAAAAATCTAATCTCTTTGGGTACACTTGACGCCAATGGTTGTATATTTACTGCTGAGGGTGGAGTTCTGAAAATTATGAGAAGCTCACTTTTGTTGATGAAATGGCTTAAAATTGGTACTTTGTATCAGCTGCAAGCCTCTACTTTTACTGGTTCAGCTGCGGTCTCTTCTGATATGACAGATTCAGATAATACAAAATTATGGCATATGAGACTAGGCCATATGAGTATTAGAGGGATAGAGGAGCTAAGTAAAAGAGGTCTCTTGTGTGGTCAGAAAATTGAAAAAATGGATTTCTGTGAAAATTGTGTCTTTGGGAAATAGAAAAGAGTCAGTTTCAAAACAGGAATTCACAGCACAAAGGGCACTCTGGATTACATTCATTCTGATCTCTAGGGGCCTGCTAGAGTTCCATCGAAAGTCTTTGCTTCCAAGTATGTACTCATTTTTATTGAGGATTTCTCAAGAAAATTTTGGGTATTTTTTCTCAAGGCAAAAGGTGATGTTTTCGTTACATTCAAGCAATGGAAAACATTAATTGAGAAGCAGACCGGTAAGAAAATCAAGTGGCTGAGAACAGATAATGGGCTAGAATTTTGTGGAGGCGAATTTAATGAGTTTTGCAGGAACAAAGGAATTGTGAGGCATCATACTACAGTGTATACACCGCAGCAGAATGGTATTGCAGAACGTATGAACAGAACCCTATTAGAAAGAACAACGTGCATGTTATCTAACGTTGGTTTGGGCAAGGAATTATAGGCTGAAGCAGTCAATATTGCTTGTTGGTTAATAAATCGTTCTCCTTGCATACCTATTGAGAACAAGACACATGAGGAGGTATGGTCAGGTAAACCTGTTGATTATTCTTCTCTTCAAATTTTTGGATGTCCAGCATATGCACATGTTAATGAAGGAAAACTAGAGCCTAGAGCGAAAAAATATATTTTTCTTGGTTATGCTTCTGGTGTAAAAGGTTATAGGTTTTGGTGTTTTGATTCATCTATGATTATGATTAGCAGAGATGTTACTTTTGATGAATCTGTTATGCTTCATCCTATCAAGAAATCATCATATACTTACTAGGAAAATCTACAAAGTGCACCAGAGAAGGTGGAGTTTGAAGTATTTTCTTCACAACCAGTTCAGTCAGTGACTGATAATATTGAGATTGAAGAATCTGAAGAAGAGAATTATTCCATAGCCAAAGATAAACTGAGAAGAACAGTGAAACCTCCACAGATATATGGATACTCAAATTTTGTTGCTTATGCTCTTTCAGCTGCAGAGTCGATAGAATATGCTGAGCCTAAAACGTACAAGGAAGCTATTTCCTCAAAAGATTCAGCAAAGTGGTTAGTTGCTATGAATGAAGAGATGTAATCTCTTGAAAAGAATCAAATTTGGGAGCTTATCAAACCACCAAAAGGAAAGAAGATTGTGGGTTGCAAGTGGGTTTTCAAAAGAAAGGAAGGTATTCATGGAGTTGAAGACATTAGATTTAAAGCACGTCTAGTCGCTAAAGACTATAGTCAGATTGAGAGAGTTGATTTTAATGATGTGTTTTCATCCGTCGTTAAACACAGCTCTATTCGGGTCTTTCATGCGTTAGTTGCTATGCATGACTTAGAGTTGGAACAACTCGATGTGAAAACAGCTTTCTTGCATTGTGAACTTGAAGAGAAAATCTATATGGGTCAACCGGAGGGTTTTCAGTTTGAAAGTAAGGAAGATCATGTATGTTTATCGAAAAGATCTATTTATTATTTGAAGCAATCACCTAGACGGTGGTATAAAAGATTTGATTCTTTTATGGTGTAACTTGGCTATTGTAGAAGCAAATATGATAGTTGTGTATATCTGTGCAAACTTCCAAATGGATCATATATTTATCTGCTGTTATACGTTGATGACATGTTGATTGCAGCAAAAGATAAATTTGATATACAGAATTTGAAGGCACAGTTGAGCGCTGAATTTGATATGAAGGATTTAGCTTATGCGAAGAAAATTCTTGGCATAGAAATTCAGAGAGATCGGAAAAGAGAAAAATTGTATCTTTCCCAGAAAAGCTACATTGAGAAGGTGTTAGATCGTTTTGGCATGAAAGATGCCAAACCAGTGAGTACTCCTCTTGCTGCTCACTTTCGATTATCAGCTAAATTATGCCCACATACAAATGATTAAATAAAATATATGTCACATATTCCATATTCTAGTGCAGTTGGTAGCGTTATGTATGCTATGGTTTGCACTCGACCTGACATATCACATGCTGTTAGCGTGGTAAGTAGATATTTATCATGCCCAGGTAAAGTTCATTATCAAGTAGTGAAGTGGATTTTGAGATATCTGAAGGGTACTTTAGATTATGATTTAGAGTTTGGGAAAACTTGTGAAACTCTTATTGGATATGTTGACTCTGATTATGCTGGTGACCTTGATAAAAGAAGGTCTTTGACAAGACTGTTGGGGTTGTGCAGTCAGTTGGAAAGCTTCTTTGTAGTATACAATTGCTTTGTCTACTACAGAGGCAGAATATATGGCTATTACAGAGGCAATCAAAGAAGCTATATGGTTAAGAGGCTTATTTGGAGAGCTTAGTGTGGATGATGATGTGACTGTTGTGCATTGCGATAGTCAGAGTGATATACATCTTACTAAAGATCAGATGTATCATGAGAGAACAAAGCACACATTGATGTGCGGTATCATTATATTTGAGACATTCTTGCTGATGGCTATATTAAGGTCTTGAAGATTGGTACATAAAACAATCCAGCTGATATGTTGACAAAGTCATTGCCCTTTAGTAAATTCAAGCACTGCTTGGATTTTGTTAATGTTTGCAGCAGCTGAGTTTTATGCTGGTGGGAGGAGAAAATTGACTTAATACTTATGTCTACTTGAGAATTCAAGTCAAGGTGGAGCTTTTGTTAATATGTCTTGAATATTTTGGGGCTTAAGTTAAGGGCCTTGGGCCAACATTAGGGTTTGAGGGGTAATACTATAAATATTGTTCTTTGCCCATTCTATTTGATAGAGAAGCTTACGTTGCCTCTTTTGTAATCCATTCATAGTGGATTTTGCTTCTCCTCTCTCCCGTAGTTTTTCCCGCTAGGGTTTCCACGTAAATCTTGGTGTTCCGTTCTTCTCATCTGTCTCAATTTCGTTTTAGTTTTCGTATTGTCGTAACAACCAACCCGAGAAATATGCGGGAGAACATGCTTTTTGTTATGGCTTTTGGCAGTATTTCCACGAGATTCGTCTGAGATTGTCTGAAAGTGAGCCCGTTAATCATCAGCAGCTACGTAAATGGGAGCGTCGGGGGTTCTCATTGTACAGCTTGCTGAGCTTTTCCTTTCCTCTTTCTTCGTATTTCTTGTGAGTTCTGCGAGTCTTTTGAAGTGTTTTTGGTGAAATAATGAAATTTTTGCCAGTTTATCCCGCATGCACGTGTTTCATGCTTTGGTGAATAGGGCAATAGGACGAAGGATTAATTCTTCGGTCATTCGTTCATGTTCGAAACCGTTCATAACATACACACCCACCAACTCAAAAGCTGAGATGATTGTGCTAGTTCCATGGCTGCTTAAGCAATTGTCTCAATCAAACTCCCGCATGCACGTGTTTACATCTATTTTTGTGTTGAAGCTTCTTTTTGTTTACTTATTATTGCCATTGAGTGTGTTTCCGAGTGTGGAGTTTGGTGTCGTCTCCTTCATCGTACCTTTTTTTTTTTAAATAATGCTTTTGCTTTTACATGGCGTTGACATTAAAATAGCGAAAACCTCAATCAACCAATTGACCAATGGCTTTATGGATTCAAGTCTCGATCTCAACTTTGAAAGGGGAAACAAATGAAAGAGCAGCGGAGGATGGCCGATCGAGCATCGGGCGCCGGAACAAAGCCCGATTCTTCCGCATCGATCAGAGACGGGGTCGATCCTTGTCGATGGCCTAGGGGATTTGTGAGGATGAGACCTCATGTCCCTCGCGGGTTAAGAGAATTGCTTCATCAAACCCTTTTCAGCTCAATCTATTTACTGTTTCTTCTCTTTTCTTCACACATGCATTCCAAGGAGATGTTTGCTTTCATCAAAAGCCTCCATCCGCTTGTACTAGAATCTACTGAGGTGGTACCAAAAATGGATGGATGGCCACTAGTTTTACATTATTGAAAAGAGGCAATCAATGGATTTGTCATCTAATTCATGATGACTCCTCCTCCCCATTTTGCCCGTGGAGCAATAATTGAAGTTGGGGAAAAGGAAGATGGAAAAAGAAATCCATTTTTCACAAGTCGATGAACAGACTCTGGAGCTTAGCTGGGCTGCACATGCAAACTGCTGAAGATTCCCTACATATATTGAACAAATTTTGTAGGTAAGATACTGATTATGAACAATTTTTTCCTTTTTTTTACCATACGCAGCCTAAGCTGCTGGCAGCAGTAGCAACCTCGCAACTTGCTAAAGTCAGTACATTATAGGTCGTCGGCACTAACAATTAATGTGAGTTCTACCATTTATCTTACAAAAAAAATCTAGCTACGGTCTCTATTTCAAAAAATCGTCATAAAAAAAGTCTTAAACATATTGTGCTTTTGCGAATTCGGTCTTAAAAATTTTAATTTAATAAATTTGATCCTAAACCTTTTTGCATCTATGGCAATTCAACCCATCCGGTCAACTTTAGCTGACCGACGCCGACGTAGAGGCCAGCACTAACGTGGATCATTTTTATAATATTTTAATACTTTTTTAAAAACTTTTTTTTCCTTTTCTTTCTCTTTCATTTTTCTTTTCGTTTCTACTTCCTCTAGCCAGTGGAGCTCGCCGGTCATAGACAAAGCTCAACCAGCACTGGTTGGTGAGGCCCGACCTCGCCAAAGAAAGGAAAAACATCCTTCTTCCTCTTTTAGTCTCCGTCCTTGGTGCTCACCTTTCGGTGCTTCAACGATGGATTTGACCGCAACTTTGTCCTAGCCTCCGATCTTCTTCTAGTAACCACCACCGGTGCTGCCTTGGCTCGAGCTTCAGTCCGGCAAATTCCATCCTTAGCCTGTGTCCCGCTCAGTTGTCTCATATCCCTCGCCTCATCAACGAACTAGTAGCCCCAACGAACCCGCTGCTCTGCATGGTACCTCTCCCTAATCCTATCTCTGTTGCCTTTGTTGTCCTGTCGTCGATCGAGTGCAGCCGCAGTGAATAGCCCAGCCCCTCGGCACCGACCACGACGTTGTTCCTTCGTGCCGAACCTTGCATCAAGATCTTGCTCCTGCTTTGAGCATCTGGATCCCCTGCCTTACATGCAGGGGATCCAGATCCCTGCTTTGATCCCTCGGCGGCACCACGCCTAGCCGAGCCCTCACCGACCCAGCAACTCTTCCACGACTGACAAAGTTCCTCTAGTTTGCCGGTTTATTACCATCGGCTGCCATACCAAGGGCCCCAATGATCCTAGCTCACTCATCAACCCGCCATGGTTGGGTGAGGCTGACCAGTGTGGTGGGGGCGAGCTTCGCCCGAGGCCGGCGAGTTCTACCTTGCCGACCGAGCCTCTGGCCGATCATTGCAGGCGATCGGCGGGAAGAAGAAGAAAGGAAAATAAAAAGCAGAGAGAAAGAAAAGAAAAAAAATACAAATAAAATAAAATAATTTGATAAAAATATTCAAATATATTTTTTTAAATTGTCCACGTCAGCACTGGTCGGCATCCACGTTAATGATGGCCTACCAAAGTTGGCTGAATGCACTGACTTGGCATAAATATAAAAGGTTTAGGAGTATATTAATAAAATTAAAAGATTTAGGAATGAATTGACAAAATTGCAATAGGTTTTGGATTTTTTTGACAATTTTCTCCCGTCTTAGTTCTTCCCCATAATTTTTCTGTCCCCATAGAAAGCCCAACTTTAGGCATAGTCCCAATTCTACCCTGAATATTTTTTGGTCTCATAACAAACCCACAACTTTTGGTCTAGTACCAATTCTACCCTAAACTTTTTTTGTTTCATAAAAAAATCCATTTTAACAAGTTTACTCTAATTGTTTTTGTCTCATAAAATATCAACGACTATTACTTGAGTCTTAAATCTGCCTCCATTAATCCTCCCTCAAAATTGTCCTTAGTGATTTTGCACTTAGTCTTCAATCTCTCATACTTGGGAAGTTCCATCTCTCATAATCGAAGAGCTCGCACCGGAGACGCTCGAATAGCTCGTGCTTGAGAGCTTTTCATTTTTCGATTGTCATCAATAAATTTTGAACGACAGTTTATTAGGAGCAGATTTTTTACTCAAGTAATGGTTTATGGGTTTTTATGATACTGTAAATATTTTAATGTAATTGAGACATAACCTAAAGTTTAGAGTTCTTTATAGGATGAAAAAAAATTATGGTAGAATTAGCACAAAACCTAAAGTTGAGAATTTTTTATGGAACAAAAAAAAGTCTAGCGTACAATTGGGCTTGGACCAAAAGTTGAAGATTTTTTTATGAAATAAAATTAGGTAGAATTGGGGCAAGAGCTAAAATCGAAGATTTTTTAGGGTATTAGGCCAACAAAATTTATGATTGACTTTGAGCATCAATTCATGTGAATGTGATTAATAAGTCATAGAATTCGTTTAAAAATGGTGAACTATTAGGCCTTACCACATGAACTTTGCCTGATACAAATATTTGATCTATAAATCCCTGCTTACGAAAGTAGCTTAAAGAGAAGTGCATAAATGACTTGATTATTCAAGAATGGGGAAGATAATCCATCTACCACACCACTTACTTGATCAATCCCAATTGGACATTAAACCTATGATGTGCTTCTAGCATTTTCCTTTGAACTTCTAACACCAGTTACGCTACCAATACCAATGTCTAGACGGGAGCATATTATTCACGAGACATCAAACTAGACTTTGATTTGTCAGCCGCACCTGAAAATTGCAGAAGATTCCCTACATATATTGAAGAAATTTGGTAGGTAGGATACTGATTATGGACCCATACGGGGTTGTTGAACTTCTACTGCTGACTATTATATTGTCTTCTCTTTTTCGTTTTTTGTTTTGGCCCTTAAGAAGATAAGCTGCTAAAAGTTGCCAGCACTATAAAATTTGCGGTTGACTTTGAGCAT
This sequence comes from Rhodomyrtus psidioides, assembly GCA_021437785.1. Lineage (NCBI taxonomy): Eukaryota > Viridiplantae > Streptophyta > Magnoliopsida > Myrtales > Myrtaceae > Rhodomyrtus > Rhodomyrtus psidioides. The sequence goes on along the minus strand of JAILYB010000143.1, from coordinate 1,228,174 downwards.
CTATTCATCTGAATTTCAAAAGACTTTATCAGTATAATAGTTTTTGGGTGACTATGAGAATAACAGCGTGTTGTGTGTCATAATGCTTGAAGAAGTGGATCACGAGAAAATTTCTAATTTTTTTTTGTAGCCCTAAATAAGCTGTTAATCTTATACTAGAATAAGGATAATGACATAATCATTTATCAATTTGATACTCACGTAAAATGGATCTTTCAAGCGGGCCGAACGGTTGATGGATCGGGCCTTATCACATGAATTTTGCATGATCCAAATGTTTTTTTTTTTTTTGGTATTGCAGGGTAACTTTGAGTCAAGAATAATCAAGTCAACTGGTTAGATATTGTTGAGATTACTGTAGCTTGATGCTCAAAATATTGCGATTCATAGCGAAATTATAAAACATCTAGCCTGCCTAGTTGTTAAATAAGTTCTAACCACAAATCGACAAAATAAAATGCATAAAAAGAAGAAGATTTCAAATCCAATAATACGTAGCTGAAAAGTTTAAACGAACTCATCGATAGTGTCGGAATAACGTAAGATCTCACCCCTTTTTTTTCATGGATTCTGCTTGAATAATGACATGTTCCTTTTTTCCCTCAATAAAACTAAGGAAATGTTGTAAAGATTCCGTTTGTCTTGCGAAAAATAAACGATTTAGAAAATATTTTCGTAAAAAATGATCTAGCATGAAATAGTTAGTCGATGGAAAATGTTTTTATTATTGAGAATAATTTATGTGTGCATATTTTCTTGAACGATGAGGATATTTTTTTCGTTTCTTAATTTCTGTAACTAACTGATACAAGCCGCCGTTTTAGGAAAATATTTTTCAAATCGTTCATTCTCCGCCGAACAAACGGAGCCAAAGTTAAACATCGTCTTCTCTTTGTTACATCTGGGTCGCCTAACCTTCCCTCAGAAGATTAGGCACCTAACTATGCAATTTGGGCCGTCCATTTTAGAACGGACTGCCCAGATCTCCTATTTTTAGGGGGTAAGTTTTTGAATTATATATATATTTGTTAGTAATAATCTTGACCATCCATTCATAACATGGACGGCCCAGATTGTAATGTTATGGCCTAACCTTTTAAGGAAAGGTTAGACGATCCATTTCCCTCGACTTTGAGTCCAAGCTCAAACATGATATGAGACTATGAGTAAAGTCCAATCTATGAATATTCAGTTTATAATTCAAGCAAAGTTTAAGTGTGAGTAAAGCATTTCGAATAACCAGACCATCGTGGCTACGATCGTTTATTGCAATGAGAGGATTTACAATAAGGAAATGTGAAAAATGCAGGCAGAGGGTTCATGTTGCTACACCAAATAGACACAAACGCAATCGATAATTGCGTTATTAATTATTGGATATAGGAGACTATCCCATGGCGGAGGAAAGCTGCTTTATGAACTCCACCACGACCGTGACCGCATTGCCCGCAGCCACGTCGCTGAAAGTGCTGGCCTCGTTCGACTCGGCGGACCCGCCGCCAGCCAAGTCAGAGAGCGCCCTGATGGCGATGAAGGGCGTGTTCTGTTGGTAACAAATTAGGGCGACTGACGCGCTTTCCATGTCCACGGGGCTCGCGTTGAACTTGCCGTAGATGAAGCTCCGGTAAGCAACGTTGTCGACGTAGATGCCGGCACTGACGCCTCTTTCGACGGTGAATACCTCCGGCGTGTAGTTTAAGCATGTGGTCGCATTCACGCAAGATTCCAATTTCAAGCCCTAGCGAGTACCATAAATCAAATATAGGTGTGCGAATCAAAGAGACACCCGTTTCGTGGGTCACTTTTTGGAGATCTTATGGGGAGGATCATGGAAACAACTCCAGGTCGTAAAATAATTATTTTGGATAGACGAGAAAGGTGACCAAAATTTGTCTCTTTTCGCATTTTCATATGTCGAAATATATAAATATTAAAACATGCCTTCTTCTAATAGCTAAAGCTTTTAGAGCAGTTGGCAAATGATCCCACAAAATCTTAAATGGTATCAGAGCAGGAAGTCCTGAGTTCAAATTTTTCCAAGCCCCTATTTGCCTCCCCAATTAATTTGTCCACGTTTAGTACTAGGCAAAAGACTAGACTAAGCGTGAGGGGGAGTGTCGGAATATATAAATATTAAATCACGACTTCTTCTAACCCAAAAAATCTTACATCGTAAGAGGCCCTTATGAAGTATTGACTCATGAAATTCGAGAAAACTATAAAAAAAAAAGTCATAAATCTATTGTAATTGTGTCAATTCAATTCTAAATCTTTTTTTTTTGTGTCAATTGAGTCCTAAAAATTTTATATTTATGACAATTTAGTCCATCTAGCCAATTTTAGCTGAAAATTACTAACATGAACTCTGACTATCCCACGTGGCACGACTGGCGCTTGCGTGATTTTAACAAGATGTTGATATTTTCTCAAATTTGTATTCATTTATTTATTTTATTTTACTACTTTTCTTTTTCTTTTTTCTTTTTTTTTAAATATGGCCGGCGAGGGTGGCTGGCCACTTTCAAAGAGAAAAAAAAGGAAGAACAAAAGAAATAATGAAAATATATTATTTAAAAAAAAAAACTCCATTTCAGTTCTGGCCGTGCCCTGACAGTCATGTGGGGGACATCTAGCCAAAATTGGTCATATGGACTGAATTGACATATATACAAAAGGTTTAGACCAAATTCACGAAAAAAAAAAAATAGGTTTAGGGCTGAATCGGCGCTATTACGATAAATTGAGGACTTTTTTTTTTTGGGTACTTTCTCATATGATTATGACACCAAACCCTAACAAGGAAATCACGTACCTCAAGCTTCTTGGCCAGTGCAAAGTAGGTGGAGTCGACGGGGACCCAGAACTCGTGCTGTCTTTCCTCAGGAGTTCCGTTGACAGGAAACACTTCCTCCGGTTGATACCATACGTTGTTCAAGAGATTGTCGGATGAAGGGCAACCCGTCACGTTTACGGTGTAATTTGCAAACTTCAAGTACCCAATCTCTCTCGTGTAGTCTCCGTTTGATTCCAGCGCAAGCTCTTCTTCTGGACCCTGCCCGTATCTCTGCGAGCAACCACCAGTATATTGATCTAATCAAGCATGGCTGACCGTAAAACATAGGGAGACCATGGAATGTTTGCACTAGTCGTTCGATGGATAGGAAAAAAATATGTTCTTTCTTTTTTTCGTGAGATCCGGCTATCTTGAAATGTCACCTGCTTAATGTACTCCTCATAATATCTCGCTATTCACTAATACCATAAAAATTTGTATGCTTATGTACTTTGATGTCATGGGGAAAATTGTAAAAAAAAAAATCCTAAACCTATTGTAGGACGGTCAATTTAGTTTTACACTTTTCAATTTAGCCAATTTATGCTTAAACATTTGATCGACTTCGCATTGTATTCCTTGTGGCCAAGTTTGGTGTGAAATCACTGACATGACGGTCCAGACCGTCATGTGGAAACTTTTTTTAAAAAATTAGAATTTTTTTCTTTTAATTTTCCTTATCACTTGTCACCAGTTGACGGCCATCCTCGAGACCAACCATAAACACAAAGAAAAAAATGACTCAAAAATTTGGAAAAAAAAAGAATTGCGAGAATCATCCAAGTAAGCTCTGTTCTACCAAAATTGACAAGATAAACTATTATTGAAAAATTGTCAAAATGCTTAAGACTAAATTGGCTAAAGGCCAAATTATCAAAAGGTTTAGGACTGAATTGATCATATGTGCAATCGGTTTATGACTTCTTGGACAATCATCCCTTGCTGGGTGCATGATATAAAAGCTGCCCCGTTGCCATTATTTTCTCGGAATGTACCGAAGGGCGCGCTAGAATTTGCTATCTCTTCTATTTATATAATAATAAAGTGATTGTCCTTAATATACAAAGAGAATAATCGTCAGTATTGGGCATAAAAAAAACAAATTGAAAATAATTATAAATTGTTGAGGGATTCACTCCTTCAAAAATTTGTGGCTCGCAACATGATAACGCTCTCACAACGGCCCAAAAATTGTTATTCTAGGGAAACCCAAGAATGATGAAATGCATTGACTGCTCCATTCTTATGTACTTTGAGAACGACTCTAGAGTTTGCCCCCACAATTTCATGGCAGAAAAAAGTCAAATAATCTTCTTCGAAACATACATATTTTGCAACTATTTTTGTCAAGACTTGGATAAAACTGAAAATTGGGTCGATAAGTCAAAAAACCTGCCAATTCCAAAGACCGGTATGCGCCCAATACTGGGGAATGGCGACGTCTCCGATGCCCAAAGCTGGGTTTGCGCTCCCAGCAATTCCATAATGAACCACTCCCTCCACATCGAAGAAGCTCAGCAGAAGCTGTGTAGTGATGGCTACGTTTATCTGCAACCAAATTCATAGTTAATTCCCCTCAACATCATGACGTTCGAGCGCGTTAGTCGCAACCAGATTAAGCCGCCGTCGAACGATATTTCGAAGATTTTACGAAAGGGGTACTAAATCATAAGAAAGCATAGAGAGAAAAAAAAGAATATTAGAGTAGCGGTAGCGGGATACATACCACGCTCAATCCGGTCATGACCAGTATGACTTTCCTCTCTTCGACCGTCCCGAACCGAAATCTTCTCCCTTGGAGTCCCGTCGAGGCATAGAGAGATGTTAGGGTTTAAGCCAAAGACTATTTCCTATGCGTTCTTTCATTTTCATCGACGGCCGGGGTTGCCGCAGCCGGTCGCGGTCATCGGCCGCGGTCGCCGCCGCCGGTCGTTGGCCGCCGCCGCCGTCGGCTGGCAATCGAAAAAAGTGTTTTTTTTTTACTTACCAAATGCGTTTTTTCCCCAAAAATCGTAGTTTTGAACAGAAACACAAAAAAATGTTTCTGTTCAAAAAATACTCCCATGAACAGAAACGCTACCATACGCAGCCTTATTAACTAATGGTAATTGGTATGCAATATGCTCCACAAAAATTAAAGCACTTAGTGAAACTTTACTTACTAATGATTTTTGCGAAAGAACTTAGTTTATCAAAATCTTCGAATGTCTAGCGTTGCTTCTTCAAAGCTCACGAGACTGATCAACAAATTCATATTGGTACACAAAAGAGCCCATGTGGCCCAAGTCCAAACAAGAAAGCATTTTCCATGTCTTCTTCTAGGGAACTTGATATGTTGAGACATAGTGCCGTCTTTACCTGCGAAATCTATGATTCCAGTAGCGTGGTAGCTGGACGAGTTAAGGAGCGGGCTCATCTCGTAAAGGTTAGGAATGACGATGCCGGTGTAAGGGCCGTTCGCGTTAGCTCCTGCTACCGCTTCAAGGGTTGCAGCCGGTAATGCGCCATCCGCGTCCCGTGCATTATTGCTCGCCACGATTACCGTAACACAAAGAGCCAGCCACCGAGCGACCCCCATTTGCTTATATGTACTGACTTCTTAAGTTACTGGAGGAAGAAAACAGGCGGAGATAATGAACTGAAGCTTCGAGGGGTCTTGAATGTCCGGGAGTTCAGCAGCTTGATATATATTTGGAAGGCAAGAGGACTATCCTTTTATGTGGATCAGATAATACTGCACGTGGATAAGACGCGGCATACCCGGCAATAAAAGCTTCGGTCGGGACCAAAGGTCTTTAGCCACAAGCTAAGAAGCTGGCCCATATCGTAAAGGTTAGGAATGACGATGTCGGTGTAAGGTTAACTTCTGCTACTGCTTCTAGGCCAGGGTTGCAGTCGGTAATGCGTCGTCCGTGTCCTGTGCATTGTTCGCCACGCAACACAAATTGTTAGTGATGTCCCGAGTTTAAATCGTTTACGGATATATATCGATTTGTATTGATTGTATCATATTTTTTGTGTATCTTTTTACTATAGGAAAAGATCGATTGATTGTATCATAGTTCTGTGTATCCTTTTATTATAGGAAAAGATCGATCAGTAGAGAATATCCATCAATTAGGAGATCAATTAGTTTAGTAGATTGATTAGCTGTATCAGTGGAGAAAATCTCTCCATTAATTAGGAGCAAATCTCTATAGCATTTGTGTATATATACTCATCCAAGTTTTAATAAGAATCATCGGATTATACTTCTTCACATGGTATCAGAGCGTACTTTTTAATTCTCCGTTTTTCATCTCCATCATTTTTCTTAAACATGAGTTCTACCACTTCAACTCTTACATCCGATGTTTCAAGCCCTGTCGTCTCTACCGATAGCCTTGCCAACCCTTTTTTCTTACATCCCTCAGATAATCCAGGGACGAATCTTGCTAGCCATCCTCTTAATGGTGACAATTACACCACTTGGCGCCGCACCATGATCATGGCTCTTTCCGCCAAGAACAAAATGGGATCTGTCGATGGCACTATTCCCAGACCGGCCACTACCGAATCAAGTTACGAAGCTTGGAACCGTGTTAACAACATGGTCCTATCTTGGCTTCTCAACTCCATCCATCATGATCTCGCTGCTTCCGTCCTCTATGCTGATTCCACTACTACCGTTTGGAAGGACCTTCATGATCGTTTCTCTCCTTCAAACGGCCCACGCATTTTTGCACTCGAGCGTGCCATGGCCACATTGCAACAAAACAACGACTCGGTCGCCAAATATTTCAATGCCTTGAAGGCTTGCTGGGATGAGCTAAGTACTTTGGTGTCTATACCTTCTTGTACCTGTGGTGCTTCTAATATTTTTTCCACTCATTACCAAAATCGCCAACTGATGCAATTCTTAATGGGCTTGAATGATGTCTATGCACCAATACGGAGTCAGATCCTGCTTCAGGATCCTCTTCCCTCTTTGAGTCGTGCTTATTATCTCATCCTTCAAGATGAATCACAGCGTCTTCTTCAATCACCCAATGCCATGATCGAAGGATCTGCCTTACTCACCATTCCCACCTTGGGTGACGCTTCTACTAGATCTATTAATGCTGCCACCAGACCACGTTCCACTGAGCAGCGTCAACGTTCTAAAGAACGATGCACTTATTGCCATATTGTTGGTCACACTCGAGATGTATGTTACAAACTCAATGGTTATCCTCCTCATTATCGAACTGCTCGACGTCCTCAACCACGTCAGGACACTGTAACCGTGCCTGTATTGTCATCCGCCATGTCCTCGTCCACTCCTGTGGTGAACTCATTCACTACCGAACAATATCAGCAACTTCTTCGCTTGATTAATGAGGTAAATGTACAGCCAGCAGCTAACCTCACAGGTATTTCTCTCTGCCTTTCCTCTGCAGTACATGATTCATCTATTTGGATCCTTGACACGGGGGCGACTGATCATGTTACTTACCTTCCTCATTTACTTACCCATGTTCAAGCCCCTCCTTCTACATCCATTAGTATCCCAGATGGTCGCACGGTTCCCATTACCATGGCGGGTTCTGTCCTTCTTCATCCTCGTCTTACCCTCACTAATGTCTTATGTGCCCCATCTTTTAAGCATAATTTACTTTCGGTTCAACAACTTGCTCGTGAACTGAATGTATTGTAACCTTTTATTCTTCTTATTGTATTCTCCAGGACCGCTTGACGGGGACGGAGATTGGACGGGGCCATGCTAGTGGTGGTCTTTACTATCTACAAACAGCATCACAACCACAATCTTTTGCATCATCATCCCCTACTCGTGAGTTATGGCACAAACGACTTGGCCACCCATCTTATACCACTATCGCGGCATTACGGGATACGTTGTCTTTCTCGCCCCATACTCCCACCCCGCTTTGTGATATTTGTCCTCTTGCTAAACATCATCGATTGTCTTTTCCTCGTAGTTTTATTACTAGCATTGAACCTTTTGAATTAATTCATTGCGATATTTGGGGACCTTATTCCTCCACTTTATCTGGTGCTCGTTATTTCCTCACGATAGTTGACGATTTTTCTCGTTGTACTTGGACATTTCTTATGAAATTCAAAAGTGAGACATATAACATTCTTCGTTTTTTCTGGGCATATGTTGCTACTCAATATACTCGTTCCATTAAAATTTTACGTACCGATAATGGTTCCGAATTTTTTTCACGCCCCATGTAATCTTTTTTGGCCGCTAATGGTGTTGTTCACCAACATAGCATGGTTGCTACCCCTCAGTAAAATGGCATCGTTGAACGCAAATATGGCCATCTTCTTACTGTGGCTCGTGCTTTGCGTTTTCAAGCTTCACTTCATCTTCATTTTTGGGGCGATTGTATTCTCACCGCCACTTATTTAATTAACAAATTACCCACCCCTTTATTGGACGGTAACACCCCTTTTCAAAGGCTATTGAACACCCCACCAACGTATGATAATATTAAAGTTTTTGGTTGTCTTTGTTATGCTTCTTGTAGTCATTTACATCATGATAAATTTGGTGTTCGGGCCATCCGTTGTATTTTTCTTGGCTATCCAAGAGGACAAAAGGGTTATCGCATTTTCGATCTCGACAATCACAAATATTTTACGAGTCGTGACGTTGTTTTTCACAAAACCGTATTCCCGTATGCCACCACCCCTTCCTCCATTCCTCCTGACCCTTCAAATGTGGTTCTCCCCATTCCCATTCCGGATCATACAGTCAATGACAGTCTTACTTCACCGTCTATTGAGACTTTACCTTCATCGACTATGGAACCACCGGTTCCTTCTACTGATCCATCCACATCGGATCCATACATTCCCACAACCACGCCTTCACATATCCCTTCTCCTACCCCGACCAACCTTGTTGACACATCCAAACCGCCACGACATCCTGCTAGGGATCGGCATCCACCCCTCAAACTGTGAGATTATTACTGCGGGCATGTTTCTCGTCCAACTCCCGAGCCGTGCAAGCGTGTTTCTCCAGGTTTGCCTTACCCCTTAAGCTCTTCTATTTCATATTCTCGTTTTAGCCCTGCCCATCGTATTTTTTTTATCTTCTTTAACCCATGATCAAGAGCCTACCACTTTCACAATGGCAAACAAGGATCCCAAATGGAAAGAAGCAATGGCTGCTGAGGTAAAGGCTTTAGAATTCAATAAAACATGGTACATTACTGATCTTCCTCCAGGAAAGGTACCCATTGGCTGCAAATGGGTTTATAAAATCAAGCGCCGCTCTGACGGTTCTATAGAACGGTACAAAGCTCGCCTCGTCGCCAAAGGTTATACCCAAACTGAAGGTATTGACTTTAATGAAACCTTTGCTCATGTGGCCAAACTGGTAACTGTACGATGCCTTCTTGCAATTGCTGTTGTACGTGGATAGCCTTTACATCAAATGGATGTTAACAATGCCTTTCTTCATGGGGATTTGGCTGAAGAGGTTTACATGAAAATTCCACCGGGATTTGCCAAACAGGGGGAGCATCGGGTTTGTCGCCTTCGCAAATCACTTTATGGTTGAAACAGGCTTCACGAAATTGGTTTTATAAGCTATCAACTTCTCTCATAGCTGCTGGTTTCTCTCAATCGAAAGCTGATTACTCCTTATTTATATCTCGTCGGCCCTCATCTTTCACAGCTGTACTTGTATATGTCGACGACATTGTCATCACTGAAGACGACCCAGCCGCCATATATCTTTTGAAGAGGTACCTTAACTCGCAATTTCAGATGAAGGATTTGGGCAACTTAAAATATTTCCTTGGCATCGAAGTAGCTCGCGCCAAAGACGGTATCTACCTCTCTCAACGGAAATATACATTGGACATCATCAAAGATGTGGGTCTCCTAGGTAGTCGTCCCATTGATTTTCCCATGGAAACCAATGTCAAACTTGTTGCAGATAGTGGAACTCCCCTCTCGGATCCATCGATCTATCGTCGCCTAGTAGGGCGTCTATTATATCTCACTATCACTCGACCCAACATTACTTTTGCAGTTAACATCTTGAGTCAACACATGAGCTCTCCCCGCGAGCCTCATTGGCAGGCTGCTCTACGGGTCGTTCGCTACATCAAGAAGGCACCAAGAACTGGAATTCTTTTATCCTCCTCTAGTGCATTACAATTAAGGGCTTATTGTGATGCCGATTGGGGTGCTTGTCCCACCACTCGACGTTCCATTACCGGTTATATTATGTTTCTTGGCGACAGCCCCCTCTCTTGGAAAACTAAGAAACAACACACGGTTTCTCGCTCTTCCGCCGAAGCTGAAGATCGTGCCATGGCGTCCGCCACTTGTGAGGTAACTTGGCTACAAGCGCTGCTAAAAGATCTTCGTGTATCTACACATCCAGCCACTCTTTACTGTGATAATCAAGCAGCGCTTCACATTGCTTCTAATCCCGTATTTCACGAGCGCACCAAACATATAGAAATTGATTGTCATCTCATCCGGGATAAAATTCAAATGGGTACATTGAAGACAGCTTACGTTCCCTCTAAGCTCCAATTGGCTGATGTTCTGACGAAAGCTTTGGGTAAAGAAAATTTTCATCACTTGATTTGCAAGCTCGTTCGTGATCTCCACGCTCCATCTTGAGGGGGAGTATTGATTGTATCATATTTTTTGTGTATCTTTTTACTATAGGAAAAGATCGATTGATTGTATCATAGTTCTGTGTATCCTTTTATTATAGGAAAAGATCGATTAGTAGAGAATATCCATCAATTAGGAGATCAATTAGTTTAGTAGATTGATTAGCTGTATCAGTGGAGAAAATCTCTCCATTAATTAGGAGCAAATCTCTATAGCATTTGTGTATATATACTCATCCAAGTTTTAATAAGAATCATCGGATTATACTTCTTCACAATTTGGTTAACCGGCCTGTGGAAAGAAAAATCCACAAACGGCGGGCATCGGTAACAACTTCTTCTGATCTGATAATGACACTACATGACGAAAGAGGGGGCACACTTAGCTCCATATGAAGCGTCAGCATCACCTGCCCTAAAGGCAGGTGACTTGACGCCTGAAGATCATTGGATCTTACCCCCTATAAAAGGGGGAAGATATAATGGTCCCAAAATCAAGGATCCCCTGCTTTTAAGGCAGGAGATCCCACACGGTGAAATATGGAGCAAAATGTGTTGAACTCTCTTTTGGTTGTAAAAAGAAAGTTTGTGGGACCCATGACGAAAATATAGGAAAGAAGAATAAAGAAGCAATTGGGCTTGTGATTTTCTTTCCTAACACGCCAAACTACCGAGATAATAGAGCTCCACAGAAAAAAGAAATTGTGGGATTTTTTTGCTATAAAACCTGCAGAAGCCTCGCACACGAAAAAGAAGAATCCGAACCGTAAGCTCTTGACGTACATTGATGGGATTTATCGCACATCGAATCAGAACGATCACATAGAAATCAAGAAAAATTGAATGACGTACGAGATTACCCAGATTCACCCTAGAATAGGGCTACGTCCTGCAAGAGATTTCACTATGATATTCGGTTTACAGCATCTCAACTCGTTACAATGATCAGCATAAACAAGCAAAATATATATGCCATAAACGGGCCCAAAACCTAAACATAGCAAAATCTCTATTAAGCCCACAACATACGGGTTAACTTAAACAAAAGTCCAAACCCGTTGAGGTTTCGGGAACGTTGCCCCCAAACCCCCGTATCCCGCGCGCATGGGTGACATGTCGTCGAATAACACTTTGGTTTCCCTACGCTCACGTGGGCGTACCCGGTGTGAGAAACAAGGGTCCCCGAAGTATTCGCCAACTCCAACAGTACACACACAAAAAGACGAACGCAAAGCAAATGAGGCGTACATTTGTGTTGTCAGCCGTATGTGGAGCATCGGACATAGGCGGATTTGTTTATGAGTTTTCTATATCCAATTAAGTTGTTTATTGTAAACACTTTGGGTTTGGGTATAATCTAAGTACGAGAAACACGAGCGTATTGAGCAATTGTAATTTCGATTCTTCGATTATAGTGGATTGTTCTTACTGGCTCTCCCCATGGATGTAGATACCGATATTTGGACCGAACTACGAAATATTGGTGTCTTTCGCATTGACTTAATTTGTAAAATCCTAGTTAGTTTCCTAAGCTTGGATCAGATATTCTGGATTGTGATTTGGGGCTTTTTGCTTGTCTGATTATTATATGGGTATCTTGTTATTGCAATTATGTCTGGAGTGAAAGCTGAAATTGAGGAGTTTAACGGGAAGAACAACTTTTGGTTATGGAGCCTCAACATGGAGGCGTTATTGACAACTCAGGGTCTAGCAGAAGCATTGGAGGGCAAGGCTAAGTTGCTCGAAACGATGAAAGATGTTGATAAGGATGTGTTGATGAAGAAAGCAACAGAGGTAAAAGCAGGTCTAAATCACGTCATAGAAAATCCAAGGGATACGTGAAGTGTTTTGAATGTCACAATGAGGGGTACATCAGGAGAGATTGTCCTAAGATAAGAAACAAAGGTGATAAGCAGAAGGCCACAAGTAGTGTGGCGAACATTGCTGAAGAGAGCACTAGTGATGCATAGACTGTTTTGCGTGTGACTACAAGTTCGTCAAGAGACGAATAGATGCTAGATTCGAGGTGTTCTTATCATATGACGCCTCATAGGAACTAGTTTACTACTTACCAGACTATAGATGGTGGTAGAGTTCTGTTGGAAAATAACGCAGCTTGCAAGGTTGTTGGGATAGGGACAATTCATATTTAGATGGTGATGGTGTAGTTCACACATTGACAGACGTGAGTCATGTACCGGAGCTCAAGAAGAACATCATTTCTCTGGGGACATTCGATGATATCGGGTATAAGTACACCGCTGAAGGTGGAGTGCTAAAGACCTCTGAGGTGCCATGACAGTGATGAAAGGGAAGAAAGTGAGTTCTCTCTATCATCTATTATGAGAGACTGTGACAGGAACTGCTGCAGTTTCATCAGGTGAGTTAGTTTTTGATTTAACTAAGTTATGACATATGCGTTTAGGGCACATGAGTGAGACATGTATGACAATACTGAGTGATAGAAGGTTGTTAAAGGGTCAGAAGACAAGTAAGTTAAACTTATGTGAGCACTGTATCTTTGGAAAGCAGCGCAGGATTAAGTTTACTACTAGTATTCATTCGACTAAGCAACCAGTTGAGTATATTCATTCAGATGTCTAAGGCTCGTCTCCGGTTTCTTCGAAAGGATATGCCCGTTATATGCTGACCTTTATCGACGATTATTCCAGGAAGGAATGGGTATACTTTCTGAAGCACAAATCTAATGTGTTTGATTGGTTCAAGAAATTTAAGGCATTGATTGAGAAGCAGTCAGATAAACAGATCAAGTTCTTGAGAATCGATAACGGCATGGAGTTCTATAGTAAAGATTTTACCGAGTTCTGTGAGAGAGAGAGGGGATTGTGAGATATCGCACAATACCCAGAACATCACAGCAGAATGGCGTGGCAGAACGGAAGAACGGAACTTTACTAGAGGGAGTTCGGAGCATGCTACCGCATGCTGGAATATGCTAGGAATTTTGGGCTGAAGCAGTAAACATGGCCTATTACCTGATTAATCGATCTTCATCATCTGCTATAGAGTGAAAGACTCCAAAGGAAGTGTTATGAGTTATTTTATTATTCATTAACATGTGTGGGAAAACATACCGTGTTACTACGTATCCTCTTTATTATTATAAATATGGAGCATGCTAACCTAGAGGATTAGACGATTCATTCATATCATTCTCATCTTTTCTTCTTCTTCAGACATGGTATCAGAGCCAACTCTAACCGCTCCAACCTAAACTCTATCCAACATCCACCATCAGCGCCATCACCATCACCACCACCACCATCTAGCAATTGCTTCTCTCTCTCTCTCTCTCTCTCTCTCTCTCTCTCTCTCTCTCTCTCTCTCTCTCTCTCTCTCTCTCTCTCGGCCACGTCCTAGGCTCTCGACCAGATTGGCCGGCCACGTCCCAGGTCTCTCGGCCATCTTGGCCAGCCACGTCCCAAGGCTCTCGGCCAGCTTGGCCGGCCATGTCCCAAGGCTCTCTGTCAACTTGGCCGGCCATGGCTCAGGGTTCTCGGCCAGCTTGGCCGGACATGTCCCAGGCCGTTGATTTACATGTCGAGGTCTGATTAGATCCAATCAGATCCATGAAACGGTGGAGCTTGTGATTTTCTGATTAATTTAGTGTCTAGATTAAGTATTCGTCATGAGTAATACAGACACTCAAATAGATGCTGCTAAATCCGGTGAGACTGGATTAACCATGAATAGATATGGTGTGACTAAAGCTGATGTGATGCAATCACAAGCTCCAACCTTTATATCTACTTCATCTAAGCTCGTCGAACGTATTTTGACGGGACAGTCTACGTACACATTTTGGAAGAAGAATGTCTTCAAGAATTTGCATGGACAGCGGTTATCTCATCATCTTACCCAGCTTCCTCCGAGCGAGGATGATCCAACTTATGATGAATGGTACACTGTTGATTGTCGTATTTATAGTCAATTGTTGAATGCTACGGATATTTCTGTTTAGACTGTTGTTAGCAATATTGATACTGTTAAGGAGTTATGGGATGCTTTGGCAGATTTATACTCATCTTTGAATGATTTTTCGCGACTTTATGATGTCGTTTGTGGGTTATTGAAGCCGGCTCCTGCTAGTCGGCCTCTAAACGGATATTACAAGAAATTTAAATCCTTTGCTGATGAGTTTGATCGGTTAGTCCCGTTTACATCTAATCGGGCTACTTTTCAAGAACAACGAAATCAGTTTTTTGGTCACATGCTATCTTAATGGACTGGGAGCTCAGTTTGATACTGCTCGGTCACAAATTCTTTCAGATGCTCGAGTACCTTCTCTTGGAGAAGTTCATCGTCGTTGTCGCGACCCGTCCGAAAGCGGACGCGGCTAATTGATTACCGATCGCGGGTCTTGGATCGGCGCGGGCCCTCCCAGGCCCATACCAAATCGCGGCGGGAGTATTTTTCAGAAGGATTCGACGATAAGAGTCGATCGCTTTCGACCTTAGTGTGGTCGTAGTGGCATGTGCAACTTGTGCATGCATTTGGAGTCGCCACCGGTCTTTCTTGGAGGGTAGACCGGAAACCTTACTGATCGATTGGGAGAGATCGATCAGTTCTACGGAACCAGAGTTTTTGGGTTCGGGGACTTGGTTACGCTGGTGTCGTTACCAACGCCCTTTCGGTACCTAACGCGAGTGATTTTCCTAACTAGGATTTCATGCAGGCGCAATTTTGGGTGAGGTAAGTCTGACTTTGCACATTAACCAGTTTAACATGCTCACGTAATCATAATAAATAAATAGATGTCAATCACATAAACATCTATCCTACGTGGTGATCATGGAATTATGATTTAATGGGTCTCGAGCCAATGAGACCACATTTAATCATTTTAATATTTTAATAACGGAGAGCCGCTCTTCGCTTCTTCTTGGTTTCTTGAACTTTTCAAGAATTGGGCCCCAAAGAGCTCGCCGACTTAAAAGGCTCCCCCACGTAATCCTCGTAGCATTTACATCAACAATTGACTATGCTAAAAATAAAGATTACATGAAAAATAAAAGGAGTACGCAGCCTCCATTTAATAATTACAACCCCAAATATATAAATAATCATCATACATTCATATATACATCAATCACATTGATTAGGGATTTTTCCATGATCACCACCCTTCCACGTAAGTAATAAATTCACAATTTAAAACTTAGGAAGACACAATAAAAATTCTACGTTGAATCATATTCAGAATTTTTACGTAAAATAAGATAGCCATAAATTTTCGATTCAAAATTGATTTAGTCTCAATTTTTGCTACGTTGATTAATTTATCATATAAAAACAATCAACCTCCATTAGCCATGTAAGACGAACAATTCGTTAATACATATTGGCCATAGTATTGCAAAAATTGCAAAAATCAATTAAATGCACGAAAACGCCTAAGGATTGGCTCTGATACCACTGTTGGGATCCACGTAACACGTAGCGGAAATAAATAACAATCCATACATGTATCTCCAGAGGCGTACTTCGTGCATTTCAATCGAAAAAAAATCACAAAGCCTCAAAGGGAGTAAATAGATTACCTCTCGTAGCGTGCTTGAACGGAGGTGTCGGTTCGATGTTCTTCGATCTCAGCCTCCACAAGTGTTAGGCATCTAATTCGGACGCACCACCAATTGACGAACGGGGAGACGACTAATAACTCCACAACAATTGTGCTAGCAATATGCGGAATCAATATTCCGAACTTAGTATATTTTGCTCTCTCAAGATTATGAGAATATAGAGAGTGTTTGTGTTCTTCTCTCTAAGCTCTCAAAAATTTGCACACTCTACAAAATGTCTCCCCCCTCAACCTCAAAACTCTTGCCATCCTTTTATAGCCAAAAATACCTTCCAATAAATTGTATTTAAAAATAGCACTAACAATTATAAATTCTATCTAAAAATAGCACTCACAAATAAATGACATTTAAAAATAGCACTAACAATAGCACTCACAATTTATAATACAAAAATGCTATTTAAAAATAGCACTAACAATAGCACTCACAATTTATAATACAAAAATGCTATTTAAAAATAGCACTAACAATTATAAATTCTATCTAATAATAGCACTCACAATTTATGATAAATAAATGCCATTTAAAAATAGCACTAACAATAGCACTAACAATTTATGATAAATAAATGTCATTTAAAAATAGCACTAACAATAGCACTCACAATTTATAATACAAAAATGCTATTTAAAAATAGCACTAGCAATAGCACTCACAATACAAAAATGCTAAAAAAAAAAGGCACTAACAAAGGTGTTAAAAATAATAACCATTATTATTATTACAAGAGTTAAAGAGGTTACCAAACAGTACAAATATGCATAACGTATAAATACGTATGACGTATAAATACGTAGAGCATACGTATACATCCGTGAAACCGGGGACTAATTGAAAGAAAAATGTGCAATTAAGCCCTTTTGGTAAAAATTGATTCAATTGGAGGGCAAATTGACCTAATTGCACTTTAAGACTTTAGAATCCAATGTCATAGCTTATAAAAAGTGAGAATTGAAAACTAAATGACTCGAAAAGGATTTTTTTTTTTTTTAGGCTCGGTTCGGGTTTATGTTTGTGAAGGAATATAGTGACCCGAGCCGAATTTTTGAGATTTAAAGTGACACACTTGAAGAGGAAATTAAAGAAAAATTATCGAATATTTTTGGGTATTTTTCTGACCACGAATGGTATTTTTCTGATTTTTTGGGTATTTTTATAATTAAATAAACTCGAAAAATATTAAAAATACCGAAAAATATTTTTTGTTCAAAATTGGTTCCTAAGGCTAAACCAAGGCTTCCAAAGTTGATTTTGTGATTTTATGACCTTTTTTGATATTTTTAATTAATTTTAAAGAATAAAAATCACAATAATAAATGGTAAAAAAATCAGGTGTCAACAGCTGCCCCTCTTTGAGAGGAATCTCGTTAGAGGTTTCTCTCAAAGATAAGGTGGCACCTGATTACTAACCGACTCAACTGGGAAAATGAGAGAAGAAATGTTATGACATCGGATCCTTAAGGCTATTGATAAAAGCTCAAATCAATCCCCGGTTTGCTCTAACAATTTGAACATGGGCCGGAGTGAGAGAGGCTTACTTGAAGCTCACCTGTCGGATGCTGCCGGTTGCGACGACTTTCAAGAAGATGCCTAGGACTCGTCATTCAGAATATCCTAGGGAGATTAAGCTCCGACCTGTATGGTAGGTCATACCATTGTAGAATTCCTAACTGGTAGGAACCTAAGGAAGGCGTATCCCACGCTTTGGGATTTGCCAAGGATTTAGTCCGTATGGTGGATTGGACCATTGAATTGATCCTTATGGTGGTATCTACCTTTGGATTGACCCTTCAGGCGGTTTCTACCTTTGGTTGACCCTTTAGGCGGTTTCTACCGTGTGTTGACCCTTTAGGCGGTATCTACCTTTGATTTGACCCTTCAGGCGGTTTCTACCATTGGTTGACCCTTCAAGCGGTTTCTACCTTGTTTTGACCCTTCAGGCGGTATCTACCTTGATTTGACCCTTCAGGCGGTATCTACCTTCATTTGACCCTTCAGGCGGTATCTACCTTTGTTTGACCCTTCAGGCGGTGTCTACCATCAGTTTTGACTTTGAAAAGGGGTCTCATGACGAGGGTTCTCCACGTCCGATGAGACTGCCTAAATGAAAATGGGTCTCATGACGAGGGTTCTCCACGTCCGATGAGACTGCTTGAATTTTGAAAAGGGGTCTCATGACGAGGGTTCTCCACGTCCGATGAGACTGCTTGAATTTTGAAAAGGGGTCTCATGACGAGGGTTCTCCACGTCCGATGAGACTGCTTGATTTTTGAAAAGGGGTCTCATGACGAGGGTTCTCCACGTCCGATGAGACTGTTTGATATTTGAAAAGGGGTCTCATGACGAGGGTTCTCCACGTCCGATGAGACTACCTGAATTTTGAAAAGGGGTCTCATGACGAGGGTTCTCCACGTCCGATGAGACTGCTTGATTTTTGAAAAGGGGTCTCATGACGTGGGTTCTCCACGTCCGATGAGACTGCTTGATTTTTGAAAAGGGGTCTCATGATGAGGGTTCTCCACGTCCGATGAGACTACCTAAATTTTGAAAAGGGGTCTCATGACGAGGATTCTCCACGTCCGATGAGACTGCTTGAATTTTGAAAAGGGGGTCTCATGACGAGGGTTCTCCACGTCCGATGAGACTATCTGAATTTTGAAAAGGGGTCTCATGACGAGGGTTCTCCACGTCCGATGAGACTGCTTGATTTTTGAAAAGGGGTCTCATGACGAGGGTTCTCCACGTCCGATGAGACTGTTTGATATTTGAAAAGGATTTTTTTTTAAGGGTTTCTCTTCCCCAAGAAAATATTGGTAATCTTTGAGAAGACAGCAATTGTCCAATTGACAAAATTTTATGACTTAAGCTTTAGTCATGAGATGTGCATTTTGATGCTGGAGGTTATCCAAAACATTCTTGCAACACACAGATGTGATCACAAATTCCTTGTGCGGCAAATCTGGATCAAACAATTTGAAATTTCCAAAAAGAGTTTGTTCAAAACATCTATTGGAATATTTCTCGACGATGAGGTTCTTTCACCTGTTTTGAGATAGTGGTTTTTATAGGGGATGCACTCAATTCCCTACTAACCTATGCCTAGGTTTTAGGCTCATTCGCAGCGCATACATTTTGATCGGTCGGGAGGTCTTCCACGGGACCGTAATGTTGGGCTTGGATATTGGTTTTCAAGGGGGACCCGCTTTGGAGTCAAGGCCATTGAATGAAAATCTTCATCCTCTGCTCCGGGTTTACAAGTCGAGAACCCTGCAAAATGAGAAAGAAATAGTCTTGCTCGTACCTCTTCGAGCTAAGCTATATGTTAACCCAAGTGTCTTAGTCAGAGAAGACTGTTTAGGGGTTATGATGTTGGTAGGATTGGGGACCGAAAAAGGCTTGTTTTTGGCCCAAAATTTATGAGGGGTTTGACATTGGTGATCATTGCTGATTTGCCACCTGTCCTTTTTTTTTGTATCTTTAGCCTTTGAGGCGCGCAACCTATCTTGCGGTGTGCACCAGCTCTTTAGAGAGCGTCTCTTGTTGCATTCAGAGACTGACTCTCTCTATGTCTTTGTTCTACGCTTGATAGCATTTGGGGAGCAGTCCTTTTGGATTTGGCTCATTCAGGGATTTCCCCTTTTCCCATCCAGCTTCATTGCGGATCAATTAAACAACTTGCACGAGCATCGGCCTTGCTTTTACTAGGCACTTTGCTTTTTCTTGATGTCGGGGATTTTTTCATTTTCATTTTTGAAATCCCACTTTTTCTCATCTTCATGGGATCATGTTAGACATATAGTCTAAACATGTTTTAAATATCAGTCCGGGAATTCTCTTCGTAATCCCTGAGTCTTGAACTCTTCCATTTTTGAAGTGGTGCGGCATCCGTCTTGGAATGATCACCAATGGGTTCATGAAATGAATTTGCAGGCTCAACTTGGCTGTGCAAATGATACAGTGTGTGGGATAAAGAATGAATGCTTCTCGTCATCCTATGGCACTTGGATTACCATATAAACAACACACAAAGATTAATGTTAGTCCGAGCAAGAAAATTTCTAACCATTTTCTCCTGACGCTGCTGGACTCACCTCCATTTTGCCCCGATGTGGGGTGGTTCTTGACAGGGTTAAGAATGAAAACCGCCGTTCAAAGGGGTTATCAACGGTCACCTGTAGTGTTTGGGGGATATGAAACGAATGCCTCCGTCGTCCCGACCCATATAATCGCTGCGAATGGTCCCTACTTCCGTAGGTCCAGATTTTGTTATCTGCCCACTCCATTCATCTCTCAAGTGTGTGTGGGACATGTTTGGATTAGGCTTCGTCTCTCGTCTGAGAAAACACTCTTTTAAACGGTTTGAACAACTTTTATTGGAAAAAGTCTTTTTGTTTTCTCCAAAGATTTTACCCATCAAGGGGATTTTATGATGCACCATGTATGTTCTTATTCATGCTTCAGGTAACCTCCCGATTTAAATCGTGAATATCGATGCATTGGGAAATCTTTATGCCGGTTGAAAGGATTCTGACATTTTTTATCTCCCGCTAACTGGGAAAAGGGATACTTACCTGTCCGTCGCAGCTGCGGATCCCTGCAAATGTAAAAGAAGCATATCATTGTAGGTTCACGAATTTTTCAAAAATCGAAACGATACATCCTACCCTTGGTCATGTACTCTAACGAGTAGTACATGGGATGTAAAAACCTGTTCGTCTGTAAGGCGATTCCCCTGTCAAGGATAAATAACGAGTATCAATTCACATTCTCAAATTCAAGACAAATTGGAACGATACAACTTTACTCTTGGTTCTCATCCCGTTCTGATGTTGCGTATTGATATGAACAACATCTATCAAATCCGCCTATCCATTCTTGGAGTGTTTGCAACATCAATGGTTCATCTGCCCCCAGTTGGGCAACGTCTGTTCTGTTATTCGAACAAATGGCTCCTTGAGTGATTTATCCACGTTTATCATCTGAGAAGGGAAAGAAAGGAGACATTACTTCGGTATTCGATTGAAGATCGTTTAGGAACGATACATCGTTTTACCAAATAGGTGGCTTTGCGGCCAAACGTATTTCGTATTGAAGGGGTAGATCCCATTATGCTCCGCGGGTGATAGTCATTGTTCATGGAACTTGCTCCACGGATTAAGTGATTAATCCACGGCCCTCGGCTTGAAGATGCTCAAAGGGTGATGTTGACACTCACGCGCAATTAGTTCTAGATATTAATGAAAGATGTTCCCGTGGGAACCTTACAGTACGATCAACAACATATTCAATAGGAGTATTCAACCCCTTTCCTCTAAGCATTTTTCATCGAGTAGCCATGCCTTGCATCAGACGTTTGATCACCGGCCTTGCGTCACCACTGCGGTGGTCCTTCGGCTCCAAATTGATCGAGCCAAAGATTGAACTCATCGCCAAGGAAATTGCTCGGGTCTTCGAGCCATTGATGCTCAAGTTGGGTATCAACGATTGTTGGGGGCAGATTTCTTTCATTGCCTTCGTTGTGAGGGATTGGAGTCTTTGAGCCGGAACCTTCATCATTGCCATGTTGGGGTTGTGACATACATTCCCGAAGAGTATTGATCCAAGTGTCCAGCTCCTCATCAAGGAAATCACCTGTTCTTTTTAGCCCTTGGTGCCCAGATTGGGTGTCGTCGACTGCAGGCGAGGGATTCCTCTCTTCGCTCTCGCCGTGAGCAATTTGACCCCTCGAATTGGAACTTCCTCCGATGACCGGCAGGTTCATATGTGCACTCTCTACCAATGCCAGATCCGCTTCAGGAATAGCATTAATGACTGATTCGCGCTCAAACTGAGGAATCCCTATGTGCTGGAACTGTGGCATATACTCTTGAGGAGTATTGAGATAGCTCGGCGGAGCATTCTGATTTGGGTTAGAAGAGTCGCTGACACGACTGCCAGTCCCGTCATTGCTGAAACACGGTTGGGTGCTCTCGGCTTTCCAATCATCGTGGTTGTAATTCTGCCCAGCACTTGAGCTCCAACCGGCTTTATGATGGTTTAACGCTATCCTTCCATCCCTTAGCAATCTCCTATAGTACTTGAGGTGAGACTCGACGTTAATTCTAGAGAGCCCCGGCACATTCATAATCTCGAGTATGCGTAGTGGGCTAGCCGAATCAACTCCCAGCTCTCGAATTGCATCAACAAATTTGGTGTGAAGTTCATAGGTCCAGTAAAACCTTGTTCTCTTATCACCCAAAATATCGTCAATACTTCGGTAGCTATTCTCTACGGGATCTAGTCGTTTCAAAAGTTGTCCAGGGAGGGACTCACCGACTTTGGATTGGCTGGCTGTGACAGCGAGTTCGTCATTGAGAGAACTCCCCCTGTGATGATTCATATCCCATTTCTCAGAGGATGTTGGTGTTGATCCTATGGTGTTGACTTGCTCATGCAGATCTCCGGCGATATCTGGTTGTGTCGGAAAATGCTGTGGAGAATACGGTAACAGCTGAGCGTTATTCGTCAACAGGGACGGTTCATCGAGGAACACCTCGCCGAGGACAACAGGATTACCACAATTAAGGCAGGTGGCCTTGGTCAGAGCTTCCTTATATCTCGCGCTTTCAGCTTGAAGCTTCTCATTCTCCTCCTTCAGGACCAGTAACTCATGGTCTGCGTATTGCTGTTTCACCCGGGTTCGTTTGTTGGCGAACCAAAACTTGACCTTCGAAAGCTCCAATCCTATCTTTCGGCTCAACTCCATTTTCTGTTGTCTGCTTGGAGTGGGGCATTTATTGAAGAAAGCTTCGAGCTCTCGGATTTGGCCTGGAGTGTGGCGTTGTAGTTGCTTCCTTTTCCGACTCCGGTCATCATTGTATACTCCTTCTTCGTAGCTGAAACCTAGAATTTCATCGCTGGAGGAGTCAGTCTCTATGGCCTTCGGGCAGGATTCAGCTCCAGGATCTTCAAAGTCTCCCAGCAGTTCGTGCTCAGAAATGTCCAGGTCGGGCATTTCTAGCAGATGGGAATAACTTTTAAACATGATGGATCGGGGTATCTCGGGCTGATCTAGTTCACTCAGCTTTCTCAATTCGCTCTTACGTGTTTGCTCACTCTAGAAATTTTCTCAAGTGATTGTGCGTGTCTTGGAACCATCCTTCAGGCTGCATATGAAGACCAGCAAGCAAGCGCTCCTCCCGAGATCCTGCAATTACTCATCGTCTGTATTCCCCTTTCTTTTTCCTCGTGATAGGATCACAAACTCTCTTGCATTGATTCGGTTTCATCGAGTATTGCGCTCGTCCCCTAGTTCAGTCTTCAAAGTGGTGGGTCTACAATCTTTCGGCGCCTAGGCCCGAGAACGTGGGGAGCAGCGGTGGACCCGCAATTAATGACTCTGTTTAATTCATTTAGCTCCATGGGAATTAACGCTATGATCTTCTCTCAACCCCTTTTCATCGTTCAAACGAAAGTGGCATTTTCCCTGTGCATGCTGTTACTCTTCATTTCAGCATCCCGGGCGCTTGGTGAGGAATGAGTTCGTGGCCACTCAAAATTTTAAAGACCGTCTCTGGTTTCAGACTTAATCTAACAAGGGATCATCACAACTGAGCATGACGATGTTCGTCGATAGCGTTGGTTTAACTATAGTCATTAAAGAAAAATGTTCCCGTAGGAACTTTACAACGATAAAATGAGTGATCTACTCGTGAACATGTTCTTCTTTCTATGGGTGTTCGTAGTGACCGACCCATCGTGCCCCGAGTCAGGTGCTAGATCATGGCTGTCCAAGCATGCCAGCTTCCCACTGATTGAACAAGGCATCGAGCCCCTCATCGAAGAAATCGTCTGTCGTGGGTTGACCAGCGGCAGGCAGAGCACCGGCCGACTGCTGCTCGAATGGAGGAGTTCGCACTCGCTGTACTTGTGACACGCGCTCTTGAGAAATGTTGAAATGGCCCGGGAGGACATTCTGATCAGCTTTCAGTTTGCCGGTGGTCGGGTTGCTAGCTTGATTGATGCTTAGATTTGGCCGGGTATCTCTTGATGCCTGAGCATTACAATGGCGGTCGCCCCTAGCTTTTGAGCTCGAGACAGATTCCTCCCGGTTTAGCTCCGCTCGACGTTGTTTTAATAGCTTTCTGTAGGCAGCAAGGTGATTCCTGACCAGCTCCTTACTAAGCCCCGGTACATTCATGGCCTTAAATATGCGCGTCGGAGTTGCTGAGTCGATCCCCATTTGGTGAACCACGTCTAGGAATCTGGAATGCAATTCAGGGGGCCAAGCGAACCTCCTCTTATCGTGGCCCAAAATTGCATCGATGGCTTGACGACTGATTAACTCATCTCCAGCAGGACCCGACCCTATCGAAAATTGTTGTGCATGAGGCTGATATGCTTTGAGCTGGTCGGCGGTAACATCCAGCTCCTTGAAACTGTAACTCCAATCAAAGCGATGCAAATCCCATCCCCAGGAGGCATTTGTATCATCTTCGTAGGATCATCCTGCTCATGCGTGACTCCGGCAAAATCTGGTTGAGCAGGAGATGCCCCGAGGGAGTAGGGTGGTAAATGAACGTCTTCAATCATTGCGTGAGGCTTATCGGGGAATATCTTACCGAGGGCGATGGGGTTATCGCAATGAGGGCAAACGGTAATATTGAGAGCTTCTTCATACCTCATGTTTTCTGTTCGCAGCTTTTGGTTTTCTTCCTTTAAAATCTCGACCACCTGACGTTTGCGTTGAGCCTTCGATTTGGATCTCCTATTTTGAAACCAAAACTGGATCCTCGACTGATTAATCCCCAACTCTCGGCTCAATTCAATTCTCCACTTCTTTTTCATGTGAGGGCTTTTACTGAAGAGGGTTTCCAGCATTTGGGTTTCCTCCTGAGAGTATTGGTGAGGACGTCTTCTTTTCCCGAGTTGAGCATCGTGGATGTCGTTGTCGTCGTCGCCGTGATTTTGATTTCCGTTGCCAGAAGTGTTGGGCTCCATGGTTTTGGTGTTAGACTTGGTCTTGGAATCTTCGAGATCACTCAGTAGTTCAATTTCTGAGATTTTTGAGTTAGTCGCCTCTAGCAGCTGACAGTAACCACTTAAATATGTTGGATTGAGAAATGTTTGATTGGTTCTTGCCCACTCAGAGTTCTCTACTCTCTCATGTATGCTCACTCCCTATAAATTTTTCTTCGAGTGACTTTGTATGTTTAGGAGACGCTCTTCAAGCATGAAAGAAAATCATTAGGCAAACGCTCCCCGTCAAGACCTTGAATTTCTCGCTTAGCTTTTCAACGTGATGTGAGTGCTGAATCCTGTTAGGGCTTTTTCCGATAGTTGCGCTTACCTCCCACCTAACTCTAATAATGGTGATCCCGACAAATCTTTTACATCTTTTAATTGATAAGCCGGAAATCGCGGACCGAGACGAATCCAATGGTTCACGTGAGGGGACCTCCTGCTTTACCCCCTAACTGGGCTCTACCAGCATTATTACTGAGACCCTTCATCATCCTCGAGTTGCTATAAAATGAGGAATTAATGTATGGAAGGTTAACGTTCTCGCATAATCAGCTTCTTCCTTCTAATCTCTCTGTCAAACTCGTCTTATTCTCAAGCCAACCCAACGCAAATGGCCTCCTCTCCCGTACGCACTTTTTCAACTGATGTCTTGGTCCAGTGGGAAAAGCTTTATAACCTACTGGGTCGCGGTTACGCACACATAACCGATCATTCTGCGACCGAGGATGAAATCTGTGTCCTGCTCGAGGACCTTGATACCACTTCTCTCGAAGGTACTACACTGGGGAGGGAATATAGAATTTTCCCGACTCTCTTTGCACACTCCTTAGAGGCCTACCGTGCTGCTAATCGGGAGGTTCTCGTGGCTCGCGTCTTGCGAGCTCGTTATGAGGATCGATCTGATCATTTGGTGCTGACCAACTATCTGGCCGATAGTTACAAAAAGGCCGTCGAGTTTTCTAATGAGCGGGTCGCGACGTTGCTTCGCGAGAGGAGAAATCTGGTGGAGCAATTGGCCCTATCCCTGACCACCGGCGAGCATGACCGCCGCAATGTCCTGTTGAGGCTTCAGAGCGACTGGCAGGAAGAACGGCTCGACAAAATAACCGCGGACATAGCTCGCGGGAATGGACTGGTTCGAGACCTGGAAACAATCGCCGAAGAACATGAGGCCAAGGTCGCCGAAGTTAAGGGAGAATGCAAAAGTCTTCTCCTCAGGCTTGCCGACCATGACATGCGGAGTTGGGAGTATGAGCAGAGCATTAATAACATGGAGGGTCAGTTGGGCTCCTTCGTGTCGTTAATTAGGGCTCACTTCGGCTTTACTTTTCTACCCCGAATTGTATGACCTGCTTTTGAAAACCCTCCACTGAGCAAAATAAATGAGAACTCTTGTGTGTGTGTTTTAACTTCTGTATGGTTCATTTCTTCGAGCATCCGAACATCTTCAACTTGGGTGAGCCGAACCATAATATCAGTAAGCCGAGCAAATATGTCCTGATTTTATAACTCGCTCATGATCAGATGAGATAATAGCCTTAGACTTGTCCAGGAAAAGATTTCTCTCTATTACCTATTTTTTTACCTGCAAATAAAAAGACAGAATCAGAAGGAATAATTTGAAAAAGAAATCAAAAACCCCTTTCAATCCTATGCTTGCCCATGATTAATAAGGACAAGAACTTTTACAAGGGTTTTAATCTTGCGCGAAAAGTTTTTATCAATATTCCTCGAAAGAAAGCATACTATTGAAAGGAATGTAATTCACAATAATCGCTTTTGATCAATTTCGAGAGGAACGAATTACTCAAAAGTGCGAGGCATAATAACGTGTTTTAAATTTAATTGAAGATACGGCATCCAAATCAAGGCCGTTTTGTTAAGAACGAGAGTAATTTGGACATCTATCTCGTCATTAAATTCAAAACAACGCCGATATTCTCGATCAATTATCGTGGATTACCAGCGACGTAAAACATGCATGGACCAATTCAAGTGTATAATTCCTTCTACCGAAATTGGGGTTGGATTACCCTATATGACCAAAAAAGGTCGTGCAAGATTTCCAATTTTAATTTTCTCTAAAGGAATTATAAACTTGACTTGGGAGTATTCGGATGATTAGAGAAAATGCCACTATCACATTCCCATGACCTGTCAAAAGAAATACAACCAAGTTCCATCTAAATGTATACACCAATAGATCCCTAATACAATCACTCTAAGGGGTGAGATAGAGAAAGCCTCGATAAAAGTAAACCCTATACAAGAGGACTAGCAATGGAAAATGAAACAAAGGAATGTGATCCTAACGTTTAAGGATGCCCCAAGTTCGATCTGTGACTTCCGGATCACTTGCCCCAACTCGTCATCTTCATTGGACGATATCTCAATAATGTCCATAGTAGGCTCCTTTGTTGCTCACTCGGTGCTTGTCATGGGATATCATCCTCTTCGTCTTCTATCAAGGACGTTTGGGAAAAACACACACATCTATCCTTGAAATGGCATTTAATCTAATCACCAGAATGCAATGAATGAAATGCCTATATTTATATGAACTGTAATAGATTCGAGGTATAGAGAGTCTTACCAACCAAACTCGTCGACTTATGTGCGGTTTTAGGTGTACCAACCGCCCAAAGACATGCGCATGAGACAAGTTATGGTGAACTTCTAAAAATCAGAGGGTTTGGCACCTAAGGTTAAGGTTCCCACTTCGAGTTCTAGAAAGAGCCGATTCCATTGCACAACTATCGTTACATTGGGACTCGATCCATAGTTCGAAGCGAGCGGAATTGAAAAGTGGATTACCCCGCGTTTTTCCTCACGGAGATTCCATTTTCAATTCCTTCTATTGTGTTCCTATAGGCGACGCCCGGGGTTTTAGGCGCGGTTGTGTGTGTCCACGTGTTGTGATCATCACAATGCAATTCATGCATAGCAGTTTATCAATCAGCACTTCAAATCATCCACACAACATACATTCCTACGCCCAACCTGCATAAGACAATGTTAATCACGGACTACACCCCTTATTTCTCCAATCTGCAAAAACATATAACACCTATCGTAAGCGGACTTACCTCACCTTCACGAGCGCC